>CM052547.1:31827524-31922854 GCA_028533065.1 Trachops cirrhosus | reverse complement strand
GATCTCCTATTTTCATTTATGGCGTGATAATGTTGGCTCTTTGCTCTGTTCCTACCTAAAATGACTCAGATTTTTTTCCCTGGTTGTGGGAGAGTAGAATCTGCTGCATCCTACCACGCCGCCATCTTCTAACTCCCAAAATAGACTTTAAAACAAAGGCTATAGTAGGAGATGAAGAATGCTACATAATGATAAAGGGAGCAGGCCATTAGGAGAATCTAACCCTTGTAAACATTTATGCATCCAACATAGGAGCACCTAAATAAGTAGAGCAAATCTCGATGGACATAAAGGGAGAGATCAACAGAGGATTGAGGATCTGTTATAGCCATAACAGAGGATTCTAACACCCACTGACATCTATGGATAGATCTAGCAGAAAATCAACAAGGAAATGGCAGCCTAAATAACACACAAGATCAGATGGATTTAATTGATATTTTTGGAGCATTTCACCCCAAAGCAGAGTAATATACATTCTTTGCAGGGCACTTAACATTTTCTAGGATAGACCACATGTTAGGACACAAAACAAATCTCAATAAATTTAAGAAGACTGAAATCATATCAAGCACCTTTTCTGTCCATAATGGATAAAACTAAAAATCAATAACAAGAACAAAAAAACTAAAAACACACGAAGACATGGAGGCTAAATAATATGTTACTAAACAATGAATGGGTTAACAATGAGATCAAGGAAGAAATCAAAAGATATCTTGAAACACATGAAAATGAAGATGCAACAACCCAAATCTGTGGGACACAGGGAACACACACCTAAGAAAGAAATTCATAGCATTACAGGCCTATTTCAAGAAACAAGACAGACCTCAAATAACAATCTAACTTACACTTAAAGGAACTTGAAAAAGAACAACAAACAAACCCAAAGTGAGTAAAATGAAGGAAACAAAGATCAGAGAGCACAGATAAATACAATAGAGTCTAAAAAAAACAATACCAAAGATCAATGACACTAAGAGCTGATTCCCTGAAAAGATAAACAAGAGTGACAAACCTGTAACCAGACTTAACAAGAAGGAAAGAGTGAGGACCCAAATAAATATTATCAGAAATGAAAGAGGAGAAGTAACAATGGACACCAAAGAAATACAAAGGATTTTAAGAAGATATCAAGAAAAACTATATATATGCCAACAAATTGGACAATCTGAAAGAAATGGATCAATTCCTAGAAACATACAATCTTCTGAATTTGAATCAGGAAGAATCAGAAAATATGAATAGACAGATTGCAACTAATGAAATGAAAGCAGTAATTTAAAAAACTGCCAATAAACAAAAAAGTCCTGGATCAGATGGCTTCACAGGTAAATTTTACTAAACATTCAAAGAAATAACACCTATCCTTCTCAAATTATTCCAAAAAATGCAAGAAGAAGCAAAAGTCCTGAGCTCACATTATGAGGCCAGCATTATCTTAATACCAAAACCAGGTAAAGACACTACAAAGAAAGAAAATTATAGGCCAATATCCCTGATGAACATAGATGTTACAATCTCCAAGAAAATATTAGCAAACCAGATCCACTAATACATACTAAGATTATACACCAAGATCAAGTGAGGGTTATTTCAGGTATTCAGGGTTGGTACAATATCTGCAAATCAATAAATGTGATACATTACATAAACAAAATGAAGAATAAAAATCACATAATCATGTCAATAGATGCAAAAAAGCATTTGATAAAATCCATCACTCATTTATGATAAAAACTTTCAGCAAACTGGGAACAGAGGGAACATAACTCAATGTAATAAAAGCCATATATCATGAACCCATAGCCAACATCATAATGGGCAAAAACTCAAAGCGTTTCCCTTAATATCAGGAATAAGACAGGAATGTCTGCTTTCATCACTCTAATTCAACATACTACTGGAAGTCCTAGCCACAGCTATCAGACAAGAAGAAATAATAGGTACCAAAATTGGAAAGGAAGAAGTAACACTGTCATTATTTGCAGATGGCATTATACTGTATATAGGGAACCCTAAAGATTCCAACAAAAAACTACTAGAACTGATAAATGACTTCAGTAAAGTAGCAAGGTACAAAATAAATATCCAGACATCAGTTGTATTTTTATGCATCAATAATGAAATATCTGAAAAGGAAACTAAGAAAACAATCCCATTTAAAGTTGCATCAGAAAAAATTCCTAGGAATAAATTTAACCAAGGATAGAAAAGATGTGTACTCGGAAAATTACAAGACACTGAAGAAAGAAAGAGATGAAGATACAAATAAATGGAATCATATACCATGTTCATAGATAGGAAGAAATAACATGATTAAAATGTCCATACTACCCAAAGCAATCTATAGATTCAATGCAATTTCTGTCAAGATACCAAGGGTGTATTTCACAGAACTAGGACAAATATTCCAAAAATTATATAAAACCACAAAAGACCCCAAATATTGACAACAATCTTAAGAAAGAAGAACAAAATTGGATGAATTGCACTACCTGATATCAAACTATACTACGAGGTCATAGTAATAAAAAAAGCATGGTATAAGCATAAAACAGACATATACAAAGCCTGTCCAGAAAGTATCCATCCATGTAATATCAAAAATAGAGCTATTTATTGAAGATACAAGATACAAGAAACATTGTACATAGGACAATGATGGCTCAGTCCTCTTTAAAGTAGGTACCTTGGGACCTCACATAGTTTTTCCAATCAGCGTCAGTTGCCCCATCATATTTTCCTGAATCTCATTGACAGTCTGAAATCTTTTCCCTTTCAAAGGTGATTTTAGTTTTGGGAAAAGTCAGAAGTTGCAGGGCACCAAATCTGGGCTGTAGTGGGGTTTGAGTCACCTGGGTAATTTTATGTTTCACCAGAAAACTCTGAATAAGACATGATGCATGAGTGGGTATATTGTTGTATTGAAGCTGCCAAACACAAGTTGCCCATGGCTGCAGCCTTCTGAATCATCTGAATAATTTCCACAAAGAAATGTTCAAGTTAAATGCAAAATTTGATATAGATTCATTGTCCTACTTGCTTAGTCATTTTGAATGTGATGGCCACACAGTACACATGTTCACTCAATGGCACCTACCGCTCCCACTAACTAGTACTATTCATGCATCATCACTGTTCACACAAGTGCATTCAAGTTCACTCTCTTTTGCTGCCAGGATACATCAATGTCACAAAAACTGTTCTTGTTTTATTAACAATGGCTGGACTTTTTCTGTACAGACCTTATAGATCAATGGAAAAGAATAGAGAGCCCAGAAATAACCCCATGCCATTATGGTCAATTAATATTTGACAAAGGAAGCAAGAACATACAATGTGGTAAAGACAGTCTTTTCAGTAAATGGTATTGGGAAAAACAGACAGACACATGTAAAAAAACATGAAACTAGACCTTCTTACACCATACACAAGAATAAATCCAAAATGGATTAAACACTAAACATAAAACTTGAAACCATAAAAATCCTAGAAAAAAACATAGGCAGTAAAATCTTGGACATTGCTCATAGCAATATTTTATATGATATTTCTCCCCAGGCAAGAGAAACAAAAGAAAAAAAAACAAATGGGACTATCACAAACTAAAGAGTTTTTGTACAGCAAAGGAACACTTCAACAGCATGAAAAGACAACACACTGAATGGAAGAACATGTTCACCAATGATACATTTAATAAGGGGTTAATATCCAAAATTTGTAAAAAAAAACTTATAAAACTCAACACCAAACAAACAATCCAATTAAAAAATAGGCAAATAACTTGAATAGACACTTCTTCAAAGAGAAGATACAGATAGCCAACAGATATAGGAAAAGATGCTCAATGTCACT
Organism: Trachops cirrhosus; assembly: GCA_028533065.1. Classification (NCBI taxonomy): domain Eukaryota; kingdom Metazoa; phylum Chordata; class Mammalia; order Chiroptera; family Phyllostomidae; genus Trachops; species Trachops cirrhosus. The sequence continues at coordinate 31,918,993 of CM052547.1, read as the reverse complement.
AATCATCAGGAAAACTCCAATTAAAACCACAATGAGATCAGATATCACCTCCCACCTTGTGGGGAACCACCTGGCCTGGTTTCAGAAGTTGTAACCCCCCGTGGCTAAGGCTGAGTAAAGGACCTTGGGACCATAAGCCACTAAGGAGACAAAGCTTATCTCCCTGCCAGGGGCACCGCCTCTGCCCCCTTTTACTTCACCCTGTTTGGCACTGGGCAGATGACTGCCCATTGACTGGTCAGTCAATGATGGGTAAGACTCCTCAAAGAGGGATGACCTAAGATAGGCACGGTCATGAAGGGGCCCTCAGGGAAGGACTTGGGGGGCCATAGAAAAAGGGGGTGATGGACCCTCACCCCTAGGCTTTGACATAGCCTGAGTCCTCATTCTGTCTGCAAGAAGTCACCTAATCTCTTGGCTGCCTTACTTCCCCTGCCTGAATTAAGCCTGAAACAATGTCAGAGGGTCGGGCAGCCCTGGGCAGAAACAGGTGGTTCCCCGGGGTGATCAGGCCTAAGAAAGAATGCATAAAATCCTGTGAAACCTACTTTGCTAAGAATGTCCTCAATTTTCTGATAAGGATCCAAGCATGAAATGAGTTTATTCCCCAAAGTTTTATGGCCCTTTAGCTAACTGACCCTGACTCAGAAGAAGCCCTCATAATTCTTTGAATGTTATCTATTGTTTGATGATTACTACTGGACAATGATTAATGAGCTTAACCTGTATTCCTGTGCGAATTGAACCCAATATGAGCCCATTGAGGAACAGGCTCCAGGTCCTTCTCCTTCAAGAGATTGGCTACCTTTCCTCCCCAAGCAGATCACTTCTTGGTAGACTTATTCTCATCTGTGGTGGCCGGGGGTGGGGGGGCCCTGTGCTTGGAACTCCCCCCCGCACCTGTTAGAATGACTATCACCAATAAATCAACAACAAGTGCTGGTGAGCATGCAGAGCAAAGGGAAGCCTTGTGTACCACTGGTACACAAGGGAATTTAGATTAGTATAGCCACTGTGGACAGCTGTATGTAGTTACCTCAAAAAATTAAAAGTAGAACTGCCTAATGACTCAGCAATGCCACTTCTGGGAATATATCTGAAGAAACCCAAAACACTAATTCAAAAAAGTATATGCACCCCTGTGTTCATTGCAGCATTATTTACTATTTACAGTAGCCAAGATATAGAAGCAGCCCAAGTGCCCATCAGGAGATGAGTGGATTAAAAGGCTGTGCTACATTCACACAATAGGATACTACTCGGCTGTATAAAAGGGAAATCTTACCTTTTGTGACAGCATGGGTGGACCTGGACAGCATTACACTAAGTGACATAATTCAGTCAGAGAAAGACCAGTATCATATGATGTTGTTACAGAACACACCTATGTAGGGGGCACGATACTATTACTGAATGGACCCCCCATTATCCCGGGGTCCCTCTGTACTAGGTTTACCTTTCTTGCCACCGGGGAATTATCGCTCTCAATGCCACAGATTGGTAAAAAGGGAAGGAAGTATTTATTCAAAAATTATACAGACTTAGATGTCTTCATTAAAATCCCAAAGTCCCCTAAAACACCCACAAATGCACATGGTCCTTCCTCCCCACCTTTGCCCAGGCTGGGGTACCATATCTCAGGAAAAGAAATAGAAGTCCGTGGCTCCGGTAGTCCCCAGTTCTTCCCAGTAATCCATGCTCTGCTGGCAGGCCTCCTGCAGTTCCCAGCACCATCAGCTGTGTCGCTGGGATCTCCAGTTCTTAATCCAAACCCACATGGCACCTTCTCTTGGCCCACCAGTAAGAGTCCTTTCACCCCTTTCCTTCCTGCAGCATCTCTCCAGCATTCTTCCAAACTGCTAAGGGAGGGCTCTGCATTGCTGTTACATCTTGCTTTCCAGCTTCCTAAACTGCGTGGCAAAGGGAGCCCCAAAGCCGCATGGTTCCTCCTTCATGCCAAAGCTGCGTGGATCCAACCTGTGTGGTTGCCATGCCTGGGTTTAAATCCCAGCGCCAATCTTCCTCTGTTGCCCCATTTCTGACTTCTCCCACAATTGGCTACACCTGCCAGCATTCTTGTATTTTTTTTTTTTTCCAGCTTTTCTGGGCTGCCACAGTAGTCCAGGTAGGCATGGCTCTGGAGAGTGGAGCCAATCATCTCCAAGCTCTCATGCAGGCGCTGTAATCAGGGGAGTTGCCTCCCAGTTACATCCTGGGATGTTGCCACTTTCATCCCCCTGGCTCAAAGCAAGGCCACAGCCATTTAACATATTCATGAAACCATTTAAACATCATAGATATGTGAAACAACTGTTCCAGAGGTTATTTGCAAAACTATTGGTACGCAAAATAATTCAGTGGCCCTGCTCCCAGTGTCCTATCCCCCAGCTCAGACTTGTAGGGGTGAGGTCATCCTATATTTTTAATATTTCCTGGATACCCTGAGTTCTGAACCCCATTACAAACCCCTCTTTGGGGGGGTGCTGACTGCATCCTATTATAATCTCACTTGTACGTGAAATCTAATGAACAAAATAAGCTAACAAACAAAATAGAAACAGATACATAGGCACCAAGTCTGTCAGAGGGCAGGAAGGTTGGGGGCTGGGTAAAAAAGGTGAAGGGATTAAGCAAAAAACCACCCCCCCCAAACCCAAAATCCCCTCATAGACACGGACAACAGTATGGTGATTACCAGAAGGAAAGGGGGAGGTAGAAGAGGGTAAAGAGAGAAAAAGCGGCGATGGAAGGAGACTCGAACTGGCGTGGTGAACACACGATACAAAATACAGATGATGTATTATAGAATTTTACACCTACCTGAAACCTATATAACTTTGTGAACCAATTTCATCCCAAGAAATTCAATTAAAAACAAAAGAAGAAAATAGGTCTCTTTATAAGGAAAAGTATTTCGTATGTGACTTAAATAAATAAGAATGATATTAATAGACTCCACTGTTTAACTGTTGTTTGGCCTTACCAAACCCCTTGAGTACATACAAATAATTGAAAATACAGTGATAAAGAAACTAAGCTGAAAGGCAAATAAACTGTTTGAAATGGCTAACTGATTTTTTCATTGCACAATGATGGCGTTTTTCAAGTATTGAGACGGCTGCTAATTCGAGTCAATATTTACATTTATATTCAAAAGCAAAATGGTACCTGATAAGCATTAGATTGTGCCTACAGTCTAGTATTTGCAGTATAGCACATTGCCAAACGACTTAACAATTTTTAAAGCTTGATGATTTACAGGGCATCTGGCACAGATTAGTTACAACTGGGGTTTAATTTGGGTGGAGTGGAAGTGGGGACTAGAATGGTAACTTATTTCAAAGACCACTGGGAGAAGACTTTGAAAAATGTACCCTTGAATTGTATAAATGTAGATTTACCACTCTTCTTACCAGGGTGGGTTACAATTTATGCCCCAGGAGAACAACAACAGCAAAAGGCAGGGAGGTTTGTGTCGGCGACTGAAACCTGAGCACAGTTTGCCCCGGTCAGGTCTGCATTCCCCAGTCTAGCGGCACAGGCAGCCCTGGGAGAAACTGTAGCTGGCCTGGCCTGTGGGAGGGGCCGTGGGGGAGGGCGCCAGGCAGCGGCTGGGGAAGGCCGGCTGTCCTTGGTTTGTGTGTGTGGCTGCATGTCACAAATAAATTAGTAAAAAGACCAGATGAGAGGACAGTGACGCAGACAGGAAGACTTTGACTAACTGCAGGTAGACATCAAAGACCACAGTGGAAAGTCAACTTGTATGATTCCACGGTGAGGGGTTCAGCTCTTAACTGTTTGTGAGGGGGTGACTGGGTGAATTGAAACTTGGGAAAATCACAGAGAAGTCACCTTAGTTAAGGGAGAAGTAGATAAAAGTATCTATTTGCAGCCAGGATGCTATCGATGCAGAGGTCAGGATAAGCTCAGAGGGTTTCGTACACAGCAGCAGTGGCAGAGTCTCCGTGTCCACTGTGTCCCACCCTTGGGGAGGATGGTGTGGAGGGAGGCACTGAGGTGGGGAGACAAGGGAACTGCATGACCACCTGCATTTGACCCATTTTTGTGTTCTCAGAAGCAATGACACACACATCGCTCATACCCAATAATCAGCAATGCCTTTTGTATATTTAAAAATATTTAGAAATGCTTAATTATTAACATTTAAAGCAGAATTATATATTACAATTTATGAGAAGTGAGGAAATACCTTGTCGTTCACACGTTCCTGGATGTTTTCTCTAGTCACTGAAAGAGAAAGCAAAAAGAAATTTAACATTAAAGTATGCAAATGAATAAAATGCAGTACTAGTTTTGCTCTGTTCTCACTCAAAACTCCGATAGCAGCATGGGCTCTCTGAGCAAGGATTTGTATCATAACATGAACATCTGCAATCACTCCGATAACTGGAATAAGAAAAAAAGTCAAAACCTAAGGAGACCACATTAGACAAAGACAACAAAAACAACATGGACCAGAAGGGGTGATACCAGAAGAACTCTGGCAAAGCAATGGTGAAGAGATGAAAAGGACCAAAGAAAAATTCAAACAGTATCCAGTCAAAGGTTTCTGAACAATGACAACCTGTTCAGGTGTGGTACTACCACTGAGCTCATGCAACCCTGAGGGCTAGACCAGGAGACTTACAGGGGCAGATGGCAGAAGTGTTACTTTTAAAATCTGTTGTCTTATCTGTGAAGGTGATGAAGATGTTGTTATGCTTTGTTATAGGACTGCTGGAGATTAGTGAAGGTACAAAGCAACAGTTCTATAAATGGTATCTTGGTCAGGACAGAAACAAGTCAGAGTAACATATAAAGGCAACATAGGGGTTTAACTAATAAAGATTCTAAAATAATAAACCTCAGTCATTGCAAAAATAGCTCTAGAGTGATCAATGTCACATTTGTCTTACACAGAAGGAAAAGAATCCTTAGTAATAATAAACAACCAACAAATCACCAGGAAAAACAGGAAAGAAGTAATTTTGTGGCATGGCAGTTATATGTGCTTGTGAACATCTTGGTGTGAGACATACACGTTACTAAACACGTCCTTTTAAAATTTTAACTAAGGCAATGGTGCGGTCACATGCATTGGTAAGAAATAATACAGATAGACCCTGTCTGTACACTTTACCCAGTTTCCCCCAGTGGTGACACCTGAGTGATCCATGGCACAGCATCACTGCCAGGACTCGACACGGACACGGTCAGGACATAGAGCATTTCCGTCACCACAAGTACGCCTCGCATTGTCCTCTTATAGCTGCATCCATTCCCTCCCACCCCCACATTTTAAGCCAGCCACTCCTGGCTCTGGTGAATGGAAATGTTCATGGGTTAAAATCATTAGGTGGACCAACCACCTTAGGGCCTGAAGGTGCCTACTGATGAGTTCTGCATCATACCAAGTACGTGGCTTTGTGCCAGCAGCTCTTTCTGTATTAGTCCCCAATTGATTTTCCAAGAGTTTAGACTATCCTAATGACAGTGATTATGTCAAAGTTCTTTTTTTCCTCCTATTTTATTCAACATCTGTAGTTCCCTAGTTCTGTATTAGGAACCTAGTACATGCTCAAAATTGTGGGAATTGAAGTGAAGGACTGAGAGAAAATGCCAGATAACTTACAATATCACATTTTACAATTTTCTCAAAGATCAGCATTATTTTAACTGTCCTTATAGTAGTGTGAAGTTCCCCAAATTTCCACCATTTTTTTTCTTTAAACTACTATTGGCTAAAATAAAGTTTCTTAGCACAGCTACAGTGAACATAGGGGCTTCTTTTTCATTGCATTGCACGGTGCGTGTAATTCGGGGTCAGGGGCGGTGGCAGGCTGAGCAGCACTGGGCGGGCTTAACCTGAGAGCGCCAGTTACAAGCAGGAGCCCAGGACGCAAACCTGGGTTGTGTCTCGGGATGACAAGACAAGCTGGACACAAGTTTTCCTGGTAAAGGTCAGAGGGGGTCCAGGGTGTGTGGCATCTGTCCAAATAAAGAAGAGGAGGTTGACTTGGTGATGTAAGGAGCAGGGAATGCATCCGTATTTTGGAGAGATTTAGGTACCAGAATGCACATAATTCTGGGAACAAGGCAGGAGCCATGCTGGGGGACTGAGAGGTCAGGCAAGGGCTGAGTGAGGAGGTAACAGGGCAGCCTTCCTGTTCCTGAGGTCAGAGAATTGGTTGAGGGTCACGGGGACTTGGGAGGCAACTAGACCATTTCTGTGAGTTACAGCTATTTAAATATGAGAAAAACGATCTCCTCCCTTGAGCTCTGAAAACTTGCAAAAATTAAAACTCATAATTATATAATTATTTTGTGGCCCTAGTCATCTTGATCGCTGCTAATGATAATCCTTTTCTCCTGCTTATGGATAATCATAGCCTGGTGGAGATGTAAATGTTCCCTGGCCAATGCACAAAAAAAGGAGGGAATCCCACTTAAAACCTAAGTCATCCCCAAATTTATTCAAATCATATGTGAAAAAGAGGAATGGAATTTAGGGGATAAATTTTAACTGCATAAGCTATTGCTAATAAAAGATTAAGAAGTATGTGGTTTAGCATCTTTTAATTATTTTTTCTAGCATCTTTAATATACAATGTTTGAAATCTCTGGTTGGATCAACATTATTTTGCTCTGAGGTTTGTGGACTTTGCATACTGATTCTTTCCTGTTTCCAAGTACATTTGCTTTTAGGCTATTTTTATTCACTTTAAAGGAATTTTAATAACTTTCTGTTGACAGCATGGACAGCTGGTCTTGAGAATTAAAGAAAATTCACTTGCTGACTGAGGAAGGAAGTGACATCAATGAGCTTCTAAAGTCAGCCCAGAGGGGGAAATTGGCTTGTGAGAGAGTAGCCTTTCATTGCACTGTATTTATCGAGAGATGCCTTGAGATGCAAATTGCGGTATCAATCAAACCTATGGTGCCTACCTCCAACCAACTTAGTGCGGACTGAAGGAACACTGAGAAGAAAAAGGATGAGAAGTGCAGGCGCCTAGGGGCTAAGTGAATTACGGGAGCTCAGGATCCCCCCTCACTCTGCTGATACTTCACTTTCTGTCAAGCCTCTTTGTCTAGAAAATGAGTTTGATGTAAACTGTTGGTCCAAGTCGCCCTTTTTCTATGACAGACAGCTAATAAGAACATGTACTTATATATTCATATATGGTGCAGACTTGTTACCACGTCACTTGAACCCAGAGTGCTATCAATTGTTTTTTATCCCCCATCGAGAGCTATCTAGAAACAGGGATATTTAGGTATCATAAATTGCCACACCCTTGACATCTTGATATTTTTAAAATTGGTATTCATTGTTTATAACTCTACCACAAAGTCAGGTACCAAATCTGCACTTTCAATAGTTATCATTGTCATCATAATGAATGGCTTCACTCTTCATCACCATCAGAAAATTTACCCCTGGAGCTGCAGTTACCCATTTTTCTAAGATAACCATGCTGCAGGTGCATAGAATGTGTATGTGTGTGGGTTGTGTATTGTGAATGTGAATGTATGTGTGTATGTACACATACCTGTGTGCAAGATAGGAAGAAACGTACCTACATAAGATTTATGGTTGTGAGCCCTGGCTGGTGTGGCTCAGTGGATATATATAGTACTGGCCTGAGAACCAAAAGGTCACCGGTTTGATTCCTAGTCAGGGCACATGCCTGGGTTGTGGGCCAGGTCCCCAGATGGGAGTGTACCCAGACAATTGATTGATGTTTTTCTCCCTGTCTTTCTCTCTCCCTTACCCTGTCCCTAAAAATGAGTAAATAAAATCTTTAATCAAATAATTTTTATGGTTGAGCTGAAAAATTAAATTGATGACTACTTCTTAGCTCATTCTAGAAAGCGTCTGAGGTGGCTACAGTGATAGTTCAATCACAGTTAAATAATTTGAGTTTGAGTTATCAATCTGGAGTCAAATAGAATTTAATTTAGCTCAAAAGATAGGTGTATTAATGCTGGCTTCCTTTCCTTAGCTATAAAGATATTTGGGGTATTCGATTAAATTTTCACATTTTATGAGCTTAAATATGTAATCTGAATCACTTAAAAATATTGATGAAGTGAAAAAGGATGGATGAGGTCTCAACAGCTGTAGATTTCAGGTCAAAGGACTTTCTGATCGTCTCCAAGCCTGGACATCCTTTGACTTTGTCAAAACCCGCCCTTCTGATCCCACCACGCAGTGGGTTGTAATGCATGTCTGTCCTGTACAACATGCTAGGTGCTCTGCAGGTGTAGAAGTAAAGCAGAGGAAACATGATGAGCACGCTAAAAAAGGAACAAGAGGAATCAGGAGCTGTAAGGAATTTACTGGTAATTGTATGGACAGTCAGTTAGGTCAAAAGGTACTTAAATCTTGATAGCGTAGACATAAAAATATAAGCAGTAAACTCCTTTGGTGATTTTATTTTTAGATCTGAAACCAAAAGCAAAGGCAACAAAAGCAAAAGTAAATAACTGGGATGACATTGAACTAAAAGGAAACATCAATAAAATGAAAAGGCGACATATGGAATGGAAGAAAATATTTGCAAACCATATATTTGATAAGAGATTAATACCCAAAATATATAAAGAACTCATATGACTCCAGAGCAAAACAACCTAACAAACATTTGCTTTAAAAAATGGGCAGAATATCTGAACAGACATTTTTTCAAAGAAGACATACACATGGCCAACAGGTACACGAAAAGATCAGAGAGATGCAAATCAAAACCACAGTGAGATACCTCCTCACACCTGTTAGAATGACTGCTATCAGCAAGACCAGACATGACAAGTGTCTGTGAGACTGTGGAACAAAGGTGCGCTCACTGTCAGTTGGTCGGAATGTAGATTGGCGCATAGTTTTCCACTGTGGAAAACTGTGGGGGTTCTTCAAAAAGTTAAGAATAGAACTACCACACGATCCAGCAATTCTGCTACTGGACATCTATCTTAAGAAAACAAAGCACTAACTGAAAAAGATATATGCTTCCCTGTGTTCATTGCAGAATTATTTATAGTAGCCAAGACATGAAAACAACCTAAGTGTCCATTGATAAATAAATGAATAAAAAATGTAGTACACCTATACAATGAAATATTATTCAGTCATAAAAAAGAATGCAATCTTGCAATTTGTGACAACATGGATAGACTTTGAGGACGTTCTGATAAGTGAAGTAATTCAGACAGAGAAAGATAAATACTGTATGATCTCATGTGTATGCGGACTCCAAAAAAGAAACAACCCAAACCATGCTCATAGTTACAGAGAACAGATTGGTGGTTGCCAAAGGCAGGTGGGTGGAGGGTGGAGGGTGGAGGAAGTGAAATGGGTAAAGGGGGTTAAAAGGTACCAACACAAGGCATTTATTTATTTATTTATTAATGAAAAGCATATTCTTTCTAAAGATAACTTATCATATAAATAATACAAGTTCATTGTGGAAAAATGTAGATTTTAAAAAAGGAAATTTGCAAGACCCATAATTATACAACAGGAGCAATCCTCAGTCTGTTTATACAGATCTTATATTTAAATAACAGTATGTACTATATTTCTATTTTTATAAAAATTAAGCTTCTGTTAAAAAAGGTATTTAATTCTTGATATAGTAGAAATGGTGATAGATTCACTTTCAGACTTTCCTAGTCTTGACTTTGCCATGATCAGGCTGTATGATATTTGACAAATCACTTCACTCCTCTAGTGCATAATGACATTGTTGGAAGTACAGATAGTCTCTAAAGTTGTTTATAGTTACTTAAGTTCTCCGGTCCTAGAGAATAAGAGAGATTGAAATAAGTAAAAAGAGAAGAGGTCATACTTGGTGCGGGAGCTTGGCGGGCTTCATGGAGGAGATAGCATTTGCTTTGGGTGGGATATTAACAGAAGGTTGGAGAAAAGGTATTTCACACAAAAGGAAAAGAATGCACAGAAGCACAGAGCCAGGAAATGCGTGCGGGTGTGGGCATTCGGTGGGTGCAGGGAGTAGTAACTAGTTCTGCTTGACTGAAGTGTAGTCTGTATATTAGCAAGTCATAGGGATGAGGCAAAACATGCAACGATAGAGCAATACCATGGAAAGCCCTAAATACCTAAGGGGAGATTTTGACATTTATTTGCTTGGGAGCTCTAGAAGATTTTTGAGTCAGAGACTGATTAAAACTGTTTTAAGATCAGTCTTAACAGTTGTAAGGCTGGAGGATGGGTAATTCTGGTCAGGGGAGGGAAGAATGTAGATGAATGTGACAAATTGTGTGAGTTGAAAGGACTTAATTCAGGTGAGGGGCTGGGGCAGTAGGACAGTGGTAAAAAATGACTTAAAGATGAGTAAGATTTTAAGGCTGGTTACTTGGAAGGAGGTGCTCTTACTGCAAAAGTGGAGACAAGGAAATAGGGCCTAAAGAAGTGAATTTGGTGAGTAATGGTAGAGGTGGGATGATCAGCTCAGTTCAGCATTTGATAAGTTTCAAATACCAACCAGTAAGACATCCCCGGGAGGCAGAAGGTGAGCTGGGGAAAGAGGCAATCTTCTGCAGAGGCACGATAGGGGAAGCTACGGGATGCAAGGCTCTCTTTAAAGTATAGACAGGGAAATAAATACCAATTTAAACTTTGAGAAACAGTTGTATTTTCTCTAATTTGATGCCTCACTAGGTAATGGAAAGCAAAATTTACCTTGTCTTCAGTGAACAGGACACTGCTTCCAAGCTAATCCTACCAGGAAGTAGCAAGTTAGGAGTTTGCTTTCAGAGCTCCCTGGTCCTGGATTTTAGTCAAAGGCTACATTTCCAATTTGCTTTTTCTTTAAGACATCAAACAATTAACTGAATTCTCTGTGCATACTGATGGGGTATCCGACAAATGTAACTAAGTTCTGACACGACGTACCCAGAATTAGCATCAGATCCCAAAGGTTAAGGGCTCAGTTGCATAACTCCCCTCATTCCCCCACACTAGTTGCAAGTCCCGGTTCACCTGTATTCCTGACACACTGGTTTCAGGCTGTAGATAGGACGTCCCCATGACTGAATGGCTTGAAGAGTTCAGAGAAACATTTTACTTACAAGATCATCAGTTTATTTTTAAAAGGAATATAATTCAGGAACAAACAAATTAAAGAGATGCATAGGACAAGGCATGGGGAAAGGGCATGGGGCTGCCATGCCCTTTCTGGGCACACCACTCTCGCAGCACCTCCACGGCATTCACCAACCTGGAAACTCTCTGAACTCTGTCCTTTTAGGTTTTTTTGGAGGTTTCATCACACAGACATGATTTTCCTCCCTCCCTCCCTCCCTCCCTGCCCTCTTCCTCCCTCTCTCTCTTCCATTTTTCCTTCCTTCCTTTTTTAAATCATTAGCCATCGGCTAAAGATTCAACCTCCAGCCCCTATTCCCTCGCCAGAGGTCAGGGGTGGGACTGAAAGTTCCAACCCTCTAACCAAGTGTTTGGTGCTCTTGGCAATCAGTCCCCTCCTTAGGTGAGGTCCACCAGTCACCTCATTAACATAACAAAAGACAACTTTATTGCTTTCAGCACTTGGAAAATCCAACGGTTTTAGAAGCTCTGTGCCAGGAACAGGGACAGGAGTTCTAGCAGGAGAAACTTAGACCAATTTCCTTATTTATTAACTGGTGCTTATGAATCTTTAGGATTTATCCAAGGATAGCAACCAAGTTAATAACAGAGCTGAGTGCAGAACACAGATTTTAGTAATGCCCAAGAGTGAGAAGAAGTACATTAGTCCCTCCAAACTCCTTCGGGGATATGTTCCAAGACCCCTGGTAGATGCCTGAAACCACAGAGAGTACTAAACCCTACATATATGATGTTTTTTCCTATGCATTCATAGGAAAAAGCTTAATTTATAATGATAAAGCTTAATTTATAATTAGGCACAGTAAGAGATTAACAACAACAGCTAACAATAAAATGGAACAATTGTAACAATACACTGTAACAAAAGTTATGTGAATGGCTTGGGGGCCATTATCAAGTAAAAAATAAGGGTTACTTGGACTAAGCACTGTGACACCAGGACTGTTGAGCAGAAGACTACTAAGGTGGAGACTCTGGATAAAGGGATGATTCGTGTCCCCAGCAGGACATCACACTACTCAGACGGTGTGCAATTTAAAACTTATGAACTGTTTATTTCTGGAATTTTCCATTTATGTATTTGGGCTGTGGTTGGCCGCAGGTAACTGAAAACGTGGAACGTGAAACCATGGGTTGGGTGGGGGGGGGTACTCCTGCAATCAGAATGTCTGAAAGTGGATCTCAGTTTCTTTATTCTTTGTCTGGTGGCCTTGGGCAAATAGCAACCTTTCTGAGCTTCCTCATCTGTGAAATAAGGAGAGCAAACATATATATACTATAGATCCATTTTTGGTAATTCAATGAGTTAACACATGCCAAGGGCTTAGCACAACACCTGGCATCAGTAATGACTCTAGTTCTCATTCCCCTGTATCATACCAGGTTACCCTAGCTCAGGATAAAAAAACCCAGATTGTTTAAAATCCAGATGGAAGTTGTTTCTGAATGTGGTTAAGGAGAATCACAACACATTTCAAGACAACAGAGTATTCTATTCTGGAATGACTAGAAATTACGGAAAAGAACTAGTAATATGTATTTTCAATGTCAAAATGAAAAAATTTAGTTAAATCTAAGTGAATAAATCATCTAGAACTTTTGCTTAGACAATTAATAAAAACTGAAATGCTTAGATTCCTATTTTTACCTTAACGCAGATATCTCGGTCCTGCTCTTAACCTCCGCTCCCCGGACTGACAGACAGCATGGGGGTCAGAATTCTGTGGCCCTCTTCCAGTGGGCGGGCTGCAGGGACCAGCTGAGCAAAGGTAGCAGGACTTCCTGTGAGAAGTGGGGGCTCAGTGTCTCTCTAGTGAACCAATTCTGGTTCTCATGTAAAACATCTTTTGGGAAAAAAGGTGTGCCAATTTCCTGCTTACTTTTTGATGCTTCATAGGATGAATTATAATATGGCATCTGAGAAAGAATTTCTCCTTGATCAAACTTTAGACAGGTTCCTCTGAACCTTCTCCACTAGGCCTTGACCTTGAGGACCCTGCCCTGTCTTTTGCCTACCTAGCCCAGTCTTAGCAAGAATCCTGCTAAGTAAGTTTAACGAGAGTCCTCCCACCCATGACATGTGGACACCCTAGATATCTGATCAAGTTTCACACCACCCACTTTTGATGTCCAAATCCTCGGCCTGCCTTTAGCAAGAATCCTGTTAGGTCAGTTCAGGAAGAATTCCCCTACCTTGATGTCCCCCTTAGGAACCCCCATACTCCGCTCCCTGGCTACAAATCCCCATCTGTCCTGGCTGTGTTTAGAGGTGAGCACAATCTCTGTCCTCTCTAATGATATCCCTGTGGCGACAATCCTAAACAGCGTCTTCCTTACCACTTTAAGTGCCAGAATAATTTTCTTCAACAAACTTAACACTTTAGTATTAAATTTATTTTCTTTGTCTTAAATGCATTATCTGTCCAAAAACTACTGATTTTATTAATTCATTATTAAATGTACAGATCCCATGCACTCTAGCTTCTAATTATCCTTCGTGATGGCTCAGTCACTAATGACACAGTCAGTGGTGGACACTGAACCTCACAATGTCGCTTGTAGTAGAATCTACATTTTTATTACAAGTAAGCTCCCCCTTAACTCCCTAAACTTTGGAAGTGGTGAGAAATATTAGCTCTGTTTTTTAAAACCAAATGTAGATTTTTGAAATGGGATGCTGTTTTTTCTTTCAACTTCAAGAATTTTTTTTTTAAACAACACTGAGCTGGGACGGCTGGTTATTCTCAGGAAACTTTTAGGGTGCTGGAGACTACACAGACAGTCTGTATGGATGTTTTTTTTAAATTACCTCTTTCCCATACATCAACACTCACCCACTTCAGGCTAGAAGTAGCTGAAAGGATTGTTAATGGGCTATAATTGTTAGTCAGTCTCCCAGCTCTTTGTACAGGATGTAAACATGCCTCCAGAGAGTTTGTTTGGAAAGTGTAGATTACAGTCCTGTGGAGAGGAGTGAAGGCCATGCCCTTTCCAAGGGTCCCTGGGCATGATCAGTGGTCTCCCTGTGGCGTGTGGTCGGGCCTCTGCTGCAGGCAGCAGAGAGCAAATGTGAGCTGGCAGCCTGTGGCTCCCACGTAGCGCCATTTCCCGCATCAATATACCAGCTGTTTTCCTGTGTAATACCAACAGATGCTTTTACAATATTTCATCTGCCTCACTTTTATGTATATTTTTGGCACTTTGGGGAATTTTGCCCTTTGTTTGCTTGTTTTACATTTCGGAGGTCCTAAGTATATTTGAATCGCCACTCCCCGCCAGGGTTGGGGGGAAAGGGCAATAGGACAGCATAAGCAGGTGTTACAAAACCAATTCTGTGGTGGGAACTGTTGTTCAACACCCAGGACAGGGTAGAAATAACAAAGCTGAATGAGATCTATTATGGTAAATTCTTTTTAAATCACCTATTTATTTTACATCATTAAAATTAGAGGAAAATCATTTAATAGTCATTTGAATCACAACTGGTTTGTAACTTCTTGCTTTTGTTAAAAGAAAAGATTTTTGGATTTTGAAGTTCACCAATTTTTTTTCTAAGGAGGAAAATTGTTGAATTCTCCCGTTTTAAAATTGTGACAGAACAATTTTCTTTTATTTTTGTTTTTTACCTGTCCACCTGGAAAATGTATACCTCTGATCGAATCTGTTTTTTGCTAGGAAAGTAATAATTTAAACAAGTAACTTAAACCCACGAAGCCCTAAACTATTTTATACATGGACCATTATATGATTTCCTATATTAAACTCTCCCATTCTTCTTTTTATCCTTGGAAAAAAACAGAAAACATAAATATTTAGAGTTTTATGGCATTATTATTATAAAGTAATAAACTAATAATACTAGCAACAAACTAATAATACTAATAGAGGCAAAAATACTAATTCTGCTGGAGTGCTATTCAATCCAATGAGTGCTTACATCAGTATAACTCTCCTTACATTTTAACACTCAAGCATTATGCATAAATAAGAATTTAAGATGCTAATTTATCCCCTCTCCTTGTCTTGCTCATTCCATCATTCTCTCTTGAACTAAGTTATGGTCATATCCAAAATATGAAAAAAATTTATAAAATACAGATAAAATAAGTAAACTACAATGACCTGCACTCCTACCACCTGTAGACAAGACCTGTTAACATTTGTAGTGTACCCTTCCAGATATTTTTTTTTCAAAAATATCATCTAAAACAAGTTTTAAAAGCTTTTTGTTCACTTAAATAATGCTATAAATAATTTCTGCATCCCATTACATATTCTCAATGTACATCATTTGAATGGCAACATAGTATTTTTTTAAATATGTCAAAGCTTCTTTAACACCTTCTTTGTGATGTTTTGGTTTTTCTACTGGGTGTTCTTTTGAGGGCGAGGAGACCTTATCCTAACGCTGTGAGGAGTGTTCACATGAATATACCTTTAGTACATCCATGGCCCTTCCTTTGCACAAGTTACTGGAAGTGAATTGATGGATTAAAGAGTTTTACTAGGTGTCTAGTACTAACTATAAATATTCCTGGGAGCTTATTTCCCAGCACTTATGTCAACTCTAAATTAAAAACAAATTGGTGGCAATTTTTTAGGAAACATGCTGTTTATGAATTCTATTGTTTTGTCTTTCATTTTTTTAAATTACAGATCAACATTTTCATATGTTTATTGACACTAATATTTCCTCTTCTATTCATTGCCTCGGCTCCTTTTCTAATGGAGCATTTCTCTTTCTCATTTTAATTTTTGCCTGTCTTTAATTTTTGGAATGTTTTTCCTAACTTTTTTATGTTTTTTTAAAAAGTTGTTGTTCAAGTACAGTTTTCTGACTTTTACTCCCATCCCAGCCCACCCCCCAGCCCTCCCTACCTCCCTCCTATCTCCGCCCCGCCTTGTTATTGTCCATGAGTTCCTGCAAACTGTTCCCCTTTTCCCCTGAAATTCCTTCCCTTCTCCCCTCTGGTCACTGTCAGCCTGTTCTCTATTTCAGTGTCTTTGGTTATATTTTGCATATTTGTTTGTTTTGTTAATTAGGTTCCTGTTAAAGGTGAGATCATATGGTATTTGTCTTTCACTGCCTGGCTTATTTTGCTTAGCATAATGCTTTCCAGTTCCATCTATGCTGTCACAAAGGGTAGTGTTTTTCCTAACTTTTTAATTACATTTACTTATTTACAATTTTAGGCAATAAAAGGAGGAACCAATGATTGCAACAGTTAGTATTTAGTGAGCACTGACAATAACCAACACGATGCTAAGCCTGCCACATGTGCTGTTCACTTAGTCTTCCCAACATTCTTGCTGAAGTAAGGCCATGGCATCTCCAGTTGTGCAGGTGATGGAGCCTGGGCTTGAAGAAGTCACAGTGGCTAAGACTGTACAGCTGGGAAGGGGTGAGCCCAGTCTCCTGACTTCTGAGGCTGCTGTCATGCCTTCCCTGGTTTCTGCTCTCATTGTCATGCTTGGAGAGGCATAGCTCTGTGTAGCTATTTGAAATAACAACGTTAGCCTGTGTGTAAGCGTACAAGACAATATCTTCATTGTATTCTCAGAACAGTGTGTATAACTAATCTGCTTTAAGAAGTAGTTTTGTTTATATATAAATAAAGAAGTCAGAGGAGATACACTTGAATACTTGTTATATGTAGGGCCTGGTGGGAGGGAAGTGATACTCATTTTAATTTAGACACATCTGTTTTTTTTAAACTTTTATTAGAAACATGTACTATGTTGATTTAAAGAGAACGATATTTCTGTTTTGGATAAGAAGGCATGGTCAAGGCTTTGAATATGGCTTTTCTTCTTTGCACATTGGGACAGGCATTCATTCGCTTATCCACTTGTTCAACCATTTAAGATACATGTTTGAAAGTCTGCCTTGTGCTGGTGCTGGGCTGGACGTGGGATACAAAGGTGGAAAGGTATAATGAGTCCCTCCTCATGGTCTAGCAGGCAGACCAACAGAACAATTCCAACGTCACTCTTGTTAGGAATAAGGCAGAGTGCAGTCAGAACAGTGAGGAAGGAGGGCAAAGTCAGGCATCAGGGAGAACTTCTCAAAGGAGGTAGCATTTAAACAAAGACATTCCTACAGAATTTTCCCTTTGCTAATTGCCCCTGTCTCTGTAGCTGGGGTGGCCCAACTCTCCAGGGACTAACCTGGGTTTACTACATTACCTCTTGTGGTCTGTCCACTCTACCCTCCCCCCACATTTTGGAAGTAGTCCCTTTCTAAATAATCCCTCCTTCACTTATTTCAATTTGAGTGTGACCTCTGCTTCCTTGGGACATTCACTGATACAGGTCGGCTTTAGCCTGGGAGCAGCTGCATCCCAACTGGGCACTGACGGAACTCAGGACAGCAGCATCCCTGGGTGTGGCTGGCCTGTCACCTGGGTGCTGGGGTCCTGGTACAATGGGGAGAAACAAGCAGGTGGCAGGTGGGAGGTGGTAGAAGGTAATCTGTTGATAAGTCAAGCAGGCAAATTCTGAAGACTTCTAGAAATTATTGTTGAGACATAAGGAAGCCTGAGAAACATAATCGATCTTATGATGTGTTTTTTGCTGTTTTAACCTCTAAGGTGGATATTTTCTGAGAAACACTCATTACTTAGATGAGGAAAGGGAGGCTTTCATAAGTCATTTAATTTGCCCACTCATTCATCTAGCAAATACTGAGGCCATACTAAGCACTGGGTGCTGTACTGAGGATAAAGAGTGAACAAGAGGAGCCAAAACCCTTCCCTCTCAGGGCAGATTTGAACCCAAGCCTGTCTACCCCTACACACCGTGTGCTTTCTGCTGCCTCAGGCTGCCTCCCTTCAAGGACTTAGTAAAATCCCATTTTGCCAACATATTACTTAATAGACCCACTCCTCTGCCACTTTCAGCGACATTCCAGATCATGGAGCTACTTCAGCATCTTGTTTTCCAGATACACATCTTTAGTTAAGCCCGGCAGTCTCTCCAGGCTTCCAGAACTCTGCAGAATGGTAAGTCATTACCAGGACTAGTCATAAAAGCTACTGCTGGTGCTTATTACTGAGCTGTTGGGTCTATTTTTAAGAACACAGAGAATGAAAAGATTAGCTGCCTACAAGCTCCCCCAGCTGTTCAAATGGAAAAACTTCACAGAGCCCTAGGGCACCGGGCTGCACAGATTCAAGCTTGCATTTTTAAAAAGCATTAAAAAAATAAGTGAAACAACTCTTCACGTGTAAGAGTTGAAACAGCTCCTCAAATGTAAACACGTATTGCACATTAAAGACTATCCTGTAGCCATAATGTCATGGTCAAGAGCACAGACGCGGCTGCCACACAAACATGGGTCCCATACCAACTCTCCTCTTTACCAGCCCTGTGACTGCAGACAACTTATTTAGCATCTTTAAAGCTTGATTCCTTCGTCAAAAAGGGGGATTATCAGAATAATACCTACCTGAAGAGGTTGTCAGGTGGCCTGAATGACATAACACATGTAGCATAATTAGCACAGTGCCTGCATGTAGTAAATGCTCAAAAAATGTAGCCACTTTTTTTTGCTTATCCATAGGATGAGTGAAAAACTTATTACTTTAAATTTTAAAAAAATTCTTTAATTTTTTAAAAAATTTATTTCATTAAAAAAAATTTTTCACCCTGGCTGGTGTAGCTCAGTGGATTGAGCACAGACTGCAAACCAAAGGGTTGCCTGTTCAGTTCCCAGTCAGGGCACATGCCTGGGTTGGGGCCAGATCCCTGGAGGGGGCCATGTGAGAGGCAACCACACACTGATATTTCTCTCTCTTTTTCTCTCCCTTCCTCTCTCTAAAAATAAATGAATAAAATTTTTTTTTCAATCACAGTTGACATATTATATTAGTTTCAGATGTATGACATGGTGATTAGATATTTATATGACTTACAAAGTGTAAGTGTAGTCACTCTTATTACATATTTTATTTCTTTTACTTATCACAACCATAGGAAGCAACAGGGAACTAACTGTACAACCTAAGCATTTGTAGCTAAAATAAGCCATCTATGTCTAATCAGTCATAAAAATAGACTCCTACACTAGACCTGGAAAAAGGCAGACACAGAGTCATGGAATGGCACTCAAGGCGAACCACAGACAAAGATATTTGCCTTCTGGAGCTTATTCTACACTCTAGAGGGGGACACAGTCAACACCTTAGAGATACCACACGTGAGTGAGCTGTAGGATATTTCAGAAGATGGTAAGTGTTATGGAAAAAGACAAGGCAGAGAGGGGCTGTGGGTGTCAGGGCTGTGGTGGGGACCTAGGGGTGCAGTGTAAACGCATGTGTTCATTAAGGCAATGACATTGACCTAGGGTTTGATGCAGGTGAAGGGGTTTGTTGGGGCTGTCATGCAAGGGGGTTCTAGACAGAGGAAGCAGCAGGGACCCCTAAAGTGAGAGTGTCCTGTCTTCATGTGTTTGAGGAACAGCAAGGACGCTGGAGTGGCCGGGGCAGAAGGAGATGGGCAGAGACCCAGCAGCTGAGTGCAGACCATGTGGGGCCTTGCAGGCCACTGTAACAATTCTGGCTTTTACTCTGAATGACATTGGGATCCATGGCAGGGTTTGGGGCAGAAAAATAACATGATTTCACTTCACTTTATAAAGGGTCTGCATTAAGAATGAACTCCTGAAGGGTGAGTGGCTGCTACAGAGATCCCGGTGAGAGCGGACTGTGGTTCTCACAGGCTGATGGCCTTTTTCCTTGCCATGGGCTCTGATTTCAGATATCCTTTCAGGGGTGTGTGTTATAAAATGTGGTTTTAGTTTCAAATGCTGCTCAGTACTGAGAATGAAATCCAGTTTCTTCCCACGGCCCTCGTGATGACCTCTGCTTCCCTCCAACTTCATCCTTTGATGCCCTTTCCTTGTTCACAGACTCCAGCCACACTGGCCTCTTTTTGGTCACTTGATTACCCCAAGTTATTCCCAGCCTCCTGAACATCCCCTTCATCCAAAACACTCCTTCTTCCTGTCTCAGTTCAAACATCTCATGTTAGAGAGGCCTTCCCTGACCAAGTAGCTTAAAGAGGGATCTCCTGGTTATTCTTGGTCCCATTCCTCTGTGCATTTCCTTCTTGGCTCTTATTTACAATATGCAGTTATATCACTTGTCAATCCTTGTTAGTTGTCTGTTTCAGTCCACTAGAATATAAGCTCCATGACTGGTCAGCTGGGATGAGGCTGTTCATCTTGTTCCAAGTGGAATTCTCGGTGTCTAGAATAGTACCTGGCAGAATTAGGTACCTGAGACATGAATGCATGGACAAACAAATGAAGGATGAGTCCCAAAGGGTAAGCTGGAGTTAATGGACAGAGATGCAGGCCAGTGGATAAAGGGTCCCGGGGAATGTAAAGAGAATTTCAAGTATCTCATACAAACCTGTGGAAGTGACACTATCAGGAGTGTCTAACATTTTGGCATCTCTGAGCCACACTGGAAGAAGAAGAGTTGTCTTGGGTCACACATTACATACACTGCAACACATAATCACACACAAAAAATCTCATAGTGTTTTGAGTAAATGTGTGATTTTGTGCTGGGCCGAATCCTGGGCTGCATGCAGCCTATGGGCCTCAGGTTGGACACCCCTGCTACACCGTGAATTGATTTTTGAACCCCAGACTGGATACCATTGCTCTGAGTACGCTGGGCACTTACCATATTCTCTTTTAATGATCTATTTTGTATCTGTTTCCTCCACCAGGGGCTAGGGGCTATTCTTCCTTTTATTCCTGGTGCCTAACTGCTTGACACACACGTTTTGTACCCAGCTGTACTGACTGTTCATGTCTTCTAAGTCTTTCATGCTGAGCTCTCTAATTAGGTCCTCATTAAAAATAAAATCTTATTATGAATCTTGAAGGACCTTGGTGGAAAAAACTTTGCACACATGCATGATCTTTCAGACATGTTGAGATGTTTCTAATCAAGCCACCGCCTGAGCCACATGTTTTATTAGCTCTATTTTGTGGTGTTCCATCAATTCATGACCACACTACAAGATCTGAAGCATGGGACTTGGACTATGATTTATGACAATGTAGGGAGATGTCTATTTCCAATATGAAGTTTTAAAACCTGATACATTTTGAAATGAAAGAAATAAGGTATTGATGAAACGAAAGTCAGGGTTTAGGACTAGGTAGTAGACACTGGTGGATATTAGTAGGCAAACATTACCAGTTTCATTTTACAAATGGGGAGAGAGAGGCTCTGACCTTTGGGCAACTTGCTCCAGGCCACAGGACTACTAAGTGGCGCGGCTACCAACCTGGGTCTTCCGGTAGCACACCACTGTCCTGCCGACCTTGCTTTGCTTTATTAGATCAGGTTCTCCTGAGCCACCATCTCAGTAAGGACATGTGCTTCCAGGAGAAGCCAGTGAGACGTTCCGGAGCAGGATGGCGAAGGGGGAAGGGCCAAACAAGGGCGATCCCAGAAGTGTCAGACTTAGCCTGAGTTTGAAGGCAGGGGTTGCTGTGAGGCATAAATTACATCTCAGAATTTATTCCATCTCCAGGCAAAGGAGTTTGTCTTTTGTAATCCCACATACTTCTATGTTGGCCAGTCAGCAAGGGGTCTCCCCAACACCTTAGAAGAGCACCCAGTGTCTGGGAGCAATTCTCTGCCTTTTAGCAGCTTGAAGGGGCTCCAACAGTGTACCCTAAATCTATGCTAATCAGGAGAGTAAAATGAACTACTATAAGTGGGATAAATGAGAGCTACTAGGAATATAAGAAATTGTTTTATTCCGGTGCATTCTTAGGGCAGACTGAATCAGCCCATCCGGCACCTTCTTTGAAATCAGAATGAGATAGAGCGGCAGTAATCTGACTCTTTTCCCCAGGAAGCTGATAGATACAAAGACACCCATTTAGAAAAAGGGGGTGTGGTCAAGGCTGGACACTGTTTCATTGAAGTTACAGAAATTAATTCTATTAACACACTGTGTTCAGACAAAAGACCCAGCATAGAGGACAAGTGATTTATTTACTTCCCCAACCATGTAACTGGTAAACGGTAGACCCCGAATGTGAACCCTCATCTCTAGGTGCCCAGACCCATCCTTTCCAGGCCCCTGCATGCCGAGCAAAAGGAAGCAGGTTAGTTTTCCGGGTGGGCAGCGCTGGGGCGAGAATCCAGGAGGGCAGGGTTAGGGGAGCATTCCCTCCCTGACGGCCAGAGTCAGTAGTCCTAGAGCCTGCTCAGACATTTTGAGGAGATGGAATCTCCTGCATGTTTCTGGAGTCCTTCTCACCCATGGATGGACTTGTGTAGGACAAGAAGAAAAGCACCCTAGTGGCTCATTTTTGGAGGCTGTGTAGAGTGGCAGTTGCAGGTACAGAATCCACATGGAACTCCAATGGGAAACCACCAGGGCCTGGAGGGGGAGGAGGAT
This sequence comes from Trachops cirrhosus, assembly GCA_028533065.1. Lineage (NCBI taxonomy): Eukaryota > Metazoa > Chordata > Mammalia > Chiroptera > Phyllostomidae > Trachops > Trachops cirrhosus. The sequence continues at coordinate 31,896,438 of CM052547.1, read as the reverse complement.
AGGGCAGAAGTGGGCATTGCTCACTAGAAGAGAAAAAAAATTCCATCTCCTTCCTCCTCCATTGTGCAGACCTACGAAGTATCCTTGCATCGCTGCCTGCATTAGAGGATCTATGACCTGCTCCCCCCGTTATATGGAATGGTCTTTTTTGAAGGGAAGAATGGGAGGGAGGCACATTGGGGAACCCTGTGTGCCTCGAGCAGGCTCTTCATGCCCTTTCAATGTGTGCAGGGCTGGTGTGGACCAGAAGCACCCAACATGAACTCACGGAATCATCTTGTGAGAAGTCCCACATGTGGATTCTATTCTATTTTCTTAAATTTCTAAGGCAAATGTGCATCTCCACAGAAAAATGTGTTACTTGAGAATATATAAAGCGACTTAATTTGCACTGAGCTGTAAAAAAACTGTAAACCAAACCCAGATGGAAGCTGTCTAAATGCTCGCTTGGGTTAAAAAGAAGATCGGGTCAGATACAATAGCAGGTCCGAAAGCAGCAGGCTGCTGCAGGGGGTACGAATCTATCCGCATTTAGTCTAAATGCAGAGTGACCTTTCATTGCCAAGCCTTGAGCTTAAAGTCAGCTGCAGTTATTGGAAATCATTTCCAAAGGCCATTTGTAAAAAAAAAAAAAAAGCAATATGGATTTAAAGATGCTTCCCATATAGGCAGAAAGCGAAGTCTGCAATGCTACTCAAAAGTAATATCGGGGGGAATTACTGTTCCAGGGATGAGTTTGACAACAACCTAAAAGGTCTAGGGCCACACAGCTATCCATTTAATTTTCTTTCCATACCCATCAGTAGAATTGCTCCTGCGTGTATTGCCGAGCTACTTACTAACACCACATGGATAGCAGAAAAAGAATATGCAGAATTATTTAGGAGGGAGTTGCCGAGAGCCATTTGCTTTCATTGGATCAGAGAGAACTTGACACTGAAGCCAAGCAGAGAACATTCCAATGAGCAAAAGTCTGCCTCTATTCCAAGTGGTGACATTTATATGCTGGGTGTCCAACACGTCATTAGAAAATTTTCAAAGAGCATATGTATAGCTGAAGTCACTAGGGCATGATTACATGTGCCACATTAATAAGTTAAAAAAAACTTCACTAGCTCAGCAGGCATGCAGAAATACTCTTGTGTTCATCAGTGAATGCTAAATGAGCCCCCTTGTTAGATGCTGGCAGAAAGAGCAGGTGGGAGCCTGTGTAAGGAAAAGACGCACTCTGATGACTCTCACAGACATTCTCTTCTCTCACTCTTTTTGTCCCAGTGTCAATCGATGTTTAACATGTATATCAATTTATTTTTCTCGGAGCACAACAGAAATTCATAGTAAATCATTCTACTTTAGTTAATTAGGAATGTCTTTGTCTCAGAGATTTCCTTTTCACATTTCCTAACCTCTCTTTCTCTCCCCTTTCTCTGATTTTTGTGTTAATATGATTTTTTTTTGCTTTTTTTGCACTTCAGAGTAGATTCTTTAAGGACAGTGACAATATCTACTTAGATAATTTATTTAATGCCTGTGTGTTTATTAAGTATTAAATCAGAGTATTAATCATCTTTTTGTTCTTTGTCCTCAACAAAAACATATGGGACATCTATCATGTCCTAGAACTCACCTAAATACTGGAACTCATACAGATTAAAAATAAGCCACCTCGTCTGACCTCACAAATGTTGGTCTGCCTTTGTCAGCTGACGAGAGAGTTGCCTACCGTTTGGTATTTGTGACACAGAGGAACAAACACCATGTTCAGAAAGAAATCTGGGCTCCAGTGTTGCTTCCAACACCCACCAGCCTTGTAACCGGAGGCAAGAAACTTCATTTAAAGTATTTTCTTCAACTGTAAAATGAGAAAAACAACATTGGCCCTAGCTACTTCACAGGGCTGTGGAGAAAATACAACTAAAGACTTTATGAAAATGCCTTATAAGTTTCAAAGCGTTATGCAAATTTAAGGCATTAATGCACTTAGTAAGTGACAGACTCAGTGCCTAGTTCAGTGCTAAGCCGAGTGAGTTCTCTACAAAGGGGTGAATCCAAGAGAGTCAGGACCTTAGCAGACAGTAAGAGTTTCCTAGGTGATGTATAATATGTGACACATCATATATCTATTTTTTATTTTTAAGATTTTATGTACTTATTTTTAGAGAGCGGGAAGGGAGGAAGGAAAGGGGCATACATTGATGTAAGAGAGAAGCATTGATTGGCTGCCTCCCGTACGTGCCCCAACTGTGTACCAAACGCACAACCCAGCGTATGTCCTGACCGCAAATTGAACCTGTGACCTTTTGCTTGGCAGGATGATGCCCGACCAACTGAATCACACTGGTCAGAGCCTTGTTTGGTTTAAGAATTACACCAGTATTCCCCGGGCACAGGAGGGTCTTTAATCCTTGAGAATGGCATCCTTTGTGCTCAAGTGTCCTGGAAAGTGCCATCCAGTTTTGCTGCGGGAGTTTGACTACGCGAACGTATATTCATATGTATTCGTATAACATCCCTGTAAACTGAAGCCTTTGTGCCTTTATTCTCCTGCCGATGACCTCTCGTACCTTTTTCTTTCATTATAAAAGCAATTCATGTTCAAATAGAATATCTGCAAAGGCTGGAAATGAGAAACGAGAAAAATATCAACCATAGTAACACTATCCTCAAACAACCACCATTAACACCTCACTTCTTCACTTTTTAAATGCATTTTTTTGGTTGGTTGCTATTAATAGTTGGTATTATATAGTTGGGATTATATATGCGGTCAAACTGCATATCTAGTGTATAGTCTGCTTCTATTTTCCACATAACATTATACAATAGGAAATTTCTACCTTTCCATTCCCTTTCTCCCTGTTGTCATTCAAAAACCTGAGTCCTGTACCACCACCTTTCGGTAGTTGAACTGGTCCTGCCGATTTGATGTACACGGGCCTCACATGCGCCCCAACAACATGGCTGTGCCACCACTGGGGTCTGTTGTCTCCTTCCTGCTCACTACTCGAGTCGTCTGCAGTCCCCGTTTTGCCTTGAGCTCCTTCAGGTAGGAACCGTGTCGACTTGACTTGTATACACGAAGCCCAGACCGATGCCTGGCACCGACTGCTCGATACGTATTTGCAGATCACACCACTGCGTGTTATGAGAAATTCTTCACAAAAATCTTGAGTAGCTGCTCTACAGTCCTTTGAGTGAATAGACTATCATTTCCTTAAAAATATCTCTATTTCTGGTTTCAATATTGTTACTCCAAATAACTATGTAATTAGCATTCTTTTTAAAGAAGTACTTTATTTTTAACATTCTTAAATATAAGTTGAAAGTAAAGATTCAGAGAGGAAAAGTTCTAGGTAGGTGTAAACATTTTGTTTGACTCTTAACATCAATTCCCCAATACTTTTAAAGAATGCTGTATCTATTTTTACCACTTCCAACATCTGTCAAAACGCCATGAAGACAGCAGAAGTGTTCCTTCCTCCGGGAAGCCTTCTACCTGTTCCCCTGCCACCTGTCAAGCTCGGGTACACCTCCTCTGTGTTTACCTTCCAATATAGGCTTATGATGCTTTACTACAGTTATGTATTTACTCATCTTTCTTCTAGATAAGACTATGAGCTCTTTGAAGGCAAAAGGCAATTCTTATATTTTTAACCATCTGTGCCTAGAAGTATAACAGACTCTTAATATATTCGGGTTCACTGAAAGTAGCTAGTATTTAATCCAACGACATAATAAAATGATCCACATATAAGGATAATAACAGCAGTAATTATTATGCAGCAAACATAAGGTGGAGGCCAGAGAGATAGAGCAGATTACAGAATTAGTGGAATCCTTTATTCTGGAAATCTTGACAGAATTAATGTTCAATACATTCTGTAATGTTCAGTTATTCAACGATTCCCACGCTGGAGTCAGAGAGTTTCACGAGAATGACTTTTGCCGCCTTCATCAGCCTGCCTCTACTCTGCTCTGTACAGCAGGTTTTCTGTCTCTGCAAACGCCCAGCATTTACCACTTCAGCATGCAGATTCAATTACTGGCAGTGCTGCCTAGGGCGAGCAGCCCTATCAGTTCCAAATGTGTTAGAGAAGAAAGTCCATACTTTTCTTGGAGAAAAAAAGATTTTATAATTTATAACAGTTAATAATGAATATTTTACCAAGGGCCGAAAATGAGCAACGTGAAATGAAAGAGGCTGTGCGATTATTTCGTAGCTACTCATTGGCCAAACCAGAAGCCTGGATACTCCCTGTGCTAAATTTCAGTGCACAAAGGAAATGCAAAAATGAAGTGATCCTAAAGAATATAGGTACTGCCTTTCACTTCTTCAGCCTTTCTTCAAAATGCTGATCAACAGTCACCCATTTAAAATTACCATTCAATATATTAGAACTCTGCGGTGTTGACAGAAATGGATTAAGGACACAAGAGGCTCTTTTTTTTTTCTCATTCTTACACGTGCTCTCATAACAGTTGGACTGTTGCCTTTCCCCCTGGTTTCCCAAATTAAGAGTGAATTGGGAGATTAGAATCAGTTGCAGAATGAATTTTACTTGTTAAATGAGGGCTTTTGGCTTGGGGAAAAAAAACAAAGTACTGGCAAGAAGTTAAATGTTCCTTTTTGTAAGACTAAAACATAAATATGCATAACTAGGCACAAGCCTTCACACCTAAATGCCAACTTAAAAACAAAATCTCGCTCATGATCGATGCAGATATGATGCATAGTCTTTACAGTGAGGTCCCCATCTTCATTCCATTCACAGAAAGCAGTCACTGGTGTCTGGCATCCATCAGCATGTGAATTCCTGATGTACTCAGCTGCAGCAAGTATTTTGCTAAGTGGCATGTTTAGAGTGGAGTAGCATCAATCATTCCAGTGTTACTAATTTCCATTGTAATGAGCACTTGGGAATGAACAGTAAGTTCATTGTTGAGGAAGGCATGTGTAATCCTGCTGTCGATCACCAATAAACATGAACTCATTTTCAAACACTCAGTGTTTGCCCCTGGCACATGGACTTAGGAGGTATGATTTCTGTGGTAATTATCCCACTTGGAATGTCTTCGGTGCTTTGTAGTTAACAAAGGCCTCCATTACATAACCCTGCAGATCCAGTAGGAGCAGAGGCCTGACAATTTAATTATTGCTATTAAATTTAAAGCTAACCCTAATCATTTCTGACGAGCTCCCGATCTTTGTCAGCACATTCAGGGGGTTGAGTCGATTTACTAAATGTCTGTTGAATCTGGTCCCTTTATTCTTTCATCCTGTCATAGCCTGAGTTCAAGTTCTCATCAACTCTCGTGATCAGTTGCAACATTCCTTGTGACTGGTCTTCTGTACTCCAGTCTCCTTCCCCACCCACCACCTCCCAATCAATCCTCCACACAGCAGTCAGAGTGACCTTTAGGAAAGCAAATCTATTATGTTATTTTCCGTCCTTAATATCATTCAGTGGCTTCCAGCTGCCTTCAGGATACAGTACAAACTCCTACACAGAGTAAACAAGACCCACAAGGCTCTTCATGGTCTGATCTCTGCCTAGGGGCTAATTCAAAGCCTCTAAATATTGAAATATTGTGGTACTCTACTTCCTAGTCTCTCCACCCATACATAATTAAGAAAAAGAGAGGAAGGACCCATCAAACACAAAACACATACGGATGCTATAGTGAAAATTATTTCTTAAAACATTTCTGATTGTAAAATTCTGGATAATTTACCAAAGCTAAACTTTTGTACTTTCTCCCCCCCCACTTCACTGGTCCTCTTAAAACATTGTGACTTAGCCAATTGGGTGATCTAGAATTGTCTCTCTAGCAAAAACCTCACATACAAACAAAACATTTACAATAAAATTCTACATATGCTGTAAAGTAACTCATTCATTCATTCATTCACTTATGAATTCACAGTGCCAGGCACTGTGGCAGCCTCTACTCGGGCTGGGGAAGCACAGTGAAAGAGATGCTGTCACTGGCCTCAAGAAGCTCACGTTTTAGAAGGGGAGTGGGGAGTGGGAGAGGGTGGCAGAATCCCTGGGCAGGCATCTCAGTGCTTCTTGCCTTCTTGAAGTCTCTACTCATTGTACAATACCTTGTTTTATGATTCCTTTTCCACAAGAGAGTCCTTCAGATACTTATTTACTCAAAAATTAAGTAATTCCTTTCCACATGATAGTCCTTCAAGAGTAAAGTGTAATACAACTCATTTACTAAAAAAAATTGTTTAAAGCACAAAATATGCCATGCTCTAGGAACTCAAAGGCCCTTGCCTTACGCTCCTCGTGGTCTACTAGCAGACAGAAACAAGAAGACGAGTACAAAGCAGTGTGACAAGAAGAGTGGCTGGGGGACTGAATCTAGACCTCTGTGTGTGTGTGTGCATGTATGTAAGGAGAGGGAGGAGCTAACCCTGAGATGAGAGTAGCCTGGTGAAGAATGGTGCTGGGAATCCAGGCGGAGGCACTGTTCATAAGCATCCACCCAGAGCTATGACCAAGGGTGGCAAGTTTAAGGAACCCTCTGCAGTAGAGATGGAGGGAGTTAGGCCCTAGAGCACTGTGTCTGAAATTTAGTGTACATGAATTTACAAACTGTTAAAACTATTCTCCAGGTTCTACCTCCAGAATTTCTCATTTAGTAGTTCATGGGTAAGGCCCAAGAACCTATTTCTAACTAGTTCCCAGTGATGTTGATGTTATTGGACTGGGAACAACACTTTGAAAACCACTGTCATAGACAATTAGGTAAGAAACAGATTGCAAAAGGATTTGTACATAAAAATCACATTTGCCCCCTGGACATATAAAGAATAAAGCATTGTAGTTACTCCAAAGTGAAGCCTTTTGCAATTCAGTAAATTGTTACTGAGTCCTGCCATATGCAAGATACTACTCAAGGCCCTGTTCTTTTCTATGGCTAATCTCTCTTCGCCTTCACATTCCCAGTGGTTTCCAACCTCTTTACTATTTGGGTTTTCACTAACAAAATGTAACTATCAATTATGGTGACACTGACTTATGATTACCTTAAGCAAGGCTTTGAATCAAAAGACCTAAGCTCAAAACACAAATCCACACCTTACTAACCATGGACACTTGGGAAATTAATTTAACTCATCTAATCGTAACTTCCCTCACTTATAAAACAAGGAAACACGAACTGTGATTTTGAAAGGATAAAATGAATTACCAACTGGAATAGTGCCTACAGCATAATCAATACTCCAAAAGTACTAGCTGAGAAAGGATGGCCTTTTCAATGAATTATGCTGTGGCAATTGGTTACTCTTGTCTTAACCCCTAGTTCACATCACAAATAAAAATTAATTTCAGGTGGATTGTAGAACTATATGAAAATGCTAAATAGTAAAGTTTTTAGAAAAAAACATTGTGCAACATCTTCATGAACTTGGAGTAAGCAACGCTTTCTTAAAGAAGACATAAATGTAGGAAGGGCCTGTGAAAGAAAAAGTTTGATAAACTCGGCTGCATTAAAATTAAATTTCTGATTATTCAAAGATACTGTTAACAAAGCAAAAAGAAAATGCACTAACAAGGCTACGTACAATGTGTGTATCTGAAAAAAGAATATATAAAGAACTCCTCCAAATCAGGAAGGTAAAGTCAACCACTCAGAAAAACGGGAAAGAACTTGAAAAGTTACTTCATAAGAGGATGCCCAAATGAGCAAAAATGTGAAAAGCGACTCAATTTCATTAGTCATCAGGGAAGTGAGATTTCTGTACTATCCACACTCACCAGTAGAGCTAAAATAAACAAGCAAACAGCATGAAGTGTTGAGAGGGTTTGGTACAGAAGGAACTCACACACACACACACACACACACACACACACACGAGTGGAGGACTGTAATTTGTATCGCCACTTCGGTAAACTCCTTGGCAGTCAGTACTGACCATGCCGAGCATGTGCCCATCCCATAAAACAGGAAAATCATACAACTTAAGGAGAATATAAACTTTACATTTTATCCTCTTGGGAAAAGTCAGAACTTTAGGCCCAGAAATGAAGGTGGACATTGAATGGTATACTTGTGTCAACAGCTGTCCCATAGGAAATAACAACAGAATCCAAGAAATGTTCCTTGTCTCTGAACTTTTATGCTATCGCCACAGTGCCAGGGCTGCTATCAAGCCACAGGTATTGTTACCAAACCACTGCAAAGGCAGCTCAATACTGGTGAAGACGAGGCAAAGACAAATGGGGAACCAGTATGGTAAATGAGTAAAAGGAGAAGGACTAAAGAAAGAGTAAGATTAAATTTAATTTAACTGTGTTTGAAAAATTACAAACAATCCTAAAAATATAAGGTTAAGAACTATGCCTAGAGGAAACTAAAACAAAATAAAATAGAACATGTACTTTGTTCTATCCAAGGCCAATGAGAAACTGTGAAATTGCGAATGCACAGAGAGATTTCGGTTGTAAAGTTACTGTTGTGTGAGTCTGCTCCGGCTGTCCTAACAGAGTACCGCAGAATGAGTGGCTTCAACGACACAAATGTACTTCTCACAGTTCTGGAGGCAGGAGTCTGAGACCAAGGTGTTGGTAGAGCTGATCTCATTGAGAGGCCTCTCTTCTAGACGGTGCAGGGCCCTCGTCTCCCTTAGTCTTCACATGGTCTTTCTCTTATATGCATGCATCTCTGGTCTCTCTGCGTGCAAATTTCCTCTTCTTGTAAGGACACCAGTTGGGTTGAATTAAAGCCCACCTTAAGGACCTCATTTTAACTTAATCACCTCTTTAAAGACCCTACCTTTAAATATGGCCACATTCTAAAGTGCTGGCTATTAAGACTTCAACATGAATTTTGGTGGGGGGGTGGTGAGGGGATTCAGTCCATAACACTAATCTTCAGAAAAAATGTGTATATTAATGTATATTTTTAAATAATGTAAATAACCTTTTAAAAGTAATTAAAAAACTCCCTGCTTACTAAAAACAAAACAACAAAAATAATGTTAGAAAGTTTTTGATTTTTATTTGCAATTCTTCTGAGTACAGAAGTATTCTAATTTATAACAGCTATAATCAGCCAAATGTTTACTGTTTTTCTCCCTCTCTGAGCCTCTGTGTGTGTGTGTGTGTGTGTGTGAGAGAGAGAGAGAGAGAGAGAGAGAGAGAGAGAATATGAATTTTCTCAATCCCTTTTCTCTCCTTGTTTCTGATACACAGCTCCATTAGGCTGCCTCTAACGTGGCTTTCAAAGATCCCTGCCTCCCAGTGTTCATGCCCTTGTGTAATCTCCTCCTCTTGAGTATGGGCTGGATTTATTGATTCCCTTCTAACAAATAGTACATAGTCGTGCTGGGATAACTCTTTTAATTTTAAGTTATAAAAAAGACTGTGGCTTCCAGCTTGGGCACTCTCTCAGATGGCTCACTTTTGGAAGAAGCTAGTTGCCATATCACAAGGCAGTCCTGTGGAGAGGCCCATGGGACAGAGCTTGGAAGTAGCAAGCCTTAAGATGACTATAGCCTTGTGGGAAATTCCAAGTTCAAACTCTAGCTAAGCAGCCACTGGATTCCAGACCCACAGAAACAGAAATAATAAATGCCTGTTGTTTTCAGCTGCTGAACATTAAATAAACAGTAATAGATAAATAACACTAGTTCAGCCTATAGCTCACAGACACTTGCAAAATTAGCAAGTGTTTTAAAAATCTATTTCAGACAATTTTTATTAATTCTCTTAAAATCAGATTAAAAATATAGAATGAGTAAATGTCAAAATTTTTTGCAGTGAATTTGGAAATGCCTTTTATGTGAAAGTACATCTCACTGAACATCAGCGAATTCACACAGGAGACCCTGCGAATTTCAAGAATGTGGGAAATCCTTCTGCCGTAAAGCACACCTCACAGAACACCAGAGAACTCACATAGGTCGGCGCTTGCCTTATGCTGTGGAGAAAACTCTGTGAAGACCCCCCTCACGATTTGATCAAGCCCTTTGGACCACCTGATCACCAGGACACACAGACTGCACCTGTAACAGTTTGGTTCCAACACTGGTGTGAAAATATGTCCTGAGCCCCTCAGGGAATAGCTCGTTGTTATTTTTATTGCATTTGGATTTTCCTAATTAGTGGTGAGGGTGAACACTTGACTCTCTGCTGATAGGCTATCTGGGTTTTTCTTCTGTGTGTTGACTCTTCATATCCTTTTGCTCATTGTTTTCTAATGGGCAGTTTATCTTTGACCTCTTGGTTTTTTAACAAAGATTTTATTTACTTGTTTTTAGAAAGGGGGAAGGGAGGAAGAAAGAGAGGGAGAGAAACATCGATGTGCAAGAGAAACATCAAGTGGTTACCTCTTGTATGCACCCCAAATAGGGATCTGGCCCACAACCCAGACATGTGCTATGAATGGGAACTGAACCAGTGACCTTTCACTTGTGGGATGACAGATGACCAACCAACTGAGTCATGGTGGCCAGGGCTTACCTGCTGGTTTAAATGTTATTATTATTTTTAAATATATGAGACTACAAAAATTCTTTTTCAGTCATGTGTGTTGCAAATATCTTCTACCAGACTGTCTGGTTCTTTAATTTTGTTAACACTTTCCTTCCTTCTTTCCTTCCTTCCTTCCTTCCTTCCTTCCTTCCTTCCTTCCTTCCTTCCTTCCTTCCTACCTTCCTCCCTCCCTCCCTTCCTTCATTGTTATTCTATTACAGTTGTTCAATTTCCCCCTCTTTGTTCTCCTTTGCAACCCCCGCCCCACCCCCACTCCCACGGTGAATCCCCACACCATTGTCCATGTCCATGGGTCACCATGTCACGGTTTTTAACACAACCAGGAACCTGAATGAGAGCTGCTTTGCTCTGTCTTGCTATTATTAAATGACAATGGTTTAGCATGTATCTTAATTGTTTTTCATTTCAGTTCTACAATTATTTACTTTAGGTTGAGCTTTCCTTTACTTCAGTTTAAATTTCAGTTTCCCATTTAAGAAAACTAAAAAGAAAATCTAAAAATTACTAAAGATATTGTTTTCAATGGTTTTTGTGACACGAAATTATAGAGTTAATATGCATTGCCCACCTGGGATCGAGCTGTCTTCCCTAGGCACTGCTCACACATTGTCTTCTTAAGGACTGGATCTGACCCGGCCTCTGAATCCCACCCTGCTCTGTGCACCACTGCAACCTGCAGTGCTCACCAGCCTGCTCTGTCCCTGCAGGGTGCGGGGGGCCCGGCCTGGGTGAAGCTCTAAGAGAAACTTCATTGCACAGTTCTTCTACCCTCATACTTTGTGCTCATGATCTTTTTACTTATACTTTGTAAACATAGCTCTTGGCCAGTTACATATGTTTATTGGAGGATTCTAGAGACAGGAAGTGAGACGGAAAAGATCTGTTCTTCATCAATGCTTTTATAATTATTGGTCAACAGTTATGGTAGCAATAATTCTACACAGGAGAGTACCAAACTTCATGGGCTAGAGAGGTGGAAAGGGAGGAGGGAGAATTGCTGCCCTGAGCAGTTCAGTCATTTCCTAGACAGACTCCAAGATATTAACTTGAGTTGATACTCAGGTTAAAGGACTGCCTTGAGTTTCTGTGCCATGGTCTATTGTTCTTTTACGGTGTATGTGTGAGTGTGTAATGTGTGAATGCATGGCTGTGTGTTCAATTTGTTGTCAGATATTGTATGTATGTTTATGTGATGAGAACTCTTAACTTCATATACACCATACAGTGGTGTTAACTATAGTCATCAGGTTGTATGTTACATCCCTAGGACTTACTTGTTTTATAACTGGAGGTGTGCACCTTTTGATCACCTTCATTTAACTCCCCATCCCCTCTCCCCTCTCACCACCTCTGGTAACCACAAGTCTGATCTCTTTTTCTATGAGGTTTTTTCTTTTTTCTTTTAGATCCATATATGAGTGAGATCATACAATATTTGTATTTCTATGTCTGGCTTATGTCATTTAGCATAATGCCCTCAAGGTCCATCCATGTGTCCCAATTGGCACGATGGCAGGATCTTCTCCTTTAATGTGGTTGAATTATATATATATGTGTATATGTACACACGCGCACACACACACACACACACACACACACACACACACACACACGTATATCCTAGTCCTGGAAAAAGTCCAGCCATTGTTAATATAAAGAGAATGGTCTGTACAACATCAATGTAACCTGGCAGCCAAGGAGAGTGGGCTGGAATGTGCATGTGTGAACCATGACAAATTAACTGTACTAGTCAGTGGGGGTGGTGGGTGCCATTGAGTGAGCAGGTATATTGTGTGGCCAATACATTCAAAATGACTGAGCAAATAGAGCAATAAATCTGCATCAAATTTTGTGTTAAGCTTGAATATTTGGATGATTCAGAAGGCTGCAGCTATGGGTCACTGGTGATTAGCAGCTTCATCATAACAATTTGCCTGCTCATGTATCACGTCTCATGTAGAGTTTTTTTTGGTGAAATATCAAATCACCCAGGTGACTCAAACCCCACTACAGCCCAGATTCTTCTTCCTGTTCTTCTGTTCTTCTAATTCCTCTTCTTCTTCCTCTTCCTCTTCGTCTTCCTCCATCTCCTCCCTCTCCCTCTTCTCCAGCTTCCTCAAGAAGACCCTTTAACATTTATTGTAGTACTGGTTTGGTGGTGGTGAAACCCTTCAGCTTTTTTTGTGTGGGGGAAGCTCTTTATATGTCCTTGTGTGGGAAGTTCTTTGTATGATAGCTTTCCTGGGTAGAGCAATCTTGGTTCTAGGTACCTGCTTTTCATCACTTTGACTATCTGTTGCCATTTATTTCTGGCCTACAAAGTTTGTGTGCCGAAATCAAGTCTAATGGGAGCTCTCGTGTAGGTAACTGCTTTTCTCTTGCTGCTTTTAAGATTCTCTCTTTGTCTCTATTTTTTTGTGTGTTTTAATTATGATATGTCTTGTTGTGGGCCTCTTGGGTGCATCTTGTCTGGTACTCCCTGAGCTTCCTTGACGTGTATGTCTATTTCCTTCACCACGTTAGAGAAGTTTTCTGCCATTACTTTTCAAATAGCTTTTCAATTTCTTGCTCACTTCCTTCTCCTTCCAACGTCATCATCTCCTTCCAACGTCATCATCTCCTTCCATGATGTGAATGTTGGTGTACGTGAAGTTGTCCCAGAGGCTCATTAAGTTGGATTCTTTTTTCTTTTTGCTGTTTTAATTTTTTTGCTTCATTATATTCCAAATTATTGTTTTCTCAGCTTCACCTACTCTACAATTGATTCTCTGTAAATTATTCTTTATTTCAGTTAGTATATCCTTCATTTCTGATTTTTTTATGGTTTCCAATTTTTATGATGTTGAAGTTCTAAGTTCATCTACTCTTTCCCTAAGTTCATTGTGCATCCTTATAACCAGTGTTTTGAACTCTACATCTAGTAGATTGCTTGTCTCCATTTTGTTTAGTTCTTTTTCTGGAGTTTTGTTCTGTTCTTTCATTTATGACATGTTTCTTTGTCTCCTCATTTTGGCAGCCTCCCTGTGTTTGTTTCTATGTATTAGGTAGAGCTTCTCTGTCTCCTGGGTTTGGTAGAGTGGCCTAATGTAGTAGGTGTCCTGTAGGGTCCTGTGGCACACCTCCATGATCACCCAAGTTGGGCACTCCAGGTGCCCCCCAATCCATTCCCAATGTGGGCTGTGTATACCCTCCTGTTGTAGCTGAGCCTTGATTGTGTTGGCATATCAACATGAGTGTTTTTCCCAGGTAGATGGCTGAAAGGACTGGCTGTCACTACCATGGAAGTTTGGTTGTACAGGGGCCCACTCTACATAGCAGGACTTACTTCAGTGGGGCTCTGGTGCATGGTGAGTCTTCCCTTTGAGTATGTCCCTTGGAAGTGGTTGGGTGGGGTTTCAAAGTGGTCTGACCTACCAGGTGCACTGGCTCTGGGGCTTCCCAGGATGTGAAGGCGAAGGTCGACCACCATCTATGTTCTGCCTGAGGCCACCCAGCATGAGCTACAGAGTGATCTGCAGATGGCTGATGCTTGTGCTGGGCTTGGAGGTGCCCAGGAGAGGCCTAGCTGCCAACCAAGGTTGGCTGCAGCTAGTGCCAGGGCTGGGGCCACTAAGCAAGAAGTGTGGGGCATGTCAAACCCAGATGCTGCTTGTTTGAGAGATTTTAGGAAAGTCTGAAGCATAAACCAAGACAGGCTATTTGTACGGGAAAGCCACTGGAAACAGCTTGTGTGGGTGGCAAAGTTAGTGAGTGGGGCAGGGGCTCAGGAAATCACCATGGAGGGGCAGACTCAAACATGGCAACTGCTTGCCAGCTCTATGGGGAGAGGGCTCAGAAAGGAACAATGGCCTCTGCAAGCACTTCTGTCTGGGAGAAAGCTGCTCCTTTAGTTCTCATCCTGATGCCAGACACGTCAGTTCCTTCCCATATGTCCTTGGTGCTTTTTGAGCTGTTGCCCCAGTGCTGGCACTCAGAGGGAGTGAGTCCAAGTAAATCTGTGAGTGGGCTCTTTAAGGGGAATTGCATGGGGCTCCAGAAGCCCTTCCTCTCCCTCAGCCACAAACCCTGCTGGTTTTTACAGCCAGAAGTTATGGGGATTTCTCTTCCTTGCACTGGAGCCATGGTCTGGGGGTGTGGTGTGGAGCTGGGGCCCCTCATTCCACAGGGGGAACTCTGAAGCTGAGATATTTCTTCCAATTTTTATCCACCACACATGGGTGCGGGATCAGCCTGTTCTGCATCTCTGCTCCTCCTGTCAGTTTCAATGTGGCTTCTTCTTTATATGCTTAGTTGCAGGACTTCTGTTCAGCTGAATTTCAGGTAGTTCTGAAAGATGGTTGTTCTGTAGTTTAGTTTTAACTTTAATGTAGTTGTGGGAGGGTACAAGTGCTACATTTACCTACACAGCTGTTTTAACCAGAAGCCCTGAAAGTTTTTAATTCTATCAGTAGCAGCAGCAGCAGCAGCAGCAGCAACAACAACAATCATAGCCAGTTGTTGCTTAAGGGAGCAACCTGAGTCCGAGCTGAAGACTGGCTTCTCATCTTTCAAGGTGCGGCATTAGGGCGATCTGCGTGAAGCCTTCCTGGACGCTGCACAGTGTACCCCGTCTCTCTCTCTATTGTGGCCTCATGACACTCCACACGTATCTTCATTGTGGCACCTGTAGCCTTGAGTCTCACTTACTGTTTTGTACACCTGAGAGAATAAATGCCCTGTTTCTGGAACCTCAGGATCTGGCACTGGGTTAGACACAAAACAGTTATTTAAAGAATATTGGATAACTAAGGAGTGGACAGGAAAACAAAAGATAAAAGATGGAAAAAGGGAAATGGAAGCATGAAAATATCCAAAGACACTATTATGTGTTACTATTTTTCATTTGTATCAAATGGGAGAATTCCCTATAAATACTGACAGTCTCTGATCATCATGTAGGAATGTATGGGGAAAGCACATTTTAGGTCAGGCTTTTTCCCTAAGGGGATAGTGGCTGTACTGCCCACAGTGCTGGTGGACTTTTCTCTGTGTAGCTGGAGGTTCTAGCCATTCCCCATCCCCACCCCCCAACATAAGTCATTCTGGCTATCATTTTATTTGAAAGAATTGGAGCTACTTTTCACTTGGGAGAATATAATAAAACTCAGTCCTTCACTACTAAATTAGGATGGACAACCCTTCTCTGGGGAAGAAAAGCAATAACTGATCATAATAATGAGATTGTGCAACAAGCTTTGAAAATGCTTATACCACATTTGTACAGAAGAGTATTTGCTTACACTTCAGATATAGCCATCGATTTATGGCTCAGAGCCACAAAAGCAGGTAATATATATGAGTATAACAATTTATTGAAAGTATTTTATTACTTTTTTAAAAATGAAAAACACTATTTACCTGTTCAATTCATGTTAAGCTATAGTATTCAGAATATTCCACTTTGGATTTTCAAAATCAATTTTGGGAGGATTTAGCCCACACAATAATTCATTTTCCAAAGTAAATTTCACCATTGATGCAGAGTGCTCTCAAAAATTATGTTCCAAGCATGATATTAGATTTTAAGTCCATATCATTGAAACTGACTTTACTGGGTCTCATATAACGCACTTCCAAAAGTAATTAAATGTTTTATAGGATCAAATTCAGTATTTAATTTTATTTTAAACAGAACAAAAAATTTAAATTTATATAAATAAAACATAAAAGTTTGAGAAGGTAAAGGATTTTATTATACTATATAATTTTCTATATGTTGAGAAAATTGTAGTTTTCTCTCGAACCTACATTGTAACCAAGCAGATATAATTTACTTACCTTTCTGGGATTTTATAAATATCATAATTTATAAAATATCACAGAGTTAGTAGTAGTATAATTATTGTTATCTAAATGTTTAGAGGAGTCCACTGATACAATTAAAATAAAAATTCGAAATACATATCAATAATTCAGTTGGATACTTGAATGTTGAAAGAGAACACTCTCCCCCATGTCTTTCGAGCTCACTCTCACTGCCATTTCCAAGGCTGTGTGTGCGGCTAACCGTGCTCTCCAGAGTCACTCCAGACCTCTAAATGGTCTGACCACACCTGCTATGCTCTTAGTTTCCGCATGTGAAACTGTGGAGTTCCCAGCACACTGGGGCTTCAGCCACTTCAGCAAGAAAGAAACTTGAGTCATAGGAGTCTTTCGAGAAAAAAACAAGATGAGTTTGGTGGTAGAGGTGTTCACTTCTGAAGGGACTTTTCAAAATTTCAGGCCAGGTGTTTGCTCTCAGGGAACTCAAACATAGACAATTCAAAATAATTTATCTAGTCTTTTAAAATTAATTTATTGGGCAAGTGATTTTTGACCCGAAGATAGAGAAACAACGAAATCCTACCCTAGAGCACACAGCTCAGAGAATCATTCCTAAAACCTTTTCCGTAGTGCAACACTAAGCTCTCCCTGTCATTTATTTTTTTACCTGTTCTACCATAGTGGCAGAATATTTTGATCTCATAAAATTTACTTCATCCCCAAAGAGATCACTGAAAAGATAAAGATGCGCATAAATGGAAGTTCCAATATAGTCTTCCTTAATATATTATGTTGCATATCCCTTGAGGTTTGAGCAACCTCTTTGGAGATCGCTGCTCCAAAGGACGCAGAGACACGTGAACAGATAGTGCAAGAAAGCAAGGGTTGAAGCAACACATCCACTGGGGGAACTGGCAGGACTTTGCAGAGGAAGTAGATTTATAATTTGGATCTTGAAGAATGGACGGGATGCCAAACAGACAACGTAGGAGATGTCATGACGGATGTTTGTCATGACAAGTGGATTACTTTGGACACTAGTGTGTTTCATATTTGTGCGTATATTTGCTTAATGTTGTGAACTCTTTGTCCCATTAAAATTCCATGTGGAAGCCCAACATGTACTATAAATAAAAGCAAAATTGATCTGGTTGAAATAGGAGGTGGAGTGCGGAGAGAGTATCTCCTCAGTGCCGAGAAGGCTCTGGGGTACTCAAAAGTCCAGAGAGGACGTTCTGAAAAGCCGCTATTTTAGATAAGAGATGTCCTTAAATAATGAGTTTCTCTTCTATATTCTTAAAAAAATTTGAAGAATGCAATTTTGATCTAAATTTTGGGGAAATTAATCAATTTATATTTTTGGAATATATGTGCCTTTTAGGGCACATGAGATATCAGTTTAAGTGCCAAGTTTCCAGCTTGTCTTCCACCTTCCCTCAGAGGCTGAGACTTCTAAACAGAGGAAATATACTGAAAGTAGAGATTTACAATGTAGAAGTCCACCTGACTTGGTACAATGCTTTCCTCTTTTCAAAAAGATAAGAATAAACAGAGTAAGAACTAGGATTCACAAGAATCTATTCATTTAACAAACATTTATTGAATGCCTCATTGGTGCCAGACCCTGTGTTGGGTACTGTGAATAAATCTGAACACTCACTGTAATCCAGTGGAAGGATGTAGACAACTATAATAGACAAATGTTTTATATGTGACAAATCAAACACACACATATCAAATTTAGTTGATTGATTAACTTAAGTGATTGCCAAAATAACAATAACACCACAAATCACTGTGAGATTATAGTTTACACATGTACTTTATACACACTATATATTGCTATGAATTATACTTTATATATATAATCAAACAATATTTGTTGTTTTATATAAAATTGGATGTCAACATTTAATACAACCCATTTCACATACCAGAATTTCTTTGATTGACAGTAAACAACATTTTTTTTATTGCCTGTTCCTACATCCTTTGCTCATTGTATTAGGAAGTTCATTTTTAATTGTCATTGATTTGTAAAAACTCTATTAAGATTATGAACCCTCTTTCTGTCACATGTGTTATAAATCTCATTTTTCCTAGTTTATCACTTTTTATGTGACTAAGGGATGATACGACCTAGAGAAGATTTAGATTTTAAGATAGTCAAATTAAAAAGACTGGTGTGCGTACGTGCTGTATGTGTCTGTTTGTCTCCTAGGGGGGTTTGTAAGAGCAGTGGCATGCTTTGAGGAAGCGATCCAGGGAAAGAATGGCCGGGGTTTCCAGGAATCCGTGGATCTTCTCTGAAGGGGATAATAAATAGCCTGGCTGACACCATGACTGGACATCAGTCTTGGTAGGTTAAGAGGAGAAGGTGGGAGAACTCCATTCCCCTGGGGAAGGGGCTGCGCCCTCCGTGCACCTGTGTGCCACCGTGGAGGAGGGTGCTGTGATGAGGCATCGAGTCCAAGGCTGTTACTTCGAGGGAGCGTTAGCAGAAGAGGTAAAGGTAGTTTGTTTTACAAAAACCCCCATTTTTCTTGCTTTCTTTTAACTCTCAAAATGTTGAGACCAGCTGAGATTTAGATATGGAACTAGATAGGAATTATTTACATATGGCTTGATTGGACTGGAAGGCAATTAATTAGTCTGCCTCTAACTTTGTCTTCCAGAACTTTATGGTGCTTCAGGGAAAAGCATTATAAAAATAAAAAAAGTGTGCCTTTGCCTTATTCTTTTTGCTGTGCACACCCTTCCTCAGAGACCTCCACATGTATGGCAGGAGGGTGGCAGGGATCGTAGCAGCTTTGAGGACTGAACTGCGTAGTTCAGGCTCCCATTTCAGATAAGATCTACTTACAGTGGAACATTGCACCGGGTGAAACGTCAACACTTGGGGGATGTGGCATGCTCTTCCACCGACGTGGAGAACGGCATGGGATCAGAAACACCCTGGGAACAGGTAATCCTAGCCTTACGCTTGAAAGACAAAAAGACTTTTGCCAGGCAAATGAGGGGGAAAGGTTATTTTAAGTAGAAGGAAAAGTGTGAGCAAAAACTGGAATCATGAGAGCAACACAGCCTCTGGACTCAAGGGCAAGTGCATACAGAGCCTTGTGCTAGTTAACAAGAGGCTGCTCCCAGGAAAGACATTTTTAGAAAAGTCCCCCTTGGGGCTGACAAAGTGAAGACACACAAGTTGGATGGATGAATGAGAAAAAGGTGCCCCTACTTTTGAGCTAATTCAGCCCCAAGCCAGGGCCCGCAGCTTGGGAAACAATGTAGGTGAGCTTTCAGTTCACATTCACCCCACAGCACACACTTCGAATCCTACCCGGAGGTCTGCATCAGTCTTACTATTTTTTAAATCCATCCCTCTGTTAGGACACTGCAATAGTCTTGTTATTTCTGTTTTGTGCATGTGTCCATATAATCTGTATTTTATAAGTTGCTAAATGATGTTTTTAATGCAAATTTGATCATCCTATGTTCCCTTGCTTCTTCTTTGACTATAGTAGTAGTTATTAAACCTGTCAATTAGGCCTGACATTCTTTGTTAATAAATGTTTGTGGACAGTTGTTGTCAAACAATATTCTTCTTTTTCTACCCACATACCCTTTTAAAATGACTTTGCAGCTTGTCCCAAACGATGGAGTTTGTTGCCCCATCCTTTGAATCTGGGAGTCCGTGTGAGTTGTTTTGGTAAATGGAATACAGAGGAAGTGACAGTGTGACAAGTCTGAGTCTAGACTTGCATGGCTGAGACCCCTGTCTCTGCCTGTGACCAAGACTAGGCTAGCCTGTTGGAGGATGAGGGACACAAACCAGAGCTGAGGCAGCCCGGTTGTCCCAATGGAAGCCCAGAGATGTGAGAGTCATCAGTGTCAGCAAAGCCTACTACCTGACCTCTGAAGGTATCTGTAGAATCAAGAAGAAGCCCAACCTAAATTACCAACCCATGGAACTGGTTGCTAAATGAATGTTGATTGTTTAAAGCTACAAAGTTTTGGGTTGGTTTATTATGCAGTGATAGCTAATTGATACAGCTGTCTTAAAAGGAAACCCATAGCTATTAAAAATTTATATGCACTTGGTATTTTAAAAAGTCAATTATAATGAAGGAGAATTAAAGAGCAATCATTTATAATAAAATAATATGCACTTCAATATGTAAGTTCTTAGATAAGACTACCAGAAAGGCAGAATGAAATAGTAAGAGGATTGAGCCTACACTTAGAGCACTGAATGTATCAGAAACAGTCCCAGACTGATACAGACAAGTATAAGTGCTTCAAATGCCCATATCAGCAGCTGGTGATGTGAATTTCCAAAGGAACAATTCTTGGTCAAAGTGAACAAAATAAAAAAGAGTTTTTACCTTGCTTTAAATGGTAATTACTTTCTGGAAAATTTAATGTCCCTTTAGATACCAACAATTTCCTTGTATTCATATCGCAAATAGAGTAAGGATCAAGGGTCACCTAATTGTATAAACCTGACTGCAAAAATGTTCACCAGGATTTTAAAAAGCCACGTGCAACTGTAGTCAGTTCTTTGTTGGGCAGAACTGACCTGTGCATTGAAGAACGTTTAGCAGCATTGGTCCCTCCCACTAAATGGCAGCGACCTCCAATTTCTGTGACAACTGTCTTCCCACACTTCCTATATATCCTCCCGAGGGGGCATCAGCCCTGGATGAAATGACTACTCTGTTGGCTAAAGCGTTAGCTCCTCCAGTGGTTGTGCATATTCTAATCTGTCAGTGTCCTGCATTAGGGCAGCTTGTTCATAGGCTCCTGCTATAAAAACCCAGCTCTTTGCAATCACGGACTGTCTTGGTGTTCCCAGAGGCTACGAAATGGATGTGATATAGAAATGCAATATATGCCCTGGCTGGTGTGGCTCAGTGGACTGAGTGCTGGCCTGCAAACCGAAAGGTCACCAGTTTGATTCCCAGTCAGGGCAAATGCCTGGGTTGTGGGCCAGGTCCCCAGTTGGGGGCATGTGAGAGGCAACTACACATTGCTGTTTCTCTCCCTTGCTTTCTCCCCCACCCCTCTCTAAAAGTAAGTAAATAGAATAAAAAAAAGAAATGCAATATATTACAGTGTACAACAAAAGCAAAATCTATCTTCTTAGGAGAAGTGTGAAGGAATTGCACAATATTAATTATATAAATTAATATATAAAATGAGAGGTTAGGTCAGTGGAGTAGTACCAGTTGGGAGGAGCAGTCAAATGGTAAAAATGTAGAAAAATAAAAATCTTTTGCTAAGTCAAAAAACTGAGATTAAAATTTATTTCCTTTTTATAACTAGATGGATGTCTTATGAATTGACTTAGCTTTAAGTAAGTAGGAAAATTAACATATCCTACAAATACATTTGAAATAATAATTTTGTGAGAACTGGCATCTGAAGTAACATTTATTGTTTGTATGAATAATAAGTTTATTTAAAGGGTGAGGGCGGAACTGGGTGCTAAGAGTGGCTTATTGAAATCAAATCTCTAAGGCAATCAAAATAACAATTATACTAATCATTTTCCTACCAGAAACACTGAGGATGCATAGGCTTTCCCATGACCACGGGTGAGCCAAGGGAACAAGGAATCAAATTCCTGATTTCCAGTCCCAGACCATCACCTCATTATTCAAGCAGACCTACATCTACCACTCATGGGAGGTTAGCCCAAAGCTCACAAACTAGGTCAGTGGTTGAAGTGTTTCAATTTACAGGATGAAATGATGGGCATGGACCTGGTAAATTGTATTTGCAATTATTTTCTTAATTATCACTGCAGGGTAATTTCCGCAGATAGGGCGCACACCACGGGAAGATGTTTTCCCCTCACATTAAGGGGTAGGGCAATTGAAGGTCTCCCGTGCTTGCTCTCAGGTGGTGCTGAGCATCTGATGGCCCCTGGAGACAACAGTTCATGACTGTATGTACTTTACAGCTTATTCACATGGCAACCCAAGGAAACGGCAAATTTGGAAAACGAAATCAATTAAACTGGGTGCTTGGTCACGTGGACAAAAACAAGCTTTTCTGGCCACACCTTTCACTTTCAATCTGTGGTTTTAGTCTTGTATATACACCATGAAATAGGTTTTTTATTTTTATTTTTGGCCTAGTTGTGTCCTGTAAGAGACTATAATGTGAGAATCTGTTTTTCACTCTTATTTTTCTCCCCATGTACTTGGGAGAAACTATTCTCTTCTGGCTTCTAACACATTGTCTATTATCAGGTTTGGGTAAAACAGAACCTAGGAATACATTTCATTGATTTCTTAAGAAAATGAGGATGTGATTATCTGAAAAAAAGGAAAAAATAATACAAAACAGGTATAAAAACCGAACTAGAACACCATCTCACAGCTAAAAAAAAAAAAAACAACAAAGAAGAACAATAGAGCAGAAGAACAAAACGGGGTAGAAGGGAGGAAAAGTGAAATAAAAGAGAGGCCAGCAAAAATAAAGACCGAATAACTGGAGCAAATGACCCTAGGAAACGATTAAAGGAAGGGACGAGGACAGTGAGGAAGAGACCGAGAGAGAGCAATGAAAGGGGCTGAGGACGATGAAGGTTTTCTTCCCCACTGTTCTTTCTTTTTTATCATTTTTTCCCTTCACATCACATTTCTACTTCCAGTGGTGAAAGACAGAAGATAGGACTTCTAATTTCAAAACTGTGTGCACTTTAAATGCTCCTTTTCACGCCAACTTGGCACCTAAAAATAGTCCATGAGAAGATGTCCCGAATTCTTATGTCTATAATCAGATATTTTTTCTTTCCTTGAAAAGATATGTCAGTAATTGTTCTGTTTCAGAAAGTACTTTTGACAATGCTGATTTTATATCCCTAAGTGCCCCCTAGTGACAAGGTCCAATTTTAAAATCTTTCACAGTAATTTTGTTCTGAATGTTTCCTTTTCCCAGCACAAATGTGGCCGTCTCAGGGAAAAGGCATCCAACTTACTATCAATTTATTTTAATTAGGCAGAGAGGAAAGTTTCTTGAGTGGGTCTAGGGCACCAGAGGAGTGGGTTACTGTTCTTATTTATACATTCATTTGTAATTGGAAAAAGCTCCGGTTCCCTATTGAGCAGGTTTCCTTCAGTTATACTGTTTTCTCTCTCCTCTGTTAAGTTATATTTAGACTCAGACTCCTGACATATTGTTCATTCAGCTTGTGAAAGAACATAACGGTGGCAGTGCACCCATGAAGAAAAGATGTGTCTCTCTACCACTCTCTTTCAGTTATAATTTCTCCTGACCACTTCTGATATTCTTACAAACTCAGCACGGTAGCTAAGAGAAAAAGTGATGCAATCATAAAAATGTAGGTTTAAATTTGAATTTAGTAATGTGTTGTGGGACTTGGGGCATGCTATGTCATTTTATTAAGCATCAGCTTTGTATCTGTAAAATGGGAATAATAGTGAAAGACTGTGTGGGGATTAAATAAGAGCTAGGTTCTTAGCAGCACATCTGCATATATGTAAGGCTTAATAAATGGGTCATTACGATGTGGAGCTCAATCCCTGACATATAACCCTATGTCTTTTATTCTCTTTTTAAAAATGTGTGGTAGAGACAGTCGAAACGCTCTGGAGCAGTCACAGTGACCTTTAAATAGACTGTGCACCACATTCACTTCTAATCAATGCTATTTTTAGATTCTGTTTAGAGCCTAACTCTCAAGAGCTTAACCAGAACATTCAACAAACTCAGTTCTGTTGTACCATGTCGGACAGATTGTCTGAAAACATGCAAATGGGAGATATTCAAACTTTTCTTTTGTATAATCATTTTATATATTTACATGTTCTTGGGCATATTATCCTCATTTTACTGATGAGAAAATTAAGGCACAGAAGAATCACATCAATTGGTCTCAGTGCAGGAAGGGATAGCTCTCCAGGGCAGGCATCGAAATCTCCTGGAGGAACTATTTTCCCAGATACACACCCCCGGGCTCCTCCAGGGACCTGAGACACTGAGGAAGAGAATAGCTCTGGCTTTGCAGCCCCCAAGCCACTACTATTGATGGAAGCATGTTGAATATTTTAGCTACTTCTGGGATGGATACAAGGTTAGAGAACACTGGGCTAGTAACTGATCTTGAATAAGAACCTGGGTCAATTATGCTTATATTTATTTATATTTCTATAGCTGCGTAAGAGAAATTGCTTCTAATTCTTATATTCAGAACTTTTAGCTTTATATATTTCTGGTTTTCCTCATTTGCACTCAGTACTGTTCTAGTTCTATTTCCATCACCTATTTAAAGACCTACTTAAAAGGAAAACTGATTAGCATGAAGTTAAAAGGAACAGTTTGCAATTGGAATTTTCTCTCTGATGTAATCAGAATAATAGACTTTCGCCAGTGCCCTGAAGAGAAAGAGGTTAGCTGCTCTAGGCTTTATTAATTTTTCATATTTATTTTTTGGTCAGGATCAAAAGCTCATTGATGAATCTATTTTCAGAGATCTCTGAAACTTACACCCCAGGCATGGGGAGGGTATGTTATATTCATAGAAGTCAAGCTATTTCAATGAATTTGGGACAAGTAAGTACTTTCATTGTTCTGAAAACTTTTCTAGCAATGCATGGATTATGAACTGAGTTTAAACAGCATTCCCTGCCATATAAATTTTTACTGCAACTCCGTGTGGCCTGTTTTATCATCTAGTTTTCATTCACTTGATTTTAGGTAGGGCTGAAATATCCAGACCTCTGTAGTTCCTACCTTCATAGCATCCTAGTGTGTCACATATATTGCTGTAACAACTGTTTTTAAAAACTGTGTCCCATCTCCAGCGGCAGATCTGTTCTTTTGTACTAAAGTTTGTCACCCTCTCTCCCTTTCTAGATTCAAATGCTTTACATGACTGCTTCTCAGGCTTCCTGTGATTGCTGCAATTTTGGACATTACTTCTGCTTAACCCGTCACATAAAAAGGTGCATGGGATGGTCTAATCTCACTGACTGGGACGAAGTGAGATCAGGAGCAAGGCCAAGTGGAACAGCTTCAGTGCTGACAAACAGGACACTGGTAAGTGAGCAGGACTCTGGAGTTGGTGAGCTTGTCATGACAACATCAAGCACAGCCTGAAATGAGGCAAGAGAGCACAGTATGTTTTCAAAATTCCAGCTCTTGCTCTGTGGGTGTATGCGCATGTGTGTTCTCATTTATTCCACGGAGCTCACCTCACCTTCTTTAAATCCCAAGTCCGACACATACAATCCCCACCCTTGTATCAGTCTCCTTGGTGCAGAAACTCTCATTTTAGTCCCTGGCACCAGAATGTGAATTGTTGACATCGTGCAATCTCTGTGCTTAAGTATTCCCTTCAATTAAGTCACGAAATGGCTATCCTCTATTAAAGAGTACTTTAGTCATCAGAGAATAGGTGGGAGAAATACCTATATTGGTGAACGTGGGCCTCTCTCAAAAATGGTTTAGTCCTCCTTCATCTAAGTTTGACCTTGCCTTTGGGAGATGATGGAGCCTTGGCAGATTTAAATTACTTTTCTTGGACATTACTCTTTAAAAGCTGGCTATTCCTTTGATTTAATCATAACATAATACCTCCTCCGATTTGACCAAAACACAGTGCTAATTAAAAAAACTATTTGTATATTTTTTATTTATTAAATGTATAATGCCTGCCATACAGGTGACATTCCATATATTATAACTAGATGAATGATGAATGACTTTTTGGCTACATGCTACCAATTGTGTGTACATATTTTGTGTTCAGCCTGTTTGATCAAAGCACAGTATTCTAGAAGTCAGAGATTAGGTTGTAGTTACATGCAGGCCAGTTTGCCTTGCTTTGTTCTAGGATCATCAGCTATGCTTCTGACCATGCTGCCTTGTACATCTATCCTGTTAGATGTAGAAGGGATAACACAAAAGGGTGTGGACATAATAAAAAAAAAATCATTACAAAATTAAAATCAGGATAACACAGCTCTACATCTGTGTATTCGGGGTGTTAATAATCTCATAAGGCCAAGATAATCAGAAGCAGAAATATCAAAATTCAACTGGCCAGAGGCATCTAAGTTATTGAGATACACAGGGTCTGGCAGAAGAAGTAAGGCCTGCTTGAGTGTGGTTGGTAGGGTAATGATATGGATGTAATAATTTAAAGTTTTAATTTGAACATTTCACCTAAAATGACATATGGTGTGCTTAAGTGTGATATTGTTCTGTTACAGAATTACATGCTTATGATCTTGTCATAAAAAATTTTCTAATAAAAAGGGGTATTATTTGTGCCAAACCCTGTACTTCTAGCTACTTACAACTAAAAACACGTTTAAAATATAACTTAAAAAACATAGAAAATGAATGAGGTCAAAGTTCATATTTATAATATGGAACAGAAATTTCCCAATCTGCACCACATCTGTGAAAAGGAAAACATGGGCCACCAGAAGTCATGAGGGCACCCACTAGAGAGAGGCAGCCTGATGTAGTGTTGCTCACGGGGCGGGCACTAACAATCGGGTGAGCCACTGAGGCTCTAAACAAGTGGAAGTAAAGCCCTTTGATATTCCCTGTGAGAATAATGCAGTGTACCAATGGGTTTAAATTCCACCTGTATTATTCATTATTCTCTTACTTCCTCTTTGGAGTTGAGAAAGAAAGAAAGAGTGCAGACAACCTCATAGAATGGGTTAACATCAGGACCAAAACAGAACTAAAAATGGTTCTGCCTTTCATTCAGATTTTTCCATACAAGATGGGACAAAACCTATATGTTAACTTGGAAAGAATATCTTAGGATAAAAAAAGAAATTTTATCATTCATTCACTCAACAAAGATTTTTGAGACCTACTATATAGTAGGAAATATACTAGCTGGTGAAAGTTCAGGGATGAATATAGTCTGGTTGGCAAGGTATGTCAAACAAAAGTACCCAAATAATTACACAATTACAATTGTGGTGACTGTACAACGGAGTGGAGGGTGTTAGGCTAGCAAAGAGCAGGGATGAGAAATCCAGTCAAGATGAGCTGAGAAGACCAGAGAATTTCTTGGAGGAAGTGATATTTAATATAAAATCATGGGGTGGGGAGGGATGCAATGAAGTGGGGAGAGATATTCCGGGATGAAGAATGACAGGGTGCCAGGAAGGAGGCTCCATGATCAGGCTGCTGGGAGAATCTCAGCACAACAGAAGAGTGAACGGGCAGGAGAGTAACAGGAAGTGGGGGGAGAGAGGTCAGTAGGGAAAGGGCAGATCACATGAGATCATGTAAATGCATTTACATTTTATTCTAAGGACAATCAGAAGCCTCCGAAACATTTCAGGCCATGGAGTGACACACTAGGTCGGTATTTGGTGAAGTTCATTCTGGCTGTGATATGAACAATGGGCTAGAGAGGAGTCAGGGCGGACACAGGGAGAGCGGCTAGGGGCTGTTTCTATAGCTAGTGAGATGGCGGGAGAAGGAGAAACATAGAAAGAAACAGCATGATATCTATTTTGAAGGTAAAATCGATAGGCCTTGATAATTGAATATGTGAGCTAAGAAAGAAGGAAAGTGTCAAGTCCCAAGTTTCCAGGAGGAGCAATTAGGTGACACATACTGCCATGAGGGATGCAAGAGAAGGGGCAGTTTGAGGGGATGCAGTAATGGCAGCCAATAGGCAGCTGGGTATAGGGCTCTGCTGTTCTGAAGAGAGGCACTGGGGAAGAGAGGCTGGTCTATGGGAGTGGATGACATCGCCAGGGAGAGAGTGTAGATTAGAAAGGCAGAGTGGATCTAGGGCCAAGCTAAGAAGAATCTAATATATAAAATTCAGATGGAAGAAAATAGCTCCTTAAAGGGAAGGGGAAGGAGCCCTCAGGAAAAGAGGAGGAACACTGTTTTTCAAGGAGAGACTAATAAGATGAAGGCAGGTTAAGTCAGATTGATGGTGAAGTGTCCTTTGCATGATGAGCAAAGCAAGCTGGTAGAGTGGTTGGGACAGAACCCAGATTGATGTGGACAGGGAGTAAAGGGATGCGCAGTGGGGAAAAAAGCAGATTGCTCTGTTTAGATGGGGAAACAGCTATAGTCAGAAGAGATTCCTGGATTCAGGGAGGACTTTGATTTTTTTTAAAAGGAGAAAATAGAAATACTGATAGCAAGCAGCCACAAACGGGAAGAAGTTGAAGATTCGGGAGAAAAAGTGTGTAACTCATTCAGGTAAGTCCACAGGAGATCAGAACAGATGGGACCACAGCTCAGGTGGAACTCACCATTGATGGCAGGGGGGGCCACTTCCTCCACTGTTGCAGGAGAGGGTTAGGGGAGGAGAGGATGGGAACCAGAGAAAAGCACGAACAGGTTTGGTGCAGACATCGGAGCTAGTTCTCTGCAGGTGGCTTCTGTTAACTTCTCTGAAATGTAAAGTAGGTGCTTTGGACGAAGAGAGGTGTGGAAGATGGGGTATAGGGGATGAAATTTCAAACCAGGGGCAGCATGAAATGACTATTACAGAGAACAACTTAACTACAGAAGTAGTTTCTGAAGGACGAACGGACCCCTTTAAGTGTTTGCAACAAGAGTCAATTAGTCATAAGTTGAAGTACTATATCAGATATAAATCCTAAAAGCATTATCCTCTCGCTTATACTTGTCCCTCTTAAACATGGTATGTTATTCAACGTTGCTCTTTGCACAATTTGTAATTCTGCACAACTTAAATCTTTCAGCTTGGAAACTGTGTTCTGAGCAGAAGTTTCTTCAAGTGGCAAACACTTAATTACAAAAAGTGAAAATTGCCAAAAAAGGTATGAATCAAGCACCTTCCTAGGCCAAGAGGCATACTTTCAATCAACCACCTCCTCACCGTTCGGTACCTGTTTCCTTCCCTTCCTTCCTCATCTGCTCTCCGATTCCTCTAACACCCAGCCCAGGCGTGACTACTCCACAGTACTGGGGTTTCTAATTGTATCTTTTGCTCCACCATAAAGAGTGTTGATCTTCAGTGGCCCTTCATTTTGAGAGGTAGGGCTGTGAGAGGCTCTTATCTTTTTATTCTCATTTGTTTTGTTTCTTCCTTTCTTTTGCCAAAAATACTAAAACTCCAAATTGGAAACCAAGGGAGTCCCTTGCAACCACACCTGCCCTCTCTTCATGCGCTCCTCTCTCTCACACACAAGAACATACCTGCATACTTCAGATAGGTTTTTGGTCTAAATATCAAGAGAGAAAGGAGGTTCTGTTGGATTCTACTTAACATTTTGCCTCAATGTGTGTATATATGTTATTCCAATTCAGTCATAGGATCTCAAGACATAACATTGAAAAGATCTTAGCGACGTTTAATTTCCTCTCCAGCTGGGAGTGCACTCCATTTTATGGATGAGAAATTTGCAATAGTTTAACTTGAGGCCCAAGGAGTCCATTCCATGAATTGGTGGGCTTGGTCAGCTGTGGATAGGTTATAGAAGTAACTCCAGGTTGTGGGGAGGGGTTTGCATGTTCTTCTTTTCCTTTGCATGGCATTCTGCAGGCATTATTACTTAAAAAACTCTGGGTGACTTGAACTTGTTCAGAGCCCTTTGATAACAAAAGAAGCACCGATCTTTGGGTTAATGGAGACGTCACCCAACTGAGATGTAGGTTCTAGTAAAATTTCCCTTCCTTCAGTTTAGAATTAAAATATTACAGAAAAATGGGTGAACTAATGCCAGGGAGTATGGTAATAAACTTCTGACATGTGGCATGCAATCTGTGGAGGTACTTCTTCACTTGGTCTGTGCTTTGAGGAGTAATGGAGTGGAAAATGAAGTTAAATAAGCTTTTATTATTTGGTAGCTCTGTTGAAAAGGGTACTATCAAATACTTAAAAGAAGTATCTTCCGAAATACAACCTCTGAAGTTCTTTCACGTTATTGAATTGTGAATAAGCATTCTCTCATCTCCTCTATGTTTTCCCTTTCCTTTCTTTATGCCTTCAATAAAATCAAATCCACGGTAACTTACTTTGGGTGGCATCAGAAATATACACTTAGTACCATAAGCCTTGAAGGTAAAACTAGAAAGCATAGACTCTAAATGAAACCAGCAAAAGTTACAATGTGATACTTCAATTGCTTTTTTAATATCACTCTTTAACCTTAAATTTCTGTATAGGCTTGTATGTCTTAGATGTCGTAGATAGTTCTATGGCTGCTAGGATTTTTACTTAAATGCAATTATATCATACTCAGTAATCAATTTCATTTGGAGCAAATCTGGAGATACATATTTTTTTCTTTTTTATATGAAATAAATTTATCTACAATCACAAGATGATCCTTGACAGCTGAAAGTAGAAGCTAGCATCCGTGGCTTTTAGCCCTGGGATTTAACTGATGTCGCCTTTCACCGTCTGTAATGTTTTTCTCACTTCAACTGTCCTCTTTCAGACTATTTTTATCTCAGCAACACAGGGAGGAGGAAGTCCCTCTCTCCTTGTGCACTTGGTTCAGATAAGCTCTTGACCATGTATGAATGTTAAATGATGGGAAGTAATTTTAAGGGTCATGCGATTCAGACATTCTCTTGCAATCACCTGGAGCGACCCTGTTTCACCAGCACAGACACAGGGCGGTGTGGAATGGCAGGAGGGTGAGGTTTGGGGTCCCACAACCTCAGGGTTGTTGTCAGCTCCACGCCCACTGCCTGTGGGGCTGAGGACAAGAAGCCTCTGAACCTTGGGTTTCTCAGCTACAACACATCCATTCACTGAAACAACCCTTTTCTTAGTGTGGCATGCAAGTAGCACTCAGAAACATCTGTGAAACGTGAGTCTTTAAACACCTCTCTACATGCATTACAGAATGGTCAGCAGGCTCATAAAACAAAACAAAGCAAAACCAAACCAAAGCAAACCAAACCCCACAACTCCTAATACATCATGCGACAGGGGCACTAAGGCTTGGACAGGTGAGACGACTTGCCCAAGGCCCTACAATGGGCCAGGTGTTGAGCGCAGTTCTATCAGATTCCAGAGTCCAAAGATTTGTAATGGAGTCCCCATTAGACTGTCAGCTGATATCTAAAAAGAAACCTTGCAGGCTAGAAGAAGTTGGTAAGAAATATTCAAAGTGATGAAAAGCAAGGACTTACAACCAAGATTACTCTGCCCAAGCCATCATTTAGAATGGAAGAGCAGATAAAGAGCTTCCCAGAGAAGAAATAACTAAAGGAGTTCATCACCACCACACCAGCATTACATGAAATGTTACACGATCTTCTTTAAGAAGAAGAAGATAAAGAAACAAAGTGGTAACAAATACATGCCCATCAACAATTCAATCTAAAAATCAAAATAAACAAACAAGCAGAAGAGAAACAGAATCATAGATATAGAGAACATTTTGATGGTTGCCAGGTGAGAGGGGGTCAGGGGGATGGGTGAAAAGGTGAAGGGATTAGGAAGTACAAATTGGTAGTTAAAGAAAAGCCATGGGAATGTAAATTACAGCATAGAGGAAACAGAGTAGCCAAAGAACAGAGACATGGCCCATAGACATGGACAATGGTGTGGGGATTGCTTTAGGGAGTGGGGGTTGGGAGTTAGGTGGAGGGAGCAAAAGGGGAAAAATTGGGACAACTGTAAAAGCATAATCAATAAACTATAATTAATTAAAAGCAAACAAACAAAGACTTGTAATGACCAAGGAGAGGAAGGGAGCCAGGATCCAGCACAGAGCCACAGGAGAAAGGCTGACGGAGGGGAAAAGAATGCAATGTTGTCCGTTCCTTCACCCATGTGTACTTACCTGTGGTCAAGCAATTAATCCATAAACATCTGATGGGGGAAGGGCAGGGAATGATACAACAGAAGGTATGGTACAGTCCCCTTCAACTCCATCATTTATGAAATAAAAGACTGCATGATTGAACTGGTAAGCACTTTGATGACACACACAATGAATGTGTCCAATGGTAACAAGTAAAGAGGTATTCATAATTTCCCACTCCATGAACTGGTGTGGTGTATCACACTTGTCAAGTCTGCAAAAGCCAATTCCAGAGCATGGTTCACATGCTGAATCCACTGTTCATTTCAAAGCTCTCTAATACACAACGTGAGTCTACTCACGAATTAAGTTGTTTACCCTTGTAATATTGAGTGAATAGTTGTTAACCTAAATGTACTTTTATAACTTGATTACGTCTTTGGCATGAAAAAATTCACACAAAAAATCAAACAAGAAAACCATAGCTTGAGCCTAAAGCCCTGGGTGTATAACATGAAATTTAACTATATCAATAAATATCTGAGCATATTTTACTCTTCTAACACCATCAAAGAATTAACTCAAAAAAGGACTCTGTGGTTTAAAAAAGCTAACCAAGAGCCGTACTCTAGGTTCTTTGTCCCGGTTGCTCCTCTCCTTTGCATGTGTTAGTAGCACATTTTGTTTGACATTTAATTTAGGTGTATATGTTTTCTTAGGATCCCTGAAGACTACAGATTTTATCTCAAAGTTTCCATTTACCTGAATGACTTGTTTATTCCTACAAAATTAATCTCCTGGCATTGTGCCTCTCAAATAATACACATATAGTAAATGCTAGCTAATTTGAATTTAATAAATTGGTTGCCAAACTCTTGCTTTTATGTAAAAATGGGTCAGGCACACCCTGCGTAATGTCAATCCCTTTGATAAAGTTGGTGAGATAAACATTTTAAGTGCGACTGCGTTACTAAAATTAAAAAACTCTGATTGGGGTAAGTAGCATCATGAAGAAAATGGGAGTGCAGAAATATTAAATAATGAGACTTGAGCCGTGCTTCCCCGCCATCATTCGCGAGCCTGCGAAAATGTGAGCACCTCACTGCAGCCAGCGGAGTGCGCCCATTCATCTTGGCATTTATTCCTGACCAAAACATTTCAATTTAACACACACACAAACTGATTTAAAAGTCAAACGAGGAAATTAGTTCTCTGTTCCAATTCCACAGCGGTATCAACTAGCCAAATTTAGCCTTAGGAGGTATAAAAAATATCTAATACAATGAGTGGCAAACCTTTTCAAGAATCATAGATCTTTTAAAATGAATGTTGTTGCAATCAACCAACAAAAATGTATTTAGTGTTGTAGAGAGCCCCTCAAACTGCTCTATTATGAAACAACTATGCCTATCTATAGATTTACTTCTAGATTTCAAAAGCAGTGAATCAAGAACTATAGGATTTTTGTAAGAAATACAGTTCATTTCCTGAAAAGAATTTTTATTATTATTTTTTAATCCTAGCCCAAGGACATTTTTTTCATTGCTTTTAGAGAGGAAGGGAGAGAGAGAAACATTGATGGGAAAGAGAAACATTGATTGGCTGCCTCCCACACACACTGGGATGGGGATCGTATGTGCTCTAACCAGGGATTGAACCCGCAACCCAGGCATGTGCCCTGACTGAGAATCCAACCCACAACCTTCCAGTTATGGGACGGTGCTGCAACCATCTGAGCCACACTGACCAGGGCACCTGAAAAGAATTTTTAAGTTGAACAATGATTGATTGAAAAATATTTTCTGTAAACACATTCTAAAGACCAGGGGGAAACTTTTCTGGTTTTTCTGGTTTTTCTGGTTTTTCAATTGCAGTGAACACTATTAACAGCACATTTTAGACTTTCTCTTGATCTTCATTTCTGTGATGCTCTTCTCTCTTGCCGGGATAATTGTCATCAGTCTTTTAGCCTCTCTTTTCCATTTAAAACATTTATTTATTAATCTCCATTGTTTGTGTCACCAAGGACTCTGTCCTTCATCTCTTGTTTTTCTCTACATTTGGTCTTTTGGCTCCCTTCTATAAAGTTAACTATTCATTAATATTTGTTTCCATTTCAGCTTCTCTCCCAAACTAGGGTTTATTTACTGTTATTTGCAGATATCCAACTTGACCCTAAAGCTAAAAAAAAGGTATTAAAATTTCTTGACTTTTTTGCTAAGACATTACATTACATTACATTACATTACATTACATTACATTACTTTTTTGCTAAGACATTACATTTGTAACCATTGCATTCTGGCTCTTCTGCAAGCTCACCATCCTGGCAGTTTATGCTGCATATTCTTTCAAAGCATTCCAGTCTCCTCGGTATGGGGGAAACATACTTTTTATTTTCCTAAGTTTAAATGGGTGCACTGTTCCCTGAGAGGTGAGGGGAATGCTTATTTGAGGAAGAAGGGCTAATGGCTGACCGTACAATGGTAGGAACACAGAGGCAGAGAGGATGCTGAATTTGATCCCACACCCATTTCGTTTACTTGCTTCTCTTGAAGACTCTGTGGGGAGGGAAACATGCTAACATATTTTGTCCACACTTCGTAATGACCAGAAATAACTTCAAGTCACAGGGAGAGTCATGTAGGGGCTCTTTTACTCCAGGAGACTAGGCTAGTCT
The DNA here is from genome assembly GCA_028533065.1 of Trachops cirrhosus. Classification (NCBI taxonomy): domain Eukaryota; kingdom Metazoa; phylum Chordata; class Mammalia; order Chiroptera; family Phyllostomidae; genus Trachops; species Trachops cirrhosus. The sequence goes on along the minus strand of CM052547.1, from coordinate 31,861,693 downwards.
TGAAAATTAATCAGCAAACCTGACCAATGGGTCTCTGGTCTCTGCACACAGTTCTTGGTTTTATGCTTTCATTTCCTTTACAAGTGTGTAATTTACATGAACTCTTTCAAACTCTTTAGTGGACCAGTGGGTACTAGTTTCTCTCCGTTCTGTTCACATGTCCTGCTTGAGAATGATCTGAGGGTTGTACACGAGACATGTTGTCCTTGTGGTCTCATTCTAAGTCCTGGACATAATTTCAAGACTTTCCTCAACTGAAATATCTGACTCCTGGTCTTCTCCCTACTTCTTCAGCATGTCCATCGACAGGCACCTCACACCCCTTAGATGGGTTCTAAATCCAAATCCACCTGGTCAGTGTTCCCCTCTCCCTCACATTTCTATGGACCATTTGTCTTAAGAATTCTGTTCAGTAAACACTACAGAGTGACCCAGTTGCCCCAGGCCATGTACTATCAGTCAGCATACATAAGCTACTCTTTCAGGGACTCTAAAACAAAAGTATTAATTACTATCCCCTATTCTAGCTATAAACGCCTCATGCTTTTTTTAGTGAGGAGTGTGGGCTTCACTTTAAGCTTATGGAAGAGGAAAATCTTCAACAACTTAACCCCAGACCATGGCAAATAAGGCCCCACAGCCATCTTACCACTACCTGTCTCTCCTACCTCACCTCACCCTGTCTCTCCCCTCGCTGTACCCTACCACCCTGACCTGGGTCACACCGGCTCTTTCCTGCCCAAGGATGTCATCTGTGCTGCTCTTGCTGGGCAGGCTGCTCTCCCCTTACTTGTTACACAGCTGGGTCCCTCTCCACCCATCTCTGATTAGATGCTACCTACCCAGACAGAGCTTTTTTCCTATTACTGTTCTGCACGGTGCCCTGTAATATTCTGCAGAGCATCTAACAAACCAAAAACAATACTTTCATTTACTTGACTAATTCTCCTCATTTAGATGGAAAGCCTCTAGAGATTGGTACCTGGTCTGTCGGTTCACCACTACATGCCCAATACCTACCATGCAGTAGGAATCAATAAATATTAATCAAAGGGATAAACACTATCAGAGCTTTCCTTTGCTCCTGGTGATAAGGATATTATACACACATATATTGCATATATTTAAGACATATTAAAGTTTTTGTATATTTAAATCAATATATGCACCAAATTATGTTATTAGAGAGGCCCGATGATTTGCTGTCATCCTTTTACTGTAAAGATGACGATACAGAACAGAAATAGCATGGTCTGGCTCCCTGGAATTGAAGGCATTGCTCAAGGACAGTGAATAATGCTATCAAATCACGTGTACTACAAAGATCATTATCCAAAGTCATTATCATACATAGGATGTTCAAACCTCACACTGAGCTTTCTTAGCACTTCAATCTTGACAATTCTAAAAACATCTATTATAAATTTGCTTTCTACTTCTCAGAAAAAGGAGGATAAATCAAGGAGACACTTGAAAATTAACAAGTACCACAAACTTATAAAACTGCAGACACAGCTATGTTGCCATCATTATAAACATGCTTCTTTATCTGCCTGCAAACTGTCCTTATTATTATTCCCAATTTAAAAAGTTGTGATCACCACTTTTTGAATAATAGCAGAGTACTTCACAACCTGGGGGTAAACAAAGATTTATCAAGACACTCAAAAGCACTAACCATAAAAGAGAAAAATAATGCATTGTTCTTTATCAAAATTAAAAATTTATGCTTATCAAAAAGAACTTTAAAGAAAATAAAACTAATGGGAAAACCACACACTAGGAAAATATTTATAATACATGTATCTGACAAAGGACTTGTATGAAATGCAGAATATCTGATGAACTCATACCACCAACAATTAACAAGGGAGCTAGTAAAAACCAGAAAAACCTCAAACTGATATCTCACCAAAGAAGATGCACAAATGGGCAGCAGCACATGAGAAGATGATCTACACCATTAGCCATCAGGGACATGCCGATTAAAGACACAAGAGACCCTATTTCATTCTCACTCTTGGAAAAAAGAAGGAGCATCTGCAACTTCCAACATTCCTGGTGAACGGTTGTGTAGCTTCTTGTAAAGTTAAACATTTACCTTATGATCAGGAGTTCTACTCTGTGGTCTTTATGCAACAGGAATGAAAACATATATTCACAAACAGGCTTGTTCAAGAGTTTTCAGAGCAGTATTATTCATACCGTCCCAAACATTCAGAAACAATGCGAAGGTCGAGAATAGGAAAATGAATAAATACTTTGTAGTTTAGTTATACAATGGAATATTACTCAACAATAGAAGGGGACTAAACTACGGGCACATGCAACAATCTCATATATATTATGGTAAGTGGGCGGAGCATTCACAAAGCATATGCTGTATCATTCCATTCAGATGAAATTGAAGAATAGACCAAACTAAGCTATGGTGATGGAATTAAAAAGGACTCATGGACATGGGCAATATGATTGCAGGAGGGGAGGGAGGTGGGTAGAGGTCGCAGAGAGAAGGTCCAAGGGGGATAAATGGCAATGGAAAAAATACAATAAAAAAGTGGAAAAAGTGGTTGCCTGGGCTGTGGGGAAGAGATGAGCAACTGGGGGAAGGGCAGGAGGTGGTGGGGTCGTGTATTGGAATTGACTGGAAAGGGCCATAAGGAAACTATTTAGCATGTGAGATTCAATGTCTTATTCTGAATGCTATTATACAGGTTTTATGCAATTGTCAAAACTAACTGAATTGAATGCTTAAGAAGACTTGTGCATTTTTGTAAATAGTACTTCAATTTTAAAAATTAAGAGGTTCTATTATTTTAAAGAAATTTTAATGTTAAACATTTTACAGAACATTTTCCTACTTTCTAGGCATAAGAAACATTAAAAAAATTCTGGTTCTACTGAATTTAACATACCTGGTTTACAATGTATGATGATGACATTAATTTATCCAGTTTCAAAAACATAAAGAATAACCCCCCCAAACAAACAAAACAAAACAAAACAAAACCCACCCACCCCCTCATTCCTTGCTCTGAATCAGGATTTTTCAAAGATGAATGTCATTACCGCAATACACCAGCAAGGGGAGTAGTTACACTTTGAGAAGAATTTCATCACCACTGATGAAATTAACAAGACCCAAAATTGACTTTTGGGTGTAGCCACAATGGAAATGACAGATCATTATAATGCAAGAGAAATAGATAGGAAACCTTGACCCTCTAGATTACTCTGCACTTCAATGAGAAGGGGAACAATACTTGCAGATCAGCTTATTAAAATAATATGTCCATGTAATTCAGGTACCAGGAGATTATTTAAAACAATAGCTAAATTAACCATGAGATGCCACTTTTTCTTTGTTAATTATTGCCATACAAGAATAATGTGCACCCCTTCCCCCATGAAATGAAAAGATCCCAACAATCCCACAAATTATTTTTATGGATGTGGGAATAATAACATCAGTTTGTGCAGAATTTTCGAGGTTTTTGGACACTGAAGTCTGTCTGAAAGTAGGTGAGGCTGGCAAAGAGTACTTTTTTTATCCTATAGCAAAAGGGATTTTCAGTTGAGATTGTTAGGCCATGAATCTGAAGGTTTATGCTGCATTTTTTATATCACCACGTTCATCAATTCTTGTAAGATTTGTAAGGCTTAATTCTCACACAGGCTCAGAAAGGCTGTAGGAAAGTCTCTAACTATCCTTTCCTACTAGCTTTGGTAATCCTGGATTTACAGAAAAGAATGTTCTGCCTGTCAATGGGACGTATGTCCCTAGGCATGAGCAAGGGCTGGGCTGCCAGCTAGGGATACTTACAGTATAAACGTAGGTTTAACTCCCCCTTTCCGCTCTTACCTTAATAATAACCCTGACCTCGATTCCAATACCATATCACCTTATTCTCAAGTCTCCTCATTCCCCAGAGAAGGTGAGCACAGGGGAGCCCTGGAAAATGCCAAGGCATGCCCAGCACGGGACTGGGGTCCCCACTTGTACGGAAGCCACATCTCTGACATCTGCAGAGCTCAAGAACAGGAGATGTGACTCCCTTCCTTGGAGATGGGTGAGCACAGGACACTGCGTACATTTACCCAACACTCAGGAACTGTGAGGATAACACGGCTATAAAATGCAGAGCTCTAGGGCGCGAGCACAGGTTGTGTGACTGAGTCTACTTGAACATGTGACGTTGTGGCCAGGAGCAAGTTTTCCTTTAAAATCACACTCCACTGCAGCTTTCCACAAAGATGACGATGCTACCCTGGGAGAGAGTATGCTATTGGTATATAAAAAGGTACTCTCTCTTGACTGTATATATCCTTTTGCTGGGATGCAGACCCCACCCAAAGATTTTCTTCGTGAAAACCCAAGGAATATCTCTCAGTTCACTTACCCTAAGAGATGATTTTGAATTATTTCCACTCAGGAAATAGAAGGAAAGCATTTTTTTCAGTCTATTAATGGAGACCCAAGGAAGTACAGGATCCACAGTGAGAAGATTCAAGTTTTAGATGGTGCCATGAACATTTTATCAAGATCCTCAAGTCTGTATGTTCCAAACTGGACTGCATTCTTGGTGGCGAGGATACATGGGATTATTCCGAATCGAACAAAGGAGTTACAAAGAGCAATGAGAAAATATGTAAATGGAAGGCCACTGCACACATACTCTTGGTTTTGAATTTGCCATTGGATGGACATGAATCTTGTGTTCTTTCACCTAAGTGGGAAATGAACCAAAAGATTGTCTCTTAAGGGTTACTAGTATCTGTGACATATATAAAGGATAGAGATGAGGTTTAAAGAGTCCAGAAGAGAGACATGTTGATTAAAGAAGGAAACGGAAGGAAAATATAAATGGACAGAGGGTGTTTGTGTTTGTTTTTATTTAGACATGAGCTGCTCCCTCTAGCAGATCTAGAAGGAAGTCTGCGTACAAACCAGGTGGCAATGAAATGGTAGCTGCAGAGAGCTCCGTGGTCTCGCTGGCATGACACCAAGCGATGAAAACACATTCAGGAAAAGGTTAGTGTGCATTTGTGGCAGGGAGGGAGAATCATCCCGTGGTGCTTCCTACCCCGGAGAAAGGCAGAGACGGGGTGGACCTCAGCATGCCTCCTGCCGTGTAGGGAAGGACCATGTGTGGGGAGTGAGGATGCGATGTGTTCTGGAACAGTCTACACATCTGTGAGTTACCAGAGCTGACTGAAATAAATGTACACGAAACAAGGTGCTTAGAGGTGAATTCTGTGTGATCCCTGTTACTATTCAGAGAAGAATGGGCTCTGGGAGCAAAGCCTGAGGAGAAAGAAAAAAAAAACTCTGGGGTTTCCCAACCCTAATGAGTTTCTACAGTTACATTTTCACAGAAACCTAAAATTTTGTCTGAATTTGACAGGGTTTTCCCAGTGTTTCAAATATTATTTATGGAAGATGCTTGCATTCATTATTGGCATGGATCTTTGATAGTAGCTAGCACCTTGAATATAGTATATGCTTAATGAATAATCACTGGGTGAATGAATCAAGCATGTTCCCAAATGAGGACTGTGTTTTACATCAATTAAAATAGGAGTCAATAATGTTCAAGACACAGCCTATATTCTCTCTCTTACAGCCAACTGGCAACCTGGGAACATGCTCTAGGAATTTGAATCTCTCTCTGAGGTAAGTTTAGTAACTATCACGAGAGATGTCGGCAGCTCTCTCTTGGGGTCCACAAAGCATTTTAAGAGGACAGTGGACATTATCCCAGTGGCCGGCGAGATAACCCACGCCCCAGTGTGTGAGAGGACATGTGGTCCTGCCTATTGCAACCAGTGAATTCTCTGCTGAGGTCTAGAACTGATGTGGGCGGCATGAGAAACAAGTCTGGCTTACAGCCTAGCTCTTTTCTACTTGGTTCAATTTTTGGTTTTCTACTCCAAGGAGGTAGAAGCCTTTTTTGCTGCCTCAGGTGCAAGGGAAGCACTAAAACTGAAGTGGAAAAGGAGGTGGGGAACAGGCTGGGGTGGGGACTGTGAGCCAAGGGTGAAGGAGCAGGCAGGGGTCTGCTGGATCTCTGAGTAGTATGCTGTGGCTGGAACTTAGCTGATGAAAGAGTCTGTAACTGGGAGATATACTTCGGCAACTCAAATCACTTCCTTGATCATAAAAAGAGCCTCAGGATCCCAGGGCCCTGAGTAGAAAAGGCAGTAGTCTCCAACCTAGTGTTGTATAGGGCTTGGAACACCAGACCTTCGAGCTTCTCGGATATGTGCTGACCAATCTTTTCAATTGTTCCCCTCAATGACATAGCACTGGCTTTGACCTTCCCCAACTCTAGGTCCATCACATCATCCATTTTTGCAGCTCTGGGGCTTATAGGTATGGCTGTATCTGCAAAGTCATAGTTTTAGAATGGGCTCTTAAGTTCTGCTTAAAAACATTTTTACATGCCCCATCTTGTTTTCATTCCCCATTGTGGTCTTTCTCCCTCCTCAAGACAAGCTCCTGTTCATGGGTGATAATTATCTAGTCCCATCTGTAGAGCCCCTTTATATGAATACATTCGACATACCTTATTTTTAATAATCTTAATGACTCATATAAGCCATGCATTGTTATCCCCATTTTATAGACAACAGCTCAGTGAAGTCGCTCTGCACGTGTTCTGGCCACTGCGTCAGACTGCTTCTCCATATGGAAAGCTTTACTATTTAGATCGTGCTCTCATGTACATCACACAGTTCTCCAACAAGAATGAAATGTGATTGTTGCATCCATTTTACAGAAGACAACCCTGAAGGTAGGTAGGTTATGTGACAGCATTCACGGGCAGCTGAGCTGAGATTCAAACTCGTGTCCTCCTGGTCTGCATCCCGTGCTTATCCAACAGCATAGAGTAAAGAAATTGAAGCTTTTGGACATGAAGTCCCTCCAATTTCTTTATACCCACCATCAAATTTATCTTTTTTTGGCTCCTCCTCTTCTCCTGTTTCAGGGAGTTGATTCTATTCTGTATTCCTAAAAGTTCTCTCAATTGTTTATGAGAGAATTATCTATTCCCATTTCTTCAAATTTCAACTGTCTGTAGGTGACTCTCAAATAAATCATTCTCTGAGCTCCAATCTTTTAAATTACTAAGTAAGGGCATATTTTCATAGTACCATGCCTTTATATATACCACTTACAGCTTCCCCACCCCCTCAGTTCTCCACAACCAATTATATCTGTTTTTCTTGAGCGATTCATGCACTTCCATACCTCCATGCTTTTGCTCATCCTGGTTTGAAATGTTGTTCTTCTTTTTAGAAATTGTAGAAATTGTATCCATTCTTTAAGAATGAGCTCAAATGTTATACCTATAACGAATATTTCCCCAATTCTTCCAGTCAGATATAATGGTATATTCTTTATGTTCCCAAAGCACTTGGCTTACAAGAATAACACATCACCTATCACATGATAAAATTATTTGTCTTCATCTCTGTTTCAAATTAGGGGCTGTCAGCACAATAGAGACAAGATGAGAATTTTATTTATCTCCGCACACCTTGAAGCAATAAGCATGGCCCCTGAGTGTCTGCTGAATGAATGAATGAATGAATGGTAATTCAGTTACTGTTCCAATTTTTCAACATGCCCAAGGAAGGCATGATCTGGGGTTATTTTTTTTCTCATCATAAATCTTCACTATTATCCTGGGAATTTGTCTTGCCTGTTTTGTGAAAATATTGAGTTTTAAATAAAAAAAAATTACCTGCTGTATGAAAAACATGAAAAAGAAAAGGGAATGATACATCATTTTTCTTATAAAAGTAAATACACTATATCATCTAAGTAATCACTGTTACAGATAAGCAGTGAGAGATATTAAAATTTATATTTGTAAATTTAAAAAATAAGTTAATAGGAATTGATCTTCTAGTAATAAATACTGTCTTCACATATAACCCAATAGTAAACTTCCTTAGATTGGAATGAGCTTGGGAAGGTAGGAAAAAAAGGAAGAAGCTAGCCTGAATTAGGGGAGTCAGAATTTACTGAAAACAATGCAGCTTTATTACTTTCAATACTATGATCTGCCAATAAAGTCTGTGTAAGGAGACATCTACTTAATGGCATGGATCCTCATTTTGTCACTGAATCTTTTTGCCTAAAGACCATATGCTAGGGCCCGGAAAACAGTTATTCTTTTAAAATAAGTTGCAGTTGTTGTCTCTACTTATCAAATCCATGGCCTGCACACAATTCAAAGGTCAATTTCATGGTAGTCTTGGTCAAATGGTCAAAGTTATACATTACTAAATATCTGAATTAGTAAGGTTTTATTGTATTCTTGGAGGAAGACATTTCTGGAAAAAGTTCAATGTCTCCAGGAAGCATTAAATATCTTTTTATGAAAGATTTTAAAATTTAGTTTTAGAGAGAGGGGAAGGGAGGGAGAAAGCGAGGGAGAGAAACATTGATTGGTTGCCTCTTGTATATGCCCCAACAGGAGGCCAAACCCGCAACCTGGGCATGTGCCCTGACAAGGAATGAGACTGGCGACCTTTCGCTTTGCAGGATGACACCCAACCGAGCCACACCAGTCTGGGCAGTGTTAAATATTTTAAAGAATAACAGAAAAAAGTAAACACTTTCAAATAAGATGAACATTAATTATTCATTAAGCTAGATATAACTGAAACCTATCTCAGAAGTCTTTGGTTTCCTCTGTAAATTATAAGAGGGCAAGGATCATGGTTTTCTTCCTTCTCTCCCCCACTCTCCAAGGCTTTATACCCCAACAACGCCACATAGGCTGTGCCTTCTGGTGACAGTTATCCTTGTGAGAGCAGGTGTTTGAAAGCAACACTATGGGATTTTCAGATATTCTAGTTGCTGCTCTGCTTATCTGTAACTATCAAGACTCAAACATTACAGAGAGTTTTACTCACTGATTCTGGGTACAGGCTGCAAGTAATTTACTGGTCCCCATCCTAGAAAAGAAGAGAAAGGGAATTGAAATTCATATATTAGCATCCAAAGGCATTTAATAATTTGTTTTACATAAAGATACCTCAGAGACTCTAATATTTTATTTTTAACACAGAAAATCATGGGGAGGTTTTAAACATAGAATATGCCATCCCCTCTGGGTTAATGAAGAGATGAGGGCATGGTGTCACTTATCAGGAAAGCAGGCGTGACCTTCAAAATTGGCACTGGAAAGACTGAGCTTTCTGCAAATTTCCTCTGTGGCAGAAAAGGAACTGGGGACGGGTGAAGCAGGTGGAGTTGCAAACCGTCCATTGCAAGGAAGAAAATTTCCCTGGATTCTTTACCATCTACGCCATAACACATCAACATGTTGATATGCAATTATAGTTTTCGCTTGGAATCTTTGAGTACTTCGGATATCTTCGGGTAAAACTGGTGCTCAGGATAGACATGCCATTTGCATCTCTTGCCCCACTGGCCCTGCTATTAGATACCTTAGTTTGTGAAGCCTGGAAGAGTAAATGAACTGAAATCTAGGATATAAGAAATAGGCTCTTTGAAGGAAGTGATCCCAAGAATATTTAAATCATCCAGAACTAACGGTATTATAGTTTATTCTGTGGTGAAGAGGTTTAAGAAAGAAATGTTGGGGTTTGGTTTTCCTTGAACCAATGATTTTTCATCCTGATAATTAAGAAGAACCTCTTTCTAACAGATGAAGTTGCTAAATGTAGCATAGTGCAGGGGACCCCAATGGGTCCATGGCCTCTTAGGGACCAGGCTGCACCGCAGCAGGTGAGCAGCTGGAGAGTGAAGCTTCATCTGTATTTACAGTCACTCCCCATGGCTCCCATTACTGCCTGAGCTCTGCCTCTTGACAGATCAGGGGCAGCATTAGATTCTCCTGGGTGCAGGAACCCTACTGTGAACTTTGCATGTGAGGGGTCCATATTACCCACTCCTATGAGAATCTAATGCCTGATCATCTGACGTGGAGCTGAGATGGTGATGCCTGCCCCGAGGACTGGCTGCAAGCACAGATTATCATTAGCAGAGAGGTTTGACTGTGCAGAGACCATAAGAAATCAATTGCTTGCAGACTCACATCAAAACCCTCTCAGTGACTGGCAAGTGACAATTAAGCTGCATCTGGTGGCAGGCTATAAAGCCACCCCCTCTTCCATGGAAAAATTGTCTTCCATGAAACTAGTCCCTGATGCCAAAAAAGTTGGGGACTGCTGGTACAGTGTGTTTCTTCCTTCTCATCATCCACGGGGCGGGGAGAGCCTGATTTCATTCTGAAAACAATCCCAGGAAACTGCAAGGTGGTGACTCTATGACTATTTAGCCTTTTGCTTTATAGATTACACAGTTTCAATGCTCTTAAATAAAATATTATATTGATAAATATATAACATAATCATATACTGTATAACATACCGAATATAATTATAATAGAAATATATATTTGCATGCTAAACTATAGATTGATATATTATATTCTACATTATAAGTACAGATATGTTAAGTTTTACTCTCTGTATGCTGTCTTGTTTTTAAAAAGATCTCTAAGTATGTTGATTAAAAACTTGAATATGTACTCAGGGATGATAAGGCTTAAGCAATAGTAGGTTTAATTCTCTGTACTGCTATCCTTCTCCATTTAAACAACCTACTGTCAGTGCAACTCATTTATAATGTTGCTTTTCTAACCTAACTGAGACAATAATCCTATTGACACTTGCTTTTTAAATTAATCTTTCACTAAATTTCATTTGTGTTAAAATATGCCAATTTATACTTATGTCAAACGTTCTATCTTTAGAATGATTTTAGAAATATATCTAAGAGTATTTTGAATTGTATTGTCATGAGTTTCCTGGTATAAGGTATTAGCAGCTCCACTTGGTCTAGTAATTTCTGCATTTTGAATGGAGGTATTTTCAAGGCACTTGTATAGTTCATCAATAAGTTATGAGTCCTACAGTATAACTGATCCCCATGGGTTGGAACTTGATATGTAATGCACAGCTTCAACCCACTCTGATGTAATTGCAACTCTATATTTACTTGTCCACCCATGTAACAGTAGCATGATTAAGGTCACACTTTCATGGCTTCGTGATAAGAATATTGTTTAGGCTAGGATCCAAAATCTTCCTCCATACAAAACTGATTTTATCCAGTATATTCTCATTGTCTATGTAATCTGACACATAACCATGGAAGGAAATTAAATTCATGTGGAAAAAATAACTATTAAAAAAGTCAAATGCAGCTGCTTCCTTATCTCAGGATATTCTGGTAAATTGCTTATTGATTGCATGAGGAATTGTTCTCATCCGGTATTGCTTTTAAGCTCTCTGGCTTACTGTGATCAAGTTTTACAATGACTGGCTTTTCCTCCCATTTCCATGATGGCTCAAATAAAGAGGGTCATCTAACTTTTTTTTTTATGTATTGTGGTAAAAAAACCACAAACATAAGATCTACCCTCTTAACAAGTTTTTCCGTGCACAATACGGTACTGTTGGTTGTAAGTACAATGGTGTATAGCAGATCTATAGAACTTTGTCATCTGGCATGACTAAAACTCTGGACTGATTGAATAGTAATTCCATGTTTCCCTCCACCCAGCCTTTGGAATCCTCCATCTGACAATTTCTCAAGGGTCTCAGGACACTTGACTATAGGGCATATTAATAAGAGCACACTCAGAAATTGCATAGTCTTTCCTGGTCCAGTTTGGCTCTCTGCACATCACAGACAGAAGTATATTAGTTAGATGAATGCATGTTTACTGCACTATACAGTAAAGTTGTTAAAACACAGAAATGATCCAGTCTTGGCTCTTTATAATTTTCCTAGTTGAGTGTCATGTATAAATATGTATTGAATTAAATTAAACTTTAATATTTCTTTTCAAGGGCTGATATTAATATTAATTTTAAGGATCTTATAAAAAGATGGGAAAGTAAATAGCATTTATTTTTGAATTTATGAATTGTCTCTTTAAAAAAAGTACCCTCTCTCCCCTCCCAATAACAGTAACAGAATGGGCATCTCTTTAAAGATTTTGATGATACCTTCTAAATCACTGCTTTTTCTATATATATTTTTAATGTAATGACTATCTAGGGTTTGGGCTCAGTCAATACAATCAGGATAGACTGACTGCCTTGCTACATAATGATGTGTTAAATAACTGTGGATGTATTTTCATGGTCAGTTATAAAAATGATTTTAAATGTCAGCATTTGGGCTTGTTTCAAATAACAGAAATTAATTGAGTTTGACCAGACCCCCTAAAATAAATGAGTTTAAATCTCATATCTAGTGTACATGTTTTTATATTGTATTTAAAAGATCGATTATGGCATTAAAGGCTTAATTCAGTGGCATAGTTGATCTTATGAAACAGGATCTTTCCTCTTCATCACATTACTTTATTCTGAGTCGTTTTTGCTTTTGGTGGTAAAGCACAGTTCACCTGTTGAAACTTGGCGCAAGCCTCATACTAAGTGAATAGGTCTAGATCTTGATAGGAAGTCATTTTTTAAAAAAAAATAGCACTTCACTGATCTTTTTTGAGGGTTTGAGAGCTTCATGCAGCATGAACAGCACAGTGAACCAGGCAGAGCTTACGCTCAAGAGAGAGAATTCAAATATGCCCACAATGTACTTTTCCCAAAGTAATTCTTCTGGCCACATAATAAATTGTTTATCATCATCCTTACCTAACAGAAAATATAACAACAGAAAAGATTGGGCAGTTTCCTAAGGCCATGTGGCAATTTGTTGTTAAAATTGAAATAGGTTACATTTCATTAGTGACTCAGTTTTCCCCCCCAGCTAAATTGTTAAGAAATGTGATCAATACCCTCTTAATTTTACACTCAAGTATTCTGGTGCAACAAAAAATGATCGCAATGACGTTTAGGTCCTTTGTTGTCTAATGTTTGGTTACTGAATTTAAAAGTTTACCTCAATATTTTCTTTTGAAATATTGATTTGGTTTATCCTTATCCTTTCTGTTTTGTTCTAAAATTACGTGGGTGCACAATATTAAATCAGTAATGACCATAACAACAGCTAACATGTACTGAATCCTTATTAAATATCAGACATGCTGCTGAGTACTTCCTGTGAACCTTATTGAACACCAGCAGAATCCCATGGGAATATAACCTGTAGCATTTTATTTTCCGTAACTCAACTTTATCAGGTCTTTCCAAAACATCATCATAGAAATAGCAATTGTGTTCTGCATTCATATGCCACTAGTTTACATAATTTATAGTTGAATCTAATAATTATATGAAGAAGTACAATTGACATAGCAGGTTTTAGAAACAGACTCTTAGTTCACATACAGATGCCCGGGTGGGGGCAAAAGTTTACAGGTGGGCTAGAGGGATAGCACGTGAGGCCCTGGTGGTGAATAGCTGTGAGCTTCGGTCAGTACTAGGGAAGGGAGAGAGTAACTTAATCAGGGAAATCATTTAAGAGGAAGCCAGTTAAAAGAACTTCTGCTGTATATGATATTTTAGGTATGCCTTACTATGATAAAATTAAAATAAAAAACAATTTTTTAAGTGGAGGGAAAAGGAAGAAGGGACTGAGTTTATATATCTTGTCCAAGATTACAAAACTTGAGGTGAAACTAAGATTTGGCTTCAGAGTTCAGCTTCTCAACCCAGTATGTGATTTGTCTTTCCCCCATCCCATGGGCCTCAGGACAGAGATGACTGCAGAGGGATGCGTGAGCTACTGCCACCCAGGAAGGGGGCTTGAGACAGCTCAAGAGTAGTCAGCAAGAAGACACAGTAACAGAAGAGAGAAGAAGTCAGAACCTGATAAAATTGTCTTAGAAATTTGCAAATAGAAGAGCCCTGTCACTGTGTTTTTCTCAAGTTATCCCACGTACTTCTTGACCTTGGGCCTCACTGGTTCAAAACAAAAGGAATTTCTGCAGACAAATCTGGTCAACTGATACTACCAACTATTTTCAAAACTGGGTTTTGCAACTCTGGAATTGAAAAAAACCTGAAAGGGCATCACTTCACTCCAGCAAGTAAACATAACAGAAGAACCTCTGACCCAATGGTCCCTCCCATGGGGAGCCAGCCATGAAAGCAAGCTTAGTGGAGATCTGTGATGATGAAGAGCAATTAAAAGGGAGACATTTAAAATCTCACCAACCACTTCCTTCTAATCCTTGGGTTTTAGAGCTTCTATTTCTGTCAAGTCCTTTGAGTAAGACTATTTAAGTAACAGTTTTGAAGAACTTCCTAACCTCCTAGAAGAGATGATTTTATAGTAGCTGTACTGAAATGCTTCAGAATAGATTATTATGATTTTTCCATTCAGTACGAATGATTTTAGTTTATTTTAAAAGCTTTCTATGTTTCTTTCCTTGGAATTTTTCAAATTATTTCCTTCAAGAAGAAAATTGGGAGGGTATTAAGATTTCTGTGACTTCATAAGGAATTCAAAAAAAGGTGAAGATCTCCAATGGCCATCCCTTCAATAAAATTATGTGAAATTGTGTAAAATATTGGTACATGGGACCTCATTTTTTACAGTTTCAAAAATACCTATTTTGATGTTGATTGATCTGGCTTAAACATAATTATTGCAATCACTTGGCTATAAATGTGGTTGAAATTTAAAGCCTCCTTCATATAAAACAGTATCCATTTCAGTATCTTTTTGGAAGTAATATTATAAGCCATGGATTATTTAATTAACATGCATATGAAGGCAAGGAGCTTAATAGTAAACTGCTTCTTTCCTGCTCCAAAGACCAGAAAATTATTTAAGAAAATAAAAGTAAATACAAATGAAAAAGAGAGGAAGAAGGTGAGATCCAGTGTCAGCGTTTGCACTGAGTGCTCCTTTTCCTGGAGCAGCGCTCTCGTGACGTCATAGCCTCTGTGCCAGGCCAAGCTCCCGGTGCAGGGGGATCCAGCACGTTCTAGCGTGCTCTGTATACTACAGAGTATGAATGAGCCACATCCAGTGAGGGGCTGAGAGACAGGACCAGCCAGACCGCAGCCTGAAAAGTGAGAACACTGAAAAGGGGCAGGTCTGATTCTACAGCTATTTCAGGGGAAACCCATGAACTCAGCTCCACTGAGCCTTAGTTCTTACAGAATGTCTCAGTATCTATTTTTGGCTTTGAGATTCTAGGAAATGGGTCTAAATGAATGAGTACATGACTAAAGCAGATCATCATTATCAGGCAGTCACCATGTTTTTCCTATTTATGTTGTGTTTAATCACCCTGCCCCCGTAAGCACTGCCATGGGGATGGCCCCATTTGCTCCTCACCTGCTGGAATGTTTTGCCTTACTCTTGCCATACCATCTCCTCAGAAATTTTACTCTCTCTCATTTCTTTCGCTCTGACTGATACTTGACTGATTCCCTAATATATACACACCCTTAGCTTTGACCTCTCCTGAACTTCAGTTCTGTTCCGCTAAATTATAATTTTCACGTGGTTGTCCCACTGTTGGATCAAATGCAACTAGACTTGAGTGAAGCTCATAACCCTTCTTCCCTCTGGACTTGCTTGTGTGTCTACTATACAGGCTTCTGCCAGCTTGGCTTATGACTTTGATGTTCCCCCCGCTGCCCATCTTTTCCTTGCACCTGTTTCCAGTCACCTTCTGATCTTTTCTTTCTGTCTCATACTCATTCTTCTTCTTCTTTTTTTTTTAACTCCTCGTCATTTCTGACAAGGTCCTTAGTACATCAAAGCCTAGAGTATTTCAAAATGGACTCCCTGATTTCAGTATCCATCATGATGTTAATTTACCAAATTAATTATTTAAAAGTTGCTTTGTCCATGCTAATCTTCTCCTCAAACCCTTTATTGCTTCTCTCTATTGTAGATCCTGTCTAATTCTGCATTCAGTACTCACTCAAATATGATTCCTGCTTACCTGGGTAACGCAGAATTGTGCCATACAAATTCTTAAAGTCCCCTGAATAGGTCACAGCCATTTTTAGTCCCAAGCCTGAAAGAGCCAAATCTCTTCCTTCTGTTTGAAGAAGTCCCATTCCTTTTTCAAGACCTAACCTTGAGGACTTCACCTCTCCAGGCTCAGAGCACTTGTCTTCCGAACCATAGTAGCTATTGCTCACTTGGGAGGCAGGCAAAGCGCAAGAGCAAACAGCACGCCAGGCTGATGACGCTCCGGCAGAGGTAAGACCTGCTTCAGTGTGATTGGTAGGGTCATAATATGGGTGTAAAAATGTATCATTTTAGTTTGAACATTTCACCTAAAATGTCCTATGGTGTGCTCGAGCATGATATTGTTGTTACAGAATTATGTGCTTATGATTTTGTGATAAAACTGGGGTGTTATTTGTGCCAGACCCCTGTGCATGAACTCATTTGTTCCTTAATGTTGTCAGTGCTATCACTACTCCTAGTTTACAGGTCAGAGTGTGGCTCAGAGAGGTTACTCACCTGTTTAGGTCACAAAGATGCCAAGTGCTGGCTCCAAACCCAGGTGCTCTGACTATAGAGTGCTTTATGCCACCATCTATAACAGTTTCCGTTGTTATACACACCCTTTGTGTCAACTGTCTCTGCCTCGTGCAAGCTTATTACGGGAAAGCACTGTGCCTCTGTCTGTCCTGCACCTCTGGCTAGCACACAGACACTCGGGAGGAACAACTTCAGATGCACAGGAAGCGAGTTTAGCCATAGCAACAATGGTAAACCTCTGGTATTGTTTGCCATGCTTAAAACAACCAAAGACACACACCTTCCATCTTGATCTTCCCTATGTTACGTTAAAAGAGCTGGCTGAATAGTTCACAGGTCAGAAAAAGAGGTAATATTATTGACAAAAATAACACACATTCCCACACTTCAGAATGTGGTACAGACAATGAAGAAAGATCTTTCAATGTGATAGCCTCCCTTTTTCACTTTTTCTTCTTTCCTTTTGTCATTCTCTCAACATATATTTATTTTATGTACACTACATGCCAGAGAAACAAACCTTTGGGCATGTTATTAACATTTCCGCCCTGGACACTAAAAGACAGAGGCAAGTAATATAAAGTAATATCAAAAGCAATAACAAGATTGCCAAAATTTATTGTGAGCATACCATGAGCGAGGCGGTAGGCCCACAGCTTGGCAGGTATTCTCTCACTCAATACTCATAATAACTCCATAATATTCTTCTTATCTCCATTTTACATAAAAGGGGAGGAAGTTGAGAGAGGTTATGATCATATAACTCCTAAGGGATGGAACCGGGATTCCAGCCCCGGGAGTTTGAGACGACTCTTAACCTTTACACTAGACGTCCTCTGGGAGTAGATTCGGCTATGCGGCGCACAGAGGGGATATATAAAATTGGTTTCATTTCCTCTGAAAAGAGTCCCCAAAATAGCATTAGAATACAACTGGAAACTGTCCAATATATTCACAGACTTTACCCAAAAAGCAGGTGTGTGTCTTTTAACAAGTTTCCCTTTCAGGGATTTATCCAATCCATTTGTAAAATGAAAAATTAGCACCAACTAATCTCCAGAGTTCCTCCTACACACAGACTGTCTATTATTCTAAAGAGGCAGCTGCGGGGCAGTGGCTGCCAACTTTGAAGTCAGAGGCACTGGGTTTAATAGCCAGCACCCTTGTTGCAGCTCCTGGCACAGTGGCCTGCATCTCTCACTGCTGGCTTGTCTTCTGCTGACCTCCACTGCCTGGAAGACAGTCCCCAACCTGAACATCATCTGGAGATGCAACGACCTACTCACTTACCAAAATTTTAAGTGTACAATACATTATCGCTGACTATAGGTACAATGTTGTACAGCAGACCTCTACAGCATATTCCATCTTGCTTAACTGACACCATGTCTGTGGATTAGTAGCTCCCCATTTCCCACTTCCTGAGCCCCGGGCAACGACCATTCCACTCTTTGCTTCTACGACTTTGGCTACTTTAGATAACTCATGTAAATGGAATCGTGAAGTATTTGTCTTTTGGCATCTGGCTTATTTTACTTAGCATAATGCCTTCAAGTTTCATCCATGTTGTCACAGGTTGCAAAATTTTCTTTTTCTTTTTTTAGTAAAAGGTTGACTAGTATTTCCTTACATGTATGTCCCATATTCTCTTCATCTGTTCATTTGTGAACAGACATTTAGGTTCTTCCCACATCTTGGCAATTGCAAGTGATACTATAATGAACACGGGAGCGAGAATATCTTTTCGAGACCCTGATTTCAATTTTTTGATAAATACCCAGAAGTGGGATGCTGAACCATATGGTAGTTATATTTCTTAATTTTTGAGGAACATCCATACTGTTTTTCCACAGTGGCCACACCATTTCACATTTGCAACTCCCCAAGTATTCCAAAGCTGGAATACTCCCCAAAGCTTTGGTCTTGAACTTGCATCCAACATTGCCTCGTTGTAAGTGCTGGCTGAGGAGGAGCTATGCCAACAGAATAACATGTCTGATTTGGAAGAGTAGTCACAGTCTTCATCCCCTTCTCTGTGTTTCCAGGATTGCTTAGTTAACCAGCATGCACTAGGTAAAGCTTTTTCTTCCCACCTGAAATACAGTCTCTTTATGAGTTTGCACTACAGGCTCTTTCTGAGCAATCTCATCCACTTTGTTGGCTTAAATGATTATGTTTATACTGGCAAGTCCCCAATCTCTCTCAAACCTGCCTCTCACTTGAGTTCCAGACTCAGATTAGAACATGCCTAGTGCACATGGCCTTAGGTCTTCCATAGGCACTAAAACTGAGCCTATTTAAATGTGAAGCCCTCCTCTCCTCTTCCAATCATGCTCCTCCCCCAGCATACCATCTCCAGGACTGGTGCCACTTGGCATCCTAATCAGAGGCCTGGGATTCCTCTGGCACTGCCTCAGGGCTCACTTGTCAACAGCAATCAAGTCCTGTTTTCTCTTTCTTCAAACTTTTCTCAAATCAACCCCTTGGCCCTACTGCAACATTCCTGGTTCAGGCCACTATTGTTTCTCACCTAGATAATGACACTAGATATCCAAGAAGCATCTTTGCCTGGATAGATAATAGTCATCTCAAGTGTAATGTATCCAAAATAGAAATCTTTTTTCCTCAGCTCCCCAAGTTGGTCTTCTCATGTGCTGCTACATCTCCGCTAATAGCATTGTTTGCTAACTTGCTCAAGCCAAAACCCAGAGTCATCTTTTATCTCTCTCCTTTGTATTCACCCACATCCAATCTATGAGTACTTGCTGTCATATCTTCATCAACAATACACTGTAAATCTGATAGGGTCTCATTATTTTTACTAAAACCACTTCATTTTTCTCCTGGTTTACTTTAATAGCTTTCTAAATGATCTCCCCATCTCCACTATTTTTTTAGAATCCCTCAAATCAGAGTGCTTAAAAAAAATCATCTCATGTCCTTGCTTAAAATTCTCCAGGGATTTTCTATTGCAATTAGCATAAAATCCAAACTGTTTATCACAGTCTACACAGCCCCACATAACCTGAATGGCACCTGTGTATTGACTCTTAACCACCATGCTTCAGCCACACTGCCTTTTTCCCTGCTTTCTCAATCCATCAAGCTGCCTCAGGGCCTTTGCACTGGCCATTCCCTCTCCTCTCAGAACTGCTCATCACCAGTTCCTTTGCATCATTCAGTTCAAATACTACCTCCTCAGAGAGGTCTTCCCCTTAGTACTCTAGCAAAAGGGTCTCTCCATGTGTAACTCCCCAATATTTAATTTTATCTCTTCTGACAAGATAATGACCACCTGAAAATAGAAAATATGAGCATACTGAACCAGGTTATTTGAAATTAGAAAAATATGTTAAAAAGTTTAAAATAAGCCTGCTGCATATTATATATCTATATTCATGTACAGAATTCAAAATTGCATACATTTCATGGCAATTAACAGTGTATATAATTTGAAATGTGGATTGAGTGCAGACACTGGATCATTCAGGTTGGAGTGAGCACCATCACTCCACTGGACTCCCATCGGACACTGGAGTCTGAAGAGATGCAGAAGAAGCAGGAATCTGCCTCCTTTGTAGGTAAGTTCCCAAAGCTGAGGATGATCGGACCTCCATGTCGCCTTTCTTTCCAGTTTCAGGGAAGGAAGACAAATGAAAGTATACAAACCAACCCTTCTCTCTCCTCTGCTTGCCTGAACTGTCTGAAAGACACAATCTGATTATTCAACCCAACAATAGTTTCTGGAAATATAACGTGTCCCAGAGTTATGTCATGGGGACTGCACAGAAGGATAAACAAAAGCACAGCTGCCAGGGTTGGTTGGTTGGTTGGTTTCTCGCTCTCTTTTTTTAGTTTTGCAATATTTTATTGTAAACATTTTCAAATATACAGAAAAATGAAAAGCTTCATTTCTTGAGATCACTTTTTTCCCAACTTCAGATGTTGCCAAGTGGTCTCAAAATTCCCCAACTATTGGGTGGGCCATTATATTCTAAAGCTGTCCTTGCTTGAGCTGAGCACTGCAGCACTGCACGGTCAGTGCTGGCATTCTGGTCCCCTTCTCAGTGTAATTACACCGTTAGCTAGTCAATTCCTCCCGCTAGAAGTCGACTGTTTTCTCTATGTAAAATTTTATTTTACTGTGGTAGAACACTTAATATGAGATCTATCCTCTTACAAATTTGTAAGTGTACAATACTGTCTAGCAAATCTCTAGACTTTAGCAGGGGCTGTGCGCCGGGCCTGGGGAATTGGTAAACAGCTTCAATCCTTTGCTGGCTTAAGAAGCTGAACTGAGTTTCATCTTTGAGTCTTTCACCTCAGTGCTCTGGAGATGGTTTATGTACTTCACATTTCTCCTCTGTCCTTTAGATCAGCCCTGTATCAAAGAGGACTGATTACAGCATCATTTATATTGCTAAACTATACTGTTATACATACTACTTGTACAAGTTCTGAAGCCAAATGGTTAAAAAAATCAAAATCAGTCACATTTCAGCTTTGGTGTTTACATTTGTATCAGCAAATATGAATGGAAATTTCAGCCACATCTGCCATCTTATATGCAAATCTTTTATTTTTCACCCTAAACAATGCTATTCCTTTGACAGTGTCTTGAGTGACAAGATTAATTTTGATAATTTACTGGTGGAAAGAGTATGATGTCTAAGTTACACTGCACTAGAACCCTCTGCATTAGATCCTGGGCACAATGTGGCAGCATTCGGAGAGGAAATATAAAATATGCAAACTGATCCCAGGCATCTGTTTGCCTTACCTGTTACTGCCGTCAATCACTATGAATTATTTAAAACAAGTGATAATGAAATCCATCTTTCAGAACATTTAGTTTTTGTTTGTTTGATTTTTCCTATCTCTCAAAGACTTCGACTACTGCCGACTTTAAATGCTTCCTAAAAAGTTCAGTGAGACGCAAACACTGCAACTATTACTAGAATACTAAGAATAGGACATTACAGGTACTTTAATGTGAAACCTGGATCTAATTCAGGTGTGTTAGGAAATTGTTATTTAAAGAGTTCTGCTAGGAAGTTACAATATTCAACTTATTATCTCTCTTTTGATTTTCTTCCTCATGTGGAGAAAGAAAATTATTTTTTCTTTCTCAATAAATTGCCAGAGAAGTAAATTTAATTCCAGGAATGCACTTACCATTTTACCTTTAAAAAATATTCTGTGCATTTGCATCAGGTTAAATAAAGAAAGATGATGCTAGCTTTCTAATATACTCAACAATGAAAAACACCATAACAAATTATATAGTCATAACCCTTTACATGTTGGTTATTGTAGACCAAAATTATTTCAGCTAAACCACTGAAATAATTTTAATACTGTCATTTAATCAATATTAAAAATAACCATAACTACATATGAATTATCTATGAGTTACATATTTTAAATAAGAGGCTTTTTTTAACAGCAGTGATTCTGAACATGTTAAGGATACTTTGAATGCTAGAGTTTGACTTTTCACAAATGCCCTCGCAATTCCCATGAAGTCAATGCACAGCTGTCCCCCTAGCACACAATGAACACCACTGTTCATCAATGCTAAGAAGGCTTGGCTAACAGTGAACACTGGGAAGGCTTGCAAATACTTGTTATGTTCACTTCACAATTAACAAAAATTGAACATTCCTTGACATAGAGAAATTGTCTCTCATATCCTGTTATTTTTTAAAACTCAGAGGTTCCTACATTAATGGCAAATGAGTTACTGATAAATGTGCTTGACTGCAATTAAAAAAGATGCAGCAGAGTTGTATTAAAGGTGTGAGATAAATGTTAATGATATCCTGCAGTCTCTTCTCAGTCCAATCCTCCAAATTTCTCCTGAATGTAGATGCCTATTTCCAACAGCACGAGGGTAGGTAGAAGAGAAATTCTGTATGTAAATAATATTATTTTCTTGTATCTGCTAAAATTAAAAAAATAATAGCAGAATGCTGAAAACTAGCAAGTGCAATCAAGACACAATTATTAAAAACACAGTGATTTGTGTTGTTTTTAATGTTGCAGTGACACTGGAAAGGTCGTATCTGTTATCTCTTTAGGCAAACAGACTCATTCTAGGGCAATCAGGATTCATTGATCACGAAGCCAAAGGCAAAATTCAGAAAATACCATCCCATTCCCCACTTCCCCTAAACAATCAAATCAGTCATTATTTATTCTTTGCATGTTTGAGATTTCTCTCCAGGAGATCTCAAATATAACTTTTGTGCTTTGTCCTTGACTCATAGTAGTAAATAATAAATATTCTTTCAATAGTTCTTCAATAAATAAATGAATGACTTCGATTCCAAATTGAGTTAGGACGCAGAGATTTACATGCAGAATTAATAAAGCCTGCACTTTAATTTATGGGTAAGGAAATGCCCATGGCCCTGGGGTTGGCTCGATAACCGCTGTGCTTCCTCAAATGCACTGTCTAGGGTGTTCTTGTATGTGTGCTCCTATTTCTCTGTTTTTCTCTTGTGCTGCCTTTCCAATGCCCTCCCATCACTCTTAGGGATTTCTTTCCTTAGGAATCCCCCAGGGCCATATTCTGTGACTGATGATTGAACAAAGCCACTTATGCCTACGTTTGTTGAACTGACATTTACTGAGGGTCTGCTTCTTCCAGACCCTTTGGGAGGCACAAGAAACAAAACAGAACCATACAAGCAATACTGTTTTTGTTTTCACTACCTTTTGAAAAATTTCTTTCAAGACCTAGCTTGGAAACCAGGCAAACAGAACATGCAAGGACCCCAGTCTCTGAAAAAGCGTTCCAGGACTAGGCCGATAGCTGTGTAGGCTCACTCAGTATGGCCCAGTGCCATGACAGTGCCTGGCAAAGGGTGAGCATTCAATAAATGCCTGCTCCATGAATTTAGTTGATTGTCCAACACATACATATTGAACCCTTACTATGCACCAAGTAATAGGCTCTGATGATAACCCAAGCATCTGCCCTCAGAGAGATCACAGCCTGGGGGCAGCGCTGTCCAGCATAACTTCTGGAGACGGTGGGAATGTTCATTTCTGCACTGTCCACTCCGGTAGCCCCTGGCCACGTGCAGCTCTTGAGCACTTGGTATGTAGCTAGCACAACTCTGAAACTCAATTTTAAATTTTAAGTAATTTAAATTTTAATTTAAAAACTGAAGTAGAATAAAGTATTTTTCCATTAAAAATAACTTTATTGTTCTGGTAGGACTACAGTTTTAACTGTTGTATCCTGAACTCTATTAATCTTTATTGTAATACATACACATCTGGTATATGCAGCATTGCTAGCATCTCATAACTTTTTATATTGTGATTACATGTTGAAATAATGATATTTTTAATATACTGAGTTAAATAGCATTATTAATCTCATCTATTTCATTTTACTCTTTAAAATGTGTCTACTCAAAAATTTATATATTGCTCACATTATAAGTTTATTGGATATTGCTTTATCTAGAAGAAAATAAGCATGAGGAAAAACAACCAAAGAAATAATTATGAAAACTTGAGAAACTTGCTAATTTAATCATCCTTTCTGTCTAAGTTAAAACCTTGTAGGTACCATATGATACAGGATTTTACTTCTGGGTATATTCTCAAAAGAATTGAAAGCAGATTCTTAAAGAGATAGTTGTATACCCACATTCATAGCAGCATTATTCATAATAGCCAAAAAGTGGAGGCAACCCAAGTGCCCATTGATGAATGAATGGAGAAACAAAATGTAATATATCCATACAGTTAAATATTATTCAGTCTTAGAAGGAAGAAAATTCGGATACATGCCTTGACATGGATGAACCTTGAGGTCATTATGCTAAGGGAAAATAAGCCAGTCACAAAAAAGATAATGTATGATTCCACTTACATGAGGTACCTAAAGTAGTCAAATTCATAAACAGAAATTGGAATGGGGGTTGCAAGAGGTTGGAGGTAGGAGAGGATGGGAGGTGCTGTTTAACAGGTACAGAGTGTTGGTGCTGCAAGATAAAAAGAGGTCTGTGACTGGATGGTGGTGATGGTAGTACAACAATGTGAGTGTCCTCAATGTCAAGTGCAAAAAAAAATGACTTTAGGGAAAATAACTACATTACTCTAGTAAGATTTAGTGCATTTCTAGGTGTGAGGGTCAATTAAAAATATTTTAATCTAATGTAGTTCAGATGTGCATTTCTGTATGTTCTGGGGTGAACATTTTAAAATAGCAAGGGAAGTCAGCAGATTAAATGGAAAATGGCCAAAGAAAACAAGGAAAGATGCGTTAAATAAAGTTAGGTTTGCATGTGGTGTTTTGGTTGTCTCTTTGAATATCAGTGAAACAGAGAGTTGTGTGTTTTTAGACAAGGCGTGGGTAGAATTGCATTTCAGGGGTATTTTCAAGGACAAAATCACCACATTTGACTGAGAAATACAGGTTGTTTCTGTGCAGTGAGATGTGTGGGAGTTAACAGTCATGCTGATAACTAGGGCATAGTAAGCACTTACAAGCAAGTGTAGGTAAGCAAGCATAGACAGCATTCAAGAGACATTCTGCAAAGACTCAAACAAGGCAAAGATGTTCAAACAAAGGTTGGGGCCATGGTCAAGATCATTTCCTCCTATAAATGGTTCAACTGGAAGCAAAGACCCTGATGACCATGTTGACCAAAATTTAAATTTGCTATCTGGAATCAATAATGTGGTGAATCATGATTACTCTTTAGCTGCTCAATATGAATTAGTAGACCAGATTAACTGGCTGCTTGTGAAAGAGTCCACTAGGTCTGGCCTTCCCCATAGGTTGGCTCTCTCTGCCTCCTCAGCTAAGGTTCTGCCCTTTTCAGAGTTCTTCCAGCTGCCACTCAAGTCATAACCTCACTTCTGGGGTGAGTAGTCTTCAGGTGTTTCTTGTTTCCTTATAGTACTCATGGCTTCTCTCCTGTCCTACAAATCTTATCTGGGAATTTCCAGTGAAATAATAGGACAACTTGTATGATTATTCCTGCATTGCTCAGCTCAAATGACCTGCATTTACTTTAGAAAGTTTTCAGTTACACAGTGTACAAGTATATCATTTACAGTTGATTAAAATGTGTGTGGTCATTTCTATGAAGAAAAAAAAAGTTGGGCATCTGTTCCTTGGTTAGAAATACAAGTTCATTGTTTTTATTCTGTGGGAAAATCAGGTATGACTTAAGACTCCTTTCATAAGAAAACCCAAGGATCACCTATATTCTATTACTGTGGGCATTTCTAATCGTTTGTTAATATAAGTGCCACTTTAAGTAATCAAAATATGCATTTACCTGGAATGCTCCATTCCCAAGTCATGAAAGATAAAAGTCAGTGACTAGTACTGACTGAAATACGCACACAGAATATACCCTTTGATTCAACCTCCACAACAAATTCAAGTTAGCATGAGGCTAATTTTGTTGAGAACTGCTTTGGCCTGTGCTGTATTAATACAGATCTATCATATAGGTCCTGAAAAATGCATTTTTATTTGAGGTACTTTCCATTTTAATTGGGAATCTTTCTGATTTTTTTTCAGAATATTTAAAATATGAAAGCCCGAAGTAATTTTCGGCTAACAAATTATAAAACTCTTCTTCATTTTCTCTCTTGGGTGAACGAAACACATTTATGTTGTGTAAGAATCAACCCAGATAAAAGTTTCTGTTTTTCAGTTACACAACAAGGCACCCTGCTTTATGGTGAAATCTACTGTGATGCAGCTAAAGATAATATTTCTTCCATGCCACCTACAGACACAACGTTTCAAGTCGCAACTGTGTGCAAGCAAATCCTGCTCGGTGCGCTATAATAGCAATCCAAATTAAACACGTGGAGGGTATTGCAGGAAGATGTTTTCATGTCAGCACTTTAACTGTGTGGTATGACATGGCAATTTCTCCTACATTAGCTACTTATCATTTCAGAATTCTTTAGTTTGCACAAGCACACTGTTTTAAATGCAGTGTATACAATGAAATTTAAGGTATTTTTGAAGTAATGTGGCACAGTTGTGTTGTTATTCATTCTCTAGCTAAATTTGACTGGCTGGCAAATGAAGTTTGTTGAAAAATGAACTCTTCGGGACTTATTTTAATGAACAGCCCATGTGTAAGTCTTCCATTTTGTGGATGGAAAGATGTATCTAAGATACTTTATTTCACCCAATAATAAATATTGTTCTGAAACCGTAAACCCAGAGAAAATTGGGTATTTTTTTAAAGAGAACTCATTAGCATAGTTCAGAGAGCCAGGTCTTCAGGAAAGTGGTTTTAAAAAAGCAAACATGCCAGAGATGGATTGCCTGGGAGACTGAAGCAGAAAATTGATAGCTTAGATCTAGAAAATGAATAAATATGAGACTTCGTTGATACCAACCTGGGCCATTTGGGCATAAAATGTGATTATTTTACTTATTTTTTCATCAGAGCCCTGGGATCTGTATTGGGCTGGATGTAGTAGATCACAGGTCTGGGTTCAAGTCTCAACTCTGCTGTTAGCTAACCAGGTGAACTTGGCCAAGTCACATATGCAGGACAGTGAAAAATGCTTAGACTTTGCTATCACACAGACCTGCTCCAGTGGTACACTTGTCAATATTTAACAATGGGTCCCTGGGAACCAACCAACCAATCAAGCAAGCAAGCAACCAACCCTGGTTTGTACTGCTTGATAATTTCCATGGTGTAAATGCTCACACCACCACCAATTTGAAGCTACCTACATGACCTCACTGAATGCGGAGGTGGGAAGAGATACACACAAGTTGTTCTCTTCAGATCTCTCCCCAGATACTACGAGCTGGCTCCACTAAGCCATTGCCTAGATTCCACTGATGGCTCCACCAGTTAGTACACAGGGCATATGGCAAGTTACTTAACTTCCCCTTTTTCTCATTTTTAAAATGTTGACTATACCTTTCTGATAAAAAAGGGCATCGGTCCTTCATCTCATCCTTCATATTATTGCCTGGGATCATCTTAAACCATGAACCACACAAAACTGAGACATGAAGATAGAAAGAACTTCAGTCTTTGACAGTGTGGAGAGCTATCGTGACCATGCAGCAGCTACTAGGACTTTTATGTGTGAAGGAGAAAAAACTTCTGTATCATTTTGAAAAAACGAAACCCAACAACAAATCTTACAAGGTGGTTCTGAGGGTAAAGTAGAAGGTATTGAGTACAGAGCCTGAAGATTACGTCTGTCTGTCTCTCCTCCGGTTCACAGATAAACTCTTTGAAAGAACAAGTCTGCATTTGTTTTATTCTCCCTCACTCAACCCGTTGCTATCTGGGTTTCACTTCCAGAACTCCTAAAACAGCATTTCTCTGTAATGACCAGCAGCAGACTTTGACTCCAGGGGCCATTTTCAGTTCTTCTTTTATTTGATTGCTCTGTGGCATGGAGCATGCTTGAGCAGTCCCTCCTTCTTCTGACTGTCTTCCTCTGTTGCACTCAGAGACGGAATGCTGCTGATTCTCACAGGACAACTTGGATGTTTCCCGGCTCTCAACTCTAGTTTCCCATACTGTTTTTTGTTACTGGTGGGGATTTTCCAATAACCCAACCTGGCCTTTTCTCACACCCCCAATTCCTTTAGGGCAAGCTCGTTCATAACCATAACTTCAATTCTTATCTAGTCATCGATGATGTAAAAGGCAAGACAGCATCCCAGTTCTCTCTGGAGTTCCAGGCTTGTAATGACTACTGCTTATTTGACATACTTGACTTAGCCACCTCCATATCCCACAGGTCACATTATAAGCAACATAGATATGACTGAATTTATCATTTTCCCTCACCAGACCTGTTCCTCCTCCTGTGTTCCCCACACAGAACGCACAATTCATTTCACTTCTTAGGATGGAAACATGGGAATCATCCATCCTTCTTTACCCCTGTATCCACTCAAACAGGTCAATTCTGTCTTGTAAATCTATCCACATCCCACTCCTTAGCTTCCTTTCTAAAGCCACTGTCTTAGAAAAGACCCCTAAGACTTTCATTCTTAGATAATTAAAGTGATATACCACCTGATTTCCCTGCCTCCAGTCAATTCCCTTTCCAACTCATACTTCTTCTGGGAGGATTTTCATAAAATGCAAGTAGACCATGTTATCCTTTGCATTCATTTCATTAGCTTCCAACCCCTATTGCATAAAGTCCCAACTCCATGGAAGGGCACAATGGTCCTTGCTGGTTCTGGTTCATGCCTACTTTTCTGGCTGCATTTCCTGCCTCTTATATAATTATGGCTATATTCCAGTGTTATTAACCACTAACCTTTCCCTCAATAGGCCATGCTTTTTCTCATCTCTGTCTCTCTGGATGGCCAGGCCTTTCCCTTTTTCTTTCTTCAAGGATGCACTCAAGTCTACTCTCTTCCATGTAGCCTTCCTGGAAATCCTTATAGCTTGTACTTAATTCTGTAAGAGTTACTATTCACACTATATTATAACCATCTGTACTTTTCTCCCCCAGCCAAAAGTGAATGAAGGATGGACACCAATACCATATCTTATTTACCATTGCATCTTCAATATCAAGCACAAAGCCTGGACCACAAAATGTTTAGCAAATTCAATGTATTAATTTTTAATGCCTCCTCAGATTCCCTCTGTACCGTCTTTGTGGTGCCAAATGAGATGGGGTCAAGACAAGAGTATGTTTTAAGTGAGAGATAATTAACATATAACATATTATTATATTCAGATGTATATATCTAGTTAACATCTATTATGTCACAGTTAGGTTTTTTTCTTGTGATAACTTTTAAGATCTATTCTCTGATCAACTTTCAAATATGCAATGTAGTATTATTAAGAGACAAGAGCTTCTTGTATGTTATAAACAAGTTAGGGTGATATGAATTTTCAAACTTGATTCTAACTGGAATCGTGATTCTCATAGTGAGATCAAAACATGTAGAATATTACAAAATACTAATGTCCAAAAAATGGTGGGGCTTTTCCAGAATGATAGTTTATTTTGATGTATTTCTTGCAACATAATCGACCTGCTAATTTCATATGTTTAATGTTGGTCACTACTAATTAAAACAATGAAATAAGGTTTTCTCTTGTTTGTTTTTTGGAGTTTTGATGGTGTATAGAAACCATTGCAAAACAGCACTACAAAAATAGTAATAGCATAGAGAAAAATTATGCTAAATCTGCATCTACTTGAAAATCAGCATCCAGTAACATATAAGAAAGAGAACATGCTATCCTCACACAGATGGATGAATTTATTCATTGTCTATTTAACTTCTTTTAATCCTAATGACTGCATATTCTATGTGTGTTAAATGCTTGAAAGTGGAGGTGATATTGTTGTTTTAGGACATTTAAAAGAAGTGAAAAACCCAGTCAAAAAGTAAGCAGAGTGGGACTGAGCTTGCAAAGCAGATGTTCCACCATTTGCTGAATTTCCAATAATAAATTTCACCTTTTGGGTTGAGGCAAAAATAACATTGTTCTTCTTTACCAGTAACTTCTTACCAATTATGTAAATGCATAAAAATCTCTAACTTTAGGGATTCTCTAATGTCAGAAATCAAAAGTATGCAACTTCATTTAAAAATACTCATTGTCATCTCTGCTGATAACCCTACTTTCTGGTCCACTAGGACTATTCTTTACTTAACACTTAAGGGGATTTGAAAATGCTGTTCTTCTTGGAAAAATTGGAACAACATATATTTAACAGATGGTGTGTTTTAGACAATAATTTATGAAGCACCTTACTTTGTGAGAATTCTTTGTAATTTATTCTGTGTTGCTTTTTAATATCAAGAATTCTTTGTTCCAAACAGGGGTCTTTCTTCTGATAAGATAAAAAAGACTTCAAACTCAATGGAGTTTTTGTGTAAAACCTATGGAATAGAGCTGGCCATATTTTTCTATTTTTCTGGTGAAGAAATTGGGTCATTAAAAAATCAAGGGCAAATAGATAATTGATGATATTGGAAACTTGCCTTCTGATATTTTGTCTATATATCATTATACCATCATATATTTTTAATGTTCTTTACAAATAGCCAAATTTTGTTGTATGATTTGATATGGTTTCCAAGGTCAGAGTCAAGAGGCATGAGCTTTGCTTTGTTTTTCAAAAATGGCTATGCTTACCATAGCTTTCAAAAAATGATATGAGGTTATGCATATTCTTTTGTGAATTACTCCTGGCTTATCAAACATAGCATCATGTTTGAAACTACAGCCAGGGTATAAACTCCTTTTTCCCCAAAAGAAGCTAAATAAACTATAGGACAAACTTAATCCCAATTAGCTACCTGCTCTACTGAGCAACTCAGTCCAAACTAATTAAACTCAAACTTTGGAACATGATTCATTTGATTATATAATGAAATGTGAGCAACTGAGAGGGGGTGTGTGTTGATCCATGAATACATAGTAGAGCTATTTCAATGAAGTAATAAAGGTAAATAAAATCATAGACACAAAACTGGAAAGAACCTTAGAAATGATCCAACGAAACTCTTCATGGATCTCTTGTTAACATCCCTTACAGGTGATGGCCTAATATCCATTCAGTTCTGCTCACATAATGTCATTCTTTCCAGTCCTGGACAGGTTTCCTTGTTAAGAAGTTATTTCTTATCCTGAGCAGAAACTTAACCTCTGTAACGTTCATCTTAGTGCAAGACTCTTTAAACAACAATTTAACCAGCCTTAACCAACCAAAACATCAGGGTCCTGGGAGTCCCTGTTCTAATGCGGAATCTTTTTGTCTACAATATTTTTCTAAATTCTTTGTTTTCAATAATAAGTAGTGCAATAGGATGGGGTAGATTGAAAGGGTCAGGATCTAATACTGATCTCCCGTAACTGGGAGACAGACTCACTATAAATGAGAGGCTGTGATTGTCTAATTGAGCAGGCAGGACATAGAATCTGAGCAGAATGAACAACAAATAATACAAAGAAGTCCAGATAGGAAGTCAGAGCAGAAATGCCTATGATGGTCTTGGTATCTTATAGTTTTATCTAAAGATGGATATATTCAGACTAGCACCAGACACTGATCATGGTGATATTTATGACTACACTGGCAAAGGTTATATCCCACTTTGAAAGCTCGAACTGTTTTTACAAATATAGATTTCCTCATGGCAGGATGTGTGTTCTTTGAAATGATGAGGAGCCTACAAATTTTCTGTAATAATTTGAGCCCTGTCCATCAGTTATCCTTGACTTCACTTTCTCATAAAAATCAGACAGGTTAACAAGCTGTGAATCAGGTGGGGCAAATTAGCTCTATTAATGAAGAGAGTTTCCTTATAACCCTGATGACTAGTGTTCCCTGTCAAAGATGCTGTTGCCTTAATTTTTTCCCAAATGTTGAAAAACATTTTATTAAAGCAAGAAACTGAACACAATAACAAAGTGATTGGCACTTTGATTAGAAAGAAAGGTTAGGATGGTGGGACACTGGAAAGAATGAATGAACAAACCTGAAGTCATGTCCAGTCTCTGTCTCTACGAGCCCTTTGTGTCGCCTTGGCAATGCAGAATATTAGAATCCAGGAAGTGCAGGAAACTTAGAGAGGCATCTGGTTTAACACTGGCCAATTTAGTTTTTTCCCCCTGAACTATAAAGCTTCTAAAATTAAAGAAGACAGCACCTACAGGATCACAGCAATAGCATCTTACAAATAGTACAAATACTTTTGCCTCAAGATGCAGTATGAGGTAACTATTTTTGTGAGGAGACCAGACACTTTCTGGCCTTCACTTTTTTTTTATATTCAGATCAGGCTTTTAAAAATACACAGAAGGAATGTGAACAAAAACATTCAGGAGGGAAGTCAGGCAGGTAATAAGTTGACAAATTGTCTGATATGAATGCAAAGATTGGGAAGAAGAAAAGAGACAGGGTCTTAGGCTATTTATACACTTTGGATTAATATTGATTTCTGTCTTCTACTGACCACACTGACTGTTTGGAAACATGCAGCTACATGCAGTACCTGTTATCAGACAAAAACTAAAGTTGAAAGAAGAAGGTGGTTCAGAGCAACATGTCTTTACGTTGGCAGCTCTCACAGCTCACAGAGTAATGGGTGGGTGGAGACTCGGGAAGGGTGGTGGGCATAGGTACAGAGGTCAAACTGTAATTTTCTATGATTATTGGCAATTTCTGAGCATTGGGAGCTGGAAGGCTGCTCCTATACAAAGATTTACTTGATAAATGAAAAATCTATCTTATGTCATGATTTTAAGCCAAAAGCCATGTAATGAAAATATGGAAATGTAAAAACTTATTTTTGTACTAGTTAGCAAATATTGACCCCATACCTATGCACAATGGCACTGTGCCAAAGCCCCATTCAGTTTTGGATACATATTAGGATTTAGGAATGAAATAATTCTTAAAATTCCTCCAAAATAGAAAGATTCTTCTCAGTGAAGTTGTCAACACTGTCCTGAAAAACAATTACATACATGGCTTTAAGAAAAATAACGGAAATTCACAGGTGTTCGAGGAAATAAAATGGTTGTCAATTACTATGACCAACATATTTTAAAACTGGTGGTTGTAAGACTTACCTTTTAATAGATAATCATGAAAAAATAAATAACATTCTATTTCCTTTTTCAATAGAATGATAGAATGCAAAGAAAAGAATTGATGTCAAAGTGAAAAAGCTAAATCTATTAACTTATTTTAATTCATTTAGTATCAATCAATTCAAGGACCATAAATTATTACTTTGAATAATAAACTGCAAATAGATTTTTTTGTGTGTAGGAAATGAAACTGAAGTCAATTAGTCAAAATCTTACCTGAAGTTGCTTTTTGTTCTCTTTTCTGCTCCACTCTCCCTGAAATGAGAAGTGGCAGATCAGTTGCAGTGTGGGGCCATGAGAAAATGATGTAACTTAGATGAAGGCTTAGTTTAAGGCAATTTCCAAACACAATCACTACT
Organism: Trachops cirrhosus; assembly: GCA_028533065.1. Classification (NCBI taxonomy): domain Eukaryota; kingdom Metazoa; phylum Chordata; class Mammalia; order Chiroptera; family Phyllostomidae; genus Trachops; species Trachops cirrhosus. Next base: position 31,828,250 of record CM052547.1, on the reverse strand, counting down.
TCCACCATGTCCAGAATGCTCCCAGAGACGATTAGGCACAGTTGAATGGGATAGAAAGATGTTTTCAAATCAATTTGTGGAAGTCAAAAATATGAGTATGCATTCAATATGCTGGTAGGTTGTTGTTTTTTTAAAAAATTTTATTAGTAAGAGTCACTTACCCAACAATAAATCTACAACTTGCAAATTCCCATAGAAGTAACAGTAGCGGGTGAGGAACATCTGAATAAAATAAGACCATGGCCTCTTGCAACCTACTAAGGAAGATGAAAAACAGACAATAGAACATGAAATGAGATGTGCCCTAAAAGCAACAGAATGATTCCTGACATGAGAGGATCAAGTTATTATTTTAAGAAATGAAGAAGTACCCATAAAGTGATGGAGAAAGTGGTACTTGATTTAGACCTGGATAGATACATGTGAATTGGGAGATTTGAAATAGGAAAAGGATTCATTCTTGGCAAAGGATATAGTATGGGCTATAGTATGGGCTATGTTTGAGCAAGAAGTGTCACGTTTTAAATTTGCTTTAGGAACTAGGACATTAGTAGCTTTGTGTAAGAGGAGGGCTCTCCTAAAGGTAGGGCAAGAGGTATAGCCTTACCATGACAGTGGGAATGCAGAGGAGGGAAGTGATGGATGTAAGAGATGGCAGGAAGGCAGAACATATAGGGATTTACAAAATGTTAAATGCAAGGGAGAAGGAAAGGTCAAGATGAATGG
>CM052547.1:31795400-31827024 GCA_028533065.1 Trachops cirrhosus | reverse complement strand
CTAGAAAATCATTATATTAGAAAAGTGGGTGATGGAATAACAAGGAGGTTTTCCGAATAATGAACATGCATTTGGGTCCTTGTGGGGCTTTATTTTAGCACAGCTTCTAGTTTAAACACAAAACATCAAAGAGTAGTTTGCAATTTACTTCTGTTTAAACCTGGATGCAGCACTCAACCTGTGAGAAATAAAATGGACTATAATGTCATAAAAATGGAATTTGCAGGGTAAAACTTTTCTTTAGAGAAAATGTCTTTAATTGCGCATTAAAATTCCATAGCTCAGAACTATTTATTTATACAAACTGAGTCCTGATACTTTGAAAAGCTATTTTAGACTTGAGCTTGTTGATATTGTTCCATGGAGAAACATTAAATATATATCAAATTTAAAGCACATTTCAGTAGTTCAGTATAGAAGTAGCTCCTTCATCACAGTGATTATTTCTGATCTTTTAAAGCCACAGGAACACAAAGGGCAATCCAATGTAACTTACCAATAATGAGCGGGGAGGGGGATTTGTAACACAATTCAGTATCTTACATCACTTCTAATAAAAAGAAAATTTTGTGTATATATTTATATATTCATATGTACATGCAGTGTGCACACACATGCATGTATGTGTGTATATGCATATTTATACACACACACACTTGCATTCCATGTATACATATGTGATATATGTATACACACTGCATTTTTATACTCAGATATAGTCTTGTCTCAAAAATATACTCTCCCTTCCACCTCCTTCCATCTTTGTACAATACAGTGTGCCATGGAATCTATCAAATTTTCCTCAATGCACTACCAGTTTCTCTGTAACCAATTCTGAGTTTGCATTCACTTGCAGGCATTTTATTTGCCCTGCTCTGAGAGGTATTATTAATCACATCCCGTTGCTAGGATACCTGAGAATGTTCATTTATGTCCGATGTTTCTTTGGCAAAATGCACTATAAGGAAGGCATAGAATCATGACAAGGAAAATTACTGCGCACACACTGCTTATTTTTAAAAGGCAGTGGGGGGTAATATAACTACCAGATAATATAATGCAAACTCCCATGAATTTTTTAATGTCGTTTTTGTTTCAGCTAGATTTGAATGGAAAAACACTGGCAATATTTTTGGATAATGAGAATCTGCAGTGCTTCTATACTTCTGAGTCAACTAGGAAAAGTGGAAGGAGGTAGGGTTTTAATTCTGTTTCCTTATAGGGACTTACAGTCCCTAGGTTTTGAGAGCTACATGAATAAATTATTTTGTTAAATATATCTCAGCAGACCTTTTAAAGCTATTTATCATTTACCAAATTATTTGTTTCAATGAATAAACTGTTTATTTTAACTGTGAAATACCTAATTGCAATGTTTCAGGAGTAGAATGTCAGAAAAACATCTTCAAACTTAGAATTTTCCTTTGGCACTTCAGTATTTAGTTAGTACCTACAATGGGTTGGGCACTCTACTGACACCATAAAATTAAATTTAATTTAATCTTCACTGCAACTCCATGGAGTAGAAGATAATGACTTCCATTTTCCAGTGGAGAAAGTGCTTGGGAATTCTTTCTAACAGGCACATGTTCCAGCCGGTGATTGGGAGGACTGGACGATGAACCCAGAGATCGTTGCCTTTTCTGAGCTTGTTGGCCGTGGTGACTGAGGGCAGTTCTGTGCAGTGAAGAGCTCAGGTTTGCAGCTCTGCTACTTCATGAGGGATACTGGGCACATCATTTAACCTCTCTAAACTTTGTTGTATTTTTAAAATTTTTTATTCTCTTTTTAAAATATATTTTATTGATTATGCTATTACAATGGTCCTATTTTTCCCCCTTTCACTCCCCTCCACCCTGCACACCCCCTCCTACCCATATTCCCCCCTTTAGTTCATGTCCATATGTCATACTTAAAAGTTCTTTGACTTCTACATTTCCCATACCATTCTTCCCTCCCCCTGTCTATTTTCTACCTACCATCTATACTACTTATTCTCTGTACCTTTTTCCTCTCTCTCCCCCTCCCACTCCCCTGTTGCTAACCCTCCATGTGATCTCCATTTCTGTGGTTCTGTTCCTGTTCTAGTTGTTTGCTTAGTTTGTTTTTGTTTTAGGTGTGGTTGTTGATAATTGTGAGTTCGCTGTCATTTTACTGCACTTGTTTTTATCTTCTTTTTCTTAGATAAGTCCCTTTAACATTTCATATAATAAGGGCTTGGTGATGATGAACTCCTTTCACTTGACCTTATCTGAGAAGCACTTTATCTGCCTTTCCATTCTAAAGGAAAGCTTTGCTGGATAGAGCAATCTTGGATGTAGGTCCTTGCCTTTCATGACTTGGAATACCTCTTTCCAGACCCTTCTTGCCTGTAAGGTCTCTTTTGAGAAGTCAGCTGACAGTCTTATGGGCACTCCTTTGTAGGTAACTCTCTCCTTTTGTCTTGCTCCTTTTAAGAGTCTCTCCTTATCTTTAATCTTGGGTAATGTAATTATGATGTGCCTTGGAGTGTTCCTCCTTGGGTCCAAATTCTTTGGGACTCTCTGAGCTTCGTGGACTTCCTGGAAGTCTATTTCCTTTGCCAGATTGGGGAAGTTCTCCTTTATTATTTGTTCCAATAACTTTTCCACTTGTTGTATTTATCTTAAAATGGGGATAATGCCAGTTCCTATATCATGAGGTCATTCTAAGGGTTAAATAAAATGATGTGTTCAGTCATAATCCTAAATGTTTTGAGTGCATGATGCAATTGTGTTTATAATGTTCTCATCTCAGTCTTGGGACTCAGCTACATAGTGAATTGCTAGGTGCTTCTCTCCATGAACTTGCCATGTCAGGTGGTCCCTAGTAACATAGGATAATTATTAATATTCTCAAGGTCAATGACTTTATTTGCACAAATATTGTAAAGTTCAGTCTTTTTGAGAATTTCGTAATATCTTTATCATCACTTCTCTCTCTTGCCTTTCCTTAGAATCTCTAAGTGGTATTTCATTTCAGTGAATTCCTTTCTTCTCCACTTCATGTCATAACTTTTTCCAAATACAAATTAGTTTGGTGAAACACAAATTGACATGGCAGTTTCTCCCCTTTATGAGCTAAGATAACATAGTTTAGAATCCAGTGTGTGTGGTTCACATCCCCATGCTCATTCTGTAGTGAGTGGCAGTTATGGAACTGTCAACAATCCGATACAGTCTAAATAGAAAGGGAGAGCTGTTCTAGAAATCAGAAGACATTGCCAGAAGTTACTCCTTCCAGCAAATAGTAAGGCCTTGAACAAGTAACTTGACTTTCCACGGTGCAATGATCTCTTCACTTAGATAGGTAAAAACTACCTTTTAATAATACCCAAAACACCTGTATAAACTTGGATATGCGAGGATTTTAAGTTCTGTACTGTAGGGCAGGAACAGAGAAGCTTAACTTGGCCAATTTAAAGACCAACTAGTCTTAAGTAATCTCCGTAAATGTAAAAACTGCCTAGTTTCTGTTTGGTCAATAGTATAAAACAAGGCAGAGGAGTTTATGTGATTATTGGTGGCTGGATTTATGCCAATGTCAACATGGCATTGGTCTCAGCAGACGCTGCATCATGAGCCTCTCTCTGCCCTCCTGCAAGTTTAGATAGACTCCACTTAATCTTCTATCAGTTTCTATTTGGTTAGTTGACATGTTGTGAGGATATGTAGGCAAAGACACCATCATGAGCTCACGGCATGCTGTGCGCTCCAGACAGTGTGCACTGAGCTACAGAAGCTGGCCCTTCAGAAACATACCGATACGGATAGATCTGGGCCTCTGAGGTTGACCATCTGCCTTGGCAGGGCTGGCACTCCATCTGCACTCCCAGCCCTGGGGCCTGCCACCCGTCCTAGTGTGCAGAAAGCCTGAGGAGAGCTGAATGCTCAGAGATTTTCCCTGGGCTGACCCCTCTGCAAAGGCAGGGTAAAACCAGAATGACACACAACAGTTTCACGTTGTCTTGGATATTCTCAAGTACAGAATTTCTTCCCACTTAGATCCACCTGACAGGCTCAGAATTAATGTGACAACCAACAGTTCCTCTGAGCCCCACCAGTGGCTGGCGTGAGTTAAATTTTAGAGTAAACCTTTTGATATTCAGAACCTCATTCTGAGGCAGTCATTTGTTGGCAGAGAAATGCTTTGGAAGACCTTTAGATGATGAAGTGAGATTGGGAAAAACAAACAAATACACAAAAACAACAAAAAACGCACAAAAAAATAACAACAACCACCGCCAGATCTTAAACATCTGTGAAAATAAGAATGGTAGTGTTACTAATGTATGCTTCAGCTACTGACCAAAGTAGGGATGTGTGTATTGGTAGTTTCCTTTGAATAATAACGTTTCTAGTAAGTTAGGTGTGAATAATTTTAAATGACATAATATTCTAAATTTCCTTGTAATGTTTGTTATATAAAAGAAATGGGAATAAATTATTTTGTACCATAAAGAGTCTTTTCATAATATCTTCATTCACTCCTGTGCTAAAATAAAAATGACTGTTTGTTAAAAAGTGGAGTCAAATTCCCTTCTTGTCGGATCTGCCCAGGCCTCAGTAAATTGCGTAACTCCCAGGATAGGTTAGAAATGCCAGTTTTTAGGGGCCTTGAGAATCAGGCAGCTTCCACATCCTGAGTCTTTTAAGACCTGCTCTGAGAGAAGCCAGAAACAAGGTAAGAAGTCAGACTGCCCTGAGACCTCCATGCTGCGAGGAAGCTGAAGCTGGCCACACATGGAGGCCGCATAGAAAGAGCTGCCTGAACCTTCCGTGACCAGCAACCAGCTGCCCCAGCCATCCCAGCCCAGGTTCCCAGCGTGCGTGAGTGAGGAAACTATCCTGGAAGTGGACCCTCCAGCTCTCGTCACCTCAGTGGACCACGTGGATGAGAGGAAAACTGCCTGCCTCCAATTCCTAACCCACAAAACTGCAAGCAAAACAGATGTTTGTTTTATACCATTAAGTTTTTTGTACTTTGTTACATAGCAGTCGACAGTAAAAATAACTCCTAGCGATAGTGAGAATATTTATTGATATGTCTATTGATATATACTAGTATATATTAATATTTCGCCCTAAAGCAGGACTCATGTAGATTCCTTCTTGCCTAAGATGTTCTGTTCAACTATACCTATAGATATTTTCTAATACCCAGAATTTTATTTAGCATTTAAAGCTATTCCTTTTCACAAAAATCATAAAATGAGCTATTTTGAGGTGTGTGGTTAATCTCTGTGCAATCTATATAGATTGATATGTATTTTGGTTTTATAAAAGTATTACAATATTACCCTATGTCCAGGTAATCAATCAAAAGTAAATTGGAGACTTGCCAGTTATCTAGCAATTTGGAATTTATAAACCATTGAGTGGGACACCCATTTGAAACATTTAAATATTGACCTAGATTTTAAATTTATTATTTGTGGTTAGAATCACATAGAAACTCCCTGATCTGAAACACTGAAAAGATTCAACAGCAAACTTCTGCTAAATAATTAAAAATTATCTTATTATCCCTAAGCAGATTTACTTTGAAAGACTAATTAGTAGAATCTATATTGAAAGAAGAGCATTAATATTATTTAGGGTTATATTTTATATGAAGGCAACAAGAGGAACATTTCATTAAGAAAGGTAATGATATGAGTCCCATCAGAATCTGTGCTTATGAAGTCAGTTTGTTCACTTTAAATAGCAATTTATTTGGCCAACAGACACACAGTCCTGCCCAGCTTTTCATCTGGAAGGAAGGACCACAATTCATTGCTCTCTCTGCCACTCTCTTAATCATCACCTCATTAGCTTGTGGAGAAAGCTGGTGGAGGTCAGAGGTGAGCTTAATTTTATTCTTTGAGATGTCGGCATAGTTTCATTCATGCAGGTCCCAAGTTTTTCCTTCTGTATTTTTTAAAAATCCCCATCCTACTCATCTTTCCTTTCACATTGGCCCGCATCAAAGGGTTGGGCCTTAGACATTCAGGGAAGCTCAAGTTTCATGGACTGAGAGAAAAAAAATAAGGAAAGTGTGCTCAGATCAGTGGATATTGATTTACTGCTTTCAGAGGTAGCAGCGTGCTTTGTGATCTTATAATACATCTTCCATAAACCTGGTTGACTGCCTATATCTACTAGAAAAGTTGTTGACTACCTACTACATTTAATGTGTAGGAGAGACTCCCAACACTTGGCTACTTAGGAGAAAGCAAAAGATAGTAAACGCTATTGAGTCCCTGATACATGACAGATGGAAAGCCAGGCATTTTATGTCTGCAACGCTACTGTAAAGAGTAAACATGCAACTCCAGTCGAGGGAAGAGCTGTAAAGAAGAGGCTGTGGACTGGCTCAATGGACGTGACCTCCAGCAGGAACTAGAAGAGGGCCTTTACCTAATAGTGGAGACAGAGTGGAGACACTCCAGGAGGCAAGAGAAATAAATATCATCTGAACACCTATGGCAATAAGCTATTTTCTGGCAAAAATCTTCTCTTGGTGTTCAGTGTGAGATGCTGATTTCAGAAAAAGCAAGCCAGATGCAGACACCATACAGGGGGTAGCTCCTTCAGATGCAGCCCACCTGGAAAGACAGGAAGTGGAACACAGGAAGGGAGTGGGAGTGCTGAGAAGTCTCCCAACTGCCTCCAGCTACTGGAAGCTCAGGTTTACACAAGACTAGGAATCTGGCATTCCCAGAGGAGGGGAGTAACTTTGTAGCTTGATTGACTAGGGCAGACATAGCTGAGTGCCCACCCTGCAGGCATTTTTCTCCTCTTGTTCCATGCTGGTACCCAGTCCTCCTGTCACAGGACATGGATGGAACATGATTGATGTAAACTAATCATCATGGGCTCATTCCTCTTGCTTTAGGTGGCTGTTTGAAATTTCTAGCCAATGACACCTAAGATGTTGAAGAATTTCATTAACATGTTTTCCATGCCAATAAAAAGGGACAGATGGAAGAGAATAACTGTTTCTTTTAGTGAATGTTGTCACAACCTGGTGTGATGCTAGAATATGAGGTCAAAATCAACAATACATTGCAAGGAAAACCAAAGGGAGCACACCACAGGGTGATGTCATTGAGGCTCTGAACAAGAACCACAGAAACACCTCACCTCAGCATGTCTTGGTATGGGGTACCTCACACTTTTTTTGTTTAAGTTAGAGGTTGTAGTTACCTATAGCTGAAAGCATCTACATTCTACACAGGGCAACCACAAAATATTCTATCTTAAGCAAACTTTTAATGCTAAATCATTATTTAACTAAATATTCTAAGCTAAATAAATCAGAAAAAATGGTTGGTGGAAAGAGCATTGCCTTAAAGATAGTCCCAGGAATTGTGGGGCTGAGGCTATTCCTGAGCCAGGAGCTGCACTTTTGAGGGTCTACTCTTGCCCTCTTCCAGACCCATCACCTCCACGTAGGATGAAAAGGACCAAGGTGCTTGCTCACTGAGTCCTAGCTTGACCAGGCACTGAGTACCTGAGGTGTCACAATCCCCTGGCCAAACATCCCCAAGGCCCTGCCAGATCTGTATGAGCCTCCTTCCCCAATCAGATCTCGGGGCCGGGGCAGGGGGTCCAAGACTGCACCATTGGTGCTCCACTGGTGCAACACTGCAGGGTGTTCAAAAGATGCTGGGGCTTTGAAGTGTGTACAGACTGGTCCCGGCACATGTGCATGAGGTCCCTCATAATGCTGCAGGGGTTGAGATGGAGGGATGCTGATGGAGAGAGAACAAAGAGGGGCCTATATTGGTTCTCTTGCCCCAGGCCCAGCAATTATAAGGGCAGATCTATTATGACACAAACACCAAGGGTAGCTCGTGTCAGAATGCATGGAAATGATGAGAACCCATGCATTGCCTCGCTGAATTCTCATAACTGTCCAAGGGAACAAAGAGGGAGATTTTTACCCAGTTTATAAATGAGGAAACAACAGAGGCTCAAAGAGGTAAACTTGCCCAAGATTACCCAGTAAGTGTTAAATCCTGGATTTGAGTCCAGGACTTTCAAAGATCACACTGTTTACCACACATGCTCTCTCAGATTTTCCACATCAGTTTAACTTCTGTATGAAATTGTGGAAAAGGTGAAGGGGTTAAACCTCACAAAACTCTCACAGACACAGACAACAGCATAGGGATTACCAGAGGGGAGGAGGATGGGGGAAGGTGGGAGAGGGTAAAGGGAGATAAATGGTGACGGAAGGAGACTTGACTTTGGGTGGTGAACACACAGTACAGTATACAGATGATGTATTATAGAATTGTGCACCTGAAACCTATGTAATTTTATTAGTGTCACTCCACTAAATTCAATACAAAATCCTTTTTGTTTGTGCAGTCTCTAGTTTCCTATCTCAAAAACATTTAGCAATGCTTACTCTAGGAGGATAAAATAGGAATAAATAAAATTCAGTCAAATCTCTTTATAAATAAACTTTAAAAATATATTTGTATATTAAAAATTGAAAGAGTTATCTATAAATACTATCCTGGTATAAAGTAAATATAGTGGGACAGGGTTAGCCTTTCCTCCTTGCATCATATTATGGGATGTACTGTCATTTGTATAAAATGTTCTCTGAAGCCTTTTGGAAATGGGTCAATTCTATTCTTTTCCTTTGTTGTGCAAAATATGTAAGTTTGTTTCCATAAAATTATCTGAACTAGTTGCTTCAATAGCCCCAATCCGTCATTTTGATTTTAAATTCAATATACTATCTGCTACAGACTAAAAAAACGTTGCAATGAGATTTGCATATTATGTTTCCTTTTTTAAAAGTTTTGCTTTTATCCTCCAGTTGAACCAATTACATTTAAATCTAGGTTAGGGCGGAGGCCAATGTCACCTGTGTACAGTCCACTTATATTCCCAGTGATACCAAAGAGAGTGCTCCCAGAACCCTGACTATTTATGAGATGTACTTTATGAGATGTATATAACTCTGTTGTAACACTGCCAAATATTTGGGTGAGGGCAAGGGAATCAAGCCTGAGCACTAATAGGCTGGCTGATCTTGGTTCTAGAGAAGTTGGTTAGAAATCCTGGAAAAGTGACAATAGGTATACATAGAAAAGAGTCATTTCACAGGGTGACGAAAAATGTTACAAAATCCAGATCACACATTCATAACAGTGAAGCCTTATAGTGAAGAACAAAATAGAGGCAGGTCGTAAGCTCGGCCATCATTTTCGCAGAATCAGCAAGGCGAGGCCAGACTGCTGCGTCTGTCTTCCAACAGCACCCACCCACCTGGATGCCACCACGAATAATGCAGGTTCAGCACTGTGTTCCCTGCGATTCAGAGCAGTGACATTCTTGACATATTTGAGTTTTAAGCAAAATGTCAAAAAGCTAGCTTGAACTCAGGATAGTTCAAATCTAGATTTTGTCCTTGGCATCCAAATAATGCCCCATGGATGGGTGAACTATTCATCCAAAGAAATGTGGTTTGTGCATATTTTTATTTTTTGCCATTTCATAAACATTTGACAGAATTGCGTAAGATGCCATAAACATTTGAAAGAAACATGGAATATAGAGGTTTCTTCTGTGAAACTGATCATGCCTCCTCTGGTGATGTGCACTTTCATTCTCTGGCTGGTCCCCAGAGCTCTCACTTAATCCCTGTTCAATGGGACACTGCTTGGGGTGAGGGTGGCCCTCAAGGGGACCTGCTTCGCGCTGCAATGTGCACACAATTTGAAAGAGATTGCCAGCTGCTCGGGGCAGGAGGGGAAGAGGCCAGACCTCCTGGGCTCTTTGTCATCTCAAACATTTTAAACATTGCTCACCACTTCCTTAGCAGGGCACATGGGGCTATGTATCCCCTGGCAAGATGTTTAGCTCTGGTGCATACAAATAAGGGCTTTAATGTATGAACTCCAAGGGAGAGAAAGAAGAGTCACCACCTAGAGCTTTTCTTCCTGTGTTTAAGTGACTGCTCTTCAATAAACATTTTAATATTTCACCTTTAAGGCTGGATAATTTCATAAGACGGAATAAAATATTAATACATACATATTAAGGAAGTTTGCTGGGTAATGAACATCTCACAGCCTAGTCTGGCTATGGTAGGCTTTTAAAGGAATGCAAGAGTCTTTGGGGTATTTTTTTTTTAATTCTGGAAAACCAAGAATTTTAGGGCTGATTTTCACCATTTTGGTTATTTTCATAGCCACTGTGTGAAAATAAATATGTATGAAAGAGCCTAATGTAACAAGACAGTTTTTTATTCAAAACAAAACAAGGGGTAGCTACTTTTTGCCTTCTGGGAAGTAGCAGAAAGTCATCTTTAGGGAAATGGTTCTTTAGGAAAATTTCCTGGTGCCTTAAAATCCATTTTGGTTATGCAAATAAGACCCCTGGGATAGTTCAGTTGAAAGAATGTGAAGAAAAGGAGAAGTGAATTTTCTGTAATGAAATAAAAGTAATTGTGGAGTTGTTCACTATTTTTTTTGAGAGGGTAATTGACCCTGAGAAAACAAAAGGAGTAAATGCTCTAAAAAGGGAGGGGTGCAGTGAGTATATGAATACAGTGATCAGCTGGAACCTAAGGAAGAATGCAACCAATAAGCAAGTCCCTTTTTAGGAAACAGCCAATAAATCATTGGAATGATAGTAACTACTTCTTTGTGGTCTGTGCTGAACTCCACTCTATTAACACCCCACATCAATGAAATAATAGTGTTCTGTGGGGGTGGCAAAAGCTTATGAACCATATTTGGACTGGTACAGGTTGGGAGAGTGTTTTGTTCTAGGGGATAAAACATGGAGTAGGATCAAGAATTTGGAATGAGTAGAAAACTAAATAGATGATGACCAGAATAAATTATAAGCTCCCTGGGGGAGGGGATAAAGGTCACTGGACTTTATATAGGATGAAGGAATAGTCCATTTATTTGGATATTAAAATAGTGGGTGACTCAAGAGGGTAGAAGACCTATTGGCTTTAGGTACTAAAATCAAAAGAAAAAAGAGCATATTGTAAGACAACTATTACTCACTTGCATCTTTTGAGTATTATTTGTTAGGAATTCAGTGGGAAAGTACCAGGAGAGCCTGCATTTGGATCGTCTTCTTCTGCTTAACAGTCATGTGATCTGGACCAATTGCTTTTCTCTCTGTATTTGCATCTCATGTTCAAGATGGAAGCAATAATAGTGAACTACTAAAGTTATTATAAAAGTGAAAAATGTTGAGTATTATACTCTCAATAAATGCCAAATCTGAAATAACAACTTTCAAGCCACAGTAAAATAAAAATCATATGATTTTTGAAACCTATCAGGACCACACTATTCCCCAAATACCTAAATTATTCACATATCTCCTATTCACTATTTCATGAAGTGCCTTAATGAATTGGTGATATTTTATATACAATTACATGTAAATCTAGTTATTTAATTACATCTCATTATATATTCCAAAGTATTTGAATATCTTAGGTATTTACTTGGTTATTAAAAAGATAATTAAAGTAATTTCTGAAAAATTAACTGAATAGGTCTTATTAAACTTTGTAAATATCATGACTTTCAGGAAATTACCATTTTCAGCAAATATCTTCAAGTCTTTCTAATAATATTTCTAACCAAACCTTACATTTCTGTTTCACGTGTATGATCTCATTTGGTCTCGATCCATCTGATTCTATTATTTTTGTTAAGACACAATATTTGACATCCAAAAAAGTAAATTTAAGTAGCAATGACCCAATTTTCTAATTGCCTTCTTGAAAGCAAAGTGGTACCATTTATTGTTGTACCACCCAATCAATACTTTCGTAGTTTAACCAAAGTTTTGAGTTCATATACCACCTAGGGGAGTGCCTGTGATGGTTATTTGTCTGGTAAACTGTACTGACACCTTACTACAACACACTTTTTTAAAAAATCCATTCAGTTCAATTCTGTTTAGAAGATTAAGCATCTCTTTGGAGAGCAAAATACCTAGATCAAAACTGACATTGCATTAAATTTACAGGGCAGTGCTTTCTGGTTTGGTAGTTATGCTTTAACAATGCTTTGTGGCAGCAACAACACACTGCTGTCTGGCATTTTCCCTCCCTTTAGAAATTTAAAAAGGAAGACAGAAAGAAAAGGAAAGGGAAATAAGAGACTTTCCTGTAACAGGGTCAAAGGAATTCGCCTACTAACTCGATTCTTTCCATTTCAGTGGAGAGATGGTGCCCACGATACTTCTTTTTCATTTATCTATTTTTATTAAGAACTGGATTGTACTGAGTGTTTCTAGTCCTGCTCCCTGTCTCCATTTTTTGATAGGCCCTTTATAAAAGTGGAATTTAAAAAGGAGTGGTTAAACTTACAGTTTTGGAATGTTAAATCTTGTGATTCGACATTCTGGAATGTCAAATCCTGTGAATTTTGGAATGTTAAGTCTGATATACTTGGTTAGACTGATGACGCGTTTATTCCTACAGGAGCGCCTATCCAAGTTTGAGTTCATTAAGCCCCTTGGCCCCGTGATCATTTCACTGGAGCAACACTCGGGCGTGGTCTGGGCACTGAACTTAAGCAATGAAAAAAATGACCTGTGAGAAAGTGAGCAAGTTATAACTACTGCATATTATATTACTTTGGCATTACTCTTTTTAAATGACCATTTTCCCTCTGTTCCCCACAAAGGAGACTCTCAGTATTTCCTTCTCCAACTTTAACTGCCTGCTGTTCTCTCTCTCCTAACCTCAGTCACGCCCCTAAAGGGGACAATAGTGAAGTGATGGAAGTGATGACAAGACCCTATATACAAAATGATTATTTTGTGGAAATTAACCTGGAGAAAATAAGGGGAATAAAGGGAGACAAGAATAATTTCCATATACAATACAATACTAATCATTTACTCCTAAAATGGTTATAGATACAAAATTATGTTTTTTTCTTTGTACATTTAAGATGCATTTTCACTTTCTTTATGGTTTTCCAGTGAGTTGGAGTAAAGTCTTTCCTCTGTATTATGTGTGCTGAGTCCCCTTCATGACAACTCATATTATCATATGATTTTTAATCTTTGAACACAAGCTTGCCTTACATGGGGACAATTCTTTGTGACCATTCTATATGGCCTTGGCTGTGGGAATATTTCTGTAGGATAGTTCTGAGTTTGTCTCTGAAGATACCCAGGTGTTTCACCTATTCTGAACCATATGTGGGTGTGCCATTAGGGTAGCTGAATTTGTATCTCACTGCCATACAGTACGTAAGCCAGAGAGTCAAGATTCTTTTGGGTGACTCACTTTATTCTTGAGGTCCCCGATTTCCTTGCTGAAGCTGAATCTCTGAGACAGGTGCCAGGTTCTTCCAACTCCCTTTCACAAATATGGTCATGATTCCGTACTGTGGTCTGCACGGGGTGCTGTGGCCTGGGTATCTCTTCCAATCCGGGATATAACAGAATGGTGTCAGCTTCAGCTCCTGTTCCCCCTTCTTCCTTTTAATCACTCTTTGTTTCTAGCATGTGAAGGTTTTCCATCTTTGTTTCACGTTGATTTTGAAAGCTTTTGTCATTTTTTTCTGGCATTTTATGTGTTTGGAGTCAGGGAAGAAATTTTTTCACATCAGTTCAGGTTGCCAAATTCACTGGCAATCCTTGCTTACTTTTCCTTCTTATTTTTCTCCTCCAGTGGATTGTAAGTTCTTGATGTCAAAGACAGGCTAAATATACAGTGCTGTAAGGGCTACATAAGTATTTATTGAATGGCATATGACTGAATATGAGTCACTGAATATGAAATTGATACAATTAATTGTTACTAATTCTGACCACCAGTTTTCTTACCATAATGCAGTGAGCTGTGTTTATGCTCTCTGGTATATCTTGCAGCTCCCTAATGTATCCGTAGTTCTAAAAAGCAATGGTCCCAAATGGGACATAGTCTTGTCTGCATTTCTGTGATTTGATATGTGTGTGGGGCAACTGCAAACAAACATTTCGAACAGTTTCTTTTATAAGCCCTTCATATGGAAAAACAAGCAAATATGTGACTTTTTAAAAACCAGAGTGATAGAAAATGTTCCAAAAGGCCAAGCTTACTGCCACACTCATATTAAATATAAAATTGGTACTCCTTCTTCACTGAGAATATAGACTTGATAGAATGTAGATGCCAGCCAATATACAGATAGCACAGTAAGAATGCTATAAGCTACATAAAATACTCTAGAACATCTGCTGACATCATAGGGGCTATATGCAATGAGACTCCAGTTTCCAAATCCCTGCTGCATTAATTCATTGTGATTGTTTTTGATAGACCTGATTGACATTGCTACAATGAAAAATAAGTAGAAGTAGAACAGAAAAATGAAGATTAAGTAGATGCATGAAAAACATCTTGGGGGCCTGCCTACAGTGCAGTGAGCCCACCAGATACAACTGCGACAAAATGAATACTGACCTACCTTGAATGTTAGTAAACCAAGCTGCAGTGTACTGACTGGCTCAGGAAGAGGTTGAAAATAAGTTATTTCAAGAACAATGAATAAAATACAGCCAGGGAAAACGGCCTCACATTTAAGTAACAGTGCCTTTAATGTGCTACATGATTTTAAAACAATATTTCATAGTAAAAACTTTTTGTCTCCAGCACCCTGTCTGTCCATGTTTGGCCTACATAGAGTTAATTCTAGAAAACATCAAAATCATGCCCATTCAAGAACAAATCAAATAACAGTTGTTTTAAATTATATTTAGAACCCTGTTGTAGCTACTATCTGTCCCAAACTTCACAATTGACATTGAACCCCGTAAGGTTATTTCTCAGAAGCAACTGATACAACACACTGGGCTGAGGTCAGCTTCAAGGGCTTCACACTTAACAGTGTACCGTTGCTGTCTTAATAATCTTTGAGCAAAGGGTCTCACATTTTTATTTCACACTGAGCCCCACAAGTTATGTTGCCAGTCGTGACTCAGCTCAATACAAGACCATCTCTATATCTGTCCAGTAGGAAGCAAGATTGTGATCATGTTTCCAAGCTTAAAGGTCTTAAGTGACTCTCTACTGCCTACCAGGTAAATATCAAACTTCTCAGTCTATCACTCAAGACTTTTTGAGATGTGAGTCCAAAACATAATTTCATATTTAGTTTACTTGACTTCCTTCATTCATTCCTTTATTCATGGAATTTTTTAATGAAAATTTATCTCTTGAGACAAACTCTATGCTGGGTTGTCCTCTAGCTCCTCCAATAACTGGGAAAACAGAGCCATGAACTTGTTCCAACAGTGTGTTAGAGGTAAATGTCATTACTTGGCATTTTCCAAACACTCCTCACTTTCTGCAGTCATTGCTTTTTGCCAGTTATGTCGGTCCACCGCTTGCTTGCCCTCAGATTATTCTTCACACTATCCTGCTTTGCTCCATTACCGTAAACTAAATTTCCAAGGTTTTCCTGGACCTGTTTGTAGGTTTGACCATTGAAGGTATTAATGAAAGTTTGGAGGACAAGAGGAGGAGAATAGCCAGACTCTATGCCACTGTCCATCCCCCACCACTCTGCAGGGTCCTGTGACGACTTCCAGGGCCCAGTTCCCATGTGCTAGCCCTGCCCTCCATGGTCCCAGCTCCTGCTGGTCAGCATCTGCAGGCTGGCCGTGGCTCCAGTAACACTATTATCCTTCTGGGCCTGGTGGTGGTGGTAGCCTGTTCTTGCTAATCTTGGGTGTCCCTCCATCCACTGTTAGGCTCCTCAGCTGTTTCAGCACCTGTGTAACCAGAGTAGTTTCTCTTTTTCTAACTGCATCCTGTTCTTTTCTTCTGAAATTATGCTTCCTCTCTATCTGGCCTTCCATCATTGGTACATACCAGAATTATAGATGTCAGTGTTTCATTCACCATTCAGGGCACAAGTGCAATCCACTATTCACAGTTCTCTCATACTACTTAAAATATTTGAACTTATTTGATGATTGCTTATGCAAGTGTGCATACTGTCCTGACCAGGGGGACACACTATAGAGCGAGTGAGCAATCACACTTGCAATGTGAGATTTATCCTAAGGTAATGACTTTCTCATGCCCAGTGCTCAATAAATACAGTGTGCGTGCCTGTAAGCACAGCAGTAAATATTAGATATTTTATTTTTTAATTCAAAAACTTTAATTTATTGTTTCTTTTGTCAAAATCACTATTTCCATTAAATATTTACATTTCTCAGTCTTAGGAAATTAACTGCCAGGACAGAATGGACTGTGTTCTAGTTGGTTAAAAGTGATATTGCTGCTTGAAGACGTAGAAATAATAGACAGGAATTAGTATAATAATAGAAGTCCTTGGAGAGGGGATGCATATTTTCATGATTAAGAGTATCAATCATAGATATCTTCACCATTTGTGTTGTCTCTTTGTCCTTCTTCCCACCAGACATACATCTGAGTATTCTATTATCACTGGACTTCTGCACATTTAACAGTTTCTTCTATATGAGGATGAGGCTATTCCTGCTCACCACTGTGTATATGTCAAGATTAATTTTAACTCAATAGTTATTTCCATATTGCCCAGGGTGAAGATTGTTTTTTGACTTTGCCACAGCTGGGCGTTTGAAAGGCTGGCTGTTTAGAACTCTAGCTCTTGAACAAACTGAAGCTCATGAAGTCTCTGTTCAGAGAAAAACTCTTCCCCTGTGGACTGTGATGTGCCAGCCTCATCTCCCTGGCTCTGCCACCTTCTGGCAGACTGCAGCGAAGCTCCGTTGTTTGAAGCTAGGATGTAGCACATCCTTAAAGCCTTCCTTCTGGCAGAGTTTTTGGCAGTTCCTTCACCAAGGTTGTCATCAGCAATTTCATGAGTTGCTCGTTCCAGTGGATTTATGATGAGTGTTGACGGCAAACCTCTAAATGCCAAAGGGTTTCTTCTTAGCAACTTCATAGCAATATTCACCATGGCTGGTGAAATGATTTAGGTTAGTGAGGGAGCACATGAAATGCAGAGGCTGAAGTTGCAGGCCTGGGTGTCCACCTGTCTGGCCTATAATGAAAATATAGCCTTGACACCCTTCCTCACAGATGGGTCAGTCCTCCTTGGCTGAATGTTCAGCCTTGCCTGGACCCAAGCCTACAGTGAGGTGATTCAGGGAGTTAGGCTAGCAAAAACCGGCAGAGAGGGGCAGCCCCTTTCCTATGGATACCCCAGGTTTTGTGGCTGCAGCCGAAGCCTTGGCACAAGACTCTGGTCTAGTTACAGCCTTAAGGCAACTGATGCAATTCATGGCAGGCAGCTTTCCATAAGAAGAGTACTTATTGCTCCAGCAGGGGGCTCTCCGATAGATTCAATTCTGTCCAGGTTCTGGAAACTCAAAAGTGAGGGAGACAACTGTGTTGTCATTACCTAGGAACTCAGTAGATGTGAAGTATCTCAGGCCACACTCCAGGATCTACTGAATAAGCATCTGCATTCTAGCAAGATTTAAGTAATTTGTATGCACATTGTAGTTTGAGAAGCACTGGCCTAAATCACCAAGTGACTTACTGAGAAATAGCACCTGAGTCTCCTATCACGGCAATTTGAGCTTTGTGCTTATAGGTGAATATCTAACGGCAGGAGGAAGCTAAAAATCACACTGATCTGTCTCGTCATATTCTGAGAATTCAAACTAGCAGGGGACATGCAAGGTCCCAGTTACTTGGTCGAGCCAGAGTATATTTGAGGAACATGGTTAGCCATTTGGAGTGCAGACCTGTTTGAGAGAGTTCCCATGATTTCCTCTGCAGTTTAGCACAGCCTGAGAATGATGTCACTGCTGGGTTAACAAGTTAGGTGAACCCATGGGCGGCACCCAGCTGATGGGCAGGGGAGGCCCAGATCAAAGTGGGAAAGCAGGTCCCTTTGATCGAGTAGGCCAGACTATAAACTGTACGACACACTGAAATATCATTAGAGAATATATAGTCAGAAAGGGTACACTAGAAGTGGGACTAGAGAGAAGATAGTAGCCCAGATAGGAAAGTTCCTGGGGGTGGCCTAGAGGGGTGATCCAGGGGCTGATGCCGAGCATGCATCATTGTGAGCACGCATCGTTAGAACGGGAGGCCAGGCAGCCAGTCACGCTGAGCACCGGGCGTTGTCATCACCACAGCTCACTTCACCGCTGTTCCCTCTGTGCTGCTTCCCACAAAGCCATTTGTGACTGCTGACGTTTAGAAGATCTTTAAGCAGGATTTTACTTAACTTTTTGTGACTAAATATATTTTTTTCCTATAGATAGAGCAGTCCATCTTACTTTCTCTTTCTCTGGGTTCACGTTTGTGATCTTATCTTTTCTTATTTTTCCTAAGCTCAGTCACACCCACAACTCTACGAGGAGGTTCAGGTATAATGCATCCTTGGTAAGTCTAAATTGAGCTGTAACTGTGACACAGAATTACTTGTCTCACCTAAGGCAGCATATTTGGTGACAAAGTTAAGAATAGAACACAGATACTCACATTTTATCCTAGCACTTTTGAATATGACACCTTGCTGTTTACCATTCAGTTGAAATGTGTGAAAGTTTATGAGACAACCATCCTGAAGCTGTGAAGCAGGGAAGCGACTTTCTCCCCAGAGATAAGTTATTTTGAAAACTGTGATTTATGGAGGCCAGCTTGGCATGAAGGATCTTCTCTCAAATTTATTATATTTTCTTATTATTTACCCCCAAATATCTGTCTCCACATGTATACTGTCTATTCAGTAACTGATGGAGTCTTTAATGACTGGTATGCAGTTTTTAACAAAGACAAAACTATAAAAATGCTTGCAAGATAATGAGAGTGACTTATAACAGATTAGCCTATAAAAATAGCCTGGGAGTAAAAGTTTCTGTGTGTTCTTTGTACAGTTGAATGAAATGGAATCTACTAATGTTATCCATTGTCTGTCTGACAAATTGTGACTTTCTCTGGAAGATGGTGGCCACAAAAGATTCATACCCTCCTGACCCAGCACCCTAACCCTTGACACAGGCAGTGCCACCAGCCTGCCCTTCGTAAGGTGGTTTGTGTCCTGCTGGTGGCATTCCATTTATGCAAGACACAGATGGTGATTTCTGTTCCTAGCTTTGCATAAGCAACAATCATTAAACTCTGTTTTTTAAATTTATTTATTTTTAGAGAGGGGGAGGGAGAAAGAGAGGGAGAGAAACATCAATGTGTGGTTGCCTCTCACATGGCCCCCACTGGGGACCTGGCCCACAGCCCAGGCATGTGCCCTGTCTGGGAATTGAACTGGCGACCCTTTGGTTTGCAGCCTGCGCTCAATCTGCTGAGCTACACCAGCCAGGGCTAAACTCTGTTTTTTAATACATTTGCTGAGGTTGAAGGAGAGGACATCGATATATAAGATTTAATATCTATTAAATCCTAATATAAGATAAATAATAATATATACTAATATATAATTTATATAAAATTGTACAGCTATAATACATATTATATGTAATACTATATCTAAATCTTATATGTAATCTATATATTAGATATAAATCTTATATATTTATATAATGAGAGCTCAGAAATATATAAAATTTGACAACAATAACAGTCATCAAATAGGAGTAATAAAACTAAGGCTTTAAAGAAAATGCTCCCCCACCACGCCTTTCTATTTCTGCTTTAATTTTTAAAAGCTAGGAAGTATAAACTGCAGATCACTGATAACTAAAAATCCAGTGCCCCTGAAATGCTGCAGCAACTGCCTGTTTGACTAGCATATTCCAGCTCTTACAAGAGATGTTTTTGTTTGCTTTTACTTTTGTTTTTTTTTTCGGATGCATCTCATTACTTACAAGGAACTCCCCTGGCAGACTCATGTTTTTCACACTCAGTCTACAAACCTGTCCAACTAGATAGCAAACACACTACATTTTCACTGCTTTAGAAAGCACTCAATGCACAGACACACATTCTTATTTTCAGAAGGATACCTAAGAAGGAAGGATAAAACAAACGCTAGGCCGCCAACAGGTTTTATCTAAAAGTATCATTCATTTGCAGGCTGCATTTCAATGTTGAGAAAGTGCATTCTATTGGACTCCAAATGGTCTGACATTCTTACAAATTTACTTCACTTATCCTTTTCTAGGTACGATTCACAGGAACATAGATTGCTGGATCACGATACCGTAAAATTAGACTATGTAATGAGTGCTTTTTTGTTTATAACAGAACTTAAAAATCTCACTTAGTAGGCCTCAATTACTTACAGTGAAGCATCTCTTCCACATACATATTCCCACAAGTGCAAAACTTCTTGCCCTTAATAGAGACGAAAAGCACTCTCCTCAAATGTATGGTGTGAGAATGACTAAAATTAATTACAAAACACCTAAATACTTAGAGATCTGCCATATTTAGGGATTTCTTACAGTATCTAAAAGATGGTCATGAAAGCCTGAACCTAAGGCCCAAATTATTATATTTCCTGGGATCAAACAATTTTAACACATGTGTGAACGCCATGCCCCTTTGGCCCGGGTCCTGATAAAGATGTATAATCCACAGAGCTGAAACCTGAGCGGCTGTCAGAGGCTGTCATGCCAAGGTGACACAATTTACCGTGTCATTACCACTGTTACCATGTCCTCAACTTCAAAGCATGTAGTATCCAGGTGATAAATTATTGAATGTGACATTTATCAGCATTCATGAAGAATTCTGGTAAAAGGATTCAGCTCCTCTTTTCTAAATGTGCAATTTCCAGACAGTAGGCTCTATTTGAAAAGGATTAAATTCCTAAGAGTTTAGTTAAAATGACATAAATAGAAAGTTCAGGCTTTTTTCTGATATGGGACAATTCCAGATGTAGTAGCAGTGTCTTATTAATTTAATTTATTGTAATTTAATTTAAAGGACCAACTTGTTTTTAATGAGTTTGTGTGTATTTGTGTGTGAGGTATTGGTTCACTTTAGCAGGTTCAGCTTTTTCTAGGCCTCTAAGGTTCCGTTTAAAACTTATTTTCTAAAGGGTAGCTCTCTAGGACGCTTGGAACACTTTGTTCCCTGATCAGTAAGTGACCCGGGGGTAGGTGCGGGTCTGTGTGGCAATCGGAGCCTAATGCCAAGGAGTTCAGAGTGAACAGACGCAGTCCCCAGCGCGGCGGTCCTGTACCACCCCTTTTACAACCAGTGAGCTTTTTGTTATGTTTACCAGAAGATGCCAAGAATAGACACCTTGTCTGCTGTTAGCACAAGGGACTCCTTGTTTCCTCTGCTCGAGCTGGGGGTCTTGCGAATGTAATTCTATTGAGGATGTGGATCCTTTGTGTAAGTGTTGAATCCTATGCATCACTCGTTCATCCACAATCAGACCAATAAGGTGTTTGAAAGAAAACTTAGTACAGATGTTGTACTATCTTTTCCACACGTGGAAAAAGGCAATGAGAGCTGCAGGCCCAAGGAGGAGAGAGGAGGTGGAAGGGAGGATAACTAATCATTTAACCACACATTTAGCCCTTCGGAGAGGTGATTTGTCAAATGGACCCCAGCGGCTTTAATACATAGCATAACTGCAAACATTGATCAGGGAATTCTCACTCTACCAGAAGAGGCAGTTCATCTATTTTTTTATACCATGTTTTTATAAGGTGCATAAAATTCTGAATTTATAGCTTCACATGGTTCATTTAACCCACCAAGCTAGAGTTTACCGACTCTGTGTGGAAACTTTGGAACAATTTTTGTTATAGTTGTTGGTGGTGCTAGTGGCATTTTTTCTTTTTGTTTCCCAATGTTTAGAATCAATCACAGTAATAGAAGTGAGAGAATTATAATTTTAATTAGAAAATAAATAAAAATCAACAAAAATTCCAAATTATTAAAATTCTGATTGGCCAACCCTTCAAATTTTCTTGGACTGCTTTAAGTTAGCAACTAAATATATAAACGGCAATACACTTGCATATATTTGATCATACACTTTTCTTTTTCTTTTTTGTTTGTTCACTTAATTTGCCCTAAAATGGGATGAGAGCTTCAGTGACAAGGAAAATGACCTCCCATGTCTGAATCTTCCGCAGTACTCAGCATAGTGCTTAGTTAATCCTGTTGAATGAGCCTTGAAAATATACAAATACAGTTCCTACCAGATAAATGTGGTGAGGGCAGGGGTATTGGCTTGGATATTTTTATTGTAACAAAGAAATAAACTTCTTTGGAAAAGTAGGGAGTGGTAAAATGATGACATCTTTATGAATTCTATATATTCTTATTTACATTTTAAAAATGTAACATGGTAGGGAAATTGGTAACTTGCTAAAATAAATAATAGCCAATAATGTATCTGCTCATAAAAAGACAGGAAAAAAATACAACACAATAGAAGGAATCATTGTTTTGTTCATTATTGTTTCTACAAGGGAGACACAGGGCCCTGGAGTGTGGTACATGCTGGCCTGTGTTACTAACTCATGGTGAGTTTAACACATATATTTTTTAACTGTGGTTCATTATGAACATCGACGTAGCACCATCCCAGCTCCAGTCACTCTCTAAAATATTTCACATTAAAATGTATAGTTGGTTCTCATTATTTGTGGTAGTTATGTTCCATAAAGTCACCACAAACATCGAATCAAGAACTACTGAACCACTTGTTCCTAGTGGTAGAGTGAGTGTGTGTGTGTGTGTGTGTGTGTGTGTACAGTCATGGGCAAAAGTAGGTTTACAGTAGTGAGTATGTGAAACGAGTTATTTTTATATTATTATTTATTAATTATTGTGTTATTTATTTGTATTCCAACTGTAAACCTACTTTTGCCTACCCCTGTACATACATCTCACATAGATTATAATCTTAAACCCTAAAAAAATTCACTTGGTAGATTCTACTTTTCTTTACTTTACAAAAAAGAAACCAAGGTTCAGAAATGTTAAGTGACTTGCTGAAAGCTGCCACACTAACAGGGACCAGAGCTGGGATGCAACCTTCATCCAACTGGCCCCAGAGCCTGAGCTCTCTGCACTACCCGTCACTACCCACCACGACCTCCATCCTTTGGTCATTTCTGTAGGAGAGCTGAAAATAGCAAGGAAGAGTGTGGCCTTGCTGGACCTTAGCTGGGATGATATGGACAAATTTTTGCCACTCTGTGCATGCCTGCTTTCAGGTGTCAAAGTACTGATTTGGGGATTACAATACATTTTAGCAAATAGGTGAATGTGTGAATACAGAATCTGCAAACAATGAGGATTGAGTATATTTGTAAATCTTGCGTCAACATAGATTGTTTAAGGTTAGGACTAAATTCCAGTTGGCAAAGTCCCTAGACCAATATCTAGCATAGGCTTCCACCACCAGGCCACGCCCATGAGTGGGCTCCAAGGTCCCTTCTAGACCACTACTGCCGAGTGTGCGCACTCTACACCACCACGGTGCATCCTCACTGTCTACCAACACTGATCAAAATGGGTTACTGATTTTCTTCTTTGAAAACATTGATAAGCTTGCATATGAAATACTGTCTTCATACTCAAATTATAAAGCTGGTTAAAGATAAGTATAGGATGGTATTTTGTGGGAACTTTAGTGAACATTCACATTTTCTAATAGTTGCAATGAAAGAAAAAATTTCTTGGAATTATACTCCAAAGTAAGGGATGTCATTAGTTGAAGGAAGTGGCTTTATGAAATATCTGGAATTTCTCATTAGTTTTCTTATTTTATTGCTCTTTGATAATTAAAACTTATAGAATTAGAATTTTTTCATTTGTTTTACTTTATCAAATGAGTACAATATAATGGTTGTTACATTTTGGATTCCCTATATAAACATTTTGAAAATGATCCTACAACTGTCATGCTAATACAGAAAAAATATTAAAAGTCATGGTATGAATCTATATAATATTTATAAATATTAAACATTAGTTTTCTATTGCTTCTGTACACTATCACAAACTCAGTGACTTAAAACAATGAAAATGTACTATTTTGCACTTCTGAGGTCTAAAATGTATGGGCAGAGTTGCATTGCTTCTGATGGACTCCGGGGAACCCATTCCTGGCCTTTTGCAGCTTCTGGAGGCTGTCCATGTCCCTCGGTTTATGAAATCTCCTTCATCTTCAAAGTCAGAAATCACACTGCTCTGACTCCTTGTCTGTTCCCACATCTCCTTTGACTCTGACCCTCCTGCCTCCCTCTTATGAAGACCCTCGTGATTACATTGGGCATTGGATACTCCAGAATACCTCTCCATCTCAAGATCTTTAACTTAATCACACTGCAAAGTCTCTTTTGTTATGTGCAGTAATATACTCACTGGTCCTGAAAATTACCATATTGACATATTTGGTCTATTATTTAGCTTATCACAAAAGTCTACTGAGTAAAAGTGCTATAATGAACTAACTCTAAGACAACTGAGCCATAGTCTTTACCCTTAAAACCTATAATGTAGGCAGGAGCTGTCAAATACTGCAATAACCATAAAAGAAAGGGAAGTAGCTTTCAAGTCCTAAGGGAGTTCAGGGAAAGGAATAGATGAGTCACTCACTGATGGAAAAATCTCAATCTGCATAGGTCCACAGTGTTTCAGTGACTGTCCTGATTTGTCCCTTACCTCAAAATGCCATTTTCTCCTCTGTCCTTGGTTACTCCTCTTCATCCTTTATAATTTCAGAATCACTTCTTTTGAGATATGTTCCCTGATGTTCCAAGCAGAGATAGTACACTTGTAACATTGTTTTAAAAAATAGCTTAATTATGTGCATCTCTCATTAGAAAGAGTTCTCCAGTCCCTCCTCCCCCATTTTTGTATACTCTACATCCATGGTGGTTTGAATAGAATAGACACTTACATGTAAGTGGTGAGTGAATTAATGTGGGCAGGCACTGGGCACAGAGGGCATGATGTCCTGCTATCTAATTTTGGACACTGAGGGTGTCATATAGAGTGGGAAGGTAAGCCACATTCTGGAGCTGGAATTAAGAGGGTCTTTTCGAATAACTGATAGTAGGGACAGTGGGAAAAGTTGGGATAAAGGCCCAGGAGCAATCAAAGCCAAAGCACCACTCTGGAGCCCTGGGTGACCAGGAAGACGGTCATGGGTATAACAGAAATAAATACATAAATATGGAGAGCTGTAGGCCTGGGGCAGAACAAGCATGACTTCATTGTTGGCTCCATGAATCCAAAGAGTTCAAGGCAACTGCTAACTAACATGAGCAGGAAATACAGAGGTGGGATTTAAAAAAATATCAGGGTAACGTTTGAAATTAGACTCCTTAGGAGTGATAGTAAGAGCCAATGGGGTGACTTGAAGGGAAGGCTATTTAAGAAGAAAAAAAGAGGAGAAAAAAGATCAGGGACAGAATGTTAATGGATATATGCAGAGAAACCCAGCTGAAAGGGCCCCTTTTAAAGAATCAAATGAACATCAGATGAAGGATGAAGCAACAGTTTGCTCATGTGACTGTTTCTCTGATAAAAGGATAACAAGTGATTGCTTCCTGCTTGAGCAGCTCGATGGCACGAGGTCCTGTGCACACTTTGCATTGTAGCTATCTGTGGGGAGTATCTGTCTCCCCGCCCACCCTACACAATACACTTTTTGAGGGCAAGGGCTTTCTCTTTTCATCTTTACGTCTTCCAGGTGCTGAACTCTGCTCTTCACACTTAGTATGCTAACCAACAGTATCACAAATGAATGAGATTCTGACATTGTGGTATTTCTTTTCCTAATCAGTTTCTCCTATGTTTGCCTAAGACCCCAGAATGAAAAACATGTTACAAAGGAGCTGAAAGGCTGTGCACAGGCCAGAGGCTAAAAGCACACCTTGTGTTAATTCTCAGTCTTGTTTACAAAGTGGAACTGCATGAAATAGTCAGTGTGCCGCTCAGCCGAAACTTCCTGCTACATGATACTCGTACTCCTCAGGTTCAAATAAAGGACAGAAGCCTGCACTTAATTAAAAATATAAACAGGAGCTGCCTGTCCCAAGACGAGATTTAATCCTAAAGTCACCTGCGACATGTTTATCGGTCAGTCTGACTGAATACTCCCCTTGGGGGTAATCAGTACTTAAGTTATTAGAAATGCAGCTCTAATAACAGATCTACCAAGTTCACCTTAAAAGTGGATCTCAAAAAATATGTTAAGAGCAAACACATCTCATCTCATAGAACAGGATTTCAAAAGACTCAACTCAAAGGACATTCATAGTTTTGAACTTACTTAGATGATGAAAATTTGTTTTCTAAATGCAGCCATAATAATAGATATTTGAAAAGTTCATCAAAATGTTTGTTTTATATTTAAGCATGAAAAATTATAATTTATTATAACTTAATGAAATTTAGCATTGACTTACATAAAGGAAAATACCGTATGGAAAAACACACAATGGGCAGATCTGTTTTTACCACCCCCAAGTAAGCGCTAGCTCCTTCACGACCACACAGCCATCTTTCCAAGCATCTTCTGGGGCAATGACCATCCAACTGGTCTATGAGCCTCTTTAGCTGATTCTCCTATCCTCAGTGTGGCACTTACCCTACCTCGATACCGTTAAGGACAATAACATCGAAAAATAAAATTAAAGGCTGAAGCCCAGTATTCAGGAGCTGGGGTTAATTTCTCAAAGCAAGCCAATTTCTAAGGAAAACTTTTGAGCAAAAATTTCAAAAGCTTTTCACAGCTGGTTCCTACTGTCATTTGCTTGAAGTTTTTGTCAATACATGAGGAAAGACAACCTTGGGCATCTTTCTGCCTGAGGGAGCAAGATGACAGTGTAAGAGGAACACACTTAGGCTTTGATATGTCTGGTTGAAAGGGCACTCAAGCTCCAGAAAATTTCCTCTAAATGCTTATTTTTATGTGCTGTGTGCAATTTATGAGGCTTAAATCCCTACAGGAACCAGAGATGTTCACACCTCTCTTAGGGAGTGGATATTTTTCATGGTGAGACATCATATTTCTTTGTTAGGTGTGTTAGATCTAATGTTAGAAAGGTTATTAATCCATGTAATATTGCTCATTTGCAACCCAAATGATGAAAGGCTCATAAAGAAATATAGAACCAGTATGACAAGATAGCTACAAGGAAAGGTATTAAATTTAATCTGAAGATTATATTCATCTATATATTCATCAACTCCCAGGCAGCTCAGTATTAAGCTTGTTTAAATAGGTATTGGAAAAGAAGTAATGCAGCGCTCTTTCAATTTACCAATGATCCTCACATTTAGAATTGATAAGAGCTATTATGTGTGATTAAAATTGAACATAAATTATCATTTATTTTCTCATGAGTCGTTCAAGGCACATCTAAGGGAGGATCAAGCACAAGAAAACTTTGGGCAGGGCAAAGCATCTTATTTTTGCTTTGCAAAGTTGATGTATAGAACTCATGATCTGATTGCCTCTGAACATTTGTTTTGTAAGATAAATTTAAAGTGTTAATTATTCCCTACTTATAAAAATAGGCCTCATAAAGAAGAAGGTGAATTTGCTAAATGACCAATGTATACAAAATCAAGTCACCAAAAAATGGTATGTTAAATGACAGATTTGCCGATTTTCTTCCTAGGTGTTAATTTCACCATATCTTTTCTACCACTTTTCCCACGGGCTTATCAGTTGAGTTTAGCTAATATCTGCTTGGTATGTTTCAAAATTCAGGTCCCCAGAATTTCTGAAACTTCTGTCTCTGGCCCTCCCATGTGTCCCCAGCTGCCTGTGCTCTCCCGTCTTACCTTACTCCTGCCTTGGCATCTGCCCCAGGCTGCACCAGCCTGTCCTGGAGCTGGCTTAAAACATCCGTATGACGGTTAAATGAGTTATTTCTGACCGAAAGTTTGATGGATTGGTTTTTGCCTATTAGCTTGGAAAAACTGTTTTAGCCAACTGATTTAGAATTACCCAAAACCACCCAAGAAAAATCTAAGAATAATATTGTTTATTGAGTTCTTTCTTTATGCCTGGCACTTTACAAGTATCACCTCATTGAATTCTAAAGGTAATCAAAGGGTTTTCTAACAGATAAAGAAACTAAAAATTAAAATAATTAAATAATTTGCTCAAGGTCACAGAGCTATTAAGTATCAGAACTGGGATTCGAACCTAGTCTAACAGACTCTAAAGCTGGTGTGCTTTATATTAAACTAAACCACAATCTGAAACACAGTGTTTTTAACAAAGGTAAAACTCACTTTAAAAAGCCATAAAACAATTCCTGTTTCCTGAAGGTAAAGTCTGAAGTAGTCTACAATTGAATAAAATGGTACACTTTAAGTTCACAGATTCAAAGTCTTATATATTGAATACTCAGATGAATAAGAAAAGATTCTAATGAGTTTCTGTAAGGGTCTCTATAAAGTAAGGGAAGGTGTCAGAGCATGAGGCCTGGATACTCTTGCTGTACCACAATGTGGGTCTCAACTGAGCTGGGCTCTTAAACTTTCTAAATATTAACTGGAGCAGAAAGCAGACTCTTCAAAAGTGATTCACGGATAGCACAGTGGCTTTTATGTACAGATAAATGAAACAGGAATCGAAGTGTGTGTTACACTGTTTTGAAAGTAAATC
Source organism: Trachops cirrhosus (assembly GCA_028533065.1). NCBI lineage: Eukaryota > Metazoa > Chordata > Mammalia > Chiroptera > Phyllostomidae > Trachops > Trachops cirrhosus. The sequence goes on along the minus strand of CM052547.1, from coordinate 31,798,457 downwards.
TATAAGAAGGCGAGGGCTCCCTATGTTTTCTATGGTATGGATGTACTGGGAATACTGCAATAATAAAACTGCAGAACATTTATTGGGATATCTAAGTTAGCTTTCTTGGATTGGCTTCTATTCTCTTCTCTAGAGGCTGTTCTAAAAATTTATGTTTATTGACACCAGCCATGTTGGCGTGCAGCTAGTAGGAAAAGGAGAAAACGATACTTCAAAAGGGTGTCAGGAAGCTTGTTTCCATCTTGTCTCCCCTGTTTTCAGTCTGTTACTTTCAGTGCTCATCTGGACCCAACATTAGCAGAAATGCTGGCAAAAGTTCTTTCTAATTAAGCTTCTTTGTCCTTCTGTTGCATATTTTGCCATTTTGGTTGGTTTTCCCAAAAGAACACCACACCAAGTCATTCAACCATTGATTCTTAATATTTACTGAGAGCCTTCTCTTCACCAGGAGAGTGTACTAGGCATATTTCACATCAATATTCTTAGTAGATCCTGCCCTACAAATTTATAAACATTTGAGATGTGCAAAGCCATAACTCATAGTGACTACATCTTCATATGGGCCTGTCCCCCTGAACCCAAGACCCCAACAGATTGTTATGGACATTATTGCACAATGACCTTTGGGATTACACCATGAGAATATTATAATTTTACTAGCGAATAATCACAAACTGGATAACTTTACTAGCAGCCTACCATCTCAAGGAAGCTAATGCGCACACCAGTTCACTAGGGCGTGGCATTTGTGAAAGGATACTTTGCAGGGGGACATGAGAGACTGTCAATACCCTTTCTGGATGCAGAGAGAGCCTCCATTGGTTTTTGTACTAATGCAGTCTTCTCACAATTTCAGATATTACAGGACCATCATGTTAGAGATTCTTCAGCCCTTCAATTCCTCCCACTTAGTGACTCTTCGAAAGGACAAATGCTCATTTGCGAAGACTTGGGAAGCTTTTAGTAACTTACTTGTGTCCTTTAATGTAATGTTATAGGCTCCCACTTTATAATAGTGCTAATTCCCTATCATCTCAGATATGCATCCCAGGCTTTAGCAGATTACTGTGTACACAGTTTTGGACTCCACAGTAAATGAAAGAAGGAAGGAATTTACATATGGCCATAGGCAACCATATTAGCAATGAAGACGTTGGAAGGAAAGGTCTACTGGGCAAAGCTAAAGGACACAGACTATTGAGAACTTTCTCTACATTCAAGGAACATTTATCCATCATTTACATTTTTGTCCCTCACCCATTTAATTTTGCATGTTGTTAATATACTGTTACAATCATCTTTACTGGATTTCCAGCTATTATTATTTTTTTAAAAATGCCTATATGCTGGGAAACTTCCCTTAAAAATAGAAGGAGGCCATTGATGCAAGGTGTTAGTCAATTTAATGCCATCTTTGAGATGCAGAGGTTTGGAAACATGCACCAGAGAGGAGCGGCCAGGCAGGGTCTCAGTGGCCTGGCACTGGCTGAGAATCCTCCTGCAGAATGCCTGGGACAATGGGCTGCTGGCTCTGCCCCTCAGCCTTGGAGAACGCCTGTACACTGAGGTGAGGAGGGGCTACTCTTTAGTCACTGTTTGCGGTAAAGCATCATTATACTATCTGATATTAAAGCATATCAATGAATCATCTGCTTAACTTCTTATAGATCCCAATTTCATGATACTTGCCACATTTATACCAATGTTCCACATAATTGTTAATAAAGATCCTCTTCCTCTTTTTCTCTCCTTCTTCTCTCTCTTTTTTTGTATTTTTGACCAAAGAGGCTGTGACATGATTAAATAATGCTCTTGAAAGATTAAATAAAAAGGCTAATGCCCTAACTCTTTACCTTCATGTTAAGTCAGAATCAAAGGTAAGCTTATATTGGAGCATACAGGTTTTAGGTTAAGCATATGAAATAGAGTTTTCACATTGGGAGAATTAAAGGATGCTATCAAAACTATTTTCCCCACTTTTATTTGTATGTTCATTTGTCTGAATAAATATAGTGAAAAAGGCTTCTGAGGTAGAGTAAACTGGGAAGAGAGGGCATATATAATCAAATTCTGAAACCACATTACAGAACTGAAACATCTTGTCACATTCACTGTGTTCACTGCTCACGGTGTGGAGCAGGGGACAAAATTACTGAACACTTGTTAAATAAAATAGATAACAGAAGAAAAAAGGGGAAAGGTCATCAAGGAACATATATAAAAGACACATGGAGAAAGCAAAACGTGGGTAGGTACAAGGGTGGGAGGTGGGGATGGGTGGGGGGAGCAAGGGGGAAATGGAGACAACTATACTTAAACAATAAAAAAAGTGAAAAAAAGAAAATCTTATTCAAAGAATCTTTTTCTCTTTTGTTTTTTGTTTGTCATATATATACCAAATAAAAACTCTTATTATATTGTAAGAATCACAATGAACACCAACACTGGCATAATTTAGAAGCTTTGAGTGCCAGGTGATGACATTAAAGTGGCATGGTGGAATACCTATGGCTGAGTTCTCAGTTTCCATTATGAAATTGTTAAGCAGGTTTAGCAAACTGCTCTTGGGTATAGTTATTTTATGTTGATATTGATGTGTAAACATAATGTTAGCAATGGAAATTACAGACAACATTTCATTTTAAATATACCAGAGACGGATTTCCAGAGATTCAAAATAAAGGAATGGACAGAAGGGATCTATTATCTTATAGTCATACTATGGGCCAAACACAATGCTCAGAATTCGGGAATTTCAGTTAACTTTCATGGCAGCTCAATACAGTCTAAGCTACAACTCCAGCTTTATATGAGGAAAATGAGGCTCAGAGAGGTTAGGTGGCTCACCAAAGGTCACACAGCTAGCAAGTGTCTAAGACAGGACTTACACCTGTTCTCTAATTTAAAGTCCAGGATTGTCTCCACATACCATGTTGCTTTTTCTTTGCAGATGAGATAATTTTACCCTAGTAAGGTATCGTAATTTGTACAATTTTTACAGCACATTTAAAATCCAGGTTTTTTGAACTATGGTACATTTACACAATGGAATTCTAT
>CM052547.1:31631812-31795300 GCA_028533065.1 Trachops cirrhosus | reverse complement strand
GCCTTTAACAGGAACCTAAACAACAAAACAAAGAACCAAGTAAAATATAACAAAAGACACTGAAATAGAGGACAAGTTGTCAGTGACCAGAGGGGAGAGGGGAGGGAATTTCAGGGGAGAAGGGAAGGGTTTACAGGAACAAATATAGAGGACACATGGACAAAACTAGGGGTGTTGGAAAGGGGAGGGAGGAGGGGAGAAATGGGTGGGTGGGCTGGAATGGGAATAAAGGATAGAAACTGTACTGAATAAACTAAAATAAAAAAATTAAAAAAAAAATAAAATCCAGGTTTTTTACTTCTCAGATCTGCAATCCATCTACTACACTAATATATGGAGATGAATTTACATTATGAAATATTTTTTGGGTGGATTCCTTTTAACTTCAAGTTTACTAACTCACAACTTTAAGATACATATGAAGCGTGCAAACCTTCGTTTCCCAGCATTGAACAAACACTGCATCACTAGTGGGATGAGGAGTTTCCACATGCGCGCTACATATTTGCAGTTAAGAAACAGGTTACTCTGAAGGAAAAGCAAGGCGCTTTGTAAATCTCGTGATTCACAAGCTTGTCATGAGTGACAAGAGAACACTCTTTTAACTGAAATTAAGTGGAATGAATTTCAGACATGAATGGGATTCCTGGTGTGTATATTCTATGGACAATAAATGTGGAATCATAACATGATAAAGAAATCAATATGGCAGCTTGAAATATTGTTCCCACAGTTTTAGATTTTAAATAATTTCTCGTGAAATAAACAGGAAGAAACCATACATGATATCCAGACCCAAGTTACCGGGCTTTAACAGCAGCCAATGCACACGACCCACGCAATAGCAATCCAGGATTCAACCTAATTGATTTTAGTGTCTCCCACTGGTTAGGCAGAGATTGATGCAGCTAACCTTTATCAGCCAGCTCGGTTACATTTTCCTATCTGTGAAGTGCACTGCTTGGTTTAATTCTGCTCATTTCGGAACAGTTTGCACACTTGTCAGGAAAGCTGTAGAAAAACTTGGTTCCCAAACACAGATAAACTCTTGTTCTACATTCCCTAATCTCTGGTGATTTATTAGTGCAGGAACTTAAATCCCTGAAAAGCCACATATAATTGACTTTCTTTGCTTTCAAATAATTAGAAAATGGTAATCTCTGAATTATGGTTAAATCCACACTACATCACTGTGTAACATGTAACCTATCTCACAAAGTTTGTGACTCAAAAAATTATTTTTAGTTATAGTGTTTGGGAGAAAGAGCCAAAACATAATGAAGTTTTTCAGAAAAAATGGAGAATCTGTACTGAAAATTCAAGAAATTATTTTGTTTTACATGGGTAAATTATTTCTGAATACTATAGAGCAAAGTTAACATTACCACAGAGGTAAAAAATAAATTATTTTTCTGGCCTTAAACACCTTCTCATTAAATATCTGTGCTTTCATCACACAGGTGAAAACCACTATAAATGACATCCCAGTTACCAGGATTCCCAAGGGTTCTCACTGCAAAAGCTTTGAATTACCCTCCTGAGAAACTACATATGCTAATGTATTACTGCAAGATTATACTAGGGGTGGATATTCTTAGACTTAAGGTAAAAAATGTTCTTAGTCTTCATGTCAAATAAAAATAGCTCCAAATTTCCAAATCTTTACTAATCCAGTGTTACTGTATTTATAAATCCTACTACACAATTGGTCCTTTATAATGATCTATTGATTAATTTAGGATCAATGGGAAATCACAGGTGGCTTCATGAGGAAAATTTAAAAAAGCCCTGCTGAAAGGCACAGATGATGCATTATAACTGGGCTTGTGTATCATCCACAGTAACTAGGGAGTGTTTCCAAAATCATAGTTTGTGTCTGCATCTGTGCATGGGGCCCTGGGGTGGGTCAGTGTTTCCCAAAGTTTGATACTCAAGGTAGTATTAGGAGATGTGCAAATGACCAAGTTTTATTTGATAGATATGGATTCATTTTAAAAGTCAATTAAACAATCTAACTGGCAACAGTAAAACTTTTGTACTAATTTATGGATGTTTATGTTTAGCGTGACTTTAAGTAAACATCTTTTGAATCAACTTAAGGAAAACTATTAGTAATTTATAATACGCAGCTATGGCAAAATGTATAAAGATGTAAGAAACAGTAACTGTCATTTTCCCTGTTTGGGGATTCAGTCTGCTTTTGTCCATTGGTACAAACAATTGTAAATTGACTTCCATCATCGTAAAAAAGATGTAAGTTTATATTTTCATTCCCTCCCCATCTTGAACAGTGGATTTATTTCTGTAAGTATGTAGCATTCTTTGTTGACAAAATACAGAATCTTCTTCAGTTAATATTTACAACTTTTTGGACAATCACATGATCACCTCAGCGTTTAACGTTAAGATATGGACAAGCTTATGTACACAAAAGTACTCCTGTCCATCCGCTCTCACACACACAGTGACCTGCATTCCCAGATTTTGTGTGCTGGTCAGTGTGCACAGTTTAAAGTTAGAATAAGCGAAGTAAACTGATGAAGAAAAGAGCACCAGAGGCATGGATACATGGCACAGACCGATAGATCTCAGAGAAGAGGAGGGTGAGGGGGACAGGAAGAGACTGGGCAAAGAGCATGTATGCTTATGGGCACAGCCCATGGACACAGACCACAATGCAGTGAAGGCCAGAGGCAGGGCCAGGGGCTAGGGGTGGGTGGAGGAAAGCAACGGCGGGGCGGGGAGAGGAATGGGGGGACATCTGTAATAATGTAAACTACAAAACCAGAGTTAGAATGAGATTTTAAGGTACTAAGAATAAACAGTTCTCAAATGGAGGAAAACTGTGAAACACTAATTGATACAAGTTATCAAAATATATTCAAATTTCAGCATTCCAACTCACTTTGTAAATTTTATATTTTACTTCAGTCAGTATAAGTAGGCTGGTCTGCTCATGAAACTAAAAAAAGAAAAATTATTGTCTAGAGGAAAAATTCAACTCACATACCTAGAAACTCGGATAAATTTTTGAAATATAAATCAATGCATAAACAGCCAGAACACTCAGTCTCACATTATTTTTAGTAATTGGTTGGCATTATCATCCGAAGTATTGATTGACTGAATTGTGTACATTTCAACTGGTTTTATTTGCCCCTGAGGAAACTGAGACAGTCCTACACCAAGTGTGGAATTAGCTGAACCTCAACTTTGAACAAAATCATTAACTAAGGATCATTCTTCTTACTTCCTCATCTTAATGATTAGCTCCATGTGAAAACAGGCCCTCTAATTTTGTTAATGCTATATTGGAGTTGGATAAATTCACCTACCAGCCTAACCAATTTGTTCCCATTTTGTTGTAATTGCTGTCTTAGCCAGAGCTTCTTATTACCTGAGTCTTCACATATAACCATAGGAAAACACATTTATAACTAGCAAAATAAAACTTGTCTTTTTCTAAATTTTCCATATATGACAATTTACTTCCCATTATGCTGAATGGAAGTTTATTTACTATTTATAGTTTGTTTTCAGGCTAATGGTAAAAAAATGCAGGAATAAAGCTTGCATTAAAACATTGCTTATTTATATAACATAACATCCTCTTACTATGCAAGTTCAATGTCAAAAATTAAAATAATATGATATAAAATTTTTCTTTTTTAATTTTGATAAATTGCATCAGCAATAATTGATCAATTATGTAAAGCAACTGACAATTGTGTCTACCTATTCCATATCCTATTTCCATAAAACAGCCTTTTTACTTACATCCCTCATTATTCCAAAGGAAAAAACATCCCAGGACTTTGCTTGCACCTAACCATCTCATTAGGTTATGTATGTGTGTGGGTGAGTGTGTATTTGAAGAGAAAGCTGGACAATGGCTGACATGTGTCTTAGAGCTGCCATTAAAGGATAGAGAGGATTTCCACAGGTGAAATGTCTCTGGGAAGGAAAGGCAGAGCAGAGTGTGTGGTTGGTTAGAGAAGGGGGGATCTGGGATGTAGAATGATGTAGATTGGTAGAGTGGTCTTGAAAGGTAAGTAGTGGCTCCACTTCGAAATGTATTAAATGTTTCCCTATGGAGTTTGAGTTCCATTCTATGGGCAATGGACAGTTGCCAGAGTTTTAGCCAGTGGTATGACAGCAAATTATTTTTTAAAATTACACTTTATTGTTTAGGCCATTACAGTTGTCCCCACTGATAGGGCCTTATTTTTGGAAGGCAAACTTTACAGCAGTATGAAGTTAGACTAAGAAAAACAGATCCGCTCAGAGGGATTTGCCCAGTTTTGGTTCATTGGACAGCACTGCTGCTTGGGTGCCATCTTGTCCCTTGGTTTTTGCGTAATAAACAGCATAGCAGACTTATGTTGAAAATTTTCTAAGGTCTCATTGTTTATGAGCCAATTTTGTTCATTAAATACTCTCTGGAACTGTGTAAGAAGGGAACTGTAACAGATGCTGCAAGTCTGCAGTTGACACGCAGCTTTCCGCAATGAACTGGAGCTGAGATGGAAAGGCTAACAATTTTCAGGCTGAAATGTACCTTTAACCCCATGTCTGTTATGGCTCTGGACCATACACGGTCCTTAACTCTCACTTTCCAGACCACTGGTGAAGAGGAAAGATGGCTTCTTTGTCATCTCAGAGGAAACTATACAGAGATAGCCACAGCTTTTCTGCTGTCATTTCAGGATAAACTTACCAGGAATTAAATATCTCCAGTTCTATGCTAACAGCATGACTGCCCCTCCAAATATGCTGTGTTTGGCACAATTGTGGGCATGCACGGAGCTTCCTGCACAGATTCCTACTGCTTGCATTTCTGGTTTGCACACCGGCACACCGAAGTGTCATGTCCATATTATTACTCAGGGCTTGTCTATCTCTTCGTCACCTGTGCATTTCTCCAGTTGCCCAGAGACTGAAGTCTTCCATTACTCTTAGTGATTCTCTCTGAAATTTCCTGATATCAAGTGTCTACCTACCTAGATACCTACCTATTGCCTTTTCCCAGAATCCCCTGTTAACCTACTCTACTAATCCTCTGGGAAACCTACCAATTACTCCTTACTAAACTTGTATGACTCTCTTGTAATCCCGGTACACCTTTTTGTTTAGATTTTCCCTCCTAGCTGTGGCTGAAGCTACTTCCAAATAAATGTCCCAAATCAACATTGAGTGTTGAGATGCAAAACTCCCTGGTTTTGATTTTTAAAAATCATCAGTTAAGTCATAGTTTTAAAATGATTACTGAATATAAAAAACAGGTACTATTTTATTAAAAAAAGCAAATGAGCTTTTTCTAGTGTGTGCATTTAAATTATATGTGAGTCACAGTAAAATGATGTTTCATTTGACAGAGAGTTTTATATGATAAATACAGACATATTCTTTAAGAGACTGAGGGTTTGTGTTGCATGCTTACACATTTATAAATATTGGGAGGTAGACAAGGGAAAAGAAAAATGAAAAAAAAGCATTTGAATAGAAATATGAATATTTCTGGTGTAAAAAATACTTGTTGAAGATAATGCTGTTTTCACTTTTTACCTAGAAATATCTAAATAATTTGGGAAAAGTCATGGGAAGTGTAGAAACAGTTATGCCCCAGTCACCTGTTATCCCACCAAACAGAAACAATCATTGTTAATTATAAGGTATTATATTTATTAATGCATTTAATATTGAGATATATAAATCATTTTTTATTTTTTCAATTCTGATCTTTAACAGGACCAAGGGAGCCAAAACTTTATTTTTCCAAAAAATTTTAAACTAAATTCTTTTAAAAAATTTCTTGTTATTACATAACCATTATCCCACTTCGCTGTCTACAGTCCTCTACATAGGACTATGATGCCGTACCGTAATGGACGCGACAAAACAGCACATGATGATCCTCAAGGCAGTAAGGAATAATTGTAGAATGAGGTCAAAAGTCTTTAGTTGTATTCAAAATCAGATGCCAATTCTGTTTCTAGCAAACTCCAATGCACAGCAAAATTTATGTACCAAATAAACAGAGCATGCGAAAGCAGATAATACTGCAATATCTTTAATCCGTTCCTATAGCTGGGACAGCCTCTGGCCACCTGGGAGCTGGGCATCGCTGCCTTAAATCAAGGTACCATGGCCTTTTTTTCTCCTACAAACCCCTGGGACATAGCCGGTCGGTTTTTGGAGTTTCTCTATTTCATCCTGGAAAGTGGCATTTGTTCATAGCCTGTAGGAACTAGGTTATTTTAAACTGTGCTAAGAAGTTGCTCATTTTTGCCTTGGATTTAGGCAGCAAAATACAAAGTGACATATCTGCTGTCTTAAACCTCGATAGACACAGCAGTTGATGTAGCGCAGTTGATGACTTTGCAAAGCCTTTCACTAATTCAGAGGGCTGTCACGTATCTAATTGTTTGGTCCTATCATAGCCCTATCACCTTGTTTATTCCGCAGGATCGAGCGGCCCTATGTGCACAATGGCTCCTCTCGTGCCAGGCTAATTGGTGCTGGTGCCAGTTCTTGACTTCTATCACTTTCCATCTGAAGTGGTTTATCATCACCACTTCATTTGTCTGACAGCAGTTCCTCCTGAGTTTCAAAATTGATCCTGACAACTTCCGTTTTTAACCTCAAGGCTGTGCCCCGGTTACCTAGGTAAGTCTGACAATTTGATGTTTCTCTTCATAATCAGTGATGGTTCAGGACAGTCAGCCTCTGAGCCCTTGGCACCTTTGAGAGAAGTTAGGCCTCTGTGTCTCATCCATTAAGAGGAGGGGAAGCTCCCGGCTAAGCAGAGAAATGGGAGAAGTCTCATTTTTGTTATTTAGGTATAAGCAGAGTTGAGTAATTTATTACCGGGGTGGTCTGGGAAGGCAGATGGAGAAAGACAGACAGAGTTTGTGCCTCAGGCTTTAAACATATTAAGATAAATCCTACTGCAAAAGTGTAAATGTTCAATGTAGAATTTCTCACCAGAGTTTTAACCTCTGGTTTTGGGTCTGGATTGTTTTGTTTCTGCCACCTGAAAAGAAAGTTGTTTTTTTTTCCCCACTAATTTGCTACTGGCCTTTGTCTCATTGTTTCTCCTACTTAGTTAGGTCAAGGGTTCTACTAGTTTCTGTTGCTTGACACTTTGTGTCCACTATTTCCTCTTGTTTGCAGATGAATTTTTTAATCTGCATTAAATTTTTCTCTTCTAGTTATAGGTTTTCATTTCATGATATTTCTGTGTTAGAATACTTTGGGCTATAATGAACAGAAATTTCCAACTCAACCTGACTGAAACAGTAAAAAAATATATTTTCTCACATAACGGGAAACTCAGAGGCTAAATTTAGATCATATGCCCATTCCTTCACCCATGAGCTACAGGGGAAACGGTCAGACCAGTGAGTGGTTCTCCAAGTGTGGTTAAGGGCCAGCGGCATCAGCGTTGCCTGGGGATTTGTTAGACATGCCAATTCTCAGGCCCCACTTACATCCTGTGGGATTGGAAACCCTGGGGCTGGGACCAGCATGTGCTTTAACACATGCTTCAGTGATTCTGATTCAAGTTCAAGTTTGATTTTAACTAATCAAGGGTAGAATGGATTTAGGAGACACTAAGGTGACCTCTCCAACATCTCTTGTGGGAGAGAACTAAGTTGTGAAGTCATTGTTCTTTGGACAATGGTTCATAGTTTAGAGTATAAGTTTCATACTTCATTTATTAAATATATCCCCAATTATACATTTTATTCTTTGTAATGCTACTATAAATAGGATTCTTTTCTTAATACCATTTTGGCTTGTTCACTGCATGTATAGAAATGCACATTATTTCTTCATATTAATTGTATCTTGCAAACTTGCCAAACTCACTTATTAATTCTAATAGCTTTTGTGGATTCCTTAAGATTTTCTATATATAATATTGTGTCACCTATAAATAGAGATACTTCTCTTCCATTCTAATCTGGATACCAGCCTACTTTTCACCAAACATTTCATATCCAGTTTTAGAGACTCTTATTTAACATGACCAAAGGATGAGAAATATACCCAAAGAATATATGAAAAATTTATGCCATTTTAAAATTACTTGAACATTTAGGATAGAAAAATTTTTATTCACCCTACATCAGGCTTTGTGCAAAGTGCTCCTTATATTATATAACATGTATGCACCAGCCTTAGAAATGAGTATTAATAATCCATTTTATGGATAAGAAGAAGGAGACTCAGAGACCTCAGCATCAGGGAGTTCAGAATCAGCAGACCAAGAGGGGATCTGAACCTGGGTGTCTGCCTGACTTCAAGAACTTTTTCCAAGTACCAACACAGAACAAAATACCTTAGAAACAAATTTAATACACAGAAAATAATACCAACAACCTCTAGATCTGCAGAGGGCTCTGGAGAATGCAGCCCTCAGCACCGCCTTTGGCTTCCGAGGCCCTTCCCACCTAGGCACCCGTCCCCAGTCACCGCTGCCTTGGGACACCTTCTCTGCTACTGGGCTCCTCTGGCGGTCCTTCACTTAGCCAGTGAAGAGGCTCTCCGTGCCTCCCGAGGACCCCTCGGTCTTGGCAGAATGGCCACTATTTCTCTTAAATTTCTTCCCTGCCACCACTTACCTTTCCCATATCAAACTCTCCTTGCTCAACTGTTATGAACATTACCACAAACACAGGAGCGATGTGACTGGGCCACATAGGACAAGGGCTGCAGCAACCTAGCTGATGGGTTTCTGTGTAACGATTAATGAAGTTGATTCCGAGTTGTGTTTTATAGGTATTGGAGTGAACATGCATAATTCTGATTTAGCAGTTTCCTTATATAGACATATGTATAGAAACCCAAAACTTTGTCTTTTATCCCTCAAACATTTTCACAAGTTCTAGGAAAAATACATAGACTCTGGGTATGGGGCTGTGAGAGTAAAGATCAGTAAGCCCCGTTTCATTTCCCCTTGGACCCAGTAGTACTACATGACTGACCCACCAAACCAACTACTGCATTTACCTTCTTGCTTTAACTAAAAATGTGCACGCGTTACCTCACAGAGTTATGTGATGGAAGCAAATGCAAAGGACCCTTGTTTTTGTTAAGCCATTCAACCACATTATAAAGAGTAACATTCATTGGACTTTAGAGGTTTTGAACATAGGTTAAGAGCTCCCATAATCTGAGCTTCTGGGATGTGGGGACCTTAGTATGTGGACAACAAGAGAGCAGGGCAAAAGTAGGCTTACAGTTTTGTGTATGGGAAACAGTTTATTCTTGTGTGATTATTTATTACTTTATTATTTTCCATAGGCACTGTGAACCTATTTGCTCCACCAGGGATATAGGTATTATTAAGTCTTTTTCAGTTGTAACATTTTGTGAAAAAAGAAACAAAGTGCTCCCAAGAACATAACATCCACTGCACTGCAATTAGCTCTGTTTCTCTAGCTAATGGCCTGATTACTTGCCTCTTCTAGTGGCTCCCTAGCTATTTTCACAGCTTAAGGCTCTGTTGCTTACATCTATACTTAGGTTGCAGGTGATAATTGCTTCCTTATCAGTTTTTTGCTACTTTCTTTCTAAGACTTTTCTATGCTTCTCCTAACCTTTCTGTACTTCTTTCTCTTTTGAGAAATTCCATTTAGGGGAATGTCTCCTTAAGGACTTATTCCAGGTGCAATGGTTTCTTAAAGGAGCCTACATTTTCATTCTTTCAAAAGGGAATCATCAAATATTTAGTATGCATCAGGAACAGTACAGTATTCTGGGAATATAACACTGAATAATCAAATATGGCCGCTAATTTTTAGTTTAGTGTGGAAAGTCAGTACTAGATAATCAAACAGTAACACGAGTAAATTAACAGTTGTAAATTATGATAACTGCCATGAAGGAAAGGTACATGGTGCTGACAGAGAGCAGATCCAGGGAACCTAACAATGATTAGTAAATCAGAGAAGGCCTTGTGGAGGTGGTGATATTAAAACTGAGAACTGAAGTGCAAGTAGGAGTTCAGTGAGAAGATGGGCAAGACTATTCCAAGCAGAAGAAACAGCATTTAGAGTAACACTGAGGTTTTAAGTTTTACATTTCACACTGGCAGGAATGTTTGTAAGCCAGAGATAAAACATGATTTTCCACTACAGCTGTCAGTGGAAACAGTTGCCTATATAAAGAGTAAATTTTGGATACAGGTAAAGAAAGCAGTAATCAAAGGAAAGACTGGAGCATGCTACCACTTAGCCTTTTACCAGAATGTTCTTTTCCTTGTATAACAGGACCAGAGTTTAATGACCAGGTTGCCACATATTACATCAAATAAGTTATAGTTTTTTCTGTTGTTCTTTACTATTGTGTGTCCCATAACAAAAGTCCTCTGGCCCTCTATCTCCTGCTTCCTTCTTGCTCTCAAGATCAGAGGCTCTTCAGCTGGTTAATTATCAGAATAACTTTGGCCATCTAAGAAACTAACTGTAGGGTCATCCCACCAATCCCAGAACCACTACTGAATTGGGATGTCCCGGGGTGACACTCAGGTAATCCACATTTTTTTAAAGCTTCTTAGGTGATTATTATAAGAAGTAAGACTGGGAAACCCAGTTCCACTACTAGCTGTGTGACCATGGGCAAGTCACTTGCCCACTCTCTGACTCAGTCTCCTCAATGGTAAAATAAGAATCAGCCCTGGCCAGTGTGGCTCAGTTGATTGGGTGTCATCCTGCAAAGGGTTGTGGGTTCGATTCCTGATCAGGGTACAAGCCTAGGTTGCAGGTTCAGTCCCCAGCTGGGGTGTATAGGAAAGGCAACCAGTCAATCAATGTTACTCTCTCATATAGATGTTTCTCTCCCTGTCTTTCTCCCTCCCTTTCCCCCTCTTTAAAAAACAAGACAACAAAAAACTCTTTCTCCCCTCTCTCTGTAAAAGCAATGAAAAAAATGTACTCAGTGAGGATAAATGAAATAATAGTAAGAATCATGTGGGTACCTGTCTGATGGGGTTGTTGTGACTCTAAAGAGAGGGAGAGAATCCTGACTCCACAGGACACATTTGGACAGGAAACACAACCACGGAGGGAAATGCTGACTCCAGGCCCTGCAGAAGTGTAGGGTTGTCCCAGAGACGGGAGGACTCCCACAGACTCATCTCTGGTCCTGATTTCTGAGGTCACTTTGTGAGCTTCTTTACAAGCTGGGCAACTCCACCTCTGCCACCACTGCAGGGTTGACTGTGGTGTCATGGGTATTAAAACCTGCCTCCACGCCTTCTTTTGCAGCACTACCTCCATGCTTCCCACTCCCATAATTGGCAGGAGGCTGTCAATTGTCAGACCATACTTTCTGGGAGACAGGGGACAGTCTATAACTCAGGTTGGCCAGTCAGAATATTTATTTTCATAAGTACAGCCACGGGTACAGAGGTTCGCAGAAGACCCTGGCAGGATGAATCAGAGGTTCATTTGCAGTAATTGATATGGGCACCAGGGGGGAAAAAGGTCTTTTCTTGCAATTGCTATCAACAAAAGTGATGAAACCTTGGAATTTCCCATGGGTATCTCTGCCATCAAATGCAGGCGCCTGCTGAGGATGACACTGTGCAGAGGAAAGCAGAGCCAAGAGAGGAAGCAGAGATGGAGAGAGTTCTGATGAAGATATCATTGGAACACTGGGTCTAGCCACTTCCAAAACCATTGTGGCTTTCTCAGGGCCTGGGTTATGCTGAGCAAATCTCTTGTGGAATGTCTCTACACATTTATCTATTGGTTTAACCCACCTGGAAATAGATTTCTGTCACCCACATCCCAGAGTTCTGCACAATGCTTTTGGGTGCTTTACTGACACATTTGTAGTCAGTATGGAGTACTCCAGGGTGCTGTGGAGTTGGGTTTGAGAAGTGGCTGAGGTTATCTCCCTCTAACAAGCCAGAGAAGTAAGTGAAGAATTATAGATGAGAGATGAAGGCAGGATTGCTACTGTTTTAGCTCTATCTGTATTACAATTACCAAAGAGCAAATGTTTCAAAATTCTTAAAAGGAATGAATCAGATAAATTTATCATAAAGTGTTTAAAAATTGATTTACTATCTGGACTGCTTAGAAATTTTGCTATTGTGGAGATACAACTGCAGATAAGAGCGGGCCTGTCCTGTGTCTTAAAACAAAACCACCATAATACAAATGCTGTTCCTCCAGCTTCAGTAAGAGTCTGTGTCTTATATTAAAGCTATACAATATGTTGTTCTATGGTGAGTATAACTCAATTCAAAGCTACATTGAGTACAAACAGGAATGCAGTCACATAGAGACTTAGAAGTTAATGAAAATTAGCCTGGTATATGAAGCACAATTTTAAAAGTTGAAAAAAATAATTGTGTTACACTAGTTATAGTTAAGACTTAGGTAATTAATCTGACTTTGAGATTTAGATCCTTTCCCACCCTCTTTGATGTAATTATCCATTAGATTTACTAGTGCATATTTTTCATGTCAAGCTAATAAGAACTCCAAAGTGAAGACATGAGGCTGGATGCAGGAGAGAAGGGGGTAAGGGCGAATTTGATGCATGTGGAAGCAAAAGAGTGTAGGGAAACATCAGCTTTTATTGCACAATTAATCACTAAAAATATGCAGGAGTGCCAAGCTATCTTTATTTGGTTATAATACAAGGGAAATGGATATGAACTCAATACATCTCCAGTTTGACTACTCAAGGAAAAAAGTGCTGATAAAAACAAGTTGAAAATCAATAAAAACACAGAGTTTTAGAACCAAAAGGGAACTTAACATCTTCTGTCATAATGTCCTTGTGTTTTAGGTCCGGAGCCACATGTAGGTGGGCTGAGGGCCTTGGCCAAGGCCACATAACTACCTAGTGGAAGTTCTCTTGGTGCTAATTAATGATTATTTCCCTTTCTAAAATATATAGCTATTAGAAAATAACACACAGATTAGGTGAAGTTCTTCCAGTAGACGCGTTTCATGGAATCCCCGATGTGGGGTTTCTGCCATTTGCCGAATATAGGCATTCCAGTTAGGCATCCTGGAACTGGGGAAATAGCCACAAGATAGGTTCAGAGATGCCCCACTCATTGTGAGATGGAACTGAGCTAAAAGCTCCATTGATTACCTGATCCCCAAAGCCCCTACTCTGACAGTCAATGTTTTGGGTCTCCTGAAATCAGTGTCAATTCAGAGCCAGTCCAGTAATCCCTAAAAGTCTGATTATTCCCTATTTCCCAATGCATAGTCACTTTGTAAAAGGCCACAGCATTTAGTGACACTTCGGTGAGTCTTTTGGAATTATGTGGTAGTTTTTAAATAAAAATTTACATTTGTAGAATAAGATAGTCTATAATAACATAAAGATAGAATGTCATGTCCTGAGTTTAGTTTAACTCCACAAAACAGGAAAAAAAGAGATGTCTGGAGAGAGTTAAGAGGTAATGGGGAGAAATGTCAAAAACAAGGGAAGATTTACTCATTTCCCCAGGACAGCCTATTAGTTCTCAGAACTGCTGGTGAGCAGCTTGCTCTAAAGCCGACATAAATATTGTGG
Source organism: Trachops cirrhosus (assembly GCA_028533065.1). NCBI lineage: Eukaryota > Metazoa > Chordata > Mammalia > Chiroptera > Phyllostomidae > Trachops > Trachops cirrhosus. The sequence continues at coordinate 31,781,749 of CM052547.1, read as the reverse complement.
CAATGGAAGAGGTCACTTTTACGCACTGATATGAAGAATGTGATCCATTAGGATCTGACAAGGTAGCCAGAATCTGGCCACAAGGCTACTCTTTGCAAACCACAACCACCACTGGAAACCTTTGATCTGTGCATTTCAGATGGGCTACCCAGGCGAAATGGCACCCTGCCATGTTTTTGCAAAATCTGTTTTCGGGAATCCTGTTTCCTCTCTGCAGTTCTTGGCCATCAGTGACTCTCATGGACATTCATATAATGCGAATATGGATAGAGGTATGCCCTTACAAAGTTACATGAGCCTTACAAGTAAGCCTCCTGGAAGGAATGGCAACACAATTGTTTGAAGCTAATATGATGATTCAGGTAGTGGTGCTGTACACTGTAAATACACAAAAATACAAAACCCAAAGGGACCCCAAAGTCAAAACTGAATAAATGAATATTTAAGAATTCCAGATGCTAAAAATACACCTGAGATCTCATTTTCTTCTTAATCCAAAATTGCTTCAGGGAAGAAAGCTCTTTGCCTTCTGGAATACAACATCAGCCAAGTTAACTTAGCATCTTGGCAGAAATGAAGGGTAACCTGACTTTTGCTGATTGTAAACAGAGAGCATGAAATTTAAATGTAAGATATACTGAGGAGAAAAGCTGCCTACCTGTTGCTGTGAATTAAAAAAGACATATGCTTTTTAAATTTTCATGGGTATTGCCATAATAGAAATAAAATTTGTTAAGATTTCTTCAAACGCACACCTGCCATTACAAGCTCAATCTAGCTGATGTAAAACATTTCAGAAGAATGAGAAATAGAATTAAAACCAATTAAATTTTTCCATTACCATGAGTTTTCCATTTAAGCACATCACCATTTTCCCACCTAGTCTAGATTGCGCATAACTCTTTACAGCTCTTCCAAAAACACAGCATCTCGCTTTTTGGATATGGGATTTCAGGTTGCAGTTATGCTTTTTTTTCTTTTTCTTTTTTAGCTTTAGGTTTGCAGACATACCTTTGATCCAAAGAAAACTGGGAGTCTCTGCCTAATTTTCTGCCAGTGGTTCCAGTGAATGAACTTCTGATTTCTGTTGATTATTGAATTGCTTCTGGGGATGGATCTAAAATGCAGGCACTGACCCTTAATGTCAATCATAAAATTCTGAGTCCAAAATTCGGAGGCAATTTCATTGTTTACTGTGTATTTCTGGCAGCATGATCATAAGCAGCCTGACTGCTTTATGGATTTGTCTCTCTCCTGAGCAAACTTAAAACACGGCTTAGTAAAACCACATTGGTTTATTGAGTGTATGGAAGCTGGCTGCTACTCCCGTTTCTCCTGCTAGTAGACATTATTTGGCTTTCTGCATCTGAAAAGAGTTTTAAAATTGAGAATTTTTCTCAGTGTTACTAAATGCGTCTTTCTTAGCTAATTATAATGTAATGGGTCATGTAGAAAGCATTTGAGAATATCTTGTGATACAAATCATTTATATTTTCAAGTATATTTCATATTATAAGAAATGCAAAATTGTGTGAACCTACTTTATATGAACTGATAATTCATAATAAATTGGTTATAAAAGTCATTTGGAAGCTGTTCCTAGGACTATGAAATATATCAATATTTGCATCTATTGTTTTTCATCTCCAAATAACTATTAATTGTGACCTTACCCATTGGTACACAATGAGCCTTCTGGAATTCTACATTTATTATCGAGACATTTATTATCTTTATTAAAAGTGCATTTAGGCATCTCCACCAGCACGGCCACAGCACGGAAAGCTGGGTATGTCACCTCTGTGTTACTTTCTCTCTGAACATTTCTGAGCCATTTTTAATGTCAACTTCTGGCCTTCTCCAATTTTGAAAATTAATGAGGAAAATCCTCTCTCTATCAAGATGCTTAACTAGATATGCAGCCAGAAGCCACCCACATGACAGTTAAATGTCACTGGGAAAGAAGAGAGTGGCGTCTGTGCAGGATGCACTCTGTTCGAGCGAGCAGGAGACTTCCGGAGACGTGGCTGTGGGTGTCGCCGGTGTCAGCTCTGCCCCCGCACGCTTCTTTATTGGCTTTTAAAACTCACTGATGCTGTGCACAGTGAGCCTGAACTATGGACCACACAGATGGACTTCCCAAGTGAGCTCAAAAATGTTCTGAAAAACTAAGAAATTTCAGAAGTGTAAAATTGAAAAAAATAAGAGGACCGAGAGCTCTACGTAAAAGAAATTTCATAACTAACATATAAATTAAATGTTTTATTCTAGAGGTGAACCAGAAAATTATACTATATTAAAATGTAACTACATTATCACTAAAATACTGCATGATAGAATTTTGCACAAGTGTGTCACGATGATGGAGTGCAAAGAGGCACTTTTCTCTCCATGAAATCAGATGGCAGATTCTCATGGGCACTGATATAAATCATTTTCATGGTTATGCAAGTGTGAAGGTTGGCGTATATGTACCTAAGAGAGAAGGCATATACCTTTCTTTCCCAAAGCATTTAACTTAATATTTTCGAATAGAGGCAGGAAAACCCTTATTGTCATGGACAAAGGAAGTATGTACCAGGTGCAGGGGAGGCCACGGTGAAATGGCCTGCTGAGGGCCACATCACAGATCCCATGGCCTGGTGGGTGGAGGCTGGTGACCGTGATATTAACAAACTCCAAGTTCACCACCATAAACGTCTTAACAGGGAAGCACAGGAGACACATAGGAGGGGCAACTTAAACATTTCAGGCTTAAACACTTCAGAAAATGCATTCCAGAGGCACCTACAGACCTATAGGCTTAGGGCTGAGAGACCTGATGGCTGGTTCCAGGAACTGGAAGAAATTTTGTACAGCAAGAGGATTAGTGCAAAATGAGTGGTGTGGCCAGAAATAATCCTGGAGAGTTAAGTAGAGGACATCATAACAGGCCATGCCAGTTAAATGAACGAGTTCAGGTTTATCCTAAGAGCCACTGCAGGGGACCCAAAATGAGCTTCACACATGAGGAGGGAAGAGAAAATGGAAGGATCAAATGGCAACAAGGTCTCTGCACGGGGCAACTGACTGCAGTGAAACAAGACAGACTTTGAAGAAAAATGATGAGTGTAGTGTTGTACCTAATGAGTTTAAGGGATCTGCGGGGCACTCAGTGGGTGTATGGTTGACCAGGAAGGAGATGGTGCTGTAGGGGGGCTGCGAGGGGCCAGGTGTTTGTGGGTTGGACCACACTGGGAAAGCATGCAGAGTGAGAAGAAAAGAGGTTCTAGTGTAAGAACCCTGGGGAACATTAGCATCTAAGGGACGAGAAAAGTAAACAAAGTAGCCTGCAGAGGGAACTGAGAGTGCAGGCGAGGAAGACCAGGGACACTGGAAGAGTCTGTCCTCCCGGACATCAAGGAAGGTGCAGAGAGCTAAGGTGAGATGTTTACGGTGGGACATCTATTGTGGGGAACAGAACCAAAGGTTGATGGGGGCGGACTGTAGATACAGGAAGTGTGAGAGAAAGAGATGAAGTACAGGAGAAGAGAAGGAATAGAAGATGGGCATGATCCTTGAAGAAGACCCCTTAGGAAACAGAATATGAGTGGGAGAGGTAGGAGGAAGACGGAGGTGGAGGAGGAGGATGAAGTAGCAGCTGAGAAAAGAGCAAGATCTGGGGTGGAAGTAGCTAAGACTGTATGTTGTGAGAAGGGTGCTCTGAGAGCTTCCTTTGATACTCTCTTTTCTGCGAAGCAGGGGGAGAGGTGATCTGCAGAGACATTGGGGAGCAGATGTGCTTGGGGCACTGAGGAGAAAGTAACATACCAGAAATTGCCTCTCTGGAAAACGGGAGAGAAAAAGAGCAGCAGGGAACATAGTACTGGCAGGCAACGTAAGAGCCCGTCAATTTATCTCGGTACCAATCTGTCTTGTGTAATTTTCTATCAGAGTCTACAGTTGCCAGATATAAAAACAGACAGCCAGACTGATCTTGAGGAATGGCACCATGAAATGGAATACTTTGTGAAACAGTTTATGAGGCTTCTTCATGATCTGAGCAAAACATCCCCACAAGAATGTTGCAAATTGATTAAGTGACCTCAAGAAGAGTACATGTTTTCCCTCCAAAACCCTGAGCCTAAGAAAGTGGGTGGACACTGACCAGTGCATATATTTATTCTAACTGTAGGGAAGATGCAACTCCATTAATATGATAATCACTAATTAAGTGATTTCTGGGTTATACATAAAACCCTATGTGACTGTTGAGTATGATCCATCACCCAAAAGTTGTTTAATTCTTCAGAAGATGCAAAATGAAAACTCTAGCTCTACAGAGCTCACAGACAGGTCTAGAAGGTTGGGACCACACCAAAGACTGATACTTCGTGAATCCCGGATAAACAGTCAACTGCGACCTGCCTCTGGCATCTCTCCCCCTTGTCTTCTTCATTGAACTCTTACTGTGGTCTCCTGTGTCCCAGGCGCTGTGGTCCTGACCCTCAGTGGGCTGCCAGTGGGGAAGGCAGACACATGAGCAAACGTTTACCACCCAGGATGACTCCTGTGTGAGAGACAGGGCTAAACAGCTGAGACGAGGGAAGGGAAATCTGGTGATTCTGTTGTTGGATTAGCACAAAAATACTCACTTTCAATCTAGTATATAAAAATGTAACTTCTGTTAATCTTTGACTTGGGTAAAATAACAAAGCAAACACAATGAAAACTATGATTCTTTTATATTTAAAAAATCCATGTTTTATAATTTTATTCCTCTTTAATCTGTGATGAACTGGATCCTATGAAATTTCCCACCGAACCCCATCTTTGCTTGATTTACTCTTGGAGGACAGGTTTGAGAAGAAAAATCACAGAGTAAGTTGTTCCCAGAGACATTGGTTCTGTACTGTCGAACTTTTTTTAGAAGTCTGGGGCTGCTACAACAGTAAGTTGTTCTCTGTTAAGAGTTTTCTGTTTTCTTTTTTTAAGTATATTTTATTGAGTATGCTATTACAGGTGTCCCAATTTTTTTCTCTTTTACCACCTCTCCTCCCTGCTCCCCCACCACCCTCCAGCATGCCCACCACCCTTAGTTCATGTCCATGGTCGTACATATAAGTTCTTTGGCTTCTCTATTTCCTATACTATTTCTAACCCCCCCAGTCTATTTTGTGTCTACCAATTATGCTTCTTATTCCCTGTACTTCTCCCCCCATTCTCCCCTCCTCCTCCAGAAGCCATATCCTTGCCCCTGGGCGACGCATCTGGTCACTGGACTTTTCAGTGGGGTTTTGGAATGGCTATGTTCAAGCTGCTATGTTCAAGGAGGAAGATTATTTTGGGAGAATAGGCAGTTATCAGAAATCGAGGTTTAGTGCCAGTTTTATTACTTATTGGCTATGCAAAGTTAAGCCTTTCAGTTGCTTCTTATGAAAGGAGGTGGCTGGGGCTAGATGACACTTTGGCATTTTGAAGAGTTTATTTTTATCAGAAAAATTAGAGTTCAGACTAGGTGGTATTACATACTGAATTAATACTTATTAAGAGGAGTTACCTTGCCTATCTACATGAATTATTTGGTGAGTGAGGTTGTTACACATACTCAAAGTCATCACAAATGGCTTGGTAATTAATTTAATCAGCTCACAATAAACCGCTAATTACTCCTCCAGCACACCAATAAAGCCAGATGCACTGTGAGAGCCAGTTCCGTGAGCTACCTTTGTGTCTTTCCGTCATAAATCTGAATGGACATCTGCACATCCAAACACATTTTTCTGTGTCCGTTTCCCTAGGATTCTCATCAAACATTTGTAGTGTTTTAAGAAGTCTTAATTTTGATTTGTGGGAGCAGAGGAGAGGATATAATATGAAATCACAGAATCTTGAAGCTGCTGTTTATGTTAAAGAACATGCAGTTTGAGCCCTGACAGAAACTCTCAAACATATGAATAGAGATTTTCTCAGCACGACTGTGCGAGAGAAAAAATTAGTAGCAACTTTAATGCACATCAACTGGACAAAGAGACTGTGGCATATTCACATAATAAAATATTATATAGCAGTTAGGTGATTGATATATGCTAATATATATAGCTCTAATTAGCTACCTATATCAATATATCCATAAAACCCAAAACCTAATGTTGAAAGAAAAGGCAAGCTTTTTAACCCTACATAAAAAACATTTTATACAGGGCTGAAAATATAGAAAAGGAATATACATGTGCTAAAAAATTATAGAGACATGCACGGGGATGTGGTAATAAATATCAAATTTAGGAACGTGGTTACAAGGCAACAAGAAAGGATGTAGGGTAATCAGAGAAGAAAACAAACCAGAACCTAAGAGATTAAGCAACTTGTTCAAGGACACAAAACAGGCCCAGGGCTTTCCACTGCGAAATGCACACAATGACAGCCACAGGGGATCGAACACGATGAGGAAACTTAAAAGGTAATTTTATGGAATTCCACATTCCATTTTCAACTTTTACTAACAATGTGTCTGCTAAATAATGATCCAGACTTTGTTAAAACATGAAGCATACCAAAAGGAAAACTGAGCTTCTCTGGGTAACACTCCCAACCTCAAGGAAGGATGTTTCAGGATATCCCCTCTAAACCAACCAAACTCTAACTTCTGAAAAACCAGAGTTAAGTACCAGCCTCACTTGCCTTCTTTAGCTTTAGAAAGTTGAGCTTAGCTTTTGGTGTGGGTTGACTCGTTCAGCAAAGATTTACTGAGCGTCCACTCTGTGCCGGGCACTGAGCTAGGTGCAGGGCATAGCAGAGAACAAGGCAGCATCTTGTGCTGTGGTGTAAAATGAATCAGTAACAGTGAAGGGAGATTGTTCTGTGCCATCTGTCCCTTTAAGAGATGAATAAAGCTAATGGAGTCCTTTATGAGAGTCCTCTAGGCTCCAGTAACCCTGTTTTGAGAAAGATGGCTGCGTACTGAAGGTGGGAAAGAAGATTAAGATGCGAGAGGCAGACTGCATTTGTTAGAACTATTTGGGCTGCAGGTGATAGAAACCCAATTTGAGCCTCTAGGAGTTCAGAACATGTCAAACCAAAATATGCTGCTTTGGCGTGTTGATTTTATTGAATTACAAGTACTTAAAAAGCAGTTGGTGCAAGAAGCCTACTCTGACCCTCCTTTGTTCCCCTAAAAGCACAGGACAGAAACCTCCCACGTGACAGATGCCTTCTCTGTACCAGGAGGGTGGAAGGCATCCTTCTCACCAGAGCTGAAAAGGCTATGTAAACAAAACTTGTTAGTTCTTTAGCAACTGACTATCCCAAGCACAACCTCCCTTTTTATTGTCAATTCTCCACAAGTTTATTGTTTCTTTGTATAAAAGATATGAAAACTTCCTGCTCTGGTCACTTCTTTGAGTCACAGTTTTATGGAGCTACAATAGGTATGAAATTAAACTTTTTTCCTGTTAACCTGTCTTATGTCAAATTAATTATCAGACCAGGCAGAGAATCAGAAGTGAAGAAGGGAAAATTTTTCTACTCCTACAAACCACCTTACATATACCAGGCAGGAACAGTACAGAATCTTGGGAGAAGCTGATACAGGAACCCCAACACTTGCAGAGGCTCTTTCCACAACTCTGCTCCTCTCCTCCCAACTATTGACATTATTCTCTCTCTCCAGCCCAGTACCTACAGCTGCTCTGGACCATATAGCAGGAAACAGCCACATAAGATTCTGCATTTTGTATCACATAATTCAGGCACCCAGGTTCCTTTTTCCTGCTGTTGAAAACCAAAGTTCCAAGAAACAAAATCACTGACTAAGCTTGAGTCAGCCGGGCACCCATCCCCGGGATCAGTAACTCACTGTGACCAGTGATGTGTGCTGTGCTGTGGATGGCAGGCCTAGCAGTGTTCAGGGGCCTGCCAGCAGACCAGACGTAGGGCTCCACTGTGATACGGTGGCTCCCGCAACAACTCTGCAGATGGTGTGGGAGAGGAGAAATGGAGGTGGGGGTGGCATCCTGAGGAAGGGGGAGTGCAGGGCTGAAGCAACAGCATTATTGTTTACTTGTGCTCAAAACAGATTTGGAATACAAATGCATTCGATTTATTGCTAGATTTTTAAAAATCTATGTTGATGGGATTGAATCTGTAGCGCAGACTCAATGTATGAGACTGAATGTATTCGGTGTCAGAAGATTTCAAACAAATTTACATCCCTTAACTTCTATTACTCCTTCACTTCTAGTAGAATGGCCTCTGCAGTAGGGGGCATACAAAGGCGCCAGCACCCAGGCGTACAGAAGACTCAGGGGCCGGGGTAGAGAGTTATGACAGAGTCTGTAGGGAGAAGCAAGTTATGGGTGGCTGGGTGAATATGAAGAAATTGGAGGGCACTGGGGTGCATAGTGAAGTTTGGATTGAAATAAAGCCCTGGAAGTGTGTGTGTGGGGGGCAGTGGAGTCACACTACTGCCTGACATGCAAGTTCCCTGACCTCACAAAGCGTATATTTTATTGAGAGCAGTAGATCATGTGTAAATAGAAAGGATGATTACAAATCGAAATAAGTGCCATGAAGTTAATTTTAAGAAATAATAAACTAGGTGCTAGGAGAGAAAACATGAGAGGATACCTTCTTTACATAGGATCTTGAGGGAAGGTGATAATTAAACTGTACCCTGAAGAATAAGCAAGAGCCAGCAATGGGAACAGTCAAGGAAAACCTGTTCCAGGGAGACAGAGCAGCAATCACATAAAAGGAAGATGGGATCTGGCAGCATCTGGAGGTGGGCAGAGGGAGCATGTGTTCATTTTACTAAAAAGTCACTGCTACCCTCATTAAAATCAGAAGAAGCAACTAAAGTGAGTGACTTTTTAAAGAAAAGCAGTTTTACTTCCCTGAATATATGACTGACAGTAAGCATAAATTCCTTTCATGTTACAAGTGGCTTTGCTCCATCCAGTTCAGATACACAAAGGAATGTTGGGAGAAAATAGAATTTCAATACAGCAACATCACAGTCAGAACGAACAGCCTGATTTTGGAGGAAAAGAATACACTTTCTTATCTGAGAGGCTCAAGAGAAAAGAATTATAGCAAACCAGTCTAGAAGCAAAACTTTATATGCCACAAAATATGCATAGATTGAAAAAGAAAGCAAGATGAAATCTCCTTAGAAATACGGTATGGAGACCAGCTTGCTTATGAAGTCCTGAATCAATTCAATTGTCTGAGAGAAAGCAATAAGGTGGCTTTACTTTGTCTGAAGTCAGAACCACGTAGCTACTACCTTTCACTTTCAAACAAATACAGAAGGGTTGATATGTAAACCGGCCCTACTGATGTTTATTCTGTTTTTGCAAAAGAAAAAAGTTACAAGTAGCCATCTGCTTTGGCTAGCTTACCATTGATAATATTAGCATAGGGGATGTAAACAGAACCTTGACTTCTGGTAAGTTTATATCACTGACCAAAAATAACATATTTTTAGGCCAAGTATCTTCAGGATCAGCATCCCATAGAGAGCCTGGATTGGTGACAAAGAGTTTTGAAAAGATGGGACTATAGCTGCATGAGTTTTTTCTATCCTACCTCTGATAATTCATAGCTAAATAATTGACCTTAGATGCTAATGCCAATCATAAATTAAACTCAGATATTAGTAATTATTTAGTGTATATCAGAAAGAACTTATAGAAATCAGAAAAAGGCCTCGTTAGAGGTATGAAAGAAAAGTCAGACAAGATGTTATTTAATATAAACATGTAAAATATTATCAATTAATAATTAAAAAGTTATTGGTCATGGCAAACCACCTTGAGAAAGAACAAAGCTGGAGGCATCACACTCACTGACTTCAAACTTGTAAAGCTACACCAATTAAAACAGTATGTTACTGGCACAAAAACAAGCACATATATCAATGGAACAGAACAGAGAGCTAAGAAATAAACCAACACATATATGGTCAATTAATTTATGACAAAGTAGCCAAGAACATATAGTGGAGAATGGACAGCCTCTTCAATAAATGGTGTTGGGAAAATTGGACCACCTTGAGCAAAAGAATGAAACTGGACCATTATCTTAAACCACACACAATAGTTATTCAAAGTGGACCAAAGACTTGAATGTAAGCCCTGAAATCATAAAACTCCTAGGAGAAAACTGAAGCTGTGAGCTGCTTCATATAGGTCTGGCTGATAATGTTTTGAATCTGACACCAAAAACAAAAGCAACAAAAGTGAAAAATAAACAACTAGGACTGCACCAAACTAAAAATCTGCACAGCAAAAGAAACTATCAATAAAATGAAAAGGCAGTCTACTGAATGGGAGAAAATATTTGCAAATCATATACCTGATAAGGGGCTAATATCTAAAATACATAAATAACTCATACAAAAACAAAGTAGCGAAAAAAAATCTAATTTAAAAAAATGGGCAGAACATTTGAATAATTGTCCCAGAGGAGACATACAGATAGCCAACAGGTACATTAAAAAATGTTCTTTACCATTTATCATCAGGAAAATGCAAATCCAAACCACAGTGTGTTATCACTTTATGCCTGTTAGAGTGACTATAATCAAGAAGACTGTAAGGAAGTGTTGGTGAGGAAGTGGAGAAAAGGGAACTCTCGTGTGCTCGTGGTGGGAGTGTGAATTGGTGCTGCCATTATGGAAAACAGTATAGAGGTTCCTCAAGGAATTAAAAATAGAACTACCATATGATCCAGCAACTCTACAACCGAGTATTTATCTGATAAAGAAACAACAACACTAACTCGAAAAGATACATGTACCTCATGTTTATTGCAGCATTATTTACAACAGCCAAGATATACAAACAACCTAAGAGTTTACCCATGGAATATTATTCAGCAATAAAAAGAATAACATCTTGCCATTTACAACAACATGGGTGGACCTGGATGGTTCTAAGTCAGACTGTGATAGACAAATACCATATGACCCCTTTGATATGTAGAATCAGAAATTTTTTTAAAAGCTCAAGCTCACAGATATCAAGAGCAGATAGCTAGTTGCCAGAGGTGGGTAGTGGGAGGTGAGAGGTGGGAGAAATGGTTAAGTTATTTTTGTTTTTAGTTTAAATTGATTTATTAAAAAAATAAAACATAATAATAAAATTATTGGTCCCGAATAAAAATGTTCAGAAGTTGTTAAGATAGATTTTTAAATAATGTAGGATAGATCTAGAGAATAATTTTAGGTGAGAATGAACTTGATTATGGAAAATCTCAAGAAAAGAACTAATATAAGCTATTCAGTGAGACCTGTTTGATTTTTACTTTTTTGTGTATTTAAAATTGTGTATGCAACTTTTCACTACTTAGTGGAGGATTTTACTAGATAAGTGTGTTTCTACTACAAGTTTCATACAAGAAAAATATATCATATTTTAAAAGGAATATAGGGTAATTGTTACAGTTCAGAGTAGGGGGTCCTGAATTGTCTTTTCATGAAATGGTTAAAAAAATTGGGGTTTTCTTAATCACAGAGATGATTAGGCCAGGCTATGGAAGAAAAGTGAGCCTCAGGCAGGGGCAGGGATACAACTAGGACAAGTAAAGCACGAGTTAAGGAGTGAGTTCTTAAGTGGAGATTCCCAGGAAGTGGCTATAAAGTGGCTACAAAGTGGCATCCACCTTCATGGATGCCTTGAAGAGTAGTGGATTCTTTATTCCAATATGCATTCAAACACAGTCTGTACAGTCATTTGGCTGGTCACTGGAAAACCAACTAAGGCATTATTTATCCACCTATACAATAATACTGTTGAGCACCTACCAAATACATGTCCCATGCAGTGGAGTAGGAACATCCAGGTAAGGGGAGATATACAAGATCTAGGTACTCATGTAATTTATAAAACTCTAATGAGTGCAGGCTGTAAGTGGATAATTAAAGCAACATAACTAAACAAGGCAATTGCTAATTATGATCATTTCTCTGACATAAATAAGATGGAGGCAGAGAGGGTGACTGCCGGGGCTATGGGGGTAAGGGAGGCATCAAAGTAGGTGACCTTGGAGCTAAGTCCTTACAGGCAAGAGCTGGGAGAAAAGCATCCCAGCTTTTGAGACTATGAGAGTGCTGAGTCAGCAAAGGGCTTGATTTGGCAGAGGGAGAGACCAAGCATGAAGCATTGTGAGAGAATGGAGGATGAGGCCATAGAGGTAGGCAGCTGTTACACCTGACGGAGCTGTGTGGGCCCAGAGCGTTTTTGTTAAAGGGAATGAACTATCATCAAAAAGTTTTAAACAGGGGAGTGAAGCAATCAGACTTATATTTTTAAAAAGCAGGTGGTACACAAGATGATCTCCACATTTTTTCCTAAATTGTGATTCTGACTCTATTATTATGGAGTTTTAGCCCTGTTTTATTGTACACACAAAAAAGGTATGTACCACACCTTTTGCTAGCTGTTCCATTTAGCAGTAGCTGGAGGCAGAAAGACCCAGTCTCGTGATTTGTCCTGAATCAGACCTCATTATTGCCTCTTTCCCATAGATCTATCTGTTCTGCTCTGAACTGGTTCATTGCACCTGCTAACCCTGCCCCCACCCTTACAATACTCCTTCTAAACTTAAAGCTTCTATCTGGTCAGCATTTTCATCACTAAAAACTGATTGGGCTCTTTTCTCTTGGTTCCAACTCATTATTTTGCCTCATAATGGAGGGCCTGTCTCCTTTCTGTCACAATGGACTATCTTTTTGTACCAACACCTTGGCCTGGACTCAAGACCATTTTCTCTTACAGTCCATGAGACTATAGTCTCCTTGAGAACAGGGATTCTATCTAGTCCTCTATTATATCTCTGCATTCACTACCATTTTGGCACCTCCGATCTTTAAGTCTTTAAAACACACTGTTGAATGAATGAATACTCTGACCTTGGGTGGCTTGTGGGGACATGAGATCCTCCAGGCCCTGGCTCTGCTCTCTGCACTCAATCCTACCATTATCCTTCCAACTGCTACACTGTGAATCACCATGGCTCTGTGCCAGTTAGATTCTCCCAACTAATTTAACTAAAGCTGAGACGGAGCCTTTCTTTTTCTTAATCAGTCAAGGCATAAACTTGGGATTGTTTTCCAAAATTGTGGCTGAGTCTAATAGAGACAGCCCAGAAAAAGCAAATGATGCTTTGCATCATTTCCTGGATAGCAATCACAGTTCACATTCATTGTGCACTGCTGCTTGCCAGACACCGTGTTAAGTGCCTGCAGGCATTGTCTCCTTTTATCCTTACTGCAGTTCTATGTGGAAAATGTTTTTGCCCCCGTTTTACAGATGAGGAAATTGAGGCTTAGAGATGCCAAATTGCCAAGGGTCACACAGCTTCCAAGTGGCTCTGACATTTTCAAGATTCTTCTGAATGTAAAGCTTGCGCTACTAACAAATAGGAAAAAATGTACAAAATAAAATTCATACTAATACATCACATATGCCAAATCAGAACAAAGAAATGCATAAATTAATTGATGATGGTACTGAAAATGGTGTTATTATGGAACACCTCTGTTGTATAACTGGATAAAATTTAATTTCTTGGTCATACATTTTTCCTTTTCACCTTCAAAAAATCTTGTGTATTTATAATGTTTTATTAGCATATCAGCACATATTTAAAGGTTTTTTTGGTAATTCTGAAGAATTTTATTTTAACAGAAGAAACTAGGAAAACTAGGAAGGCATAGAAAATAGTCCTTACTATGTGACAAGATCTATGCTAAGACTGGAAGGTACAAAAAGAATGTAAAGTTCTCAAATTCCACTGATATGTATAAGAGATCAAAACCGTTTCAGATTTTAAGTCCACTTTACTTGTAGAAGGTCTCAGGAAACAAGACCAACTTATTTTCCCAGGTTCTTTTAGTGACAGTTCTGAAGTGTCTAAAAGATAGATTTTCTCATTTTTAAGTTAACATCAAAGTACACAATCATATTTTCTGATTTAAGAGAGACTGCCTTTAAAAATGTTTGGTGCTCCTGATGTTACTTGAAACACATATAAAATACATATTTGTCTGTCTACCTACAAAACAATAGAATTACAACCCAGGGTACTAGCCTGGTTTAAGGCAAAAATCCAGGTGGAAGTCTTCTTAATGAATAATAAAACCTTTCTTCAGTGAAATAGTTATATAAAGGAATCCTGTTCCAGAGTTTATACTCACTGTCATGAATAGATTGTGAAATACTAGGTAATTTGTTGAAGATATCAAAGAAAGTACTTCTAGTAAATTGCAAGTAAAAACTAAGAAAATAAATGGTAAATGTTTTACCAGCTCATCTGAACTAGGGAAAATAATTTCTCAACTTGGAAGAATTATGAACTCAATTAAGAATTTAACTTTCAGAGGAGATTACAAATCTATGAATTTGTGAATAGCTTAAATGTACCAAGTCAGTGATTTTAAACCACTTATAGTAATACTCTGGCATTTATTATATGTTTATCTTTTTGGTGAGGTTCTCTTAGGGCTCAGGAGAAGTAGGAAAACCTGGGCATGGGTCATACTTTGAAAATTCTTAGCTTTATACCCTATAGTTTCCAAGTCTCGGTTGCTTTGTTTGTAGTCTAGGAGGTAATAATATTCACCTTTTACCCTCACAGAAGCACTGTATAGGGTAGAGGCATGTATTTTGGAGCAGCACAAACCAAATCCTAGATTTTCCTGTGCACCTAGGACTACACAGACGAGGCCTTGGATAACTTCCTTGTCTGTCTGAATTGCAGTTCCGCCATCTATAAACGTAGAATGTTACACCTAGTGAGACATTGTTAGGATTAGAGAAACTACATATAAACATTTGGCACTTATTAAGCTTGTAAATGGTGGCTACCAATGCTTGTGACCAAAGATTCATAAACTGCATTATATGTGTGAAATACTATTATATGATTTGACTTTCTTCAGATATCATGTAGTTTCTTATTGATATAAATAAATCATAACATTACTCCATCAGTCTGTGTATATGAATATATTTTCTTTTGTATATTGGAGGCTTGTTGTGATACTTTTCTGGTGAAATTTGTTATGAGACTATGACTTAGCCTACCCCCTAATTATGAAATCTCTCTGATTTTTTTCTCCTTTACTACATTCCAGTTTGTATTCTGCAGTAAGTTTTCAATCTATTTACTCATTCTTTTACTTATTCCTTCAACAAACACCTACTGAAACCTTACTATGTGACAAGAACTATGCTAGGAGTTGTATTGTAGAAGGAATTACCCTTTATACTTCTTCATAGATGGTTTCATTAAATACGTTATTATGATAAATTATTGTAGTAATATAGAAAACAGAAATATTATAGTTTATATAAATTGTAATGGGAATTAAGAATACCTTTTGGCAATATGTTACATATTCTCTAGAAAATAATTATATGCAAACTCCCTTCCCAAGGGTTACTATATAAATTAAATAAATCCAATGTGTCTATGAGGATTAACCAAAGAAAGGTATTTAAAAATGGAAACAGCTTGTAAAGTGATACTTGTGACTCAATATTGAATTATTTTTCAGAGTAGATTCTTAAGAACTTCAAATCTAGAATAGTTTTTGAAATTGGCAACAATTGGAAACAAGAGATTACTATTTTGTTTTTACTTTATTTCCCTTAACAATCATAGGCCATCAACTATTTCTACTAATGAAAAACAATTGAATTTCACATCACCCGGTTGTGCATATATCTATAGTGTTCTAAAACATCTCCTTTAATCATTATAAAAATAATCCATTTCCTATTATCGTTATAAACATAATCTCTTTTAACAGAAATCGAGTGCCTCTAATGTACAATAATCACAAACTGAATGATGAAAGTATAAGACAAATATAGCAAGGATCTGCAAACTACTGTCTTTGGACCAAATCTGGCCCACCACCTGTTTTGCAAATAAAGTTCTATTGCAACACAACCTGCTCCATTTGTTCACATATAATCTGGGGCTGCTTTGTGATACATTGACGGAGTTAAGTAGTTGTGATATAGATGGTATAGCCCAGAAATCTTAAAATATTTTCTAACTATTCATTTACAGAAAAGGTTTGCCAACCCTGGCTTTAAAGTAAAGATATTACAGAATTTCCACACCACTTTTGAGTATCAACACAAAACTTGGGAAGGAACTAAGAGAGGGCGAGTTTGCTGTATCGCTAGCTCCTGTTAGGCTTGTGCCCAAAGCTTAGTGGACACACCACAGGGAGGATAAAAGCTGTGTATCTGAGTAGACAGATTCTCTAGAGCAGTCCTTGCTGTACTGGTGGCCCCCTGAAGCTCCTGCCTGAGAAAACAAGAATTCCAAGTATTGTTCCAAGCCACCAAGCAAATGCCCACCAGAACTGTATAATCATCCTTTCTTTTAGGAGCTAGGGAATTCAGATTGTGTCTAATTTTTGTTGTTCTTAGAAACATTATGACTTTCTATATGTCTACAAACATCACAGTGTATTTAATAGAAAATGACCATTATAATTAAGATAGGAAGAAGTTGTTAACATGTCACCTGTGTGTTGTTCTTCAATCCAGATCTGCAAATACATGAAGAGGAGTAGCCCTGCCACTCCAAACAGCAGAACCGAGAGGAAGACTTGTTTGGGATTCATGACCACTTCAGATGGCTGCATCTCTCCTCAGTTCTGAAGACCACATGGTTTGTTTTCCATAGAGCTTCAATTCTGTCTCATTCTCTTAAGTGCCCTTCCCATGAATAACCTGCAATTGAAGAAAAAATCCATA
Organism: Trachops cirrhosus; assembly: GCA_028533065.1. Classification (NCBI taxonomy): domain Eukaryota; kingdom Metazoa; phylum Chordata; class Mammalia; order Chiroptera; family Phyllostomidae; genus Trachops; species Trachops cirrhosus. The sequence goes on along the minus strand of CM052547.1, from coordinate 31,764,989 downwards.
TTGTACTTTGGTGATGACATTTTTTCCCAAATAAGGTATAAATATGTAATGTGTCAATAACACTGAGGACTTACATGAACTGTTAATGCTTCGAAGACAGAAGAAACTAGTAGATATCTCTAGAGTGGCAATTTTCTATTGTATACCTTTATCTTATCTAAGGAATGTATTATGCTACAGTTAATAAGTAACACCCTAACATTTAATTAGGTGAAGTGTGGCCAGATGTAAGCCCTCTTACACTGTGAAGAGTAAAGCAGGGTTCGGGTTACCTTAAAATGATTGAGGGGTAAAATGACAACTTCCAGAATGAATTGCTGAAGGAGGTGTTTTCAAAAACATCTTCATGGAATAAAGGGAAAAATCACTGCATGTCTTACAAATATATAAAGTTAAAAAATGAAGGGTTCACCTTATCATTTCTCTCTCTTGTAAAAGTAATAGATTTTTCCACCTTACAGGGCTCATTTTAAATCTCTTAAAGGTGTAAAAAGATAAATATTAAAAGGTCAGAATTCAAGGATGTCTCTCATAATAACACAGGAATACAGAATCTACCTCAGGTTACAGAAGTCTACCTCAGTAATAAAAGCTTTCTTTATTTAAAGAAATACTGAAATGACTTCACATTAGAACAACTTCATTTAGTGTAATCTTAACCTTTTTTTAAAGTAGTGCCCACTATTGAGAATCTAATGAAAATGTAAACATCTCCTTAGAAAAATGTAAATACACACAGAATCTTGCATAAGAGATCAGTGTGTTTATGAACCCTCACTGAAACCTGAGTCAAGAAGCCGTTCTCCTCATGCACTGCCAAGCAAATATGAGCTCACACAGCCTGGTTAGTGAGGCCAAGGTCATGGCTTTGTATTTAATGTTAGCCAAAGACCTTGGATCTGCTACTTGGCCACAGACCACAGCCCCTCTTTGGATGACATGAATAAATGTTTCCTCACTGTGAAGACATAACACACATTGCTGTGTCTTAACATCCCTCTCTCTCTCTCTCTCTCCTCCCCCCATATATGCCTCAAACACTTCTGGGAGATTATTGATTTAGCCTTCTAAAGAGGCATTTGGTGAGGTACCAGATAAAGTTAAAAATTGCTGTGGGAAATTGCTAGGCTGCTTAAAAGATAACATTTAGCTATCCTTGGCAAAACCAATTTTCACACAAATATTGGCTTTGAAAGGTAACGTGTGAGGTCAGAAGTAGAAGTGAGTGTAGTAGAGCAATCTCCTAAGTAGGAAAAATAAATTCTCCAAAGAGTTAAAAGTTTTTATGAAGAACAACAATAAAAAACCCCATTGTAAATACATTGTTTTCTTTCTATTTTAATGATTACATGGAAGAGCAGTGGATGTCAGCATTACCTGAGGAGCTTTTTCACGTCCACTTCTCAGAGTTCCTTGAGGAAGGAGTCATGGTTAACTTAACATTTTCATGAATACTTTTGAGGACTGCAAGCATGTCTTGATTTTAGTAGTAAAGTTTGTAAATAAGTAGAAGAAAAACTACGGCTTGTTGTAGGTGATAGTTTGCTCTTAAAATGATTCAAAACTAAAATATTTGGGGCTTTCCAAGCATATGCAATGAAAATCAGCTCCCGAGGGAGAAACTCAGCATGAGGTATTCCAAGCCTGAATCCCTCAAGGAAAGCTACACAGAGAAGCTGGCTTTCTCTCCTATTAATGTTACAGTTACACAGTGAACAGATAATTCTTGGGTACACAAGAAAATTCAGATAGGGGAAACCAGTTAAACAAAGTCTACTACTAAAAAAGAAATAGTTGTTTACAAGAAGAAAGAGACTTTTACAATCTGTCTACATAATTAAAACTTACCTCCGAAGAGAGAGGATAGAAGAAAAGGCGTAAATCAGAACAGAGCCACGGGACCTGCGGGAATGGTAGGTGTGAAAGCCCAAAGCAGTATTCCTTGGGGGTTTGCACAGAAAAATTATTACCTATGATGCTGGAAAGAGATTAAGAATTTGCCCTTCCTTTCTGTGGGAGATGTTGCTATCCTCTGACATATCCTCCTGGGGAAGAAGTCAGTAGAAAACCCATAATCGTTATTATGGCAGATGTGAGTAGGATTGAGTGATTAAAGCCACGAGGCAGAAAGGCAATCTGCTGTAAAACGGAGAGATACGTTAGAAATTTCTCCCATCTCAGTCCATTAACTGAACGCTGGCATTAGGAAGGAAACGGCTCTCATTAAACAAAGGTGAGGCAGCAAGAGCAGCAGTATTGCTTTAAGCCAACCTGCAAGTCAGTTGTGATGGGAAAACACACCTATTTGGAGATCATGCATGTATATCCAAGCTTGTGGAAGAACTGCAAACTACTGCAGACTGAAATTACTTGGAATAATGATGTTTTATGTACAAGCATTATACAACATTTTCACAGTTAAAGGCTTCCTGTATGCTGTACAGCTCCTTCCTCTCCTGACTCATACAGTACCTTGAACCCAACAGGTACTCAGTGTGTTGCATTGAACTGAATTTGGAGCTCCGATAAAAAAATACAGGCAATTAATTCATTTTCTAGTTGTACTTGTAAATCCTTACCCTTAACCTCCAAATGAAGCAATATGGACTATTGCAATACTGCAAGAAGGTCTCCATGACTTTGTTAAAAATACACATTTCTGGTTATTTGCATATCCTATTTGATTTATCTCTAACAATTACAAAAAAGAAATATAAAAATAATTGTTTCAATCTGTTATCTCTCTCCTAACACTCTAATGTTTATTTTTTTTAAGACAGGCAATATCACTAATCCTCAGGGAACACAAATCTAAACCACAGTGAGACATCACCTTACACCTGTCAAAATGGCTATTATCAAAAGGACAAGAAATAACAAATGCTGGAGAGAATGTAGAGAAAAGGGAACTCTTGTGCACTATTTGTGGGAAGGTGAATTGGTACAGCCGTTATGTAAAACAGTATTGAGGATCTTCAAAAAATTAAAAATAGAACTACCATATTATTCAGCAATTTTACTCCTAGGAATATACCTGAAACAAAAACACTATGTTGAAGGGATATCTGTACCCTATGTTTGTAGCAGTGTTATTTATGGTAGCCAAGGCATGGAAACAACCTAAGTGTCCACTGACCAATAAATGGATAAAGAAACTGTAATACATGAGGTCTGTCCAGAATGTATCCAGCCACATTATATAGAAAATAGAGATATTTACTGAAGAGGATACAAGATTCAAGAAACACTGTGTACAAGACAATGAAATCTCAGTCTCCTTCAAAGTAGGCACCTTGGGGCAGCATATAGTTCTCCCAGTCACCATAAGCTGCCCAGCTGTATTTTCCTAAATCTCATCGACGGTCTGAAATCTCTTCCTTTTCAAATGCAATTTTAGTTTTGGGAAAAGCCAGAAGTTGCAGGTCCCCAAATCTGAGCTGTAGGGGGACTGAATGACCTGGGTGATTTGATGTCTCACAAAAGAACTCTGCATGAGACATGATACATGAGCAGGCGCATTGTTGTGACAAAGCTGCCAGTAGCCCATAGCTGCAGCCTTCTGAATCATCTGAATAGTTTCCAAGGAGCTTAATGCGGAATTTGATGCAGATTTGTTGCTCTACTCAATCAGGCATTTTGAATGTGACTGCCACACAACATACATGTTCATTCGACAGAGTCTACTGCCCCCACTGACTAGTACAGTGAAGTCATTATTGTTCACACATGCTCATTCCAGTCCACTCTCCTTGGCTGCCAGGTTACATTGATGTTGCGCAAACCATTCTTGTTATATTAACAATAGCTAGACTTTTTCTGGACAGATTAGGATATGGATCTATATCTATATCTATATCTATATCTATATCTATCTATATCTATATCATCTATATCTACATCCAAATCTATGTCCATATACATACATATATGAAATTCAGTCATATACAGAGGAAATTCTGTCATCATGCCATTTGGGACACATGGATGGATGGACCTTGAGGGCATTATGCTAAATGAAATAAGTAAGACATAGAAAGACAAATACTGTATGATCTCACTCATATGTGGATCTAAGAAATAAAACAAAACCTCCTAGAAAAAGAGATCAGATTTGTGGTTACCAGAGGTGGTGAGAGGAGAGGCGGGATGGAGAATTAAATGAAGGTGATCAAAAAGTACAAACGTCCAGTTATGAAACAAGTAAGTACTAGGGATGTAATATGCAACATGACTATAGTTAACACTGCTGTATGGTGTATATGAAGTTAAGAGTTCTCATCACAAGGAAAAAAACTTTTCTTCTTTTTCTTTCTACATGAGATGATGTTAACTTACTGTGATGATAATTTGACAATATATATAAATTGAACATTATTCTTACACATTAAACTTATACAGGGTTTTAAGTCAATTACATCTGAATAAAACTGCAAAAATTCTTTAAATAACCATGGTTACCAATACCAGCATTTTGGAGCTTTAGTAAAGTAATACATTGCTGAATGGAGGTGATTTATTTAAGAGGAAATTATGGGTTGTCCACTTTGGCAGAAGTATACTATTTTAGGGAGGACGTTATGGAATTTCAGAAAGGTCAGTTAGGACCAAATTATGCAATTCGGTGTAGAAGAACCCCAGAGTGAGGGGCCCACCTGTCCTTAACATCATCCTCAGCAGGACCCCAGCTGCCCTTGCCTTCTGCCTTTCCCACAGCAGGTGCACCATTCTATTCTCTCTTTCCCTCTCTGAGCAGTGAGACCATAGGGATGAACTTCCTCAATGTACTGCCACCCTCACAAAGTGTCCCATCCACGTTCCTTTGCCTCCATCTCTAATGAATAAGAGTTGCCACTCTTGCCTGTATCTCTCAGGCTGCTGTGAAACAGGGTTTCATCAACAACTGCCCAGCCTGGGTCTTATTCTGAACTTCTTTCCCATGACTTCTTCCTCTGTAAACCCTTCAGTGAGTGGATGTGCCCATTGCTGTCATTCCCAGACAAGCTTCAAAACACAGCACTCTGTCCTGACTGCCTCAGCCATCTACCTCCCAGCCATTTCTCAACCCACAGGGGCCTGGGAGGTGGGAGAAGATGCGATGGGGCTCAGAAGTTGTGTAGGGATTGAAAGTTTGTAATTCCCTGGTTTTTTGGAAGGTGGGGCTTCATTTTTTTGTTATCCTAGTTTCCTCTTCTATGAATTTCTGTTTTCATTTCTTTCCCCTTTTTCTTATTGATTTGTAGTTCTTTATGGATTTTGGATGATAATTCTTTGTGAGTTATAAGCATTACAAGAACCTTTCTGTGACCTTCCCTTCCCTCATCTCCTCTCCCCTCTTTTCTCCTCCCCTCCTCTCCCTTCCCCTCCCCTCCATTTTCTATCCTTTGCTGATGGTATGGTTTTTTAGTTATTTATTATGAAATATTTTATTTATTGTTAGAGAGAAGGAAAAGGAGGGAAAAAGAGGAGAGAAACAACCATGTGAGAGAGAAACATCGATCCATTGCCTTTCATACACACCCAGGCCGAACGGTGACAGAACCCGCAACCCAGGCATGAAGGCCTTGGGGGAAATCAAACTGGTGAACTTTTGCTTTGTGGGCAATCAACTTGGCCACACTGATCAGGGCAGTGTGGTTGTTTTATTATGGAGAAGTTATAAATTAATTTTTATCACTGTTTCCTTAGTAATTTCTTTATTAGCTAGAGTCTTGAAGAAAAACATGTGATATACTCAAACTCATGAAATTGTTTGGGACAATTTGCAAAGATGTGACTATGGTTTTGGGAAACTAACAAGGGATGGAACCATCCCCAAGCACAAGTAACAGCAACCCCTCCTGGAAGTGAAGACAGGAAGAACAGAGCTGAGCTTGGAGTTTGGAGAAGGGCTGGAAGGAGGGGATGGCTGATGGGAGCTGCCGTCTATGCACAGGAAGGCAGACAACACGCTGCAGCCGGTGTCTAGGGAACCAGAAGAATCACTATCCCAGCCTCAATTTTCTCCTGTCTTTAGATTTCCTGTCAGTGACTCCCATTTAGCAAAACCAACAGAAAGCCTGAGGACCAGGCAGCCCTTTTTGCAGCACATTATATGACCCTCCCATTCTACGGAGCAGGTAGGTGGTTATCAAACTCAGCTTGTGTTCTTTATGAATTTTCTAAGATAATATTCCTTACCTTCAAATAATAAAATTATTCTTCTATATTTCCTTTCAAAGTTCTAAAGTTATGAGTTTAATATTTAGTACTGAAATTGACCTGGAATTTATTTTTGTGTACATTGTAAGCTATCCATTCCATCTGGATAACTATTGTTCAATTCTATTTATTGAGTAGTTTATCATTTTACTAGTGATTTTAATGCTGATTTTATTGTATTTCAAATTCCTATATGTGTTTGTTATTGTATCATGGAATTATTCTATTCTATTGTGCCATATTATATGTTTACACAAACTTCTGTGGCTATCTTTGAAGGATGGAAAATAAATCTGATTACTGGTTTATTTGTTAATGGTTATTTGCTTATTCATTCTACTTTTGTGAATCAGCTTTAGAAAATTCTATTGCAAATATCATCTCCTTTTAGTTTCTAAATTTATAAGCACAAAATTGTTCATAGGATTGTCTTGTGATTTTAAAGATTTTTCACAGCTGTAAGTATGGCTTCTTTTATTCCTAATATTATATATTTGTGTCCTTTCTACTGTTTTCTTTGATCATTCCTGTTAGAGATTTGTCTATTTATTTAAAAGTACATTATAATGTCCTGGTCTATTTTTGTTCTCTATTTAACTGAGTCCTTCTGTTATATTTCTTTATACTTTCTTCATTTTATTTTTTTCTTCAGGGATATCTGTTCTTTTTTAAAAAAATGAATTAATTCATGTATTTTACATCTTTCTTGTTTATAAAACACATTTATGTAAGCCTCCAAAACTGCTTTAGTAGCAAACCCAGGTTTTCAAGTGTCATTGTCATACCATTCTAAATAATTAGTAATTTGAATTATCATAAACTTATGTCTCATTTTATTTTTTAAAGTTTCTTTCTCCTCCTTCTGTTAGACTGATAGTTTCCTAAAGTTATCTAATCCTCTGTTTCTCTTTCTGCTTTCTTTGGATTTATAAATTTTATTTCTGTTAGCTAAGCAGTCCTTTAAATTAAAAAATTCTTTCTTGACTACAGAATTTCCTAAAAAATATTTAGTTTTTACAAAACCTTTAGCATGCTGTAAACACTCATTGAACAATGTTTTCTCACCTTGATCATGTCTGAGACATTCTGTTTAATTTGAATCACGTAGATGAAAGACTTATTATTAAATAATTAATGAAATCTGGTTTTTAAAATAAGTTTTGTATTCAGTATTAATTTTTGAATAGTATATCTTCTTCTGTGTTCATTTTCTTTCTTATTGAACTACAAATATTTTTTCAGTGAATACCAGAGTCAAAAAATCTTAGAGTTTGTATGTATCTTATTTTTTTCCTCATTCTGGAATGAAAGTTGAGTACGACTTGAGGTTAAAAATTATTTTCTCTTAGTACTCTGGATTTCAATCTGCATTGTCCTCCATCATTGGTGTGGATGAGAAGTCAGCTGACAATGCAACAGTCTAAGAATGACCCACAGGTTCAATGGATGTATCCTGGCACAGACTGACTTAATCACAAAGTTTTATACTTATAGCATATTTTTCTTTAGTACCCAATCTTTCTCCTTTCCTGATAAAGGCATTGAAGTTGTTTTAACAAGTAATTTTCAGCATTTGAAAACTCTTTTTTGTAATTTTTCCTAAATTCTGAAACTTTTCAAATTTTTTTTTTTACATATTTTTTAACTGCTCTGTCACTTTCCACTTGCTTGCTTTGGGAACAGACTAGAATTCCAAAACATAAACCCACTTCCCCTCTTCACCGGAAACCCCCATTTAACTTTTCAGACTTAATTTTCTTTACCTCTAAAAATGGGACAATGAAATCTGCCCTATGTATCTGACAGCTTGAAAATGTTTAAGAAAAATATTATCTTTTGAAAAAATGTGAAAACAGTGTGAATTATAAAGCACTTTAGTACTCTGGGTTAAGGCATTTAAACTTATTTGGTAGGTGTTATGGGCACATAAATATTTTAAAAATATATTGTCTCTATCAACCATAATGAAGTTAAATTTTGGTATGAAGTTTACTGATATTTAGTCAATTATGGACAGTGTTTTATTTAAGGAGAAAGAAATCTAGATGGTACCCATCTTATTTAGCCATTGTAAAATATATTTAATAACCATAAGACTATAAATCTTGACTGAATTATTTTTAATTGAATGAGGAATGTGACCTTTATTTACTCTTTATTACTTTAATGTATTTACTATTTTACAAGTTAAATAACCCTATAATGATCCATTTTATTATAGTGTAATTTTTGAAATTTGATAAACAATTTCTATATATTTTTACCTAATCTTCAAAAAAGCATGAATGTTTTAAAAATGTATAAACTTTTGTTCTGAAGTTATTTTAGACTTATATAAAAGCTGAAAAAATAGTGCAGAGTCCTTGTGTACCCTTAGCTCAGCTTCCTCCAATGATAACATTTTATATACCAAGGACAATTTATTAAGACCAGGAATTTGACAATGTATGTGCAAGACAGAATAATGACACCCAAGGAGATCTACTTCTTAATCATTGGAATCTATGACTATATTCCCTTACATGGCAATGGGGAATTCAAGCTGCAGACTGAATGGAGGTTTTGCTAATCAGCTGACTTTCACATAGGGAGATTACTCTGAGTTACCTGCATGGGCTCAGTGTAATCACAAATGTCCTTAAAAGTGGAAGAGGAAAGTGGCAGAGAAGGTCAGAGTGATGTGATATGAGAAGGATGTGCCCTTGCTAGCTTTGGAGCTGTTGGAGATGGAGAACGGGAACCAGGGGCCAGGGAATGCAGATGGTCTCCAGAAGCTAGAAAAGACAATGAAGCAGAGCCTACCGGGAACCCACCAAAAAGAATGAAGACCTGCTGATGCCTTGGTTTTAGCTTGTCACGCTTCTGACACACTGAAGTGCAAAATAATGCGTTTGAGCTGTTTAAGCCACTACATTTGCTATGATTTGTTATGACAACAAAGCAAACTAATATAGTACAATACTGTTATAAAGTAACACTTAAAGAAAGACAGTTTATGAGATTGCTATGAATGAATAGAGTAATGCTGATCTTTTCAAATATTTTCCACATGGTTTCTCAGGTATAGTGCTTCATGTTCTATTCTCATAATAGCTGAACTATTCAATGTATTTTAGCATTCAAAAGATAAAAACATATTCCTTTACTAGACACTAATTTATAGGTGCTTCCTTATACATTTTCTTGCTTTTATTTCCTGTATAATTTAGTTAACAGGTAGCTTCTACTTTTTAGTTGTTATAATAAAATTTAATTATAATTAAAAATTTTAACAAGACAAGGCTTTGCCCTTAAAATCTTTGTTTTACAAAAGTTTTAAACTTTTATTTTACACTTTTGTGTTCAATTTGGAGTCATTTTTTTAAGCAAAAATAGAGCTTTAAAGACTGCATAAGACTAAACAAAAGGCCCTTTGCAAACACTTGTCTGTACAGAGATAGGAAAAGAAACATTCATAGAGATTATTGTTAAATGGATCACTCATCTCAACCCTCATTTCTGCTTGTTCCACATTCTAAAATTTCAAAGTGTTGAAAGATTTCAGTGTTAAATATGGAAGATACAAAACGACTGTTGTGTTGTACAAACAAACCTCAGTTCTTGAATGTCTCCCATCTTGAACAATTTGGTTCTTGATCAGGTTGTTCACAGAAAAAATGTCCCAGTTGTTGAACACAACTTTGGTTCCCCCTGACAACTGTTTCACAGCGATACCTGTATGATCAGTCACCTGAATGGTTTGGTTTTCGAACAAATGGCCTTCTGGAATGAATGAAGTTCAAGAACCAAGGTTGCACTCTACTTTTGTTTAAGCAGTCTAAGGATTTGTTAGGGAATGTGATAACCACTACACTATGGAAACATGTAAGCAGTACTAAGAATTTGTAACAAGTATTTACATGCCAGTCAGGAATCATCAGGATCACATTAACACATAATGTATACAACATGAAAGTCTGTCTATTAAAGGGACCTATGCAGAAAGAAGGAGTTGCTGAAAACTTTGTTGGAGTCCCGGGATTTGGCCATGGTGATATAAGGATATGGTAATTTGCATCATCATGTCTAAGATGGCTTGTAGAGGTTATCAGCAGAGATTATGTCATATGAGGCATAATATGACATAATGAAATAATTGAGGTTTAATTATTGTAGTGATTAATAATGTAATCTAGGGAGTGCTGAATAAAAGATAGCTTTCAGTAAAAGATGCTGTGTTGCCTCCCTGACATCCTTTCGCTCCTCTGTGTGGAAGCCATGACGTTTACAACAGATGGTCCCCACCTCCAGCTCCAACAAAGGGCCCAAAGTCTCCATTGCCAACTTCATGCACCCTTCTGTTCTGTGTAAGGATACATGCCATTGGTTAGGCCCACTCAGATAATCCAGGATGAGTTTATCTCGAGATCTTTAACTTAATTACCAGCAAAGACCCTTTTCCAGAGAAGCTCACAGATTCTGGGAGTTAAGATGTGGACATACCTTATTGGGGTGTCACCATTCAACGTATTACACCACGTGATCCAGGCGTTTTCTGGCCACAGCGATTGTTTCAAAGGTGATCTAATCAGCACAAGGCCTAGATCTTTGGTTTCATAGTCATGGGAAGTGATATTTTCTCTCCCAATGAATGTGGACAAGAAAGCACATAGTGCATGCTGCTGCCAGAAGCCTTCTGGCTGTCTTTATGAAAGCCAGCCTAAAATCAAGGTAGAACGAAACAAAACAAACCAAACCAAAACAAAACAAAACCAAACACCAGGTAGCACAGAGGAAGGCAAAGCTGAGAAATCTGCAAACAAAGAGAAGAAAAGCTCTGACTGGATCCTGACTGCACTCACTCTTCCTCTGAATTTCTAATTTAGAAAAGTCAAAAAATTTCCTTTATTTTTCAGTCTATTAGAAAGCAATTATACATATAGTATGAGACCTAAGGAATGAGCTATATTTTGGGTGTAGCAATTTTGGCAGGATAATCAGAGGTAAATGGAAACAATAACAACATTTATTGAGCAGTTATTACATTCTAGGTGATATTCTAAGCATATTATATTGATTATTTATTTTAATTACCACTATAATGCTATCTTCCCAGATTAAAAAAATCTGCAGGACTGGCTCACATAACCATAGAGTCTGAAGCAGAGTTCAGTGAAAGATGAGGTGAGCGGTGCAGGTGGAGACAGACCACAGAGGGCCTTGGTATCAACCTAATATGATTATATTTATTCTGTGGGCACTGGGAAACTGAAGACAGGCTTGAAGGAAGTGGGATGATCAGGTTTGCATTTGGGGATGATCACTCAGGCTGTAAAGACTGGTCTGAAGGTAAGGAAGGCCATACACATTCAGGGGGAGCAAGAATAGCCATTAGGCAAGAAATCCTCAGAGCAGAGATTGGGCTACATGATATTCCAGTTCAAAAATCTGTCTGTCCTTCCCTTTATGTAAATCCTCTTGTCTTTCATTACTGGAGGCAGTTTATTGTTTTAGAAGCCAAGTATGCAGTTACTTTACACAGATTATATACTATACTACATACATAGTACACTAACATGTATTGTGTTAATCAAAAAGTTCATGTGTTTTTTTTCTGTAAAATAAAAGACACATTTTTCATTTTCACCAATAACTGTATTGACCTGGATATTTTGAGAATGTTGGCTATCTTCAGTATAGTATAACATTGATTGTTCTCAACTAATGCCTCAACTTGATCGTTATCAACTTCAACTGGTCTACCTGACCGTGAGGTATCGACCAGCAAGAAATCTCCAGCATGAAACTTCACAAACAACATTTGACATGTTCAATCAGTCACAGTACCTTCGCCATACACTGCACAGATCTTTTTTTGTGTGTTTCATGTGTATTTCTACCTTTCTTGAAATCATAAAGCATAATACACCAAAAATGTTTTATTTTCTTCCATTTTCAATATTAAAATGGCTATACAAAAATTCACAAATTTTGGTGTTTTTTTTAAATGCATGCTGATATGACAGCTGTCACAATTTAACAAAATTGTTTCAAATGAAATTAAAGACAACTAAATGCTACTAGAAACTTTTTACAGAAAAACACCCAAATGCACTTCTTGGCCAACCCAATAGTATACTGTGCTTAAGTATGAAGACTCTGGAGCCTGACTGTCTGCCTGGGTTCCAATCACAGCTTGGCAACAAACTGGTTTCGTGACACAGTTTGTTATGTGAGCTCTCTGTGCCTCAGTTTCCTCACATCTAAACTGGGGATAACAAAGATACCTACTATATGAGGGTGCAGTGAGACAAGTTAATACACAAAAAATATTTAGAAGAATACTTGGTCCAAAGAAGTGCTCTACCATATTAAGATGTTAATATATTTATATTCCAGGTGACCAGTACTAGGACAGCTGCATTATAGTTAATCAATAAGTATTTGTTGAAAGCTTGGGTATTTTTACTTCAAAAAGCAGTCTATTTGTACTGTTAGAGGTTTATTCTTTCAGTTCAAGCCAATTCAATCCGATCAATAAACATCCATTAAGCCACAATATGACTAAGGCCCTGTGCCAGACCCTGTAGGCAAAACCAAAATGAGTAGGGTTAAACTCTGTTCTTCCTCAGAGAATTTTTGAATGTATCTCTTCACAACTTACACAAGTTGGTTCTAGTAGAACCTTCTAGAACAATTCATAACAAATATGTTCTCTCTTTTATATGATAGATTTTATAATTATTGAAGGCAATTATCCTTTCTACCCTTAATCTTTTTTTTTACTCCAGGAAACAATAAATATACAAAATTCCTTCAGCCAGGCCTCTCAGGACCTGGTTTAGGAGCATTCAATCAATTTAATCATCTTCCTCAAGACACATTCTCATTTGTTAATGCTTTTTTTTAAAATGCAGGGCTCAGAAGTATTATAGATATAATAATCCAAGCATGACTGAATGGGCAGATAGTGTTATGAGAATCAGCACCATAAAAATAATGGCTTAACTTGAGTACATCCACAGAAAAAAAACGGGAGAATGAAGCAGGTTACAGGTTAGAATCTTAGAGGCTTCCTTCAGTCCAAACAATGGGAAAATAGAAAAACCTTCTTAAAAACACTGAAGCCAAGCACTGTGAAGTAGGAAACATGTGACAAAGAAAACGCAATTAAGAATTCAAGATAGAGGATTACTGCATGGTGGGCAATAAATAAATGTGTTTAATAAATAAAAGAAAAGGATGTGAGAAATAGGAGACATGAGGGTTATCTATGAAATGTTCCCCCTCACAAAAAAATGGAAAAAGATGAGACCAGAAAAGATGCTTTGGTCAATGTGGAAATTATCAAGGGAAGGTCCAAAAGAAACTTGGGATTTTGAGGAGAAGAATTGAAAGATGATAATTTACTATCCCAACCATTAGTTTAAAGTATCAGAAGAGGAAAAGTGTCTGTGCTTTCTTGTAGTGAAGAGTAGAGAAAGATAATTGTTACATATACAACTGTTACTCATATACCCTTGAACCTTAAGTATAACGAGGCCCTTTGGGCACTATGTAAATTAGCAACATATGCTAATTTAAATTTTTGTTTTCTGTTTCAATAATAGTAGGACATGGGTGTTTCATGCCAACTAAAAGAGGGAGTTGTTTTTCAGGGAGATAGTACAATATAAAAAGAATTACAAAATCTAGTAAGTTTGGTGGGGCTTATAGCTGAAAAAGTGATCTAACCCAAAATAGAATAATACAGGACTGAGGGAAGACAGAGATAATTTTTAAAAGCTTCTTCTAAATATTTCTACTTCCAAAAGACCCCAAAAACAAGTTAACAAAACCTGGCATGCAATTAAACACTATAAATGAGATATTGTTATTTTGGATAAAAATTAAAATAATAGATCCAATTATGTTGTCACAGATGGAAAGATTTAATTTTTTATGGCTAAGTGAAGTGAGTCAGACAGAGAAAGATAAATACCACATAATTTCACTTAGATGTGGAATCTACACAACAAAATAAATGAACAAATGAAACAAACAAACTAATAGATACATAGAAAAACTAATGATTGCCAAATGGAAGAAGGACTGGAGGACTGGGGGAAAAAGGAGAAGGGAGTTGAGAAGTACAAATTAGCAGTTATAAAAATTGTGATGGAGATGTAAAGTATAGCATAGGAAATAGGGTCAATAATATTGTGGTAACTATGTATTGTGCCAGATGGGTAACTAGATTTATTGGGGCAATCACTTCATAAAGTATATGTGTCCAATCACTATGGTGTACACCTGAAAGTAATACAATATTGTATGTCAACTGTAACTAATATATATATAAAATAAAATAAAACTCTATAAGACTCAAAATAATAGAAAACATTTATAATATGTTTTTTAGTGAAAAGGGCAGATTATAAAACTGCTGGAAGCTGCAGCTTACTAAATGTTGCGTTCTGACCATGATAGAGTTGCACATGCTGGCCTCCTTATGGCCGGTCAGGGCTGCGTGGCTATTAAAAACAAAACTGGACTGGGCAGCGTGTCAGAGGCAATAATAAGCGACAGAATGTTAGGAAGTCATTTTGATCTTTCCACTTCTTAGGAGTAAGCAGTACATCAGATTAGAATGTTAGCAACAATATAAAACACAATGGATCATACTGGGTTTAGAGTTTTACCTTTTACAGTAAAATAGCAATATCTATACTTAACTGATGTCAAAAAGTTAACACTACTTCTAGTACAACAAATTCTCATGAGAAATAACTGAGAAAGGTTTGTCATTGCTCTGTGTTCAACAAAGAGTCTAGATATATGTTCAGATTAGTATCTTCTTGGGGTCACAAGAAAACATATTGTTTTATTATTACTCTTGTTACTAGTTGTTATATAACATGTCTTTTATATGTTGTCACCTATATGTTACCTTATTGCTAAATTCCCTCCTCTGCTCATCACAGTAACAATAAAATCCATTAAAGGTATTACATTTATAGAATATCTGTTTCCTTATACCAGATATGTTGAGCAGTTACTTCTGTTAATGATTAGCTTGACAGTCAATACCTATAAGGAAGATTGATTTTTTCCTTCATTATATATGCATATTATCTATACATTTGATGCACTGCTATTATACAATGTCTCTAATAGAAAGGATAATACTGCTTGCCATAAAACAGTAAACTTCTGTGGTTAACATAAACCTCTTTAAAATACCAGGAACATGTGTATATTCTAAAATGAATATTATTTGTGTCTTATAGACAGTAAGGTTTGTGAGCCAAATACTCATGGGAAGCTTCAAACAATCTCATGCAAATATTTATTAAATTCTCCCATGTGCTCCTTCTTTCCTCGTTTCATATTGTAGCCCATCTGCACTTAGCCCGGAAGCATTTAATAGAAAAATAACATGAAATGAAACAGCAAAGGTGATAACCAACCAATCGTGGTTTAAAAATAAAAATAAAATAAATCTGCAAAAATATCTACTGACAAAAAAATCATATAGTAAGCTCTTAAGGCACTTTCAAAGAACACTCCACAAAAAATAGTGCTCATATTACAATATCAAAGTAACTGCCTAAGGTACTTATTGAAATAAGTATAGATATATTGGGAAGCCTGAAATGCTGCTGACAAAAAAAGCAGGAATAATACATAACTCTGAATATTAACATTCTGTAAAAAGCAGCAAGCACAACAAAATATGTAAAAAAAAGTATTGTGAAACCTCAGGGATTCTCAAGATTATACATAATTAGTAATGCTTTTAATGTTATTAATTAACTAATCAATGAAGAGGATTTCTAGTTAAATAAAGGCAGATTGAACTCTCATATTTTCCTCCTCAAAAACCCTCTAAAATGAAAGGAAAGCAACAAAAAATATAAATATATATACATATTTAGAAAGATATAAAAAGGGAAGAGGAGAGATGATTACAAAAGAGTAAGAGAACAACAAAATTTTAGAAAATGAAGGATAGGCTGAGGAATGATAACCAACATAAATGATCATAAATACTGAAATAAAAGTGTTTCATAGATACTAATAAGAAGCAAGATACTGTGTACTATAAAATCCAGGACGGATACACTAGTTTCTCCAGAAGACAAAAGGCAAGAGAGAACACAATAGATAACAAAAAAAGAAGCAAGGCAAAGAACAAAACAAACAAAAAGTTCAAAAGAACCATATTTTATATTCTTAGAGAGATAAGAGAAAACATTGGTTACAGCAAAGCAGAATGAATAAGCATCTTTGGTCAAGATGGCAGTAGGCAGACATGGCTTGCCTCTTCACACAACCATATGAAAATTACAACTAAAATATAGAACAACCATCATTGAGGAACATCAGAAATCAAGCTGAATGGAAGTCTGACAGCTACAAAATTGAGTTGACTGGAAGTCTGACAACTATGGAATTAAAGAAATCACATCCATCCAGACTGGTAGGAGGGGTGCAGACACAGAACAGGCTGGTCTAACACCCATGTGGATAAAAATTTGGGAGGGATATATCAGGAGTGAGGAGTCCCAGATACACACTAGGTACTCAGCCCAGGATTCCTGTGCCATGATATAAGTCCCCAGAACTTCTGGCTGCAAAAACCAGCAGGGATTGAGTCAGTGGAAGAAACTTCTAGAGACCCAAGAAGTTCCTCTTAAAGAACCCACACACAGACTCACCTACTGAGACTCACTCTCTTTTAGCTCCAGCACGGGGGTAGCAGCTTGAAAGGCACTAGCAGTATACAGGGAGAGCAGTCCCCAGGGCCAGTGTACCCAGTGGACAGCTACAGACCACCTGCAAGCAGCACCATTATGCCCCTGCACAACTGATCCTCCCCAGAGGGTGGAGGTTGGTGGTCAGTGGTCATAGTCAATCCTTGCCCCTGACTAGCCTGGGTAAATCTGTCCCATTGATCTGCCCACAGCAACCAAGGCTAAACTATGAGAGGGAGGTGTACTCAGCCCACATGAAGGGTGCACCTTGACTACCAAGCTTGGGTGATAGGGGAGGGCTGTGCCACTTGACCCAACAGGACACCTATTACATTAGGCCACGCTACTAAGACATGGAGTCAAAACAGCTCTACCTAATACATAGACACAAACACAGGGAGGCTGCCAAAATGAAGAGACAAAGAAACATGGACCAAGTGAAAGAACAGATCAAAACTCCAGAAAAAAAGATAAATGAAATGGAGATAAGCAATCTATCAGATGCAGAGTTCAAAACACTGTTTATAAGGATGCTCAAGGAACTTAGTGAGGACCTTAGCATAAAAAAGACCCAGTCAGAAATGAAGGGTATACTAATTGTAATAAATGGCAATTTACAGGGAAATAACAGTAGATTGAATGAAGCAGATTCAAATCAATGATTTGGAACATAAGGAAGTGAAAAACAAGCACACAGAACAAGAAAAAAATAATCCAAAAAAATGAAGATAGTAAACAGCCTTTGGGACAACTTCAAGGGGTCCAACATTGGCATCATAGGGGTTCCAGAAGGAGAAGAGAAAGTAAGAAATTGGAAATCTATCTGAAAAAATAGTGAAAGAAAACTTCCTTCATCTGGGGGAGGAAATAGGTATGCAAGTTCAGGGAACACAGAGTCCCAGTTATGATGGATGCAAATAGGCCCACTCCTAGACACGTCTGAATTAAAAGGCCAGGGGTTAAAGATAAAGAGAAACTCTTAAAAGCAGTCAGAGAGAAGAAGTTAGTTACCAGATGGTTGCCAGATGGGATGGGGGAGGGGAGAATGGATGAAGAGGTGAGGGAACTAAGAAATACAAATAAGTAGTTACAGAATAGCCATGAGGATATAAAATACAGTAGAGGAAATGAAGTAGCCAAATAACTAATACACATGACTCCTGGACATGAACATCAGGGGATTGTCTGAGGGCTTGGGGTACACTGGGTGGAGGGGGGCAAAGGGAGAAAAACCAGGACAATAGTAATAGCATAATAAATAATATATATTTTTTAAAAAGCAGGAAGGAACCTTATATTTAATAAAAAGAAAAGAAAGTGGAGAGCAAAATTTTTTAAAAATCTAGTGGTAAGTTAAAGTGTCTCTTCAGAAGGTAGAGCAAAAGGACAGAAATTGAAAATTTGACAAGAAAGAAAAGCAGGAAATAGAATTAGTCTAGGAGATTCAAAATCTGCATAATAGGAGTTCCAGGTAGACAGAACTAATGGGGAAGACCATTAGTGACTTGAGAAAATTTCAGGTAACTGAAGGACCTGAGTTTCCAGATTTAAAGGGATTGCTGAGTACTTAGCATACTGGATAAGAGATTAACACATCAAGGAACATCATATTGACATTTAAGAACACTAGAAATAGAGAAAAGATTTCGTGTGTTGTCAGAGAGTAACAACCAGAACATAACCATAGGGTCAAGAATCAGAATGACATCAGACTTATCAACAGAAGTTCTGGAATCTAAAATAAAGCAATGGAGAAAGAATACCTTCAAAATTCTCAAGGAAAATAATTTCAATCACTTAAATTACTAAAACCACTTAAAATTCTATTAACTTCTACCCAATTCTCAACCAAGGGTATAGGTACAAGAAACATTTTCTGATAAGTTCTCAAAAAAAAAATTGCATCCCAAAAAGCTATGGGAGGACCTGAGAAAGCAAGGGAGGAAGAAGAGAGGGAGAAATAAGATATAGAAAACCACAGGTCCAGCAGAGAGAGGTGAGAGAGATTTCTGGATGGTAGTGAAGGATGAAGCCATGGAGTAGGTCTAGAGGTCAAGCAGTTCAAACTGGAGGACAGAGGCTTGGAAGAAACTTTAGAAATATAAAACTGTAGACTAGCTGATTTCTCTGAACATCTAGACAGGATATGTAGACAATGATGAAGAGTTTGATTAATGAAAAAAAAAACCCCTTAGAACATTAAACAAATTAAAGAGAAAAATATTAACTTCAGGGACAATGGAAAATTCTGGAAAAGAAAAATTAAATTAAACTGCATGGCTAAGCTGTGAATAATATTTATACAGCCATGATTATAAAACACTGACTATGTAACTAAAGAAAATGCTATCACTATTTTGGGAGGGTCAGAGGGTTGGAAAGGACAAGGATATATATGTGAGTAAGATGAAGAAGGAAAAGGGACTAATTTCTACCATGTGGAAAATCAATAAATAGATAAAACTAAAATATCAAGTTCCAAAATGTGGATAGTACTTAGAGACACAGAAGTAAACACCAAAATATAAAAGTTCACATGACTCATAACAGGAAGAGACAGTTTTGCTTGTCTCCAAATTACATTCTTTCCATCATTAAACTTAAGTGTACTCCTCACATTCAACTTACATAGAGTGAGGTTGAAATTATGAAATATATTGAAAATTGTTCAAAATGAGTTAATTTACTTTTTATTAATTACCAAAAGTCAGAACTAAGTAAACTGATAGCCTAAGTAGAATATAAGGGGCTATTTGTCTTAAGAAAACATTCCATTTTTCAACATTGACATCATTACATCATTTATCTGCATCTAAGGTGCTCACGACCTGGACATCCACCCTGACCTGTTCTAATTGGCTGTCATTTGGTCATCCAGACAACCACACAGAACTTCCTTTACTATGGTTACAAGTTGTTTCCTTCTTGCCATTACAAAATACATCTTTTGAGTTCCTGACCCCTGCGTGCCACTGGCCTGTTGACCACTGAAAGGTCTCGTATCTCTGGCTCCTATGTAGATCTCTGTTTGGTCAACCTTTAATAATCTTACCCATTTCTCTTCTCTGCTTAGTCACTCATGAAATGATCTAACCTCTGCAAGGATAAAAATTTAACCAATGTTCCAGTTCCACTAACTCATGTGTTCTGGCCTCATATTTCTAAATGTCTACTGGACATTTCCATTTGTATATTCTACCATCCCTCACACTTCTTACCTGGACCAAATTTCTTATAATGATAAACAAGGCTGTTCCTGATCTAGCTCTTGTTCACCTCTTTTGTTTTATCACCCATACCTCCCTGTACCTCAAACTCCACTCTGAAGGCAGACCAAACTACTGGATTTGTAAGAACTAACTTTATTCCCTCTTGTCCCTGGGGACATGAACATTCTTTCCTTTCCTTTTCAGACCCTTCACCAACCTCAAGCTGGTCCTTGTTTGTTCTTTAGGGCTCATTTTTGAAGGGATGGTCATGCTCCCCTCATGGCAAACACAGTACCTTAGACATAGTGCGTGGTATAGAAATATTTGTTGAATAAATGAACAAAAAGACTTCTGAGTAAATGACTTATTTCCAGATTATCTCTTCAATTCAATAGAAATAATGCTGCCTGATTGATCTTTCTTAAATACTGCTTATCAAATAATTTTCTTTTGCTTAAAAAGCCATCCAGTTTTTAATCTAAGGTGGAAAACTCTTCTGTCTGCCTTCTAGGCTCTTCATAAAGTAGTCACCATACCTCTGCAACCTAATTTCCTGCTGCTCCCCAACAGGAAGCCTCCTTTCTGGTCTACTGATTCCTGAGCACTGCATGCCAATTTCTATATCCACTGGTTAGTTTTTGCCCTCGATTCCCTCTGTCATGGAACTTCCTTCCCTTCTGACTCTCCTACAAATGGACATCTCAAAGCCAACATTTCCTATAAATGCTTTCTTTGAATTACTCTAGCCCATATTTTGATGATGTTATTTGACAGGCATTGTTTAGGTACTGGGGCACAAGAGAAGGGAAAAAACAAGAAAACAAGTTAGAACAAATTAAAATATGATTACAAAGTGTGCCAAGAACTAAAAAGCCAGGAAGAAGGTAAAGAATACTGGTTATAGAACCAGCAGACCTTGTTTAGACATGTTGGTCAGAGAAGGCATCTTTGAAGTGATGATGTTTAGGCTGAGACCTGAACACCAGGAAAGATCTGGTCAAGTGTAAAGTTGCAGTGAAGGGAGTGAGTGCTCCACAGAGTGCCTCACATGTGCAAATACTCTGAAAGGGAAAAGAACTTAGTATAGCCTAGGAACTGAAAGAAGTCAGCATGGCTGAAGCTTAATGAATAAAAGGACAGTGGTCTAAGATGAGCTTGGAAAGTTAGGCAAGGTTCTCCCAGGTTCTTAAGGGCATTCCTAAAGGGTAACAAGCCATTATTGAATGGTTATAATCAGAGAAGAGAAGGGATTAGATCTATGATTTGAGATCTCTCTTGCTGTATATGAGGAATAGGTGGAGAAATGAAGAGGTCAACTAGGAAGGAGGCTGTGGTAGGCTATAAACATGGATAATGAGGATGACTTGAATTAGGGTAATGGCAGTAGAGCTGGAAAAAATAAAATTAACTTCTGAGATGACATGGGATGGGAGAAATCTTTAAGTTGAAAATCAAGGGCTCAGTTTTGATCTTGTAGCATTTTAGATGTTTATGACCAAACCAAGCAGAGGCATCAGGAAGTTAAATATACAACTCAAGATCTCTGTGGTAGACAGAATTCTACGATGGGCCCCCAAAGACCCAGGCTTATATAATTCCCTTCCCTCAAGTGTGGACAAAACCTGTAATTTGCTTCTAATAATGTCCTATGGAAAAGGTAAAGAAATCTTACAGAACTAATTAATGTCCTTAATTGGTTCCTTCGAGTTAATTAAAAGAGATTATTTCAGCCACGAGAAAGAAGGAAATCCTGTCATTTGTGATGACACAGATAAACCTGAAGGATGTTATGCTGAGTGAAATAAGCCAGAGAGAGCCAAATGCTATATGATTTCATTTATATGTGGAATCTAAAAAAAATAAAGCTGAACTTACAGAAACAGAGAATAGAATGGTGGTTATGGTGGCTACAGGTTTGGGTGAATGGGGAGTTACTGGTCAAAGGGTTCAAGCCTTTAGTTATAAGCTGAATAAGTTCTGAGCATGGTGACTATAGTTAATAATGCTTCATTGTATGCTTGAAATTTGCTAAGACAGTAGATCTTAAGCATTCTCACTATACACACACACAGGAGAAGTAACGTTGTGAGGTGATACATGTGTTAATTAACCTGACTGTGGTAATCATTTCACAATGTCAACATGAATCAAATCATCATGTTTATGTAATAAAAAAGATAAACTAAAATAGAGTATCCTGGGTTGCCTGGCCTAATCAGGTGATCCCTTTAAAAGAAGGGCCAGGATTTCCCTGAAGTTAGAGATGTTCTCCTACTGGCCTGGAAGAGGCAAAAAGTTATCTGTGAACTTCCTTTGAAGAGGCTGTCCTCTAGGCACTGAGGCTCTCAGTCCTACAGCAGCTATAAGGAATTAAATTCTACCCATAAACACAATGGGTCTGGAAGAAGACACTGAGATTCAGATGAGAATGGAGCCCAATCTATAGCTTGACTGTAGCCTTGAAGTAGCCAGAGCAGAGAAATCAGTTAAGTTGGTCTTGAGTTCATAGCAAGAACAATGATTAGAACTAAAGATAGGCATTACATAATGATAAAAGGGTCAATTCTCCAAGAAGACTTAAGAATCCTTAATGAGCATGTGCCTAACAAGAGACATCAAACTATGGGAGGCAAAAATTGATAGAACTAGAAGAAAAAACAGATGAATCCACTATTATAGTTGGAGACTTCAACAACACCCCTCCACCAGAAATGGACATATGTATCAGGCAGAACATCATAAACTCAACACCAATAATCAACTGGCTGTAATGGACATCTATGCTACTTCAATCAACAACAGCAAAAATACACATTCTTGTCAAGCTCACATGAAACATACACCAATATAAACCACATTCTGGGTCAGAAAACAGGCATTAAAATTTTTAAAGAGTAAAAATCATAAAATCTATCCTCAGGTCACAATGGAAATAAGCCAGAAATTCATAACAATAAGATAGATTTGAAAAATCCCCAAATACTTGGAGATTAAACAACACACCCCCAAATAACACATGGGTAAATGAAGATCTCTTCATAAACATCCCAAGAGATGTTTTAAAATATTTTGAACTAAATGAAAACTAAAAATGCAACATTAAAATGTATAGAATGCTTCAAAATTAGTGTTTAGAAGGAAACTTATATATAACATATGTTATCTAAAATCAATCATCTAAGCTCCAACCTCAGGAAATAAGAAAAGGTAGAGCAAATTAATTACAAAGTAAGCAGAAGAAAGGAAATAATAAAAATTAGAGCAGAAATCAATAAAATTAAAAAAGGAAATCAATAAATAAAATTAACAAAACCACAAGCTGGTTCTTTGAAAAGATCAATAAAAGCAATAGGCCTCTGGTCAGACTAATTAAGAAAAAAAAAGGGGGAGGATACATGGTTAACGTAGGGTCAGTTGTATATATATGTATATATATATATATATCAACAATAAAAAGCAGAATTAGAAATTCAAGTAATACCAGGTTTATCCTAATATATAATTTATAAATTAAATATTCAGGTTTGGATTTAACAAACTATGTACAAGGTCTACATAAAGAAAACTACAAAATTCTAATAAAAAACCAAAGAACTAAACAAAGGGCTCACTCCATGTTTCTGGGTAGGAAGACTCAGTATCATTAATATGTCAGTTCTCCCCAGTCTACAAATTCAATGCAATCCTAGTCAAAGTCCCAGCAAGTTATTTCATGGATATCAACAAAGTGCTTCTAAAGTTCATATGGAAAGACAAAATTCCCGGAATAGCCAACACAATATTGAAGAAGAACAAAGTTGGAGGACTGTGACATTATCCAACTTCAAGGCTCCATATAAAGCTACAGTAATCAAGACAGTGTAATATTGGTATAACAAACAAACAAATAGAAAAACAAGTCAATGAAACAGAATAGAAAGCCCAGCCTGGAAACAGACTTCCATAAATACAGTCAACTGACCTTTGACAAAGGAGCAAAGAAGATACAATGGGGCAAATATAGTCTTTCAACAAATATGTAATGCTGGAATAATTGGATATCCACAGGCAAAAAAATCCCTACACCTAAAACCTACACAAAAATTAACTCAAAATTAATCACAGACTGGTAGGAATGCAAAATTGTACTGTCACTTCAGAAGGCAGTTTGGCAGTGTTTTACACAACTAAACATACCTTTACCATACAATCTAGCAATCACACTCCTTGGTACTTATCCAAAGGAGTTGAAAACTTAAGTTAAAAAAAACACACCTACACACCTCCCTATGAATGTTTAAAGCATGCTTATTCATAATTGCCAAAACTTGGAAGCAATCACAACGTCTTCAAGTGGGTGAAGGGATAAATAAACCGTGGAACACCCAGGCACTGGGACATTATTCAGTGCTGAAAAAACAAGTTGTAAGTAAAATGCGTCCATCTAAGAAGGCCACCTACTGTACGACTTCAATTCTGTGACATTGTGGAACAGGGAAAAGTGTGGAGACAAGTGGAAAAGATCAATGGCTGCTAGGGTTAGAGGGGAGGGAGGTATAGATAGGTGGGGTATACAGGGTTTCTAGTGCAGTGAGGGCATTCTGTATATTATAATCGTGATTGCATGTAATTATAAATCATCCAAATGTGTAGGCTATACAACACCAGGAAGGAACCATGATGTGAACTATGGACTTCAGGTGATAATGGGGCATCAATGCAGATTCATCAGTTGTACCAAATGTTCCACTCTGGTGGGGTAAGTTAATAATGAGAAGGTTGTGGAAGGGTTGGGGATGGGCAGGAGGAATATGGAAAATTTCTCTATCTTCTGCTCAATATTTCTATGAATCTAAAGTTGCTCTAAAAAATAAAGCATATTAAAAAACAGAGAGTACTTCTCAGTACTCTATCTTCAATAAAGCAAGAGAAGTATGACAACATGAAATCACTAACCATAAAGTGTACCTGCTGAACTCTAAATCTATAGAGCTGCTAGAAAAAAAGAACACACTCATCTACTATTTTTATTTAGCTATGGGGTGATCTCTTATGGGAGACAATGGAAGAAGAGCCATGACTGCTGAGTAACAGTTACAGACTGGAATGTTTAAACTTGAGGGTGAATTAAAACACACTTGGAGAAAGAGGGTATTCTAGGCAAGACCTATACTACAGATGGAGAATGCTCTGCTACACCAGCTCCTGCTATTCCACATTGCTGCCCCCTGCAAGAATGGGGAGAAAATCAGAAAATGGCTTATGGACTAGATACATAGGTATCAGACGAGGGGAGATCGCAATGTTCATGGGTGGTGGTGGATAAGGATCGGGCAAGCAAAAATACAGGAAGTGTAACCCACATGGGCCCTCCTAGGGCCTTATAAAAGCTTTATAATGAAATCTAGGTGCTCACACACCAAAATGGCTGAAAAAGAAAAACAGTAATAAAAAAACTAGTTTGAGTACTGCTTTCATTTAAAGATGAAAATATGAAATATAAAATAATAAAATGAGGAAAGGGAACTGAAAGGGTCCTTCATTTTATTTTTATTTTGTTAACATTCAGTAAAATTACCTTCGGGATATGTACAGCTCAGCAAAGTACTGTAAATATAGAGAGTTCATAAAGAGAATGCAACTCTTCTATATTTTATTTTACTACTAAAGTGCTTTTTCTAAGTAGGTGAGTAGATGCCACAAAAGCGAAAACCAGTTAGTCAGTGATCCAACATGCAATGACAAGAAGACTTCTCAGGTAGTGATTAGGTATTTATTTCCGATGTTATGATCTCGAGTGTGGCTTAGCTCACTTCTGGTGACAGGTTTCACAGTTCTCCTTTGGAATATCTTCTGTGATTGCAGTGTTTTGAATGTTTGTACAAATAGAACAACACCATTTTCCATTGTTTGTTTTACTTCACCTTCCTCAGACTTTGGGTAAAATGACCTATTAAACATCATGAGTGAAAAATAGTTACAAACTTGATCTAGAGCTCTGTATTCTGAATGTAGGGTATTCAGTATTCTTAAACACCTAGAATTATTCCCCAAGGTGCAATCTTTTACATGGATTTATTATCGAAAGGTTCTATTCATGCAGAGTCTTATTAGCATAAGTGTATATTCAATAAACTGAGAGTACAAATAGCTTCCAGCTAATAATCACCTACACAAATTTTCCTTATAGCTGTTCTCTTTTAAAGCCAAATTCTATATGGAAGTCCACTTTTCCTATTGCTGTAAATTCGAACAACTTTTAACTTATGTTGTGCATGGTCATAACTTTTAAAAATTATGAAATAAGTATATATTAAGAGTTGAATGATATTACAAAATTCAGTCTCACTCAGTCCTCTCAAGTCTTAAAACTCCCTCAGTAATATAGGCATCCATGTCTTACTGCTGATACTCATATATAAGTAGCTCAGGGGAGGGGTTAGAGGGGCACTGGGGGTAAGCCCTAAAGCTGTTATTGCATTTACTTGTAGATGATCAAGACTTTTAAAGAACCAGCTCTCTCACCATGATAATTTTCTGTTCTCCCCATATTAAAACAATACCAACTTCAAACTGATTATTGATATTTACCCTAATATAAGCTGATGATGTTGTAATCTTTTAGTGAGGAGATATTATCAGTGAAATTTAGCCTCAAGTATTATACAAGCTGGCAGTGTCAAGAAACTGGTTCTTTCAGAATTTTCATAAATGTGAACCTCTCTGGCTTGTTATAATTTATAATAATATATGAACTATGATACAAAATATAAGGGGAAAGAAGTCTACTGATAGTCTTACCTTTAGTTTATTGCATCTTAAGATACAGAAGTTCTGTTTTTAATCAAAAATCGAGAAGCACCACTCCACTCGGTTCTGGTTATGTGAAAGGTATACATCCTAAGCAGCCCTAAATGTTATCAGAAAAGTATTCATGCAAAGTATGAACATTACATTATATACTTTAATGAGAGGAGAAATATTCTAAACATTTAATTGAAGTTGAAATTTTTCTAGAGATGTTTTATTACAAATTTTGTAAATATTTTTATTTAACTGCTTTGATTTTGCTCTTCATGTAGAATCGGCCCTCATGTTACTGACTAGAGAATTTTTTGTGGGGGACATATTCAGTTTTAAGTACCTGTCTCTAATACATAAGCACTAACAGTGCTCGCCTAGAGGTCCGTTGAGACTGCAGTTGAGAATCACACTGGATCCTAAACCTTCGCGGGCCCTGGCCAGTCTAGTCTGCACGACATACTGCACACTGCTGTTGTGGATCTTTAGTGAAAATCACCAATGATCTCATCCTTTGTTTTGTAGGTAAGCACCAAACATTTAAGAAAAGTTAAGGAAGAAAGGAAAACATAGTGCCAAATTGCCGAATTACCCTTTAAAATTTCTAATGTTGAAAAATTCTCATCTCTGATTGGAGTGAAAAAAAGTACTCGTTTATCTAGTATTTACTGAAAGTCTTGTATTATTTCTTCCTATATTGCCTAAAATATATTATTTTAGGAATAGCTTTCTCTTAAGTGTTTAAATATAAATTAAGAAATATTTTTAATGCTGAATAAAGATATTTAGACACTTTCTAACTGCTTAATTAAACAACTTTTGCAAATGATAGCTCACTTTATACAATGTGGCAATGATCTCATCCATTAGGTAGTTGGTTTAAAAATCATAGAATATTTTACCCAATTTCTATCTTGAAAATTGTCTAATAAATTAATGATGAGTATTATACAGTCTTTATCTACATTAAATTGTAAACATTTTGCTACATTCTCATTTCACTCTTTCCCATATATTGCTGAACCATTTGAAAGGAAGTTGCACAGATCATGAATTTCATCTGTAAATACTCCCGAATGCATCTTCTCCCCAAAAGACCTTCCCCTGCAGAAACCTTTAAAAATTAAAGCCTTTAAAAATTCTTGAAATTATCAAGGAATTTCACATATTAGAGGAAATAATGTGAAGAAAAGCTGAAAAGGCTGGGATTGTTTTTTTTGTTGTTGTTGTTTTGGGTTTTTTTTGGGGGGGGCAGGTAAGAAATTAAATAGGCCAGCCTCACTTTCTAGGTAAATGTAGTACTACTCAGACCACTTCTGAATGAGTCACTGACAATGAAAGCACATTTGAAGAAAGGGAAGAGTGATACTTGGGGAGGTCACAAGAAAGAAAATGTGGGGTTTCATAGCTTACAAGTATGTGGGTATATATGTATATACATATGTATGTATATACGTATGTATGTACATATTTACATTAGAATGTGAGGGTGGGTGTGAGTGTGCTTGGGTGTACTATATATGTATGCCTGTGCACACATGGGGTTATAAATGGGGATGTTTAGTCAACATTTACTTAATGAATACTTATTAGACTCCCAAGCTAAGCAGGCACTATAGTATTTCTAGGAATAAAGGGCCATCACACTAGAAGGGGCCCTACTTTAGTGGTTAAATAATTACACGCATAAATATGAATTTACAACTCTTTGCAACTATTGGTGATGAGGGATCCGAATACATAAATATGGGTACATTTATGCATACAAGTATATATGTGTGTATATGTATATTATAAGGGGATTCAGCCCAGTCTAAGGGAAGAGGGTGTCCTTTGGGAAAGAAACATTTAGGTAGATATTTTAAGTGTTAATGAGTGTTAGCTAGGCAGTGTTTGGATATGTACGATTACAGGGATAAGGATGGGGATGGGAAGGGGAAGGAGCAGTACAAGTGGAAGAAAGCCTACCAGTTGAAGGACAGGGAAGGAGTGGAAGAACCAAAAGATATGAGACTATAAGAGTCTGATCCTGTCGGGTTTCAAAAAATCAGGAGCGCAGTTTTGGTCTTTTTCTTTGAAAAAGCAATGGTAATCCATTGAAGTGATGTGTGGAGCCGAAGGAGTGCTAGTTGTATTTGCATCTTGAAAAGGCTTCTCTGGCACCTTTGGAGGATGAATTTGGAGGGGGGAGCCATGTTGGATGCTAGGAGATTAGTTATAAAGCTCCTGTAGTTATTTACACAACAGACTGAAAGCTTAGACTTGGGTGATGGCCAAAGGCAGCTTTGTCAGTATGCTTTGGGAGGTAACAATCAATAACTGTGTGGAGGCTGTGATATGGAGTTTAATGAGAAGGAATGTCAAGGATAAAACCAAGACTGGGAGCTGGGGAACCCTGAGGTTTGGCGTGAGATGGGCAAAGATCACAAGTTTGATTTTGACATGTTTCACTTGATGTTTTTTTAAGATAGACAAGAAGAAATGCCTAGTACACAGTTGTATCTACAAACAGGGAACTTAGAAGAACCTTTGAGCCATAGTTATGTTTTCTAGATGCTCTAAATAAAACATATGTCAGTAATTTCATGGAATTCTTATTGGAGTACTTAGTGTATGTATGTTGGGAAAACTCGAAGTGCACTAAAGTTCTGATGTACTAGATGAACAATCTCTCCAACAATTTGCAAATCTACTTCTATTCTAAATGCTGTTATAATTCCCTGATCTGCAAAATCTGAAAATATGACTTTGCTAGACTTTCAGCAAGTGAAACAGAGAGATAACAAAAGTGATAATATAAGTATAGAAGTCTGTAGTATGTAAGAATATTTTAATATTTAAAATACTTAAGAATCAGTACAACTTGGGATCTACCCATTAATAACCAGCAAGACCACAACAGTGCATGCAGCTGAATGCCAGCTGTGTCATGGAATTAGAATCCCATTCTGTGATAATAAAAATTCCTAATTGAAAATAGAGCACAAATACTGGAAGGTAAAATAATGTTGATATTTACTGCTTTTAGTCCAATAATATTACTAATACCTAAGGATATTTCAATAGATTGAGAAAATTGATTTTTTGGGAGGATAAATTACCCATATTCTAATCTAATGTTCAAAGAATATTGTGGGAAAATGAAATTTGTTTAGAGATATGTTTCTAAAAAAATTGTGTTTACATTTCAATTTGAAATTTTTTTAAAGCATTCAGTGAACACCATCATTTATCACAGACTGTCTTTGCTTAAAGTAACCTGTAACTGTGGGTCATAGCTCTAATGCCCTCTGTGATAAAGACAAAAACAACAGAAATGACGACAAAGCTAAAGGTAGCTTCTTGCTTTTGAAACTAAAGAAAAAGTAAGTAGCATATTCTTCATTTGAATTGACAATGTTGTCTTATTTTGTCTTTCCATTTTCATGTATATCTAATAGAGGCTTCTGCAATTTTTTCACATTATCTAGGTGTATTTTCCCTTTTCCGAACTACATTCTTGAGTGTTTTAGATTTCAGCTTAGAGTGGTAGTATGGTAAAGGAGGTGCCCGGAACCTAGTGACTGGGACGTATCTTATCTGTTTATTCTGACAACGAAGGTTTTTCCTGTGTACAAGTTAAAAGTTTAAAGAAGATGGAGGGCTTTACTGTCACAATTTTTGCCTTTATTCCATACAAGAATAAAAAGCATAACAAGAAAAGGCAGGTATTACAATAAAATTTCATTGCCTATATAGGTCTTTGTGCTGCTCAAATGAAAGAAGCTCCTTATTTTCCGTAACACCTCCACAATCCAACCACCTCAATTTCATCTTCTCCAAGGTCCCAAAGCACCACTACACACTTACTAGAAATTGTAACAAAAGTCAACCAAATAATGTTAGGGGTCAGTCTGAGGTTGAGTGCCAGGCCATTCAATTGACCAAGAAGCTTCCAGTAAGAATGAACCCGATACAGCAAAACAATCATAGATCAAATTGTGTTCTGTACAATTGCTGCCTCCCCTTTGTAGGAAAGGCTGCCTTTCTTGATTGGGCAAAACATGTCCTATGTACAGAATCTTGTGATTGTGTGAAAGCAACTGGTATTCACACATTCACACAATGATTTCAATTTTAACTGTTAAGGGCTTACATTAAAAAGCTCCTTTCTTTAAAAAATGTAAGATATACAAAGATAAAACAGACATCTAAGATGGACAGAAAGTGGGAAGTAATAT
The DNA here is from genome assembly GCA_028533065.1 of Trachops cirrhosus. Lineage (NCBI taxonomy): Eukaryota > Metazoa > Chordata > Mammalia > Chiroptera > Phyllostomidae > Trachops > Trachops cirrhosus. The sequence goes on along the minus strand of CM052547.1, from coordinate 31,733,867 downwards.
AACAAAAATATCTTACAATTTGGTAAATTCAAGATGCTTGATGCAGCCCATACTGAAATGACATTTCATATTAGCTCTTAATTCTAAGAGCAGGTCTCATGTTGTGGTATAGAAGTAACATTAGAAATAAAAAAATTAGAATTTTGCTCTCAATTCCTCCTTGCATCTGGGATCCTACACTCTCCTGTAGGTTGTGTATATGGGTAATCTTCAAAATCTCCAGTCTCTGCAAATCCTATCATTTTGTAGAGACGCTGGTGCTCTTTTAGTGTGTCAATAGCGCACAGACCAAATACATCAAGGACAGACAGCACAGTTGCCTATACTCTCCCCTGTCTCCAACTCCTATATGCTAGTAGTAATACAAAAAATTCTAACACAACAGTTTATTTAGATTGGTTGCAGAATCGGGTCTCTTCTAAAAGCTTACTTTATAACATTATTTTATTGTGCCATTTCCAATATTGGACCAGTGCCATCTTTTTGTTTGCATAAGAATGTTTTGAGGGAAGGAAAAATAAAATCTCAACTAATCCTACCTTCTTTCCTGTTGTTGCAGTACCTGAAATGTATATACATGTACACACACAAATACAACATGCACATATATGTACACACACATGCATATGTGTGAATGTATATGTCTTTCTCTCTGTATAAAAGCCTTCAGTGTTTTCTGGAGATATGCATTTAAACAAGGTAAAAACCCAGAAGAACTAAAAAATTAGCCAGCTTGTATATTAATTTGTCACCATTCATAGTCACCCATAAAACATAGATTCCAGGGAAATGAGGATCAGAAGCAGTAAATTTTTATAAAGGTGACAGTGCTAGGAAAAAGATCAGAACATGAACTTCAACTTAGTGGGCAGTGAAGTTTATAGTCCTTGTCCACTTCAGGCTGGAGACCAGGGAACAAGTGGGATGGTACCATTTAAAAGTGAAGATGGGTGGGTAGGGGCATGAAAAATAATCCATGGCATCATAAAAACTTTGTTTCTCTAGCCCTACAGTTCTCATCAGGGCCAGACCATCCCCTAGAGAATACTTTGAGAAGGGCTTAGGTGTGTCATGATTTCTGGAGGAGGGGAGTTCTGTTGACTTCGAGTGAGGAGGGGTGGCTGTCCCACTTAATGAAAAATTTTCCAAATGCCCCATACAACACACAATGTCCCACTAAACTAAACCTACAATGAATCTCAACCTGTAGCATCTGGTATATAATTACAAGTAAGCATTGTATAGTAATCTCCACCAACAAGGTTGCTGCGGTGAGTAATTCAATCATTTTGTGTAGTCTGGCTCCTAACTCTAGAATCAATAGGCTACAATATTACTGGAAAACAAATTTAAAAAGCAATATCAGCACTCAATCAATAATTTTCATTTTGGAAATATTTTATCTGTTATTTGTCATGGTATGGTGAGTAACCTGCAAGTCCCTTGAAGCCAAGTTCACATTTAGTAAAAACATGAAAATGTTCCAGGAAGCAGTTTTGGAATTCCAGTGGAAGTGGATTAATAGTAGGTATTCTCTCATTTACAAAATATTGTACTTCCACATTTTCTCCACTCCAGCAGTCTATAACTTGACTCAAGCGTATTTTTCCTATGATTATCATTATTTCCCTCTTTCTGTTATATACAAGTAACTCTAGCTTATAATTGCCCTAACACTACTCTTAGTCTGCCCTTGTTCTTTCATGTGTCTGTACTTCTTATGTGAAGTCTTCTGATTTTTTGTCTTAAATCCAGATTTATTCATTATATATACACATGCATTTCTGAGATCTTTAATATGTGTTCTAGTGAAGTCATCTCCAAACATTAGTGCCGGGAAATCACTTTTATTTTACAAATTACTTTTATTTTATTGCTCCTTTTCATTACTTACATACTTAGTAACTATATTATGGATGGACTGCATTTTAGGATACTAAGAGGGTAATAAAAATATTTGTTATTAAAAAGAGGACAGGGCTGAGGACAACACTTTGGCCCATGATAAGTATTCACTGAATGAGAGAAGACAGAAGGATCACCAGCTTCTGTATTTACCTTTGTACCACTTCATTCCGTGACTGTCTTGTACAGTTGACATTGTGATGGCCAGAAAGAGTTAACTCCCTTATTTAACTACCAAACTCACTGCAAGGTGGCTGGATGAAGAGTCAGGAGGTCAGGTTTCTAGTTTCTGCTCTGCCACTAACCACCACTGTGACCTTTAGCAGTTCCCCGTGATCACGGTGGGCCTCCATTTCCTTAACTGTAATATGAGGGCATTGGAATAAATTACTTTTAAGGTCTTTTCCTGTTCCATAAAAAAACCCCACATAATTCTGACTCTAAGACTTAGGCCCTAATCAGAAGAAACTGATTCTTCTAATAAATGTATATAAAATATATCCTGTGGGTCTCAATTATTCCAACCACAATATTTAAAAAAAACCACATGGTTTTATCTTCTTTAAAAAATGTCATACCCTATAAAAACACACACATACAAAATGTGACCTTAAGAAAGAAGTACCCATACAGTTGAAGTAGCAAGCACATTTATTATGAGAACAGAGTCCCCATTCCAAAAACATCTACTTTTTTATTGCCATTCTGCTCACTGCTGCAGAAGTCACAGTGTTACTTTTTGCTTTGAATTCTTGAATGAAAATGACTTTACCTGCTTTTCCAGTCATATATTTTTGGCAGCTCTACCATTCTCCACAGAGGTTTTCTAAATTCTTTCTAATAGTTCACAGAACTAACAATTCAACAAAATCTATACACAACTGAATGCAGACTATAAACAAGGTGTTAATAGCAAGTGCTATGGTGTGAATCAACTTCTTGTTCAAGTAACTGTTTCATCCACAACCAATTTTGCCCTGAAGCTTTTGAAAAACACAATAGAAATCTGTTAAATTGGCAGTGTTGCTGAACTTCAACTATTTTATCTAACCAGGTCCACAGTAACAATGGATACTTGAGAGCTTCTCTTTGATGGAATGTGCTTTGCTTTGGAGCATAGGTGTGGGGATCAAATGGGCCAAATTCCTTATTCTGACGGCATCTTGCTGTTTCCTCTTTTGGGAAGTACACACATAAGGCTCATGAATGTCACCTTCAAACCTACACATGTGGATGCTTTAGGAAAACCTCACACTTAAAAGTTCAGTTTAGTAAGATTTATAAATTAGAATCTTTGTATTTGGTTTTTAGGAACATCTCACTCTCATGTTTAAAAAAATAATCACCTCTTACATGTAAATGGGGACTAAATTTCTCATATTTGAATTGGAGGGCTTTTATTTTTTCCAGGAACATGTCCAATTTTGAACACACAATCATTAAGTAGATATACAATTAAGTTCTGATTATCTTTCTGTGAATTATATACAATCTACTACACAGTCACCATATCAGGTTTGCTTATTCCTGTCACCCAGCTCTTTTCTGGGCAGGATGCCCACCTTCTCCATCTCCCCATAAATTGGTTTTGGTGTTCGAGGTATATAAGCTCATTTAAAAATTAGCCTAAACAAAACAAAATAATTAAAAAGGCAACTTGCCCACAATAACAATGAAAACCTTTTTTAAATCAAACGTGTAATACATTCCAAAAACAAACACAAAGCATGATTTGGGGTTATCTTAGCCTTTATTCCCCTCATTAACATGAATAATTCAGAGTGCTTACTATACATGGTGAAACTCTTTCCCCTCAATAATTCATCTTTATTACACAGAAAAGTAAGATGTAACACATCCTCATGTATTTCCAAAGATTTCAACTGGGCCATAGTTTTAAAGGCAACTTTACTTTCAGAATTTTTTATAGTATGGGTTCATTCTTTTCACTGCTATCCTGGTAGTAAGAGGTATCTTATTAGGAATGCTTTCAGGACAAGGGAAATATGGAGCAATATAGCCAATAAGAAGGTGGAAGCCCCAGATTTTTTGGGTTCTTGATATTCTTCAAATACATAGCAGTTATTCACAGAGAAAAGCAAGATTGCCAATATCTTTCTCCTCAAAACTACGATTGTGCTTTGGGGCATTACATCCAGATTTGAGTAAGAAGAACTTCCCAACATTCTGGCTACAGTGTAGAAACAACATATTTATTATGCAATTTAATTCTAAGTAATAAAAATATCCTAACATTGCAGTTTAAGCAAACATTCCTAAACGGGAAAGCATTCCAAGGATGGGGGTTAGGATGAGACTGAAAACCTCCAACCTTGCTTGAATGATGACTTGAACCAAATGAAGGCTGTGAATCTGTCTGCTGATTGCATACAAACTTACCCAGGTTCCCAAACGTGGATACAAAGAACACTATATAAACATTTTATTCACATCCTATGTAAAATATTCTATTATTCATACCCAATATTTGTATGTTTATGACTTAGGTCTTCTAAAATTGGAGTTTGGAATGTTAAATTGGTCTCCTATTTCGTAAATTGTTCCTGGGAAGACATATTCTTCTGGAAATGGCACTAATTTTCTGGAGTTACAAGGCTGTTTAATGCACTGCTTCAGAGCGCCAAATGCTACCCTTGTGACCAGAGAGAAAGGGAGAGGATGCCATCAGGAGGAGGCTCCAGGCACCAATCCTCAGCTTCTCTCTGGCAACAAAAAGGTGGAGGAAAGAAAGCAATCAGAGTCCACTGGAGTACACACCGGTCTTGGCCAAAGGCTCTAAAACTTTTTTTTACTTTTCCTTCCATTGAAAATAAAAAGAGAGGAGCTTATAGTGTAACAACCCAAATGCAACAGTTGCTGAACTTAGATCAATATCAGATACTGTCAGAGCTTTTGGGATATTCATGGAAATTCATGAAACTAGGATGTACCTTTGGATACCTGTGAAAATAAAACATTGCACTTTGAGTGGGAGAGAACAGATGGTTGGTAATGATTTAAAACATTGATGTTTTTGGACCGTCACCAAGCCGCTGCATTAAAAACACGGCGTTTAGTTAGTACAGACTAAGTCGGTATGCAAGGTGCTCGTTATCTGGAAGAGGCTGCTGTAGTCAGTAAAGGTGATAAAAACCGTATGAAGCCAGAGGAACATTCTTCTCACTTTCTGAAGACATTCAATGTGTGCTATTTGGGGGGCTATATTCAGTCTGTATGATCAGAGGATTTTAATCTTCCCCCAATAACTAGTCAACTCTAAGCGTCTAGTTATGGTGTTCTTCATCAATTTACCAAGTAGAATTGTAATTTTGGTCTGTATATCTGACTCACTGAAGCCCTTAAAAACCCTCTGAGCAATAATAATAAAATATGTTAGTCCAGGGTACCCTTGCCCATGAAAAACAATAACATTCTCCTTATCCTCAGTTGGTAGCTAGGCATATGGTGTTATGATTATGTGCTGGAATTGGCAGGTGCGGGGCTACTGAATCAGGAACACATAAATATTAAATGTGGTCACACTGTATTTTGGTGTGTACATGTGAGTTGAAAAGCCCATGTCCTTTAAAACCAATGGAATGGTAACAGTACAGATAAAATTATGCATAGAGACACTAACGAAATGTTTGAGGTTAAAGTGAAGATAAGTAAACATTGGTAAACAATACTCTAAAAACTGCAAAAAGGGAGTGTTTTGGTTTGGTTCTGATGACATAAAGTAGCAAAGCCACACAGACACACACTCCATACTATTTACTTGCCGTCCCTTTCAAAACCCTGGGAACTGCTCAGAACAGTTTGCCTGTGGGAGGGAGTCGGGGGTGGACCTGCCGGGAGAAGAGGGAGGCGGAGCGGCAGCTCCAGCTTGGTACCTGTGAACTTAGTTGGGAATAATTCTTGACAGGCATCAAACATAGCACCTTCTAGCCTTCTAACAGAAATGTGCTGATAGACAGGATGTTCAAATGGGGCAGAAGAGGGAGCAGGTAACCCCGTGAGAGCAGCAACACAAGCACGCAATTCCTACTCTCAAATCATGACAAGCGTCAAGCCTCCCCCCACACCCCGCCCCTCCATTGCACCCTCTCGACCCCTCTGCTGGGTCCACATAGGACCTGGGCTCCCAGTCACCTAATTTCTCTCCCACGTTGAAGGCAGCTTTAGCAAGGTCTCGGAGTTGGGGACCCATGCAATAAAGCAGAAATGCTCATCTTTCGGCCAAACATGCTGGAGGACCGGATAAACCGGCATCAGAAACTCAAGACTGTTCCTTCTGGTGTCCTCTTTCTAACCTTGCATGCCCCACTGGGGACTGGCACCAGAAGCCTGCAGTCCAGGCTGCCCCGCCAGCGCCCAGGAATTCAGCGCGGGTAGCTGATCCTTCCTCCTCCTCGGACCCTCTCCAAGGCTTCGTACCGCCTCTATCTCCGGGACACCCCGTGCCCCCAGCACATCTGATAAAGTGAATGGGAGTGAGGTGGGTTCAAATATTGGCGGCGGGGCGCGGTGCAGAATGAAAAGGAATGGAAAGGTAAAGAAAGATGCTTCCCGCAGTAAACGGAGGCGAAGTACCTGGAAAGGTGAGGATACACTTCCCCGCCCACCCAGACCCGGCTCCCATCGTGGGTGCCGCACGGCGCCCCGCAATCTCAGCCCCTCAGATCTCGAGCCCCCACACCTTCCGCCCCCTAACATGCCCCAACCCGTGTGTGGTTACCTCGCGAGCGGGAAGGGGAGCGGAAGCGAGTGGGCGCCGCAGGTGCTGCTGCTCCAGGAGCGGAGCTTCTGCAGGAAACTTCCCCGCGCTCAGGAGCAAACTCTCGTGGAGTCCGTCCGCCGCCGGGTGGGAAGGCGCGCAGCGCGGCGCGCGCGGGGAGCGGGGACGGCGCGGAGCCGGACTCGCCGGGCGCGTCGGCCGGCGGGGGCTGCGGCGCCGCCTCTGCGCGGTCGGTTCCCGCGCGCCCGCCTGTCCCCGCAGCCGCCGGCCCCCCTCCGCGCCCCCGCCCGGCCCGCCGCTCCGCCTCCCGGTCTTTATCTCCAGCGCCTCCCGCCCACCGGCTCGCTGTCGCAGCCTTCTTTTTCTCCGCCTTTGTCGTTCTCTCTCCCTCTTACTTTCTGCTCTCACCTCGGCTGGCGACTGGCTGGCGACTCGGGTGCGTCCCAAGGCTCCGGTGCCACCCGGCTCCCAGTCGCGGAAGGAACGCTCTTCCCCGTTCGTTTCCTCGCGCACCTTCCCTCCTCGCTGCTGCCCTGGCTCAGATTCCGTCCCCAGGTGTTCTAGAAACATGTGAAGGGCACATCCGTAGCTTAGTAGACTATCGCAAACATTGACTTCCAAATCTAAGACTTTCTATTGCTTTATAGATTTCTTGAAAAAATGCGTGTATTGATTATATACGTCAGTACAGTGCTGTTCGGAAATATGTGCCGTGGGCTGAAAGTGGCCGTTTACTACATTGGAGACCTCACAGTTCTCTAAGGCCTCGCATTTCAAAGTGTAACAAGCTGGAGTTGGAAGTTTGTAAAGCGCTCTGGAAAGACCAAGATTAGGATTAAAAAAATCATTAAAATAAACAGTTTATTGAGATTTAAAAATTAGTTCCAAGCATCATGCGAGCAACAACTTGACCAAACCAGGGCAAAAAAATGAACAGAACCCTTGGTTGCTTAATTTGCACGCAGGCAGTTTCTATGAATTAACAAAGAAAAACTTTTTTCTTTAAGTAGTTAAGTGGTTGAGCCTACCTCATTTCCACATTACAATGTTTTTTTTTCCCCAAACAGATGTTATCAATTGTCTACATTTTCAGTAGGTCTTATTTTTATGAGTGGCTTAGGAATAACATATCTGGTAGTAGTGAACTTGGGTTCCGTCAAGAAATACTGTTATAGTATTATAGGAATTATTTGCCTGATTCTGGTTTCTTTTAAATAGAACTTGTTATATAAATTGTATTTTTAATTTGTCTGCTGTCTCTTTTTACATTTATCTTAGTGTCCTCTCCGCTGTGAAGGTCTTTATTCATCACCAGGATGAACCTCTTTTCCTGCCGTTGGACTTCAAAAACAAAACAAAACAAAACAAGACAAGGACATGCCCCTGAGCTGTATTTAACTGGCAGGCAATGGATGAGTGCTTGTGGACTGAACTGATGAATTTAACTTAGTCTCTTTTGTTTTGGTCCCATGGTGCCTTTCCATGTTGTATGAACTCTTGGAGTCCTGGCCACCCATTGCACCAGAGCAGTGAGATCTGCAGGATCCCCTCTCAGGAGAGGGATCCCCTCTCAGGAGATCTGCACTGTAGTTCTCGGCTGCAGCACGTCACATGATGCCTGTGGTCTGTGCATTCTCATTTGTAACATGAAGGAGTTGAAGCAAGACTATCATTATAACTACACTTTCTAAATTCTTAAAGTTTTTGTAGCTAATGAGGGAAACTGGTCGTGATCAGGTCAACTTCTGATTTCATCTGCTTGATAGCTGTGCTGCTAGGCATTGCCAGTCTATTGTAAGATTTTCCAGGCTTTAGAATTTCTTTCATTCATCTATCATAGCAAACCTCTGTCCAAAGCCATTAAAATATTTTTAAGGATTAAGGAAATTGAACATTGTTACTATCCAAAGTTGATGAATAAAAATAAAAGATCAAAAAATCACCTAAAAATGCACAGGAAGCATTGGTATAAAATACATCTCATTACATTTGGCTGGGAGTTATATGGTTAAGTGAAAATACTACCTTTTTAAATATTGTAGTTAAACTAATTTAATTTTTACATGGTGAATTGTTTCTGAAACATTGGTTCCTAGCATGTTTTTAAACTCTCCAGTCTATTAATTTTGTTTAGTTCTTTGAATTTTTAAAAATGTTTAACCGTTGACTGTTTCTTGGGCAAGTATGAAACTTATGGATCATTGATCCTTTAATGTGCAGGTTTGTAACAATTATGGTCATAAAAGAGGTTTCTGCATCAAATCTCAAGGTACGTTTAGTGGCAAGAGTGCCTTTGTGGAAGGACTTCATCATGACAGTGCAGATAGCATTGGGGTATGCATAAGCGATGTAGTCAAACTTGACTTTGAAAATGTAACCAAGTTAATAGTGTAAAGAATGAGCACAGTGGGTTGTTCACATTTTATGAAAAGTGTATGTAAGGAATACAGGCATAGAGGGGTAAGAAGAGAGTAAGGAAGGGTATTTCCCTAGTATCTGTATGTACAAACAAAGCTCCTTCAAAGTGTGAGTACAGCAATTTTGTGGGATAGCTCTTGCTATTTTTGGGTTTGTGCTTTTCTTTAACCATGCAGTCCTCAATGATGACTCAGCTTAATGAATAGCCAAAATAATAATTCAGCAGGAATGTATTAAGCACAATGTACATGGCCACATGGGGGTTGCAAGTATCTCTAAACCATCTTATTTATGGCTCTGTTTTGTTGAGAAAAAGTGAAGATATATTTACCTGGAAAGAAATAATTTTACAGGAGTCATAGAGGATAGTCCAATAGCTAATGTGGTTTCCCCTTAACTTCTCTTTCTCTTATTCTGTGGGACAGGAGTAAAGCAAGAAAAATAAGAACATGATGTATGCTGATTCACAAGCAGGAGAATGAACACAAACTATCCCACTGAACCAGAATGGGAGAAGGGCAGAACTCCTATAATAGATGACAGAAGCCACTTCATCCAGACTTTTCTGGGGGAAAAAGAATAATAGATAATTCTTAAGGAAAAATAAGTTTAAAATGGATTTTTAAAAGCTTAAGCTACTGAGATGAAATGGAAAGACTACTGGAGAACTGGTTTTGGTCCCACGAAGTTGGAGAAGTCTCCCCTCCCTAGACTCAGTTTTATCCTCTGTAGTGCAGAGGTCATTGAACTGGATGGGTCCTAAGGACACTTCCACCTTCAAAACTTCCATGAAACTTACTTATTTCAATGAAGCCATTTGGATGATTATTCAACTACACATCCGTTTATCTGCATTGTGGCATCCAAAGTAAATTCTAATCAGAAAAGAAAAGGCTGCTGTAGCACTTCCCCAGAAGAAATTCAAAACAAAGAGCAGAGCGGACTAGAGTAATGTGGGACTGCTTATCTGAAGTTGGTGCAGACTGTGGTATTGTACACAGTAGAGCTTCCTCCTGAAATTTAAGAAGAAAACTCTTTATCACTTTAATATCCAGAATAAATAAGGGTAAGCATGAAAACTTTACAGTATAGGGGTGTCTTGATGCTTAATGATCCACCTTCTGCGACACTGAACACGGTGGAGCAAACTTTGCAGTTTGAGCTAGACCAAAATTATTGTGTAATGGAGAATGAAGGAAAAATATTTGGCTCTGTGAGCTCTGTTGTCAACAGATTTTTAAGGGAAGAAATTATTTCTTAAAAATTAAGAAAAACAGTAAGGACCAGATATATATAACTAAAAGACAATTATGTATTCAGAAGAATATTTTAAAAAAGAGAATGCAAAGGGAAAAGTACATTACTGTAAACAGCATAGTATTAATAATAAATGAAGAATAATTCCTAAAGAACTAAAAACTTTAAATTGCATGGTGAGATAATATTGGTGAAACAAAAACTAAAGATAATCATACATAAATAAAGTGAAACGTTGTCATTATTATAATGTATCTGCTGCCCCCATAAAGTAATGATACAAGTTCAGATAACGTAGGACAGTAAACACCTAATAGTCTTGGTAAATAGAGCAGGTCAATAAATATACATTGATTGGTTGATTGAATATGAAGTGCCTGCAGTTATTTTAAGAACATTTAAGTCCCTTGGGAACTTGTGTATGGGAAGCTGTGTATGCAATTGCTTAAACTAAGCAAGTCTGAATTTCTTTTAAAAATATTAAAAATAAAACCTTTTCAAATAGTCACTTTTAATTTCTAAGCAATGGAACTTTATAAAAATTTTATAACATAGTGTTTGTTCGTAAAAATGTCTAAGTTGGAAACATGTAAAATGTAAAAATATAAATGTTTTTCTGTATAAATAAATTATATTTTACATATTTAATTTTTTTGATAGATAGGATGGGGAAAATTGTATGTGAAGAATTCACCCAAAAATGCAATACTTTCTTCTAAACTAATATTTGGACACATACATTTTTATTTCCCAAAGTGGGTTTAATTTTTAATATGGGTGATCAAGATATTGATAGATGACTTTAAGACCCTAAGTCAAAATTTAAAAAAACAATTGTGATGGTCTGAATTAATGAGAGACCTTTCATACTGTAAGTTTCAACAGTCTGGGGATGAAATATGAAACTTCCTTGACAAATATTTTACCAATTAATTCACCAAGCAAGGCTGTCTAGCCAGTTTTGGCACTCCATGTTGGTGCTTTGGATACAAAAATTAATAAGCTGCTAACTAATGAATTTAAATCACATATTATGAATTTAGAAATATAAGCCTACAGAAAAAAAGAATGACTTGCTGGGAGTAAAAATCAAAATGGCTTTCTATTCAATGTGTGTGCGTGCGAGTGTGTGTGTCTCTCACTGAAAGAGAGAAAGCTAGTAAGCTCAGGAGAGATTTGATGAAATAAAGAGGGTATGTCAATAATGTCTCCTAAGTTAATATATGGCATCTGAGGGCAGAAAGTAATTCTAAATCCACCCCTCCCGTGCAATGAAATTGTCCCTTGTCCAGCACCATGAGTATTTGTGATACATAGCTCACCTTTCCAAATCCATTTATCATTGCAGTCCCGGGGAACACAGGCCACAGTGACTATCTTAGCCTTTTTGACAACTTCTTGCTGGAGGTTTATTCAAAGTTAAATGTATTGTTAATAGCAGATTTTTTCTAAATAAAAGTAAATAATAATTTTTGAAAACTAATATAGAAGGTGAAAAATTAAGGTATCTCCACACTGCTTTCCACAGTGATTGCACCAGTCTGCATTCCCACCAACAGTGCAAAAGGGTCCCCTTTCTCCACATCTTCTCCAACACTTGTTGTTTGTTCTGATGGCCATTCTGACAGATGTGAGGTGATATCTCATTGTGGTTCTAATTTGCATTTCTCTGATGTTTGGTGATGTTGAGCATCTTTTTATGTCTATTGGTCAACTGTATGTCCTCTTTGGAGAAGTGTCTGTTCAGGTCCTTTGCCCATTTTGTAATTGTATTGTTTGTTTGTTTTGGTGTTGAGCTTTATAAATTTTGTATACTATCCCCTTATCAGGTGTATTGGTGAATATATTCTCTCATTCCATGGGTTGCCTTTTTATTTTGTTGATGGTTTTCTTTGCTGTGCAAAAACTTTTTGCACTGTTGATGGGAATGCAGACTGGTGCAACCACTGTGGAAAGCAGTATGGAGATACCTCAAAAAATTAAAAATGGATCTGCTTTTTCACCCAGCAATCCCTTTGCTGGGAGCATATTAAAAAAACCCAAAACACTAATTTGAATGTACATAAGCACCCCTATGTTCATTGCAATGTTATTTACAATCACCAACATATGGAAGCAGCTCATATGGGTAAAACAACTATGGGACATTTATACAATGGAATACTACTTGACTGTAAAAAAGAAGAAGATTTTAGCCTTCGCAACAGCATGAATAGACCTGGAGAACATTATACTAAGTGAAATAAGCCAGTCAGGGAAAGACAGATACCATATGATTTTACTTATATATGGAATCTAATGAAGAAATTGAACTAACAAGCAAAATAGAGACAGACTCATAGACAGCAGGCTGACAGCTTTTGGGGTAAGGGGAAGTTAGGGCTGGAGGGATTGAGCAAAAAGGGAAAAGGACTCATGGACGTGGACAACAGTGGTGATTGCTGGGGGAGGTGGTATAAGGTGGTTAAATGGTAAAGAAAAAAATACAATAAAATTAAGAATAATAGAAAAATTAACGTAAAATTTAAGAAATCTTATATTTGGTAGTCTCATACAATTTAGTATACAATAGCAGTAATATATTTGCAGACAAATATTATTTTCTAAAGTTGGTATTCAAAAAAGCTAAAAACAAAACCAATTCAGCTTACTACCATTAAACTCATCTCATTTAGTTGATTACTTACTTCTGAATCTATGTCAACACAGTTATTCTAAACATATTTGGATATTTGCTCTACTTTGGAGTCTTTTTTATCCTACATTAAAAAAATGAGTTAAATGAGAGAAAAAATTCTCTCTCTTTAGAAAAGAGGAAAAGAAAGAAATTGATATCTGCTAGATATTTACCTTCTTGCTTTTGTGGTTGTGAGAACTAATGGCAGTGGGAGTTGAAACTTGAAAGACTTCTTTAAAAGGAAAAATAGACTATTTCTTATAATTGTGAAAGTATCTTGAACTTTAGGTGCTAAACAAGTCCTGGATACGACTTTTAACACATGTGAACATCCAAGAATAAACTTTCCAGGAAGGAGTATGCCTTTATACATATTTAAGTTCATGGAGAACTATAAATTTAAGTGTTTACTTGTTGGAATATTACAAAATACCTTCATGAGATCACTATTATCTCAGAATCTCTTACTGCTTCATCTTCCCTCTCTTCCCTTGGTTCATGTTCACTGTTCTAGCCACTGTGCTGAGCACTTTAATTCTTAATTTCAGAATACTAATATTATTTTGAAAAATTCTCCATGCAGAGTGTAAATCTGTGATGTGGTTATTGATTCAATGTTGTTTGTCAATGTTGAATGACGACTTTAGATCCTTTCACAGCGTCATTGATGATATATCTTTTAGACTTTATTTTTCATTTTGATTGGAGAGACTATTTAATGAATCTGCACATAGATGTTCAATCTGCATTTTTAGACACATTTGACTGCACTTCATGAAGTACTAAATCACTTATACATTATGCAAATGTCCTGAAACTATAGAACTCTCCTGTTTTTCTTTTTTCAACCACCATTTAAAGCAAAGCAGTAAAATACCAGCATATTATTTTTTAAAATTTTTAAAAATTCTTTTTAAAAATTATTTTATTGTTGTTCAATTACAGTTGTCTGCATAGATGGCTGGGGTGGGGGGAGGAGCAGGGAAATCCAGTACATTATCTTTTGAACACTCTCTGTACCTCTGGGTTAGATGTGCCAATGTCCTTCCCAAAGGAGCTTATCCATGGCTGTTGTCAAACTGCCTGAAAAGTTTCGTAAGAGAGAAAAGTGAAATGCGTTTCAAGGTGATGAAGAAGCAGGAAGGAGAGCAAAGGCTTTATAAGGAATGTAGAAAAAAATATGTTGCAATTTGACAGCTTTATTGTTAGTGTGGTAAATGCCAGGAATTAAAGCGTAAAAATGGTGTGTTCTGTAGACACACCCTAGTTATGAGCAAACTTTCAAATTACTATTTGGATTAAATGCAATTAAATGGTTTTACATTTAACCATAATGAATTAACATTGATGGTGAACACATTTATGACTAAAACTTGTAGGATGAACAGAGGGTAGCAAAGAATTATCTTACAAGCAAGGAATAAGAATCAAGTTAAGGAGGAAATAAAAAACCCAGAGTTTGTTATTCCTTCCTACTTTTCTTGAATATTTAGAAAGCATGTCTGTTGATGGAAAGAACTAGTAAATATTTATAGATTTTAGGTAGCCTGTCACATTAACAGATTAAACTGGCCTCTTTTAAACATTTGTTTTAAAATTGAAATTGTACCTGCATGAGAAAAATGATTTTCCTCACAGCATCTCTTTCCTGCCATATATTTCTTGTATGTGGGAAAATAAAAGAGAGGACTGAATAGGATGTGGCAGAATCATTTATGACTTTTATCCTCTGTATAAATATAAGGAGTTGCTAGAAACATAAAGTAATAAAAACAGGACTACAAAACCAACAGAATTATAGGTACGCAGGCATGGTATTACTATCTCCAAATTATGGATAAAAGTGTTGAGAGTAAGCAAATTCTAGGAATATTTTTGTCAGTTGTTCTTTCATAATCTCAGAGAACTATGGAAAGTGGAAAGAGAATTGGGAGTAACATAGTCATATCAAGTGCTTAGTATATGGCCTGGCATACTATAGGCAAACATGATTTATTTAGTGATGGAATCAAATGAAACTTAAAATAAGATCATTGAAGAAGACCAAATAATCTAGCATGTCTTCAAGATTTAAAAGAATAAAAAATATTTTCAAAAAATGGGCTAAGATTGAAAGCATCAAGGATTATATAATACATTTGTTTATTTATTTAACAAATATTTATTGAGCATCTCCCATATCCACAGTTGCCTCTAGAGTTTGACATGTGAACAAGAAAAACAAGATCTCGGCCTTCATGATATTTGTACTTAGGAGGAAAAGGACACTAAACAAGTATAGGAACTAAATAAACCCGATAAGTAAAGACTAAAAATTTCCATAAAAATAAACAGGGCTATACGATAGTTAATAGGGAAAGAGTTACTGAGAAAGAAGTTCAGGAAAGGAGGGGATGTTTGAGTTGAGTCTTTAAAGATGAGAAGCAATAAACTAAGTCAAAAGCCAAGGGAACAGCATGTGCAAAGGCCCTGAGATGAGAAAGTTTGGTGTGTTTAGGGACTAGAAAGGAAGCCAAATGGACCATGGCGAGGTGAGACCTCATGAGCTGAGGCTATGAAGGGACCAGTTGGAGGGCTGGTGGGACATGATAAGGCACTCACACTTTCTTTTGCGCACACTGGGAAGCCAATGAAGAGTTTTCAACATAGGTAGTCACATTTGTCTTTATTGATGGTGAATGTAAATAACCAATACTTACCATTAAAATAGAGGTTGTATTATCATGATTTTATCATTTCATGATTTGGAACATCTTTTAAAATACAATAATTTCTCCATCAGGAAAATTCTCTATGTGAGCCTACTTCCAGGTGCATGGAATGATGAGTTTATTAACCATAACATGAGGACCCCTTATGTCTGCGTCACATACCATATACACATACACACACACACACACATACACACAATAATTTCTTGTTTCAAGCTTACATCTTTAACAAATATTGTAACTCACCGTGTAGATGTATGATTAAATTTAGGATCAGTCATATAATTATTTCTGGAGAGATTTTGCATGCGATTATGAATGAATCTTTCATTTGGCTGAAGTGACCTGGGGAGGAAAAATTTCTCCAGATCTCTTTCAGTTTTTATTGTTGGCATTCCCACTAAAACTGTCAACCTCTTCAGACTTTTCCACCTCGAAACAACAGCAACTCAGAGACTCACTTGGTTTTAGTGTTTGTTGAAGAAATGCACCCAGCTGGAGCCACACGCCCACGAACTGGATCCCACAGACTCTCTGATGACAGGAAACAGCAGGCCCTTGCTCATTGCCTGAAGAATGCTGGCTGTGTTCCTCGACTTTGAGATCCATTTTCACTATTTTGCTGTTGTTTTAATCATGTTCTAAAATTGTGGGCTGTCCAAAACCCTTAGAGGTGACATAATTCAAGGGAGAAAATGCATCCTAAAGTTATGTAGGAAATTTGTCAGCTTAAAATTGCAAGAGTTGTAATAGAAGGTAATTTAGTTAGAGCTGCCATAACAGAGTACCACCAACTGGATGGCTTAGACAATAAATATTTATTTTTCCACAATTCCAGAGGCTAGAAATTCAAGCTCAAGGTATTGGCAGGGTTGGTTTCTTATGAGGCTTCTCTCTTCCTGGCTTGTAGTTGGCCATTTTCTCACTGTGTTTTCATATTGTTTTCCCACATATCCGTCTGTGTCCTCATCTCTTCTTCTTAAAAGACGCCAGTCATATTGGATGAAGGCACATCCTTATGACCTCATTTTAACTTAATTACTTTCTCAAAAGCCTTGTACAGTCACAGTCTCAAGCCCTAGGGGTTAGGACTTCAGCATATGAATTTGGGAGTGAACACAGCGCAGCCCATAACAAGATGTAAGTAAATAATCTGAAAATTAAAAGGAAAGATATTCAAAATTTTATTCATGCATATTGAAACTCATTGAGCCACATTCAACCTTAAGCCTCACAATTGTCATGCAATCCAGAATTAGAATCCCATAATCTATCCCTTTTGAACTATCCCACTCAACATCCCTAGTTTCTTGTACTAGTTTAGATAACGTCTTCAATACCTAGAGACCTCTTTTTCTCCCAAATGTAAGGGCATAGCAATGCTTTCAAGGAATCTGACTTTAAGAGTAATGGAATTACACTCCCATGTGGCGTTTAGAGCAGGAGTGAGAAGATTAGATACATGGTAGTAAAGGAGTGTAGGAGGCAAAGTAATTTTAACTTTTTCATTGAAGGTCAGCTTATTTTAATTTTGTTGAAACGCACTGATCACAAAACTGTTTCCTGTTTCAGAGGATGTTTCTCTCTATTTACTCAGAATTTTGCCTACACACACAACAGTTCACTGTCTTGGTGTGTTGCTTCAATATTATTATTTGCCAGCTCTTGAAATAGTAGATCACCATGCAGGATATTTTCACTTTGCCCCTTCTCATCCAAATGTCCCCGTCCTCATTCTGCTCTGTTCCAGTGCAGACTGTACAGACAGTGCCTGCAGATTCCCCATCTTCTGGTTTCCATCTGGATTCTACCAAGGGGGATGCTGGCCTAGGAAGTCAGAGAGCAAGAGGAAAGGGGGAAAAGCCTTATTTGTTTGGCTCCCTCTTCTCCAGATTTTCTAGGAGGGAATAAAATACTCTTCTAAATGTCAAGTCTCCTCTGGAGCTACCCCACTCTCAGTGGCTTGCTACCTGCTCTGGGCCTCAAGACTATCACCTCCCCTCTACCCTCCAAAGGTACTAACTCTACGTCCCCTCAATCCCCTTCCTAAGCCCTGAGGGGTCTACACTGTTCCCGGATAATTTTCTTAAGAGCTGCCCACCTCTTTGTGAATCATCTGCTCATTAAACTTTCCTCAACATACCAGCTTTCAGTATGCCATCCTACCTAAACTCCTCTTTACCTAGACAAAAATGCTAAAGCCAGGCTTTAAAAACCAAAGAATAAATCTATTTCCAGTTCAATCATATTAGTGAACATATAAGAAAGCAGAGTCCCAACCTGATCAATTTATTCAATCACCCATTTGTCACTCATTGAACACAGTTGTTGGGTATCTACCATGCTCCTGGTGCCGTGTTTGGTGTGGGGGATAAGGTGGTATGTGGTCTCATGGAACTGAACATCTGTTGCAAGAGAGAAATGAGAGGAAGTAATGCTTTAGTAAGAAATGCTAGGAAAAGAGATGAGCAAGTCACTTAACCTTGGGACAGTGGTCAGGGAGAATCGAGGAGAGTTCTAGAAGTGGCAGCTCAATTCAAATTTGAGATTGACTAGGAGAAGGAGAGATCTTTTTGTCATAAGAAGACAAATCTGAGGAAGTCCAGGGGTAAGAGAGAGCAGGGCATGTCTGTAGAACATAATGGAGCTAGGTGTGGCAAGAGCATAAAATATAGCAGAGGGAGTAACACGAAGTTGTAAATGTGAAGGGTCTTGTATGTTGTTTTAAGGGCTCTAAACTTCATTCCAAAGGCAATGAGGAGAATGAGGGGATAAGCCAGTAATAACTATTCAGAAAATTCATGCTGGCTGCAGTGTGGAAAATATGCAAGGCTGGAGGCAGAGAAGAGAGAGAGGCAGTTGCATTAATCTAGGCAAGAGATAGTGACCTGAATAAATGTCTTAGCAGTAGGACTGGCTAAAAGTGCACAGAACAGGGAGATGTAATCTACAGGAAACTTGCCAGTGGCAACACAGGTAATACTATATATCAAACTGAACCTCAGAATATACGGAGAGTTCTGCTTATCAATGCAAAGCTGAACTTTAAACTTGTTGTAACCTTTCAAAAATTACAGTCAAGCATTTTTATTATTGCTGAAATAGCCATTGTTAGAGATTTCATGGAAGACTAATATTGTAGTCTTTATCATGATTTAGACTTGTTCTGTCAATATAGTTTCCCCAAAATAAATATTCATTGCTAGAATTACTCAACTGACTTTTAAAAATAATATACTATTAATGATAACAGAGTTCTATTATATGCTTTTTAACTTCACTTTATCATGCTGGGTAAATTCTAATCTTCAGCAAGAATAAAAATCATATAACTTAATATTTTAAAAAAAAGTAACTTATAACAGCCCCTTGTGGTGGGTATGGTATTTCAGTAATGGATTTAGAAGGTGGCCATGAACTATTGTTTTCACAAATTAAAAATTCTTATCAATCCTATTTTTATGATCCTTAGCACCTAAATATGTTCCTTAATTTATATTTTAGGCAGTTCAGAGTGCAGTGAACTGTGAGTAAAATATCACATTATTTTGGTCAGAAATACTGTGCTTAGCACAAAAGAATCCTTTTTAGGGAAATAAAGATGTCATTAACCAAATTACTAAGTTTTGAACCTAGGTGACTTGAAAAAAACTGCCCTAGTTCCAGAAACACACAAAAGAGAGTCACTAGAAACACAAAAGATCATCAAAACTATTTTTAATAGAAATAAGATGTTCAAGGAAACAAATTATTTAAAGATATTTAGGATAAAAGTACAGTAAAGACATTTAAAAACCACTAAATTTGACAAGGATTATAAATTTATTTTGACTATACAAATTTACCTCATTAAGTTAGTAATTATCATCAAATCCCAAATAGAATAGCTGATCTCCTGAGGACTTTCTGTAAGATTAAGTTAAAAAAAATGGCCCTTTGTAAAGTCCTGTTATCACTTTCAGTTGTAGCTGGCGTAGAATGGCAAATAGACTCATTTCAGGGTTAGCATTCAGTGTTTGGAGGTGGTGACCATAGTCTCATCCACATCTCCTCCTTCTTGAGCTTATTCGTGGCCATCTGTGTGTGTTCATGGTCCCCTACGGAGGTTTAATCAGGGGGTAACATTCTGTGTCCTCGATGGCATCATTCTTTCCATTTTCTTTACTATCACAATGCACTGGTGAGAACATTTATTTTTTCATGCACTAATAGAGAAAACCATTTTTGAGGTTATTTTTTCCCATTTTTAAAGTTCATGAACATTTATGCCTTAAATAGTTATATTCTGGGAGTACTAAGTCATTATTGATTTAATTATCGATAATATCAATTTTCCTTATGGGTGCCTTCACCTGCATTGGTACTTAAAATAATCCCCATCGAATTAAATAATTTCAATGATAAATAATATTATGTTTGGAATTAATATATTTCTGACTACTTCTTATATTGTTCATTATAACCTCAAATATACATTTAATACAGAAATGTAGTCAATATATTACGTATTTCAGAAAAGGAAATACACAGCTTTAAAAATTCTCAAATATACACCAGCTATATACTGAATATATAGACCCAATGGACTATACATGGCGAAAATAGTTGATTTAGGACATCATCTCAGGAAACTGGGAAACAAATGAAAAAGTGAGAGAAAACTTTTATGTATTTAATAAATGAAAAAATGGTTTATATGTTATATCTGCAGAATAGGCAAGGCTATGATTTAGACAAGGCCTTTAAAATTAGAGATCATTATAAGTGCTATAAGGCTTATATGGAAATATCTTGGGCTCAGATATATATATTTCCACACACATATATACACATATATATGTGTATATATATGTTCCTTCCGTTTTCACCCCATAAAGATATGCATGTACAAAATCCATTTCTTAGCAGTACCTCAGTTAGTGTTTCAGTGCGTAACTAAGATATGATGTTTGTATCCCAGGGACTGGGAATCTTGTGAGCTCTTAGAATTCTGCTTACCACAAACAGCAAATGTCCAGACAGAAAATAGTTGAATGACGAGGGTGGTATTTGTCCTTTTCATCCCCAAATTGCTCCAAACTGACTGTGTTTTTGAGAGTTGTGAATTATCAAAACACTGAACAAAAAACACAGAACTTCAATGCAACAGGCAATATTGGAAAAGAGATCACTAACCCTGGAGAGCGTTTCTTTGCCAAAATTCAGGATGCTCAGGGCGGCCTGCAAAGTCCTCAAATGCCAGTTTGTGGCAGTGGTGCAGGTGTTTTCGTAGAATAAGCTTTGGAGAAGAGCTGCAGGGCCTGAAGTTCCAGATTTTGAAGTAGAAAATGCTAACAGAAAAAGTTTGAACCTATAAGAATGCAAATGTTTCAGATGTGTCACTTTGAAGTCCAAACCTCAGCACTTCAGATTATTGGGAATGTCGAACACATGTCCCTTTGAGAGTGAGCGGGAAAGAAACCAGTCTGGACAGACATGGATGATCGGGAGCCAGGTTAACACCTGACGTGTCCAAAATGACTGGGTCCCTATCATCAGTAAAAGTGGAAAACGTGAACCAGACGAGGACAATACCTACAGAAAAGTCATCCTAATCTGAAAGTGAGCGGGGATTCCAAAGATTTAGTGCCTCACATGTTAAAGAATTTTGAACAACTGACAAAGATTTACTGGCATTTCATACGGTGAAGCACAAATACTTGTTTGTCTGTTTTACTACTTATGTGATCCCACCCTACCCTTCAAATTGCATGACTGACCATAGCAGGGTGAGTAAATATATCAGTTTTCCAGGTCCGGATAAGTGAATTTGTATTTAATCCTCAATCTTTTGGGTGTTTTATTGTTATATAAATGTCCTTGTGTATTTTATTGTCCTTTAGGACAACAGTCCCTAAACTTTTTGGCACCATGGACCGGTTTTGTGGAAGACAGGTGGTGGGGGGCAGGAGGCGGAGCTCAGGTGAGCTTTGCTTGTAGCCCTGTTCCTAACAGCTGGTCTGCAGCGTGGGCACTGAGGACCCTTGCTTTAGGAAATTGGAAAATTGGCACACGTGGAACCTAGGTGTTTTGTTAATGCAACCCTGGAGAGTGACATTCTTCTGAACTCAGGCTGCAGCTGCAGAAAGAGAAGCCTGACCTACAGTCGGGCATCTGAATGGTATCTCTCTGGTTAAGACTGAGGTGAATAAAACGTGCAACAATAAAAGAATCTTAGACTGTATTTCTCCCCCCAATTTAGAAGTGAAGTGACCATTGGATGGGATGCAGTGGCAGGCCATTCTGCTGTCACTCTATAGACACACTGGGAACCAGAACACTTCAGTTCACATGTTTTTCACTGATGCAATTCAAGTGCTGGCTTGCTTTTTCCTTGGGCTTTGCAGCCTCCAAAGCCAGCAATGTAAAGTTATGGCTTCTCTGACCTGGCAGGTTCCTCACTCTGTGTCAGGTAGCCAGGTCATGTCGGCTATATCTCTGACCTGCAATTTTTGTACTGCTTGGGTAGACTTTCTAGCAAAGTTTCTCTGAACCTTAAACTGAGCCTGAATAATCAGTTTTGCCTACTTTTTATCTAAAGAGCACTTTGGCCCTGGCTGGCGTAGCTCAGTGGATTGAGCGCGGGCTGCGAACCAAAGCATCATAGGTTTGATTCCCAGTCAGGGCACATGCCTGGGTTGCAGGCCAGGTTCCCAGTGGGGACCACATGAGAGGCAACCACACATTAATGTTTCCCTCTCTCTCCTTCTCCCTCCCTTCCCCTCTCTAAAAATAAATAAATAAAATCTTAAAAAAAAAAATAAAGAGCACTTTGGCAGGCTGTGGTGTAAGGTGTGGTGAAAGAAAGGCTTTGAGCCAAACAGTGTCTGAAAGATCAGTAGGAGGCACTGCTGAGACGGAGGGGCAGAGAGAGAGAGAGAGAGAGAGAGAGAGAGAGAGAGAGAGACCGAGACCCAATGTGGTCTCTCTCTCTCTTTCTCTCTAATGTGTAAAATAAAACTGCATGTTTCAGAATGGTATTATTTGAAATGGCCATCATAGTTGTACTAGTCTTGAGTTTGCACACTGAAACTATTTTCTTTAGTACATTCAGAATTATGAGATGGTATACTTGTAAAAACTCAAATGCAACTGTGTTTATTTTCAGCAAGAAATATAGTTGCCCACATAGAGTAAGACAGCTAGGAAAGCATACTGGTAATTCATACTGTCTTCAGAGTGTTGACACTAACTATGGGAAGAAGCAAAGTAGTTTATTTACATACTAACTCTCCCTGTGGCTAGCATAATACCATGCTGGGAGTATTGACTTATCCATCTGTAACAAAAACATCCACCTGACAAATAGCTTGAATCATGCTCTTGGGCTTATCAGGATGCCCTTTTTCGTGGGTCATTAATAAACACTTGGATATACATTTTTAGACTTTCTCTCTTCCTCTTCCCTCATCCATCACCACTATAATTTCCCCCTGAATTCTAGGTATACCACTTTCTTTAAGTGACTCATTCCTTTTTCTGGATAGATTAATATCATTGATTAAGCTCCAGCAACCTCTTCTACCAATTAATCCTAGTCATGAATGATAGATACACTATAGATACTAGATAAATTGCTTCCCACATTGCTCAACTACACTTTTACAACCTACTTCTGTGTTCTGGAGACATCTTCCTACTGCTTTCCAAGTTCTGGCTCTGATATTATGCTTAGTTTAGCTGGAGAGTAAATTAAATGGTTCATACTTTGAGCTGAATTTCTAACAGCAATTGCTTTTAATGATTTATAAAGCTTCCAGCAAGTGTCTCCTATAAGGTAGTGCTTTTTGACCTCAGGGAGGCCAACCATCATTTATACTAAAGACAGGGGTCCTGAGAGAGGACAGATTTCTAAGCCCTGGCAAAATGACTCCCGAAGGAGAAATTTTCTCTCTTTGGGTCTGCAGCATGCTCTGTTTTGTCCTCTCCCTCCGCATATGGTGAAGTTTCCCTTCTTTAGGAAAGTAGCATGGTTTAATACAAAAAGTGAAACTAGAGATAGCTTTAGCTTTGTAAAAATGAAAATTAGAACTTCGATGGCTGTCTCAGAGAGTGCTGTCATAGAAATTAACATGGCACAAAATAAGCATTAAAGAAATATCTAAACTAGTTAATCAGTTACCCATGGTCTAGACATTCTAAGTTCTTTAGCTGTTACCAGAGCCCAGGCATACCCTGTAAAACACCTTGACATCCTGAAAGAAATGGGATGTGTTTTTTAAATGATGCATAAGAAACCCCACACCCCTCCTAAAAAATATAGGAATGCATGATTTTTTTCCTTAAGAAGCTAAACTTTCTTATGCTGTTAATATTACATAGGAGTCATGAGGCCATTTCCAAGGAAAAACTTATTTCAATAATTCCTCATAGGTTTCCTCAATTCAATTAAACTTTTTGGTTTTGGGAGAGAAAGAAAAACATTTAAAGGTAGAAAGATACATAGATAAAAACAAAATACAAACTACCTAACTCAGTATTTTACAAATTGCTTCAAGAGATTTATCCCTGTATCAAACGTGTAGAACTAGTTTCTCTAATCTCCAAGTGGTGTCTTGGAAAACCGTCCCCTCTCTCGATCTCTCCCTCTTTCTCATTAACAATGAAGAGCAGCTGCCGGATTGTAGGACAAGGCAGGAGGGCCCTGGGCTGTATGCCGCTGGGACAGGGAAGAGCCCGTGAAGGACAAGCAAGAGCATTTCCTCTGGAACAAGGAGAGCGTGATGCCAGTAAAGCCAGAAAATAGAATAAATACAGTAAACCAAACTTTGATTCTCACTCACTCTGTCCCTGTTTTTCATTGTAATCTATATATTGACAAAAAGTTTGCCAACTGACAAAAAGGCTGATGTGTGTATATAGCATCAGAACAATGCCTCAGGATTTTGATAATCTATTGAATGGTATTGGTCATTCTGTAGATTTTCACGGATCTTTCTCTGCAGAATATATAAAGTGAAATATTTTTAATGTTTATCTTCCAATTTACCCAAATGCAACTCTTATAATTAGAATTCTTTTCCACTATATTTTTATATAGTGAGAAAAAAACACTACTTTCAGTGTGGCATAGTCAACATTTTAAATACACTTATATATCTTACATGGTTATTTTATGATTATTAAATACAATAATCAGTTGCAAAATTCTGTTAAAATTAGTATTTTGGTTTTATACTCTAATTTTTATAATTTTATTTACATATTTAAGGTTCAATTTTCATGCATATGTATTAACTTTGCTTTTTCTTATTTATTTGCTGTATGTACCAAATACTGATTTTCTGATGCAAAAGAAAAAAATTAAAAGCCTTTGGGTTTTCTCTATTTTCCATTTTAAGCAATAACATAGTGATTTATTCAGATGTGTAAGAAGTGGGAGCTACAGGTCGGGTAGAAATTATTTGTAGCAGTGTGGACTTACTCAACTATAAAAAGAAAATACACCCCCCAAAAAGGAGGAAGTTAACTTTTGCATTTAAGTTACTACTACAGCATAATAATCACCAAAAGACACATGAATACCATGTCAAATTTTTCCCTTTTCGCCTTCACTTTAGCTGATGTGGGCAACCATACCAGAATGGCACTTGTTCCCCATAAGTGGCTTGAATGTACTAGTCATGAAGCCACATGGTAGATGATACAAAAGGAAGTGTCCACCTCTGAGTAAGTTCCAGAGAAATCCAAATCTGTTGAAAAATATATGTCTTCTAAACCAGGCTAAAGAGACTATACTTCTCAAATGCTTGTGTAATAAAATTAGTAACTAAACACAGAATTAAACAACTCCTCATTATTAAGCCAGAAAAATTTTAACTGAGCAGTTAGAATAAAACAAAATATCAAAATGACCAGCAGATTGAAAGAAGTTGCTGGTATCTACTAATTCATAGCACTTCCTGGAGGCAGTAGCTGATGTTTGTTTTAATTTTGCATGTGTTGTAAGAGCCCTGGAGCACACTGACGGACATGTGTGTGTGCACTGCTAGTGATCGCACTCTGAAAGAAGCTGTGGACAGCCAGGGAACTATGCACCTGAGTCCCGAGCTTCCCATGTGGGAATGCCCACTGAGTCACGGGAGAGAGGTGTGATGGCAGAGGCCTGGTCCATGTCTAGGGCCCTGGATTTCCACCTGCCTGTGCATTGGACAGATGTTTTGCTGAAATATTAAGAAATGCAGAGCATCCTTTAAGAAATTCAGAACCTCTTTTAAGAAATGCAGAACATCTGGAAGGTAGATTCCCAGTGGAACCATGGGTTCCCCTACGGACCTGGCAGTCTGACCTAGACCTGATTAAATTTGCCTAGGCAGGCTGAAAAGGAGGCAGAAATGCCACTGCGTGTCTTCCCATGGGGCATTCCAGCGCCAGGTCTCTGACCGTAACGTGTAATGGTAATGTTTTAAGGAAGGGACTAGTTAGAGAATCAGAAGAATCTTGGAAAAAACTCTAACTTAACTTTCACATTTTACAGAAAGAAAACTTAGTCTTGGTTATAGGTCTACTTATGTAGTGTGTGTAAAATCTATAATTCTTAAACTATCTTTTCAAAAATATTCATTTGTGTGCCTATTTTCACAGAAATTATTGAAAACAGCAATTTTTTCCTGCTGCATTTTATACCATATTATTTTACTGCTTAAGCATCTTTCTGGTAATATTTTATATTAGTAAAGTTATGGATGCTGTTAATTTACTGCTCACCTGAAGCTCGGAATATGTCTTGGAGATTTAAAGATGTATTACTTGAAGTGATATTTATTTTTCATCAAAAATATGTGCATTATGAGGTGGAGAATTTATTCCTTCAAGATAAAAGATAATCTTTGAACTCAGTGTAGTTGCAAACTATTCTCTCAGGTGGATCCAGGAAGCAGCCTGGTTTCATCAACAATAAAATAAAAATTATAACCTGAATCTACCATAAAACAACTATTAAGAAAAATAACATCTCTCTTCTATGGAGGTAAACAAGCTGTCACTAACTGCCTCAATGCTCTGTTAAAAGCCTCTTTAAAAAATTCATTAGGTAGAAGAGGGGAGAAGGGGGATAAATAGTGATGGAAGGAGACATGATTTGGGGTGGTGAATATACAGTACAATATAATGATACACTATTGAATTGTATGATTGTGACCTATATAATTTTATTAGCTAATGTCACCCCAATAAATTAATAAAGTAAAAAATTCATTAATAATGAAGATTAGTTATTTTCCTAATTTAATTAGAGAAACAACTAAGTACCCATTAACCACTATTGAATAGTAAATGTTTCAAAAGTGC
The DNA here is from genome assembly GCA_028533065.1 of Trachops cirrhosus. Classification (NCBI taxonomy): domain Eukaryota; kingdom Metazoa; phylum Chordata; class Mammalia; order Chiroptera; family Phyllostomidae; genus Trachops; species Trachops cirrhosus. The sequence goes on along the minus strand of CM052547.1, from coordinate 31,706,833 downwards.
AAATAACGTTTTTAGCAATTAGGTTGAAACTCCTTGTTTCACATAACAATAAAGAGGATGTACCTTTTCTAGAGAATTCCTAGTACCTCAAACCTCCCCTATTCACCAGTCCCTCCTAAAGAAAGAAAGCATATTTGTGTACCATATGATCTCATTGATAAGTGGAACCTAATCAAGAAAACAAACAAGCAAGGAAAATATAACCAGAGACATTGAAATAAAGAACAAACTGACAGTACCCAGAGGGAAGGGGGGAGAAGTATAGTGGGGGAAAAGGGAAAGGGGTCATCAAGGAACATGTATAAAGGACTCATGTACAAAGCCAAATGGGGGTCGGATCAAGGGTGGGAGGTGGACATGGGTGGGGTGGGGGAGAGTGGTGAGGGGAAAGTGGAGACAACTGTACTTGAACGACAATAAAAAATTGAAAAAAGAAAATATAGATGTGTCCGTTCTCTTTCAGACTATCTTCATGTTAGGAAGCACAACATTGTAACTAGACGTTAGGGGTTACATATGCAAGTAGATTGAAATCTTTATATATTCTTCCACACATAAGGATCAGAGACTTTCAGATTTCTACAACAGCACACATGGTAAATTTATTTACAGAATTTATAACTATTGCCAAATAGTATAAATGTTACTTGATGTGAAATATCTCCTTCACATAACTGAAGTTTTCTTGTGACAGAATAGTGGAAGAATTTTAGCATTCTGGTCTGAATCTCTTCCTACCAAAAGAAAGAGCATCTGAAACTAAAAGGACACATGACCAAGAAGAAATCAAATCTTGGCAAAACAGTAAGCCTTGGGGTCAATGGAAAAAGTTACATTGCATTATATGTGGAAAATACTCCATAGTTACAATTTCAGAACAGTAAATTAAAAAATAAATGTTACTGTGATTTGTTGAAAGCTTCTTTCAGAAAATGTATTCGCAGTTGTCTGATCTAATTTGAGAATTTGAGCCAGGTGTAGATGTCAGCATCATTGTCATGTTGACCTTGTCAATATTTTAATACCCAAGGCACCAGCAAAAACTTAGGGAAATGGACAAGAGATTATGACCAGAAAGGAAGTGGGTAGATGCTTTCGGAATCTTGTTATACAAGTTATTGTTTGTACAAAGCTGTGCAAGTTATTCCACCATGGCATGCCTGCCAGCTCTGCTTCTGTAAACAGTCAGTGTGGCCAAGCATAAAGCTGTCCATCAGAAAAGAGCTAATTATTTAATTAAAAGGAGAAGCTATACATGACTGCACCATTAACTTGATGATGGTTGGGTTAAACACAGAGCCAGATGCTTTTGTGTTTCTTGGTTGTATTGGATTTTCATGTGTTTGTTCATTGCCATGCTTAGCATTATTGGGTTGCTATAGTCTAGAAGATAAAATCCTTTAATACTCTATTTAGAACTACAGGAGATGAAGCTTGATCAATACTTTTTATGAATCTGTAAACTATTACAGCACAGCATGTTCCCACAGACTTTCCCCTGGTGACATGGTTATATTATTTTGGGGCCAGAGGCCCAAGCAATATTGAAATCCTGCTTGAATTCATCTTCCACAGACCATAAAAGTGACAAGATCCCTGAAGATTTACATTTTTTTATTCTATAGATTAATCAATCTTGCAGGTGGAAAGAGAAAGATTTTGGTGTGCATACTATAGACTAGCTTTTCAGCCTGAGGAGAGTATAAGAAATTAATTTCCTTTTCCCAACAAAAGTGGATAGTGAGGGTGAGTTGTCTAAATCAAGGAAAATGCAGCCAAAGTTTCCTTTTGTCACATGCTTTTTGATAGATTTTTGACAATGATGTCAACAGTGTCATAAAGAAAAACCTCTGGAATTCAAAACTTTATGGAAAATAATTCTTTGGCAACAGCAAAATAGCAACTGATTTTTTGTTGTTGCTCAACTCAAAATTAAATAGTGATTAAGATATAGGTCTTTTTAAAATAATTTTTATTTTATTTTTTTAAGTTTTCTTTTTAATTACAGTTGACATATGATATTATGTGTTTCAAGTGTACAACATAGTGATTAGACATTATATACCTTATGAAGTGATCACCCCAATAATCTAGCACTCATATGACACCAAACATTGTTATTACAATATTATTGACTCTATTCTCTGTTGGTTCAGAGTTAACAATTGAAGTATTTTTTACTGGCACTTTTCAAAATGTGAGGATTCACACAGATGATTTTATCCCACAAAACTATTACATAATATGTCAGAACAGGCATGCCAAAAAATGAGTTTCCTTTGTTTTTAAGAAAAAGCTGTCAATTTTTTCATATTTGTTCTCTATAAATAGAATTGCTTTCTCCAAGGATCTTTTCAATTATTTAAGTACAATAGCAACTAAATTATTTTAATTTTTGCTTTGGATATTTCTTTAGCATAAAAATGCCACTGACAATTTCAAAATGGCATTGATGCTTTTAAAGACTAAGGTTATTTTCTAGAAGTGTTAACTCACCTGTCTTATCAATTTAAAGATGTTCAGATTTCCCTACAGAAAGGAGGAATATTAGAAAATTCATTCAAATATTTAGAGTGCTGCTGTTCTTTAAAACTCTGAGAAGCACAATTTGGCAATAGCTGTCAAAATGAAAAAAAATCCATCAGAACTTTGACACACCAATTCTACTTCTAGAAATTTATTTTACATACATATTTACACATGTAGGTATACTTTCACATATGTGTAAAGACTGTCTTTAAACTTATCCACAGACGGATCTTCATTATAACAAATGGAAAATTATCTAAATGTTCATTTTTAGTAAACTCTTTGAAGGCATTACAGTCTAACTAAGTATATGTTGGATTACTATGCAGATATACTAATGTATTAATATGGAAATATATTGTTGTATAGGAGAAAAATGGTAGAGAATAATATATATATTTAACCATTTGTGTACAAAGAGGGAGGTAAAGTATATAGTTATATTTGCTATAACCTATGAACAAATATATTTGAAACTATGAAAACAATAACAGTGGTTTCCTGTGAGGGGTGAGATAGAAAATAAGGATCTGAAGAGAAATGGGAGGAGACATTTCTCTATGTTCTCATTTAAATTTTTATGTTTAAACCATATGAATAGACTTAGTATTCAAAAAGCAAATAATTTATATATATTATATATATAATATCTCTATCTATCTATCTATCTATTTATCTATCTATCATCTATCATCTATCTATCCCCCTACACACATCGGTTTTCAAAGGGACTGGGATCTGTTGGATAAGCCGAGTCTTTAAAAAGTCTGGTACAGCTCTGGCTGGTGTGGTTCAGTAGGTTAGACCATTGTTCCATGAACAGAAAGTTCTCAGGATGGATTCCCAGTCAGGGCACATGTGTAGGTTGTGGGTTCAGTCCCCAGTTGGGATACTTAAAAGAGACAACTATTGATGTTTCTCTTCCTCTCTCTCTCCTTTCCTTCTCACCCTCTAAAAAAAATCCATAAACATGTCCTCCGGTCAGGACACAAACAAACAAAAAAGAAAATTCTGGTACAAGTTGTGGGAGATGCTGATGCTTCCCACTCCTCTTTCCTCAGGCTTCCCTGCTCCAGGGTGAGCCACCAATATCCAACTTCCAGCCTCATTCTGCATTGCAGCTGTGCCTCGTCATGGGAGAGGCCAGAGCAGTGAGGACTGAATGCTTCCTCTGTGTCTGGAGCAGCCCTCAACCAACCAGTGATGAGGGTTGCCACATCAGTATTCCAGCTCCCTAGCCTCTCAGGAGATAACACTGAGGTCTGAGTTCTACACTGGTTAATCCCATAGGGGTAAGATATCTTACTTATTATATTGTTAAAGATGGTAACTTGTTTGCTAATGCATCCTTTATTGGCTTCCTGCTTATTTTCTTCTTTCACTTCTTCATTCCTCCAGTTTCCTGAGATCATGTCCTAAATCAGCTACTTGCAGGCTTTGCTTCCGGATGAATCCAAATTGAGGCAGTTCGTAGTAGAAGTTGAGTAGTGAAGTGACAACTTCTGCTGTGCCAATAGCCTCACCTTCAGCTGTGGAATGAGATGCAACTTCAAGGGTGTGAACTGGCTTATAAAATATCTCCAGCATTCTGAAAGACAAAGGGATTGTGGTAATTATAGATGGTGGCATTCATTGATCATTGCTAAGTCTAAGTGAAGTATTGAGGTACTGAAGCTTCAGATCCCCCAAATGCCTTCTCAATGCATCCAGAGTCTTCATGGCAGTGCTTAGGGGGAGTCTTACCTCCTGCAACAAGAGGGCAACTTGTGTTGAAAAACCAAGCTAGCATCTGATGGTAAGATCCCCATGATGACTCAATTTATAGTCTTCTACAGTAAAACCAAAACTCTGATGAAGAAGGATTGGGACCTTCAATCTGGCAGCCCTGCTCACAGAGGACTAGTGAAATCTTTACTGCTTTAAAGAAAGAAGTCGAGGATCTTGAATCTCAGATTCCCCTGAGCCCTCTGGGCTGGGAGAAGCAGCATCCCTCACACCCTTTGCTAAGAAATAGCAGCCTTCCTCAGTCTGAACATTGTGAGAGTATCCCACCTTAGACAGATGACCCCCTAGATTATACTAATCTTCCTCAAGTTCTGCTTTCACCTCTCCTTTTTGTTTCTGGACTAGTAACTGGGGCTGTATCACAGCATGGCCCACTATGGGAGCAGAAGGATGATTTACTGGAAGAGCCATGGGATCTGGCTACAATGTACCAGGAAAACCATGCTTCTGAAGGGATCCTGAAAATCCTGGACTGTAGTAAAGTATGCAATGTATGATTGAATAAGGGAGAGTTTATTGCCCTGGGGAATCCTGCCTAGGATAACTGTACTGCTCTGATGTCTCCTTGAAGCTTGGGAGAAACAATGGAAAACAAATAAGGTGAGGATCCCAAACTTCTTCAGCAAGTGGACTAGTCAAAAGCTCAGAGAGCTGGTCTTGTTAGAACAAATATAAGAGCGGAGAATCCCAACAACTGCTTATATACATTGGGAGGGCCCAGAAGACACTTCTTTCTTTAAGGCACTAAAGATTTCACTGGTCCTCTGTAAGTAGGGCTGCCGGATAAAATACAGCATGCAATATTTGGGACACACTTTTGCTAAGAAATTACTGTTTATCTGAAATTCAAATTTATTTTCATCCTTTGCAAGTGTTTTTTTCTCCTCTAAATCTGGCAACCCATTCTACTGGCCAGTGTTGCTGAAAGGAATGAGCTGCTACAGAAATGAGCTCTCTGGTGCTCTAGGAGATGGAAGGACTTCAGATAGCAGAAGGCAGAGAGTTGCACTTCACCATCGAGGCAAGGGGAATGGGATTCTGAAAAGGGCACCGAGCTAGAATAGCAGCCAGGGCTCTGAATAGCAGGAATCTGTAACAGTGACCGATAGACTGTGGTATTCCCAGAGGCAAGACACATGTATAGCCAATGAGAGTGCTGTTTAAATAATATAACCAAAAAGGATTAAGACTAGAAAATTTCGACTGCTGCAATGAAAAATTTTGATCTCTTGCTCATTTTCCAGAGTTAGCCAGTTCTCAGGCTAGGAAACCATAGTTAAATGGGAGGCTGCGTTCCTTTAGGAAAAACTGAAACATCACAGCAGGCATCAGGAACAACTTCCCCAAATTTTCTGAAAGGGACCTACTACCATTTCCAGAGTACCTGAATATTGAGTGAAAGAAAATACCTGCTTGTATTAAGAACTTTTGCATATAGTGTTTGAATGAAACTGACACCATCATGTACAAATAAGTTCTTGGTCCAAGTCTGTCTCACCGAGGTTCTAATGTGTCCACACGCCTACCTGGGTCATTTCCCTGGACCCTGAGTGTATAATTAGATTTAATACCCTTAGCAACTGGAAGAAACCTCATATTAATTCTCTGATCCATGAGGCAAAAGATATAATAATAGGAAAGGCTCAGTGGAAGCCCCTGAAGCTTCCCCCTCCTTTGTGGCAAAGTAGAAGACATTGGACACAAAGCTGTTTCTGGCAGAGATTAGAGCCATCCTCAAAGACTTAAAGGATCCTTATTATACCCCTATTTAATACATTAGTCCCACTTTTGATAAAGACAGGTGCATTGTGGTGGGCAACCGAAGACTACTATAAACTCAACCAAGTATTAACCCTAATCTCTGTTGTGCTGCCAGATGTACTATAATCATTAAGGAACAAATCCTGCTATGACTGATCTTGTAATCAAGTTCATTAGCTCACTACCAGGAAGGAGAAGCAGAAATTTGCATGTACTTGAAATTGACACCAACACACATGAAAGGTCTTGTCCCAGCATTTTGTTAACTGTCCTGATCATTTTCACAGTATAGTCCATGCTGTTCAACCATATTGATGGCATTGTGTTAATTCAGCCTGGGGAGGAGGAAGGGGCAAGAATGATGGATACTCTCCTAAGAAATATTCACACCTACGGTTAGAGGATACGCCCTTCAGAGATAAGACAGGATAAATGGAGAGTGAAGTTTTTAGAGGTCTGGTTGTCTGGGGTCCAACCATAAGTGTTACTACTGAGAAAGAAGTTCAGTGATTGATAAGTACCTTCAGATTTTGGAGATTCTATATACTGTGTTTGGTGACATGTTGATTACATTGGGCTCTTGTCACCCTGGAGGGCATCAATTTATAATTATTTGGGTTGATACATACTCTGGGTAGAGGTTCCGCTTTCCTTTCCCAGTGCCTCATCTAGCACTGCTTTGTGAGAGCTCGCAGCATGCTGGCGCATGATCACAGAATCACTCATGATATCGCCTTGAATAAAGATCTAATTTATGAGGAAAAAGGTGCAAAAAGGAGCACACAACCATGAAATTCACCAGTCTTTTACATGTATCACACTGACCGCAGTCGCCAGCCAGAGAAAAAACTCTGAACAGCCTCTCCAAGTACTGCCGCTCCTTTCTTCCCCACTTGCCTGCTCCCCTGCCAGTATGTCCTGGATCACCTCCTAAATCAGGGGTATCACACTCATTTTCACCGGGGGCCACATCAGTCTCACAGTTGCCTTCAAAGGGCTGAAATTATTTTAGGACTGTATACATGTAACTACTCCTTAACTGTTAAGGAGTTGAAATGACATTCGACCCTCTGAAGGCAACGGCGAGAATGAAGTGGCCCCCAGTGAAAATGAATTTGACACGCTTGGCCTAAGCGAACTGTTCACACTGGAATCCTTCAGTCTCTGCTCGCTTCTGGGGGTGGGGCCACACTAAAGCAAGGATGTGATGACTGCATGGGTTCTGGTCAGATCGTCAGCATCATGCTTTCCCTTCTAAACACGCCTGCCTTGTTCCACTCTATTTACTAGGCTAGGACAGCAGAAGCATTTGTCTGCAACCAGCATGCATCACATTTTCCCATAGACACCAATTCTTATAATCAGGACACAGGATTTATTAAATTTATTTCAGACTCTGAAATTGACTTTCATTAGGTTTGGCTTGATTTATTTTTAGTGCCTTGAGCTGGTATTTACTTCCATAGGAAAAAGCATATGGTAGTAAATTAGGCAGATTTTATGAGGGGATATAGTCTTGGGTTGGAATCTTACTAGCTTCCTTTACATTAATGTCAGGTGAGCTAAGTTTGAATATGATAAACTCTGAGCTGAGTTTCATCCTCTCTACTCTGACAATAATAATACATACATTTTAAGGCTTTTTGCAACTGTATTTAAAGCAAGTTGCTCGGTGCCTAACACATAATGGATCCTTAACAAAAGCTAATTTTCCCATACTGTTCACCCAGCTCTATGTGTAAACAGCCTCTTCTATCTTCAATACATTTGCAGTATAGAATAGACATGGTGTCCGTGAGAATGAGAGAAGAGGGAGTCCTGCTGGTACACAGTACTTGGCTCGGTAAACATTAGCCCCCTTCCCATGCAGCACTATTTCTATCCGCTTTAAATTGTCAGACTTTTGAACAACTTTATCTAGTCATGACCAGGGAGAAGAAAAGCATATTCTTTAATGAGACCTCAACTCAAGCCATTTATTTTCTAACAATGATTCTAACACATAATCCTTTGATCTTCCTTCCAGAGTTTTCTCATTACCTGGTTTGTTATGGTGGATACAGGTTCTACTTCTTCACTCCAAAAGGGTCAGTTTGGAAGGTTACTTCCCCTCAAGGCAAGCAATTCTATTAGAAAGATGGGAGTGAGAAAAGAGAGCAGACATGAGAGTCAGAGGAAGACATGGCCAGTCGCAGCCCATTTCCAAGGACTGCGATTGCTCTCCAGCGCTCAGGCTTTCGGGACGGGGGTCAGGCCCTGTAATTTGTAGGTAGGATGGGCCAGTGGCTGGCTGAGGCTGGAGCAGTGGGAAGAGTACACCCACCTACTGGCAATTGTGAGGTGAATCGGCTGTAGAGAATTTAAAACTAATAATAAAACTGACCCAAATTTGGCCTGCTTTTTATTTTTACATCACCATATGGCGGCAATTTTAAACAAAGACTCATCTCCAAAAAAATATTTTATCAGACTACTAAATAACTACTGTGAGTACTCTACATGGGGACTTATCTACATGCATTCAGTTCAACACCCTGTCTCCAACCTTTATGTGTTGCTTTAGATATTCCTGCATTTGAACAACATGTTTGAAATAAATGTGACAGCACAGAGATTATAAAGAAGAAACAGAACTAGAGGCATTTCAATTCTATGTATTCGTGTTTAAGATTTAAAGCAGTAAAAGAATAAATGCAAGCTTTAAAGTGTATTATTTTAATTTAGTAAGTAGAAATGTTAGTTCATATGAAAAATATATGATTATTATTAAAAATAACTTTGTTGTATGGAGAATGGGATATTACAATGTTTTGGGTGCCATATGAGCTGTGTAGACCACAGGGACGTATTTAGAGAGGCAACCTGGTCAGAAGAGGGGGCTGGGGCTTCACCTTTAACCAGCAATTACAATGAAGTTTTCATATTTTTATATAGATTGTATTTAACATATTAGTGAAAAATAAAGTGTTATAAAGTTGCTTTTACTTGTGTTTTACAAAGAAATTTCAAGAAACAAGTATGTTTTATATTGATTTGAGAGAGAGAGAGAGACATTGATTGTTTGCACTTATTTCTGCATTTATTGGTTGCTCCTTGTATGTAGCCTGACCACAGATTGAACCCACAACCTTGGTGTATCCAGATGATGTTCTAACCAACTGAGTTACCTGGTCAAGGTGAAGCAAGTATTTTTTTAAACCAAAAAATAATAGTGACAATGGGAAATAGTGTGTATATGTAAGTCGTCACAATAACGATGTTCATTTGGCTTTAGTTTAATGACATCAGTCAAAAGCATGTCACTTTTAATTGTGTTCACAAAACAGACAAATAAGGCTCAGAAACTGAAAAGTTAGGAAAGTGCTGCTTTTCTTCTGCTAGGAGGAGGCAAAAGCATTTAACCGTCAGGTCCTTGTCTGTTTCAGACTGGAAGGTAGAGCTGCGGCATCACTTACTTTGCTATCATTTCCTCATCGTCTTTATCTAATCATATATGACAGAATTCATGGTCAAAGTCACCCTGTTGCATACAACTGTGGGCAGCAGAAAACCAACAGATTACGGGAGATTGGGGTCTCACCAGCCCTCTCCCCACCTTCCCACTGCCACTTCTCTCAGCTGCTTTATTCCAGGTTTAAGGCTAGAATTTAAGACTGTTGAATTGTTTTGTTTTGTTTTGTTTTGTTTTGTTTTGGGGATCAAAAATAAAGCCATGTTCCTTGGACACAAATATATTGATGGTTAATCTAGAAAAATGTTCTTTGATAATAGAAAGTACCTTTGGCTTCTGAGGAGAAGACAATGGCAGACCTGGAGGCAAACTGAATTCACTCACATCTTTTGGGTCAGTGCCAGCAGTTGTCTGATTTGCACCCGACCTCTTTCCTTTGTTCCTTAGGAATCTGCTGGTGGCCCAAAATGTCTTTCTGGGCCAACTCATCTCCACACTTTGGGGCTCAGACTCTCCTATCAACAAAGTCAGGACTGTCTGTTTACCTCCACAAAGGTCTCAGGAAAACAGGACAGAATTTACACCTTAGTGTTTTTTAAAAGAGCCCATGAATACCGGTATAGGGAAAGCAAATGTTTCTACAAACTAAAGTTATCTGGGCAATTTCCTTCTTTTGCTTTTTCCATTATTAAATATGTTTACAATTCCCTGAGCACAAAAGTCCCCTCACAGCTGCTCTTGTACATTCCTGCAGAGAATCCCAAATGCCATGATAGTGATTAAGATAATAAAATACATAAATAACATAATGGCTTCCCTTCATGAAGAAATAATGGCCAAATTTGGTTTCTACATAGTGGTACTGTTGAGTCTTATTTTTAGGAAATGCTGCTTTAGGAGTATTTTGAAGACAAAAGGAAATGAATGCTTGTGATGCAAGAGAAAGTAAAAAATCATTTATTGTCATTATTAATGTTATTATTTGATAAAAATTATTGGAATTGAACAATTAAAAAGCCTTATTCTTATAACTATGATACTTTAAAGTATGTATACACCTTTTCAAACTAAAATACATATAATGTAAATAAAATTTTACAGTGTCATTTAATTTTTCAAAACACCATGTATTATAGCTCCATCAAATATTAGCATTTCCCATGTTCACAGGCTAGCAGACCTGTAAGTATGGTGGTTTAAGGTCCAGACTCCAATGTGCTACTCCTCGGATGCAATCCCTGTTCTATCACCTAAGTTCCTTGCTGTGTAGCTTGTGAAGTAAAGTGTAAGTCACTTGTCCCCTCTGTGCTCCCATTTCCTAAAGGTAAATTTAGTATAATATCTCATGGAGTTTTTATGAGCTTTAAATATATTAATACAAGTAAAGGGCTTGGAAAAGTGCCTGGCATATAATAAACACTAAATACATATTTATTATAATAATATATTAAATATTTAAAATGATAGGCATTTGAGATGCCATTAAAGCTATCTGAGAACCCCTTGTGGGCTCCCTATCTCCTCATGTAACTGTCATCTTTTTTAAAAAGATTTAAATTATTTTATTGTTGTTCAAATACAGTTGTCTGTATTTTCTCCCCACCCCTCCTCCTACTCCCTCCAAACCCACCTCCCTCCCTTGCTTCCATCTTGTATTTGTATTTTCTGTCCCCAGGAATGCTTTTATGTCATTACTACTGAACTTACAATAATGTGTCTGTGAGTAGTGTTCAAGTTTCTTACACTTTTCTAACTTCATTTTAATGTTATTATACTGTACATATTGTTATATAACTCTTTTTTCTTCATTATTAATACTTAGGCATGCTTTTATTAATTTATTAAATTAATAAATAAATTAACTTATTTAATAAATTAATAAAATACTTCATTGTGAAGCAATCACTACTTATTTTCTAGTTGATGAGGTATTGAGATTGTTTCCAGTTCTTTTGCTCTTATAAACAATGACTCAGTGAACATTGTAGTATAAATCTCTTGTACTTAATTTCTGGATTGTATATTTAGAAGTTGACTGGCCAGATTAAAGGAAATTAATCTTTTCATTTTCTTTTTTTTTTTTTTGGATTTTGCCAATTTGCTCTCCAAAGCAGTTGTCCGATTTAAGTGCCTACCAACAGTGGGTAAGAATTTCCATTGTGTTAAGCCTCACTGACAATTGGTATTAATGGACTTTAAAATTTTCCCCAGTCTGGTTGGTATGACATAATCTCTTGTTTTAATTTACCTATTTCTAACATTAGATTAAAACTTTATTCATAAGTTTTCTAGGTACTTAGATTTCTATTTCTGAGAATTTTCTGTTTATATTTTATGCTTACTTTTCCACTAGATTGTTGGTCTTTGACAAAAAAAGGTTTTTTTATTGTTGTTGTTTGTTTGGTTAATACTTTTTTGGATACAACTTTTTTGATCAGTATGTCTTACAAATTTCCTTTTCAGATATGTGACTTGTTTGTTTAACTTTGTTTTGTTTTCATTTTATCTATTGCACCCTTTTTAAACCTTTTTGTCCTATTTTATTTTTAATTATTTATTTATTTTAATTTTTATTAAATTTATTGGGATGACATTGATTAATAAAATTACTATATATGTTTCAAACATATAATTCTATAATAAATCATCTGTATATTGTATTGTGTGTTTACCACCCAAAGTCAAGTTTCATCTCATCATCATTTATGCCCCCCTTTACCCTCTTCCACCTCCTCCTGTCCCCCTTTCCCTCTGGTGATCACCATACTGTGTCTATAAAGTTTTCTTTTCTTAATCCATTCACCTTTTTCACCCATTCCCCCCAACTTCCCTTCTCTCTAACAGCTGTCAGTCTGATTTCTGTATCCATGAGCCCATTTCTATTTTATTTGTTTATTTTGTTCATCAGTTTCCACACAAAAGTGAAATCATGTGGTATTTGTCTTCCTCTGACTGGCTTATTCACTTAGCATAATACTTTCCATGTGCATCCACCCTGTCAGACAAGGTAAGATTTTCATTTTTTATGGCTGAGTAGTATTCCCCCATGTAAACGTGCCACTGTGTTTTTATCCACTCATTTACTGATGGGCACTTGGACAACCCGCTGAGTGGGAGAACATATTCACCAATGATATATCTGGTGCCAGGTTAATATTCAAAATTTTTAAAGAACTGATACAGCTTAACATCAAAGAACCCCCAAACAATTCTATTAAAAAGTGAGCAAAGGACCTGAAGATGCACTGCTCCAAAGAGGACATACAGCTGGCCCATAGACGTATGAAAAGATGATCTCTTCCCACTTCTTACACCATACAATTTTGCTCTCTGTCTTAGGACACAAACTTTAAAATTTTTATTCTTGGTCCTGTACTCTTCCTTATTAATTTTCTGAGAGCTTGTACAGTTTGCAAAAGACTATGTAAGACTATGTGGAAATTGTCTTGAAAGTAGAAATTAATTTGGGTGAAATCACGTATTTAAAACTCAAGTCTTCCAGTCCTTAAATATGTAATATCTTTCCAAGTCTTTTTTGTCATTAATATTTTGCAGTTTTCTCAAAAAATTTCTTGTATCACTTTTGTTAGATTTATTTCTAAGCTCTTATGGTTATTTCTGCTATACTTGATCACACAGTCTAATATTCTAATGCAACATGGGAATATTATTGACTTTTATATGCTGCTTTTGTTTCTAATAATTTTGGTGAATTAACTCACATGTTTTATTAGACATTTATTTTTTCTAATTTCTATGAATTTTCTATGCAAACAATTAGCTTTTGAAAAACAAATTGTGCCTTTTTCAATATTTTGATTTATTTCTTTTTCATCATTTATTTTATTCTTAGAAATCTATTAAAATATTTAGTAGGAATGAATATAAATCTTTTTCTTCTTGATTCTTGCTAGAATACTTCTGAAGTAAACCTTTATTTTATTAAGTAACTTTTCCTTTATATTAGTTTAATAATCAGCTTTACTATGAATGAGTCTTGCACTTTTGTTTCTGTTTTATTTCTAATCCTTAACAATGTTATCTTTTTAATCATGATTATGTGTATTTGACTTTCTCTTTGTATTTTGTATACAATTGCTGTGTGTTTAGATCAGACAGGATTGCCTAAATGTGAAATGACTACAATATCCTTTCTCATAGTTTCATAATCACATTTAAAATATTATAGTCATCAAATAATCTGCCTGAGATATTGAAAAGTGGTTTTCAGAAGACTCAAGTCTGACAAATTAATTGTGATATTTTCCAAAATCCTAAATGTTTATTTTATTTTTATATTATCATGTTGTATTAAGCAATCATTTAAATGTGAATTATCTTTTTATGGAGGTATAACCTTTATTGTCTCCTTGATAACCAGGAAAATAATTTACTGGGTCACTAAAGACTTTGCGACCTTCTGAAGTTTTAATAGTCTATATGACAGGAGTCAGCAAACTTTTTCTCTAAAAGACCAGATAAGAAATATTTTTAGTTTTGAGGCCCACATGGTCTCTGTCACAATTACTGACCTCTTCTGTCATAGCACAGTCATAGACGATGCCTAAATGAATGGATCTGACTGTGTTCCAGAAACACATTAGTTACAAAAAGAGGCGGCAGTTCCCTTTGCCTCAGGGGCCGTAGTTTGCCATATCCTGATATACAATTATCTTTACAAGTGAGTTCTAAATTAGATGTTCCAAAATATGAATACTATTATACAAAATTAATAGTTTATAATGGATTGAGTTAAAGAATAGAAAAATTACTTAATATTTCATAATTGAGTTAAATGGAAACATTAAATATTAATATAAAAAGGTTCACATGCTATCAATTTCTTTTCTGAATGTTAGACTCAAAATGAATAAGGGAAATGCTCAGAAAATGAGATGGATATATTCATTTTTATTGCTGATCAAATTATATTAATAAGTCTATATCATATAACTTGCTTATAATATTAATAGTAATTTGTATCTTAAGACTTACAAACTGTAGTTTTGGGGGACATAATTCTATCAGAACCCAATGTAAAGTGACTGTGTCCCTTTGACATTAAACTACGGAGATGTATGGTTCCACTACTAGATGTTACACTAATAGGACCATGATACAGAGTGCAGGAAGCAGTCTGTAACAGAACATAGAAGCTCAAAGTCAAAATATTTCTCCATGCCCTCAAAAATTAGCTACCAGACAGGGAAATGAAGTATTGCTCTTTTCAGGAGAATTAAATTTGCAAGGACTGACCCTGGCAAAGATAGGAAGCAGGCTGTGAGTTTTATCCTCAGCCTCCTTTTTTGCCCATCTAATGGCAGTTTCCCTCGCTCAAAGTAATGTGTGTTCTGTGCTCTCACAGTGTGTCTCCCATCAAAATCTATGTACTAGAGGCCATCTGATTTTTATAGGATGTGCAACCTTTTGCCATGTGTTTAAACTTCTAATTTAGTCCTTTGAAAAAAATAAAATGTCTTCCTCCATTGAAAGGCATTCCAAGCAGTTGTGAAGAAGGGAGCCAGCAAGGATAGTCTGGTGATGGGAGAGTGGTCATCTTGGAGTCCCTGAAGTCATTCTTACTTCTCAGGTCCTAGACTGTTCCGATGGAACCAGGCTAGTCCTGCTGAAGATGGTGTATGGGATAATACCAAAATGTGGTTTTTGGACAAAGTACGGGAAACAGACTGAAGCCTGGAATTTAAGAAGCCACGATACATTCAATCGCATTGCTGCTGTAATTCTAGCTTCACTGTCACAAAGTTTCTTTCTTCTAGAGAGGAACAGCGGCCAGGCACGTGGCTGCTCAGAAATTTCTATTGCCAAAGGATGCCTGGCTTTTCTTACACACAGGAGCAGAAAGCTGTTGCAAGTGTAAATCACTTGTGAATCTGAGCTGGTTTTAGAGCTTTTAGGTTTGCAAAGAACCCAGTGTAAACAATTATAGAACAAGCCTTAGAAATTTGAAATATTTGAGGAAATACTGAATTTTGGAATGTTTGCCTTAAGTCTGAATAAAGATATGTCAAAAATCAGTGAAGAAGCACAATGTTAAATTACTCTGATAATAAAACCTGCCACTTTTGCTTCATAGGACAATATTTCTGGTCAAAGGAAGGATTCTCTCCACTAAACTTAGACATGGCCTGATGTGGAAGGCAAGCAAAGCACTGTTGTAATAAAAATGTAGCCAGGCGTCAGCTTGGTGATCTGTGCCCGAGAACCTCTGTGCAGGAGATTCCTGCGCTGAAAAGGCTCAGTCATCCCGTTACTTCCCTGTTGACTGGTATTTTGAGAAAGGAGATGCAGGGCAAGGAGAAACCATGCTATTGTTTTCAGAGGCCAAATGAAATGATGCACTTCAGGGCACTTCAACATAAAAATAAAAGCAGCAAATGTAATTTAGGCTCAGAACATTTCTGAACGAATTTAATTGTGCATTTCTCTATAGCAGACAACCACCTGGACACAGTCATAGCAGCAGCAACAACAAATCGATCTGGGTGAGCAAACTAAGTTAAATATTAAGAGCTAATAATACACTGTCTTAGAAGTGGCTCTGAGTTTATTTCCTTTTTAGAATAGTGCTAATAGTTTACAAATGTAGTTTATAAACGTATCTATTATTTTATCACCACTGAAAACAGAATTATTGATTTCCACTAAAAAAAGAGAGCATCTGTACACATCTCTAAGGCTAATAGGAGTTATATAGTAACATCAGAAACATTACTGAGAACTCATTTTTTTGGGAAATGCTGAAGAGTATTAAGTTTCAAAGTGATATAAAGAGAAAATAAAAAATAATGTGTGTTTGAGAATTTGCATGTTGTCTACTCAAAAAGCTTGGTCATCGAGGCAGATGTATTATCTGTACAAGTGATTAGAAGTTAGTATAAAAGGTCACTTGGCCTCAGTCAGCATCTCAACATTTAAGATATTTTCCAATTTTATGTTTAAAGAAAAAATATATTTGGATAAGGTTTTTTGCATGGCAACTAGTATAGCCTCACTCATGGAACTAAGGTGCATGAATGACATGGGGAAGAAGTGGCAGTCTAGGATGTAACACCAGACAGTAAGTTTCTGATTCCAGGGAACAAAATGTCTAGTGTTATACTGCTACTTAAACTGTGTAAAAATGGGACTGTATTGTGTAATTTCATCAGGTATCTTTAATTTATATCTAGAATTGGCAATATGTTAGGAAGAGACTATGAATATGAAAACATATTTTACAAAGTTCAATTTATTAAAAACAGTTCAGAAATAATTAATCTGTAAGATTGTTATAGTTCATATTGTTTATCAACTAATTAATGATATACTAGATCCCAGGATTCTGATAATATTAGCTTGGCTCTAACACAAAACCAAATGTCTTTAAAGGAATTCCTACTTATGTCAGGAATGATGCATATTAAAAAAACAAGGAAAAAACCCTGGCTGGTGTAACTCAGTGGATTGAGTGCCGGCCTGTGAACCAAAGGGTCACTGGTTCAATTCCCAGTCAGGGCACAGGCCTGGGTTGCAGGCCAGGTTCCCAGTAGGGGGGCATATGAGAGGCAACCACACATTGATGTTTTTCTCCCTTTCTTTTCTCCTTCCCTTCCCCTCTGTTGGAAGATAAATAAAATCTTTTAAAAAGTCTTAAAAAATTAAGATAAAGAATGTTCTTGGTGGTGAAAGTGATGAAAGTATAATAATTCAAAGTTAGCTTTATGTCACATGAACAGTCCAGTTGCTAAAAAGCCTGAATATGTTTTTCCTAATAATATCAATCAGGGTTAATACATAGTCAAATCACTCTTGAGTAAAGAAGTATGACATCTTAAAACTAAGGTGGAAATTGATTAAGATTTTCTTTTTCAAATTTCTGTGCTTATTTCACTTTGTGGCATGTGAGTGAGTTACGGCACTTTAGTGCACTGGAGACGACGAATCAGAGCGGTGTCCTGGTTGACACTTTTCTAACCATTTGGTAACAGGCATTTTTGGAGATCCTGTGGCCATTCCACTCCTCCATGGCCACAATAAATTCCAGATTGCCATTTTCAGATCTGCCCTTAGGTACCATTTCAGTGACATTAGCATTAAAATACATTCCTTCGAAATAAATGAATTCAATCTAAGAAAGGTAAAATTTTTAACAAAAGACACTCTAGTTCTAGAATATGCCCTTCTTTAGGTTTAAGATTAGTTGGCATCAGTTTGCCCCATTAGTTGCTGGAAATAGGTTGGCCAAATGTCATTGACTACCATTAAGTGATGACAAGCTCTCCTTTAGTGAGTCTGCTTATGCACTCACTGTCTACATGCCTGGCCTGCTTTGTTGGTCTGCAGATTGCCTGTGTGAGGTGCAATCAATCACACAATATGGAGAGTACACATTTCCCTCTGTCTTTGATTAACTCTTATTTTCCTCCTGAAGACATTTTCATATATCTCAACATGTGTAATCAAGTCAAAGGAGAATATGCTGAATGGTGAGTGGTTAATTGTCGCACAAACCAGATATGTCAGGAATTCATGTAATAGTCAGACCTGAGTTTGTAGGCTTTGAATTCTCAAAATGACAGAAAAAAACGACTGGAACAAGTAGACTTGGTGAAAGCTAATTGGTTTCTCCTTCAATGTAACAGGAACTACCTACATGCCATCAAATTCAACTTCTGTGTTTCAGAATGCTTTGGTTGCTTTTCACATCAAGTGAAGCAGAAAGGTCCTTATGTTAATCAATAAATTGTGAATATTGGATATTTTTTAAGAAAAAATATTGTGATGTATGGATGATAAAATTTGCCAATCTGGGACGAATGGATAACTCTAGACATCAAGGAAATTCATGTGATTTTCCTTGTAAAAATGATGTGATTATGAGACAGTCATACATACATCTCCAACACTGCATCCCTGAAAGACAAACTAATTTTCCAAACAAGCTTATATTTAACATGAATAATTTTTGTTGCTTTTAAATGACTTTTTGGAATGTCTGTGAAAGCATCAAGTTAGCTATTGGGAGGAACAGAAATCTGACAGGTGATGGAATATTATCAGAGCATCTCAGAATTGGAAGGGACATTATAAGTCATCTAGAATAATTGTTTTCTACATTTTATTCATTTAACTATCATTCTCACAGTTTTTGCCTATCTCCAAAACCTTCCTTATTAGTTCTCTATTCTAGCTGTGAACAATTATCTTACACTTGGTAGCTTAAACAATACGCACTTGTTGTCATTCAATTCTGAAGGTTGAAAGTTGGACCTGGGTCTCATGGGCTAAAATCAAGGTCTGGCAGTACTGCATTTACATTCTGGAGGCTCCAGGGGGCAGCCCAGTGCCTTGCATTTTCCATCTTTTAGAGGACTCCCTTGTTCCATGGCTCCTGGCCTGCCCTTCTCTGTCTTCAAAGCAGCAATACTACATCTGTTTGACCCTACTTCTGTCCTCACGTCTCTCTCCGACCAAGCTGAGAAAAGTTTTCTGCTTTTAAAGACTTGCAGGAATAGGTTGGGCCCGCTCAGATAATCCAGGGTAATTTCTTCATCTCAAGGTCCTTAACCTTAGTCTCATCTGCAAGATCTCTTTTACCATGTAAGGTAACACATGTATAGGTTCTGAGGATAAGGAAGTAGACATCTTTGGGGGGTCATTTCTTCCTACCAGACCTTTTAACATAAATTAATGTTTTTATTTAAATTGACTCACTTAGATTTATTTTCAAAAGAAAAAATTACGTAACAATGGTATCAGGTCCAGTTAAATGGATATTATTGCCTCTGAAGGCTCACAACCTGCTGCTCTCTTGGTTAAAAGGTGTGTTAGCATGTCGGAATAGTATTAAAGGTATATTAACACAAGTTGGAGGTTTTTCCCCAAGCAGTAAAGGAAGGATTAGAAATATAACCAAAAAGGGAATCAAAAGGTTTATTATGCATGTGAGGGATTTTGAATGCACTGTCCAATGCCAAAAATAATTTTATGCCCTGCTCGTGGTTTATTTCCCAGCAGAAATCCACATCTCACATTCTGAGAAGTTCACAGATAGAGTGTTGAAGTCCCTGTTGGTGCAAGAGGTCCCCTTCATAAAACCCATGCCCTGTGCCATTCAGTTCTGGGCTTGGGCAGTTTCTAGTGGTCAGATTTCTGACTGACCTGGCAGCTCATTCTTTAACTCAGTTATTTTAAGTGTGAAAGCTTATGGACCCTTCATTTGGGGCTGATGACTTCTTTTTAGGGAGTTCTACACACTTGTCCTAGCTCTGCACCCTGTAGCAATGCAGAGCAAGTCGAATTACCCAGCAGAGTAGACTGAGAAGAGAAGACAGAGTTTGAATCACATTATTTGGATTCAACTCATAGCTTGACCACTAACTTGTGGAGTATTTTAGAACAAGCCTTTGTTTTTTTCAGGATGAAGAAAGGGGAACAGTATAATAATATTGATAACAACTACAAAGAATTTTTATAAAAATTAAATGTGTTAGTAATGTGAAATTTTTAAGTCATAAACTTGGTGACCATATAATAAGTGTTCAAATTGGAACATTTTTGAGAAAGAGGATGCTTTTAATAATTGTGTTGCTACAACAGGCATAAACAGGGGCTGCCCTAGAAAATCAGGATGAAGGTTTCTACTAAACATTAGATACCTGAATTAATTTTAATCATCGCTTCTTGTTTTACATGGAAGTGCTTCTAAATCTGAGGTCAAATGATCTTAACAACTCTTTTTTCTTTGATTTTAGCCTAACTTGGTCCACTTCTCTCAAACGTTTCAATAGGATATTTCTTAGACCCCTTTGCCTGGTAGACCTCATACAGATAGGGTGTAGCTGTTTCAGAGTTTTGTTTTTGAACATCAGCAGAGTGTAGAATGCCTGGGTCCAGAGTTCACCTCTACCACTTGCCAGCTTAGGCTTGTTTAATAACCTCTCTGTATCGCAGCATTCTCATCTACCTGCCTCACATGTTTGTAATGAAGATTAATACATTAATATCTCTCTCTAAAGGATTTAGACCCACGTCTGGCACATAGAGACATAATATGTGTTGTTAAATAGAATTAATAAATGAGGTTGCTGGAATTGATAATATTAAATGCAGTAAATTACAATGTTTTTATTGTGAGTGCCTACATTAGACACTAGAGATAAAATAGGAAATGATGCAGGTACAGTCACCGCCTTTAGGGAGCTTGCAGAACAGCAGAGACAACAGATATTAAGCAAGTAATTGCAGAAATTAATGAGTTGAGAGTGTGACTAGTGTGGTGAAGGAGAAAAGCAAGATGCAGTGAGACTGTTTCACATCATTTGGGGGCCCCGTGTTATCTGGCCAATGTGGGCCACAGAGGGACAGTGATTGCTGCTGTGCTGACACCAGAAACATATTAATTAATGTAAAAATTCATTAGCTTCGAAGCAGCTGGGTCACACTACGAGCTCACGTTGAGCTTCTGGTCATTAACACCCTCAGGTCCTTCTTTGCATGAGCTACTGTCAAATGGATCCCCCAGCTCTGTAACACTTTAATTGATTTTTTAAAAGTCCAAATGGAGATTTCAAATTTATTTTTAATAAAGTTCATATCGATGTCTTTGGATCTTGTACTGGTCTGTGAAAATAATTTCTAATTTTGATTTTTCATACACCACTTAAAAAACACCCTTTACATGTTTTAGGAAGGCATTTGGAAGAATTCAAGTTTCTATATCCTTTCAGTTTAATTATTTTAATTTTTTTATAAAAGTAATTCTTGTGTCTAGTACAAAATGAAGAAAAAAAGGTAAAAATTAAATCACAGTTCTATGATAATAATACTATCAACAATTTATGGAGTATCATTACACTATTTCCTAATTTGAGGAAAATATACTAAAGAAATCCAGGACATATGGTGTATATGTTTTTGAAACTAGGGAGCACATACTCATGTTTTAAATTTTTCTTCCACAACACAATTTAAAAATGTTCTGTAACTTTTTCCTATCCATATTGTATTTAACAAACTCAAGAGTCATGACCTTATGTTATTTCTATTTTCTTGTTGCCATTAAATAAAGCTGTGATAAACATTCTTGTAGATAAAACACTAAATACATTAGAAGCCAGTAATGTTCAAATCTTTCTGAAAGAGGTATTTTCCCTCTTTTGGAAAAGAATGGCTTCTAAAGTGGTTTGCTCAAGGAAACTTCTGTTCCTTGACTATCTGGTTTAAAATCCTTCTCATCCTCCTCCCCAGACACAGTAACCCTTGATTACCTTTCTCTGCCTTGTTTTCTCCAGAACACTTATTATAATTTAACACATGATCTTATTCATTTGCTTATGGTCTATCTCTCCCTCACTAGAATGCAAGCTCCATAGGGGAGAATTTTTGCTATGCCCACTGCTCTATTGCTAACACCTTGAACAATACCCAGCACCTAGTAGTATTTGCCTATTGAAAATGAAAAAGTCTAGTTTCTTGGAGATGCAAACTTTGGATGCATTCTTGCCACCCCCATTTTCTGCTCATAACTTGCAAGCATTCCTTTTCTGCAGTGATGGTAATCTACACTCATTTTTTTCCTATTTATCAAGGGGTGCTCCACTTTTCCACTCTGGGTCTCAAGAGGGAGTAAGGCCACAATAAATCTTGCTTGTGTATTACCCATGCAATATAGTATTCTAATCTTTCCAAAAAACCATATTGGTAGGTTTTACTGATTATACCAATGAGGGACAGGGGGCTCAGGAAGGTAGAATAATTTGCTGGAGGTCACCCAGCTATGATCAATGTTCTTAGTAAATGATGACACACTGCCTCTCAGTAACCAGCTGAGTGACTCTGGGTGAGCTATTTACTCTTTCTGATTCTGTTTCTTCATTTATAAAATTGGGGGTTGATTCTGATCTCTGAATCTGACACTAAAATTATTTTGTGACCAGTATGACCCATGTATCTCTTAAGGATTTTTAATTGCATAACAATGCAGGGACTTTTTCCTTTCTGCAGTACTCTTTTAATCTTAGAATTCTAAAAGCCACAGACAGAAGTCATCACTCAAACACCATGTTCTGCAATGTCAAATCAGGGAGTCACAGTGTAAAACTGTCATAAAATGATGACCAAATGTTACCAAAAGTATTGCAACATCAATTGTGTTTTTAGGCATTGTATATAAATTAAATTTTTAAGTCATTCCTTTATTCTATAAAAATAACACCCAATTATTTCTGTAAGATGACAATCATTTAACATTTAATATCTGCGCAAGTGGTTTTAAACCCTATGATATGTTAATCACTTCATCTCCCCAATAATACTGTGAAGAATGGAGTATTATTATTCCCATTTTGCAGATGAGAGAACTTAGAGAGTTTTAGGAAATTGTCTGAAGTCATACAGAATAAGTGGCAGAATCAGGAATTTGAGTCGAACTGTAATTTCAGAGCTGGGAGACAGCTCTATATTGCCTAATGCCTAAAGGTTGTATGTTGATGTAGTTATATCTCAGGGGGAATAAGGTAGATCAGCTCTATGACATGAGAAAAACTTACAAAAGCTTTGAAACTCAATCACATAAAGTGAGATTATAGTAGAATATGTAAATAGAACACAGTGAGTTCTCACGAATGTCATCCATAGGTTTTGAGACTTTAAGCAAAATAAGGTATAATGAAACTAATTTTATCATAGATTAGTTGATATAAATGAAAGTTCCTACAGCATCTCATCAACATTATAGCAAAACTATGTTGAGTTTGTTTCATTGCACTCCTTATAAGAGAAGGCAAAGAGCAGAAATTCAAATGCCACAGAATGAAATTTTCCTATAGCTTATAGGTTGACAAATTCACAAATGGGTCAACTAAATAATAATGCATGTTAAAGTAAAAAGTTAAAAACTCTTGATGCAGAATTGCTGCAAGTCTAGATAGATGGAATTCACATAAACTGAAAACATTTACTATTAGGTATATGCACAAACCGAAGCATAAAAATTATTTAAAACTATAATTAATTTGACAACAAACTGACAGTAACTGGAGGGGAGGGGAGAGGGAAATAACATGGGAAAGAAGGGGAAGGGGAGTAAAGGAACATGAATGAGGGACCCATGGACCGAGCCAAGGGGGGCGGGATTGAGGTGGGGGAGGTGAGTGTGGATAGGGTGGGGAAAAGTGGTGGTGGGAAAATGGAGACAGCTGTATTTGCACATCAATAAAAAATAAAATATATATATTTTTAAATCATCTAGCCATTTAATACCTGCAAGGAATTGTTATTTTAGAGCTATGAATATTACATACTCTGCTAATCCTTTCTATGTGTGAATTTTGCTGAAACCAATGTCACTTTATTCATTATTTCCTTACTATTTCGAAAAGAATGTTTTATTTCTACGTATTTATATGAAATGCATCACAAATTAGAATCGTTCTCTTCATGAAGTTAATTGCTGTCAATTGTATTATGGAGTTTTGATATAGTTTCCCCTTTGGCAAGCCAAAGTTAACAGAACTAAATACCGGCACAGATTGGCAGGTCAAAAGTGGACTCCTGATATGACAACTGGAGTAAACTGCTACCAAACCTGGCTGTCAAAACAAGAGTTAATGACTTTGCAATGTGAACACAGTTAAGTTTCTCAGGCACTCATCTGTCAAAAGTCAGGATGCAAAGTGTCCTGCGGCACTCCACCGTTCAACGTCCCCGTAAAGGGGTCAGCAGACTTGAGCTGAGGCCTTGAAGAGAAGAGATATGCTATAAATTGTACTTCCAGATTTTAATGTCTTATATTTTATTTATTTTTATGGTAATAATCTATTATTTTAATATTGATAAAAAGCCCCTTTCAATGAAAATAACAAGATCTATTCTAAATCATGATCGAATCATATTTTTATTGTAAGAATAAAACAAAAAACTGTTTACAAAATTAAGAAAATAGCTATTTCTTTCCTGGCTCCTTCCAAATACAATAAAAAGATAATTTCTCATAATCTCTTGTATGGCATTGAACAAGCACTGGGGATCAGCGCTTGCAAAAGACATGTGTGCAGGTTACCAGAAGGTGCTATTTCAGGAAAGGCCTGGTGGGAAGGATGACGATTAATATCTATAGAATCAAAATGGACTAAAATCACACATCTCCAACGTTTATGATACAGCATAGGGCATAAAATACATAATTGGGAAATTAGTTTTATAAAACCTAAACTGTTAAATCTAAACAAGTGACATCACACAAGTTGAACAATTGGCTCTTGTCAATTGAACATTTATTATGTGTTAAGCACGAATATAGATACTTAACATCTGTCATCTAATTGAATTATACCAATGCAAAAAAAACTGCCAAAAAGGGAGAGCAATCAATCCGAGAGCATTCATTAAAGAGATTTCTAAGGAAGAGAAATGTTCCTGAAAGGAAAAGGAGCCAGCATGAATTACATCATGTCAGTTGCCAATGGTGTTTGGGGAAGTGTCCAGAGATTTTCCCTGAACTTTAGTCCATGAAAACAAGCACATTAACTACTTTTCCTCTTTTATTTAGGGCACCATTTTTTTTAAAGTTGACAACCTCCTGCAGGGATGTTTGCAGGGATGTTCTGAAAGACAGAGATGTCTTGTCAGAATTATAAATGTCCTTCATGGATGAGGTAGAAAAGGTTGACTGTGTAGGACATTCCTGACAAGTCTTTGGGGTTGAAATGGTAACCGTATTTGGGGCTAGGAATAGTTTTATTATTTTTGCTTGTTTTGGGATGAGAGGAGTTGTTTTAAGAACAGTGATGGACAGAATATTTTTAGTGTTACCTGTAATTGTGTAGGAAAGAGTATATACACAATTTAGCACATAGCAGGTGTTCAATGTGTATTTATTTCATTGAACACCCCTTCCCCCATCACTGCTGAAAACTTCTGAATTAAGGGTGAATTGCTGACTTTTATGGCTGCCTGTGGGGGCATGTAGGGTTGCTCAATCACTGGACAATGCGTCTTTGCCTTCTCTCCTTTTATTTCTAAAGTAAGCCATGATCCTGCCATAGTGAAAACTGAATTCATATAGATATGCACATACATATACATTATATATGCATATACACCCTGATGTAGACATAACTATACATATACATACACATAGTCATAATAAGTGCATATCAATGGTATTGTATATACACAAATGTATATACACAGTATTTGTGTATGTACACATGCATGTGTATATGTACATTAGAGTGTGTGTACACTCTACCGTATACATTTGGATTTGGCATATGTATTTGCCAGCTCCTTACCATTCTTTTGGCTCCCCCTTACCCCAGATGATACAGTTACTATCAATTTAGATTTAGCAAGATGGAAAAATGTGAATCTCTACTCACAGTAGTTATGTTCCAGGGGTATATCTATCCAAATTTTTAATAACTTTCCTAAATGTGTAATAGGCCTTATAACCTAACCTAATATAACCAAAATATAACTCCTACCACTTCTTCAACCCAGGCCACTTAGCCCACCCCCTAGTAGTACCCTGTTCATCTTCTAGAACTTTCCATCACAGTAAATGGTATCATCACTTATCCTGTTGCTTACTTAAGCTCCTAACCTAAGAGTTTTCTCTCTCTCTTTCACAGTTCTACATACAATCTATTATCACACCCTTTTGGTACCATTCCCAAAATATTTCCCAAACCTACACACTTCTCTGTATTGCCTCATGATTACCCTAGTCAGGTCACCACTATCTTTTGCCTGAATTACTACAAGAGTTTCATAATTGGTATTCCCACTCTTACCCTTTCTCCCCATCCTGTCACCCACAGTGTTTTTCTAGTTCATTTAGCATAAAGTTGACTTTACAAATCCACATAAACTCATACATGTTCTGGCTCTGGGTTTTGTCTGTGACCTATCACCCCCCACTCTTGTCTTCATTCACTATTCGAGCTTTACTGGCCTCATTTTTGCTCCTTCAACATGCCAAATGTCTTCTCTTTTGGTCCTTAGCATTTGTTTCCTCTGCTTAAATCTCTCTGCTTCTTGATGTTACCAAAACCTGACTTCTGTTCATCTTGACTCAGTTCAAGCATCACCTCCTTGGTGATACTAACCAGTTTTCCCTTTATTCATTCACACAATCACTTCATCACCTTTCTGTCTCATTACTTGGCTAACACTTAGCACTACCCAAAATTGCATGATTCATGTGTTAGTTTGCTTGTTACTGCCTCTTTCTCCCACTAAAATGTAAGCTTCATGAGAGAGTGGGTTTATGTATCTTGTTCAGCACATCAAATGGTGCCTAGAACATAGTAGATGAATAGAAGAGTGGGCTAAAAGGAGAAAAGTATGAATATATTAACATTTTTCCCTCCAAATTTTGAAGCTATAACCAAGAAAGAGAATCAGTTTCAACCTCTGAAGGTTGAATCCTAGACATAAAATTCAAGAGCTATTGGGACAAAACAATAAGAATGAAGCCGAGAGGTAGAAAGGCAGAGACAACAGTGAGGTAATTTTGATGGTATTCAACTCCACTTCTAGTAGTTTGAGACCCAGATGCATTCCTTCCCTTCCCATACGATTGTTCAACTATTGCATGAGACTTCCTAATAGAATGTCAATAAATTCCTTTTTTTTCTTGCTTAATTTTGTTTAATTTGCTTATTGAGACTTATAATTAAAGAATCCCAAGCTACTTAACCACTGCATCTCTCTCTTGCCTTGTCTTCTGTCAATTCATCAAATGCAAAGCTCTGGTCATCATATTATTTCTTTCATATGTGTGTCTCTCTCTCATTCTTTGGGTTTGAACTATTATTCACTGATTTTCCTTTGAGAAAACTTTCTGACATCTCAAACCTAGGGTTTCTACTACTATGATCTAACACAGCATCCTATTTTTATCCACAATGTGGCATTAACAACCAGTCTTACATCTCTGTATTTGTGTTTCTTCCACTGTTATATTTTTTCTTGTTCACTACTGCATACTTGGTGCTTAACATAAAGTCTCACATCAGTCTATGGTGATTGAATGAATAAGTCAATGAATGAACAAATAGAGCTATTTTGTGGTAGCCAGAACAGAGAGATAGGTCTAAGAGGTAACAGAATAGATTCTGTGTTTTAGCATTCTGCTTCTCATCAGAATGTTTGTTATTGATACTGCTCTAAAGTTTTGAACTGATCTTTGGCATTCTGTTATTTTGTTAGACAAAATTTATAGCTATAATTTTCAGTACTTTTTTCCCTAAAGACCCTTTTTATTTTTCTGCTCATGTTCTCCTTTTGTACTTAAAGGCTTTATTTTTTGAGAAGCATTTCCTCCAACTTTGAGGGGAGTTTCCACCTATTAGTGCCGTTTGATTTGCCACTTTGTCAAATACTGGCAGCATGCCAAACCACCAGGCCCTCTGTCAAGAACAGGATCTTGTTGACAATAAAAAAGAAATCCACACCACCAAGATATTTTTCTATTTAGTGTATTCTATGGAGTAACATTTTTAAAACCTTTATTAAAGAGATCAGAATTGCTATACCGTCCCCCAATGTTCCTACTTTCCAAGGTCCTTATATAGTCTGTGGTGCTATAAGGAAACAATTAAAATACCCAGGCTTCTTCAAGTTCACGTTATAGCTGAAAAATATATAGTACTCAGTTTATGTCATGTGCAGTTTTTCCCAAGGGAAGATAATGTTTCAGCTGACCTTGACTGTGACCCACTATTGCACTCTTACTCTGCAGAGTCTCCACAAGTCTCAGTGTTCTGCTGGACTTGACACAATGATTTTCCCCCCTTTACATTTCATGGATCTTGTAACTGTGCCGACACTAAATGACGGCACTTTGATTGTTTTGCTGGCACCTCCTCTACGAAATTTTACCATTGCTGAATGAATGCGCAACATTGCATGAATACTGTCAAAGACTCATTGTAAAATTGGATTTTTGACAGCAACATAGAAGGAGCAAAGTAGAAAATCTTACAAAGGGTATAAATTTTGAAGAAGACATTTATAAACTGAAATGAGTTGTCAAATACTGATTATGTTATATAACACCCTATCACAGAAGAATTTGTCTACTTCCCATGAGATTGTGATGGAGAAGATGGGCGATGGGGCAGAAATATTGAACCGTTTCTCAGCATCTTGGGGGTGAAATAAATAAGAATTGTTTCTCCAGAATTAGAGTTGTTATAAAGACATGGGTCACACTTACTATTTTTATTCAGTTTGGGGGTAGTAGAATTATTTGTTTCGACTTTCAGTAATATTTCTGAAGCTATGTCAGAGGTCACTTTTAAAACACAATGTGAGATACTTCGTGATTCAGATTCTGAAGATAGAGTTAATAAGTTTTTTTTGAAAAATTTTATTTTTCCATGATCATTTATACCCCTTATACCTCCCTTAACCATCACACTGTTGTTCATGTCCATGGGTTTTTTTCCTTTTTGTTCAATCCCTTCACCCACTAAACTCTGCCCACAGGTTTCAGCCTGCTCTCTATGAGTCTGTCTCTATTTTGCCTGTTCAGTTTGTTCATTACATTCCACATATAAGTGAAATCAAGAGTTAATAATTTTAAAAAGTGGATGGGAAACATTCAGTATAACTAAATATATCCATGGTTTTCTAGAGAATCCAAATCAAAACTGATCTCAGAAGTGATCAGTAGAAGATATATGCTTTTCCGCAACACAGTTAATCTAAAAACACGGGAAATGAAGAAAATATCATTTAATGGCATCAACAGTAGTGTTACAGATTTTAATCAGGTGCTATCTAAATTACAGTCAGTATCCAGATATAAATAGGTTATGCATCTAAAGTTTATTAGATAAACCCATATTTGTAAAGAAGAATGACATTTCAAATGATTACTTCGTACTTGATTGCTCAGAGAAACTTGTAAAATGCAAGTATAACTGAGAAGTGACACTAATGAAGTGCCTGAATATTAGATTCTGAAAGCAGGAGGTCTTTTACCAAGGAAGGACCAGAAAGGATGCATTTCCTCTTTTTTGCTAGCTTCAAATTTTTTTTAAATGGATGAAATTTCCCTTTAACTTCTTGTAACTCCATTCTACCTCACTACCTACCTCTGAGGGTCTCTCTCCTCTCTGTTCCAGATGTCCAGTACCTTCTTGCTATTCTGAGACACAACAAACATCCCCTCAAAAACTTGTATCAAAACTCTTATTTTTTCATAAGGATAGACATTAAAGAAGAAAGCATTCTGATTAAACTAATTCTCAAAGTGTAAATGATTGGGAGCAAATACACACTTAAGGTAGACAGAGAAGACTTATTAAAACTCCACAGTTTGTCTGGAACTGAGTTAGAAGTTAGCTTATTATCTTACCTATATCTTTATAAAAGCTTATTACAGAAAAGAACACTAGTGTTCAAATGCTTTAGGGAACTTGCTCAAAGAGCATAGCCAGTAAGTTATAGAGCCATAATTCAAGACATCAAAAATGTTCAGAATAATTTGGGGAGAGATACTTGTTGGTGTCAATTAATTAACAGTTTCAGGTTCAGGTGAAGGAAAGTGCTCTTTAAAAACAAAGGGAAATTAAAAGGAGCAGTATGTTAAGGCAGGTGTGTATTCTCCAAGAACAACTTAGGTATTATTTTCCTAGACCAACTTCCCCAAAGTAGTTTAGTATATTTTCTTTCCCGTTCTATTTTCCTCTCTTCCCATGCTTTATAATGCACTAATCTGAAAATTTCAAATTGTTTACAGCTCTGACTTTATTCTTTGAGATTTCATTCCAATCATCAAGATTTCTGAGCAGGAAAGAAGTCACATTTTGATACTGTCATGTCTCATTATTTGTTGATGGAGTTTTTGGTTTTCATTGATGGACATTTGGAAGGTGCTGTAGCCAGTGGAGAAAGGAAGATGTTACTACCTGGGGCTGTAGAATTGAGCAGCAATGGCGCTGGGGAGTGTGTGGTGGGACTGGGAGGAAGAGGGACAGAAAACAAGGAAAAAACTGGTAAATCTAGAGTCAGATTCTCCAGTTGTTTGGGAAAGTTGGCTGTTTTAATATTACTTTTCACCTGAAATCATGTTCTCCTTTCCACTACAGTGATTATATAAACTGTATCATTGTTTGATTTCATAGATTCTTGCTGTGGTGTGTAGAAAAACTATCTGTTCTCCATCAAGAGAATCTGAAAAATCTAGAAAAATCTGGAAAATCATTACTGCTAAAAAATACTTCCCTCAAAATAAATTGACCTTAAAAATGAGGAGTCTCTGTATTGATCTTGATTGTTATTTTCTGTTCTGTAACATCTCAGCAATTCTATTAAATATATGCTAAAAATATTCACCAAATCATAAATGATAAAAAAGAACACCACACCAACAAAATAACCTCCTACCTAAGGAAGTTATATTTCCTTGGTGGCATTTCAATTAAACCTAAACCTACCCAAGGTAGCATGATAATGTTTACTGGCCTCACTTTGCTTCAAAGGCATAGATAAAACACAAATTTTCACTAAAACAAAAGTGTATTACAATTCTCTTTAGATAAAATGAATATATTCATCAACACTGAAACACTTATACAGCCTAGACTCATTATCATAGAACTTATTTTTGAAAGTTTATAATTCACCTGGCTCTTGCTCAACTGCCAGGCAGTTTGTCTGCAATGTGTCCTCCTTTGAAGTTCTTATTAAAATAATTAAGTAAAATAGATTGTAAAGTCAGATGTTGACACAATTTACTTCTGCTTGTTTACTTTACTTTTCCACTTGCACGAAGCTTTTGAAAGCAA
The DNA here is from genome assembly GCA_028533065.1 of Trachops cirrhosus. NCBI lineage: Eukaryota > Metazoa > Chordata > Mammalia > Chiroptera > Phyllostomidae > Trachops > Trachops cirrhosus. Next base: position 31,675,504 of record CM052547.1, on the reverse strand, counting down.
TCTTCCATGTTATCCTCCCCTACTTCTCAAAATAGAAGCTAATACTAAAGGTCAAGCTCTCTTTCCTCCCTAGAGAACCGGAGAATATATGAGCTCTCTTACAGGAATTCAGAAACACCCTCTTGCCTGAGGACATATCATCTGATACTAGGAATGGGGCTCTCAACATTTAATGAATATCTCTAACACTAACATTGCGTGAACTGAGTCATAAAACAGAAGCCTATAGCCTTTTACACACCTCAGAACCCCTCTAGCAAGGAAAGAAGCTGCTCTTCTAAGATGAAGATTATAAATATCTTCAGCATCTTCTAACATAAGGAGAGACTAGTGCATTGGTTATGAACCTGACCTTAAAAGTCATACACATCTGCATGCAAATGCTGGCTCTGCCATTTCTGAGGTGTAACTCAGGCTAGTCATACTTCTTGGAGGCTCTCTCTTTGTTTGTAAAGTAGCATTAATAATACTTGTCTCTTCCCCTGAGGATTGAATAATATCAAGAATAAAAATCTAAGCTAAATGCTTGCACATACTAGGCATTAAATAAATGATTGTTTTTTCTTAGGAAGAAGAGCCTGAGTTGAAGATTCTCGTTCAAGAAGTTTATTGGTTGAGTGTTTTCAGTGAGAGTGGGAAAAGCAAGAGGGGCAGAGGGGACAGAGTGTGGTCTCATCTGGGGGATGGCTTCAGTCTGATTTCCTGAGGAATCTCCACAGCTGAAATTGCCTTATTCTGTCTTACTTAAAGGGGAGATAGGGATCCCAGGAAGCAGGAGAGGGAAGGCCTCTCTAACCTGGGAGCTCCCATTTGTAGAGGGAAATGTCTCAAGAGCGGTGCAACTTTGAGTTGTTATCAGATAGAACTAGCAGCAATGGGAGAGGGGCGCACTCGGTGAAAGAGATCAGGATGGGACACCCACAGCACCAATTAGAACCTACTCCTGAAATTGCTGGATTCACTTGCTTCTCATGCCAAGTTCATCCATCCAGGCACAGCTCCTCCAGGTTTCTGCTTGGTCACACTATCTGGAAAAGCTTAAAATTAGGGTTAGCTGGACAGACTAAAACTCCTGCTGCTGCCATTGTTCCTGAGTCTGTAACTTAATTGTCCTCGACCATGGATGATTTTGTCCTCCAGGGGACATCTGAAGACATTTTTTTGGTAGCCTCATTTGGAGGTTGCTCTTGGCATTATATTCAACAATGCACAGAACAGCCCCCACAGCAAAAAATTATCCAGTGCAAAGTGCCAATAGTACTGAGGTTGAGAAATCCTGCTGTCATCCTTCTGCATCATTTTATTGCTTCTCCACCCATTCTAGATTCTCAACAAACACATGTGTTGGTGAAGGTGGCTTTATGGTTGGCTAACATGGACTTTCACCCCTGAGAGATCTGAGCCCTGTTTGGTGTGCTCATAACAGAAACCATTATGGTTTCTGTACAAGTACACTCAGTTGAAACTGGATGTGGGGCTACCGAGAGACGTTCCAAAGAGTCACTGGAGAACCAAACATAATTCTCAATTTTCCATCAAGAGGCTGAATGGCCTCCTCAAGGACTGGTATGGTTCTGGGGCTCAGCGTTAATTCTCTGTTGCTAGCAGGTCAGACATTCAACTGGGGCAGCAGGTAGGTTAGTCTGAGTTGGAGGAAGCTTAGGCTGTAGGGCCCATGTGCAGCCCTATGGATTGTGGTGGGCCTCAAATGGCCTTTTTGGTTATGGGTCACAATGGTTACTTCTGGCCACTTGCCGTCCCATCGTCAGAAGCTCAGTTTCTACCACGAACTAGTAACGTTCCAGGAGCTGGTTGTTTTTGTTTTTTTTAATGACAGCTTTTTACAATATATTGTATTTCATCTTCATGAAGTGTGCAATTCAGTGTTTTTAGTTCCTTCACAAAACTGGACAGCCATCATAATGATCTGGTTTTAGAACACTCTCATCATTGCCAAATAGAACCCCATACCTATTAACAGTAATATTCTATAACCTCCAGTCCTAGGTAACAATTAATTTTTTCTGTCTCTAGGATTTGCATATTCTAGAAATATCATATTAATAGAGTCTCATAATATATGGCATGTGTGTTTGGCTTCTTTCACTAAGTATGAAGTTTTTAAGGTTTATCCATACTGTAGCATGAATTGGTACTTTATTCCTTTTTATTGAGAAATAATACTTCATTATATAGATAAACAAAATTTCATTTATCTATTCACCAGTTAATGGACATTCAGGTTGTTTCTACATTTTGGCTGCTATAAATCATGCTGCTATAAACACTTTTGCACAAAATTTTATGTGGATATGTGATATCTGTCCAGAAAGTATCCAGCCATGCACTATAAAATATAGAGACATTTATTGAAGAAGTCACAAGATACAAGAAACATTATACATAAGACAATGACATCTCAGTCTCCTTCAAAGCAGTTACCTTGGAATCTCACACAGTTCTCCCAGTCACCATCAGCTGCCCTATTATATTTTCCTGGATCTCATCAACTGTCTGAAATCTCTTCTTTTTCAAAGGTGGTTTTAGTTTTGGGAAAAGCCAACTGTTGCAGAGCACCAAATCTTGGCTGTGGAGGGACTGAGTCAGTCACCTGGGTGATTTGATATTTCTCCAAAAAACCCTGTATGAGATGTGATTATGAGTGGGCACATTGTGATGAAGCTGCTAATCACTAGTTGCCTATAGCAGCAGCCTTCTGAATCATCCAAATAGTTTCCATGGAGGAATGATTAGGCTTCCTGCAAAATTTGATGCAGATTCATTGCTCTACTTGCTCAGTCATCTTGAATATGATGGCAACACAGTATATCTGTTTACTCAGTGGTGTCGACCACCCCCACTGACTAGTACAGTGAAGTCATCATTGTTCAAATACGAGCATTCCAGTCCATGCTCTTTGGCTGACAGGTTACATGGATGTTGTGCAAACCATTCTCATTACCTTAACAATGGTTGGACTTTGTCTTGACAGGCCTCATATGTCTTCAATTCTACATACCAAGAAGTGGAATTGCTAGGTTATACTGTGATACTACATTTAACATTTTGAGGAACTGTCTTGTTATACTCCAAGGAAAATGCATCATTTTACAATCTCAACAAGTTTGAAACTTTTAATTTCTCAGCATCACCAACACTCATTTTCTGTCTCTTTAATTTTAACCATCCTAGTAGGTGTTTCCATTTTGACTTTGATTTATTTTTCCCTAATGATTAATAATGCTGAATATATTTCCATGTGTTTATTGATCATGTGTTTATCTTCTTTGAAGAAGTATCTATTCAAATTACTTGCCCACTTAAAAAATTGGTTATTTGACTTACTATTTTTGATTTATTTAATAGAATTTCCCTTCTCATTAAGTTTTCTTGGAAGCACTTTAGAAACCAACTGACCACACATATGAGAGTTTCATATTGCCAGTTCTATTTCATCAATCTATATATTCCTAACCTTTCACTAGTAGCATACTGTTTTTATTAGAGTAGCTGTGTAGTGAGTGGTAAATCGGGAAGTGTGAGTCTTGCAATATTATTCTTATTCTGTAAAAAAATTTTTTGGCTCTTCCAGCTCCCTGGCAAATCTGTAGGTGTGACTTTTAATATCAGTTTTGTCATTTTTTTTTTAAAAAAGCACCTAGAATTTTAATTGAGATTAAATTGACACTGTAGATTAATGCAGAGAGTACTACCATGTTAAGAATATTGCCATTCTCATATTTTTCAAGGGAGTTTTATAGTTATCATTGTACAATTCAAATTATAACAGTCTTCATTAGTTGTACATTGATATAGTTTGTTGTTATACCACACATCTCTGACTCTCTCTTCCTTTTTCTTTCTTTTTCTCAAACCTATCTTCAAGTTCACTAATTCTATTTTCTGCCCATTCAAAACTGATGCTCAGTACTTGTAGTCAATTTTTCACTTTGTTTTTTAAATTTTTAATTTTGAAATTTCTATTTGGTTATTTTTATAATTATAATCTCTTATTGATACACTCCAGTTAATCCAACAATGTTTTTTACTTTCCTTTAAGTCTTAGTTATGATTTTATATAGCTTCTTAAAAATACTTATAAGAACTGTTTTAAAGTCTTTGTCTAGTTAGGCCAACATCTGCGCTACCTCAGGGACAGTTTCTATTGATGGATTTTTTCATGTTTATTTACATGTTAAATGATTTTTTTTGTTGAAAAATGTGCATTTAAGTATTACAACATAACAACTCTGAAAATCTGGTCACACACCTCCCCAGGGTTTTTTATTGCTCTTTCTTTAGTGACTTGCTTTGTATAAATTAATAAAGTATGTATTTTTATTATGTATGGATAATGAAGTTTTTTTTTCAGTTAGCTTCAGTTAACTAATAATTGAAAAAATATTGTTTCTATAAGTATATGTATAATTTTATATTTATTTATTTAATTATGTCTTAAGGCCTTGAACCAGAAATTCCAGGCTTTGCTAAATGGTTTTGTGTTTGTTTTGGGGGATATGGCTTTAATGCTGCAGTAGGCAGTTTAAAACTCTGCCTTAGCCTTTACTATCTGCTTGGAAAGAAACTTAGCGTGAGCCAGAGGTGAGAGAATAAGGCTTCTTATATTCTTTCTGAGCATGTGCAGAGCCCAGAACTTGTATATGGCCTTCTAGATCCCCATAAATGTGCTGGAGCTTTTTGAAAACTCTATAGGTATCATACTCCTCAGCTTTTTCTTTTAAATTATTTAATTACCCTCTTCTTAGCCCCAACTGGTATTATTGTCTCAAGAAACTGCGATGTTAAACGATTGCTACTGATTGTTTTTGACAAATGCCTTGGGGATAGGGCTGTTCATGAGTTCAGAGTCAAATCAAATAAAGACAAGATCTGAGAACATAGATGATCTGGGAGCTGCAAGACAGATCAAATATTGACAATTCTATGGGAATAGAGTCTTTTAGAGAAGCTTCAAAATTGTTTTATCTTCTCTAATGACTGCTAGGCTAAAGATTTGAAAAAATATTTTGATTTTGAAGCTGTTGTTTTTAAGGTTATTACAGAGTCATGGAAATGGGAATGGGGATTTAGACAGGTTAAAATACAACAAAGCTCACTGTTGTTACCAAGATTCAGTTTTTTTCTTAAATAAATACTTTTTGAATTTTTTAAGCCTATGGTCAATTTCCAGGGCTATGAAAAAGCTGATTTTAAAAACTTGTGCTAGTGTTTTTATTGCTTTTATGGATGAGTAGATTTTCAGAAATCCATATTGCATCATTCTGGAAGTTATTTCCCCCAGGAACAACTTTTTAAATGGTGCATTTAATGGTGCATTTTCTTTCTGATGTGATGCCATATGGCCTATGCTGTAATTCTATTGGAATTTTTCTGAAGCTCTATATGGCTTCTTTATCTGTCATAGACACATCAAATAGCTTGAGTTCTATTGGGTTATATAACCCAGGGGAAGAGTTGAGCATACTACAGGCTGACACCATTGCTAACCTTTCTTCCTTTGGCTCTATTCATATGTAACAACCTTAATATCACTTGATAAATGGGTTCAAACAGTATTCACAAGTATGGAGTATGTTTCCTCCAAAACTCAAAGAAACCTCCAAGTTTTGTATTTCTTTCCTCATGGTAAGAAGTGATAGGTGCAATAACTTATATATCACTTTGAAAGGCATGTCCTAGAGTCCCCAGTCTACTAGATCTCCAACAGCCTTATCAATGTATTAATCTCCTCAATATTTATAAGGTTTATTTCCCAACCTCTGAAGCACATACTTCCCTTCAATGTATGCAGAGTACTTGCCATCTCTTTTTCACTGAACTTGTTATGCATGATGTCATCAATATAGTGGACCAAAGTAATATTGTTTGGAAAGTGCCAGATAATTTAAGCCTTTTAAATTATATTGTGACAAATCACAGTAGAGATAAAGATCCTTGGGGCATGACCATGATTGTGTGTAGTTGTTTATTCTATGTGAATGCAAAATAATTTTGACCCTCCTTCTCTTGGAAGAAACAATTTGCTATGGCCCCTGGGCAATCCTGCACACTCTTGATGGGTGTGCCAAGAATGCAAGGCCCTGAGTGCTCTTTGCCCTGGCCATTTCTCAGGGTTGTGTTTGAGAAATGAGGCAATATGACTTGCTTTCACTTATTACGATGATGGTAAATTGTCCAAGTTCTTTATTTTCCTCCTGTAACAAAACCAATTGCAAGTGCAGGGAATCTTGATGGGCTCTTTTATTGACACAAGGGGACTGAAGAAAACCAACATGAGGCTCTGGCTACTGCTTTTGTAATACAGACCTGTGTCTTGGAGCCATGAATCTTGTGTCTTCTCCCAACATTGTAAGTGCTGAAACACAGCCTAACTTGTTACTTGTAAATAAGGTAAAATCCTAGATTCTGTAGTTTTTGAGTTTTGGCAATGAGAATGGGTTGTTGATAGATGCATGAACTTCTGGGATAGAAAGGATGAGTGCCAATGTAGGTTAGGTTAGGACATAAGAGAAAACACCACAAAATCTCACAGTTAGTGCTCTTCCCCCAGTGCTTGGGGGGGAGTAAGGGTCTCCCATGGTTTTACTTATTAATGAATGTTTAGAGACTGAATGAAGGGAGGTAAGATTGAAACTAGCCACATGCATGGTACCTAGGTTCATTTTCTTCCAAATGAAAGGAGGAAGAAATATTACAATGACAATGGGAAGAAAGGCCCAGGACCATAATGAAAAGACAATGTGGTGCTGAGTTAAGGGGTCTGAACACTGGGATGAATGATGCCAACCAGTATGGGTCGTTAACAAACTGTGACAAAATTAAGACATTAGTTTCCTTTCTGAGGAGACTCTTAAGACTATGTGGGTGGGTTTATAACCATCTATTCCTCCAATGTTCAATCAAAAACTAATGTCTCCTTGGCTCTACTATTACCAAAAAGAAGGACCAACCTGTTCTGTGATTTTTTAGACTGCAGACAGTATAGGCTTCACTAAACACTCTCCAGTAAAATGAAAACAAGGTGTCCAGAGGATTAGCTAACTGGCCCTAGTATCATCTTAGTGTCTCATGACGAATGACAGCTACTCCTTTGAAGGGAGACGGAGCTCCTATTTTGCTCCCTGTTGCAGAGTTGATTCAGGAGGGTCCTTAGCTCACAGAGTATTCCCTAAACCTCTGGATCTGGTTCACTGATGAGTCAGTGAACCTGACACTTGATGGTGTCCCCTGGGGCTGCTGCAGCTGTTAGCCTCAGTCTGGGCTGCACAGAACTGGAAGCAGGAGTGGTGATTCTACTTAGTGGGAAGAACTCATGGTTGTTCTCACAGCTATGGCCAATATTCCCCTTTATAGCTTTATTTACCCTTGTGCTGTTGCCAATGATCAAGCTATTTGTTCAGTCACTTGAAAAACCACAGATGGGTAGACTAAAAACACCACAAACTGAAAACAAATCATGACTTTAAAGACACCACAAACTGAAAACAAATCATGACTTTATATTTGGCGGTCTCTGTCAGTCACATAGATGCCCGTTGTAAGTATCCATTCTCTGTCACCAAATTGCTGATCATGCCTGCATTTCCCAAATTGCCGCTTTGCCACATAAATTGGTCATCACCCTGGACATGGTCATGCATTACCATCAGGCTCTGGGGCTCTGTGTCTGATGAAGAAGCTACCACTGCATGCTATGTTTGTGGCTTCTGCTGATAACTCACTTGTCTCATGATGAAGACCTGTTGACTTTCCTGGCTCCTGGCATATTGTAGATGTTGAAGTTTTGATTTTCCTCACCCCCTGAGGGTGACCAATGATGCTACAATGCTTCAAACAGGATTTTCTGGTTACAATTCTATGGTCCAATGATACCATTTGGGGCATTAAAACTAATGTTTCATGATTTTTGCTTTTGAGCCTTCTATGATATGACAGTGATATGTCCTTTGTCACAAAGGCCACCCAGCAATAGACCAATAGTCAACATATTTGATGGACATCCCGTGTTCCCTGCTATTTATAGATTTTGAATATGGTTGAATATTGGAAGGACTTCTGACTCTACTACTCTTACTGGTCCACCACCTCAATAAGGGTGTGAATGAATTTATAGCCATATAAAGATAAGTTAATCCTGGCTGATTCTTGGGTAATAATCAGGGAAAAAATTCTGGGTGTGAATGAGGGATAATTGGAACAAAGTAAAGTTATAGGTACTGGGATTGGATACACTAATTTTGTGGTGGTTGAGGGCCAACAAAACCCAATGGCACTGGGGGAAAGAATAATTTAGACCCTAGAAGGTATGGAGGGCAGAGATGATGAGTCTCCTTTGTGCTCTAGATGCAGCCCTGCTGCTCAAGTCAGGCAGCAGCTGCACCCAATGATGCAACCTGAGGCTAACTTTGTTGTCTCCGTTCATGTGCCCTAAACACAAAACACTCGGGTGAACATAGCAAGTCTTGACCTATTCTGTTGTGCCTGATGCCATCAACAGTAGATCCCCCCCCCAAAAAAGATACACAAACACAACTTTGTTTCTATCCAATTGATCATATGATCCTCTTGATGCCTGAGAGGGCTTGGTAATGTCACATGTGGCTACCAAGTCTGCACATACTTGGTGATACTGCACCTATGGCTTAACAAAACTGGTATAATGGTAATCAGAATCAAGTTTAACAACTTTTGAACCAGAGTGACTAAATAATGACTCGGTATGTTGTACATTTTGTATGGGGAGAATGGGCCAGGGACTTACTCTCCATGGTGTTGGGGGTACCTTGGGACTCATGTTTTGTCCTCTATAGTTATCGGAGTTCCAAGCAGCCCTTCTGTCACATCCTGTTGATTAAGACAGTTCTACAGGTACATCCAGATTCAAGGATCAGTGTCATTATATGAAGTGTGTGAAAGATGAAACATATATTGATGCAATCATTTTAGGAATATACAATCTATCGCACTTTATAATTATGGAATTTTATTTTCATACCTACTGAAATAGTCTTCAATGATTCCTCCATATCCCACTATTGATGTATGAAGCATTTAAATCTGTAGAGAATTTTTATTAGTTTGTTTGAGTCAAACTGATGACAATTGCCAGGAAGCAAAATCTATGGACTGAGAAAATGTTCTGAAAAATGGAAGTTTTGCAGCTTATTGTATACATTATAATCGAAGGAGGAGATGTAAGGGGGATTACAGGAAATCCATTGATGGTTCTTTAGGGAGGTGAGGGGAAAGCAAAGTGGGGAAATCTCTGAGATTAGATAAAGAGTAAAAAAGAGAGTCTAATACTTCGTTTACATTGGTGAGTACAGGGTAGTTAACAAGTAGCATTTACATTACATAGGGATAGTGTGTGGGGAATAAGATAACAAAGAGGTTCTATGGTCTCCTGCAGTGGATGCACCCTGAGGGGCCTGGAAAAAGGGGATTACTCAGACATCCCAAGGATATGTTATCTTAGTTGCAAATAAAAAGAAAGGACAACAGACAGGCTTACTAAGTAAGGTAAAGACAGACCTTTGTCAAAGAAGCTACATGTATAGGATGTGACTGCCTGCCATGACAATCTCTGCTTTTAATTGGAGATTTTTATGTTCCATCAGCCTACGTGGTTACCTTTGGTCTCTGAGTTTGTAAGGCCCACCATGTAGGCCTTCCCTGATCTTGTCAGGTTAGTATGTGGCTCCCTTTTTCTTCACATTACTGTAATGAATACATTTGTTTCAAATCTGATTGTATTTAGATATTATTATGCCATTTAGTCACATCTCTTATATTCCTTCATTATTGAAATCAGCCTTGATATCTGAATGAAATATTTACATTATTAAATCCTACCTCTTGGAGTGTACACTTTATATGAAAAGGATCTTATTTTACTCTTGGGTGAATACACATAATCTAGAACATTATCAGATGTATACTAAGTACACAGTAAATGTTTGTTGAATGAATAGCCCAAAGGTTATTCATATGTCAGCTTTCAGTAAGCAGTCAACGAGTAAAGTACATAGTCTAAGAAGCAAAACTGAAGGTAGGTAACAAGAGCCTTTGATGGGTCAAGTAAGAAATTACCACAGTTCAGGTAGCATGAACATTGCCATCAGGTCTTGAATCATTAAACTGCAGAAAAGATTATGTCTCACCTGGGACTGTTTTATTAGCGTCTCTATGTGTTCTGCAGTTTTAGTTCTCTGGTCTTGGTATTGTAAAGCACCATTTGACATTGAGCAATGATACAATCAATGGCCAATGGGATTTCCATCTTTCACTAACACCTTAAATAAATGTGAAATATTTTGTATCTATAATCATATGTAATTATCTTACACACCCTATACATAAATGTTAATGGTCTCATTTTTGATGATTTATTTATTCAAGCTCACTAGATTATAACTGGCACAGATTTGATTCAAGCTCTTTACTGTTATTTTCTCCTTTAGCTCCATTGACTTGACCAATAGTATTCCACCCACTCTGATCCACTGCAGTTGTGAGGCAAAGACAAAACCTGTCTTCAGCCTGTGCTTATCCGTTGGTGGAATAAGTAACTGTACATACGCAGAAATTTTAGTAGCACTAGAATGATTATCTTAACAAAGAAAATGTTTCCCATTGGATTGTTGATTGTAATAATAGTTGTATTGTCATAGTTTAAATAGCTAACATTTATTTAAATTTTACTACATGCTAAGCTGTTTTCTAAAATTTTTTAGTGTACAATTTGTTAACATGGAAAAATATTTCATATCTTTCATTCACTAATTAGAGATAAGGCTTAAAGCCCAAGTATTTCTTGCAAATGTAATCAATTGATTCATGTCATATTAAATCTTTCTTGTTTATCTGCTTCACAGAAACCCTTGTGCTCTCCAGGTCATAGTTTGCCTCTTCAGTGTCTGTGAGTGGATTGTTTTCTGAACTGACAGTTTTCTTTTTCAGAGCAGTGTATGTAAGAAAATGTTTTCTTTCCTTTTTCTTTTTTTATTGTTGTTCAAGTACAGTTGTCTCCATTTTCCCCTCCTCACTCCCCCCACCCCAGCCATCCCCATTTCCCACTTGATCCTACCCATCTTTGGCTTTGTCCATGTGTCCTTCATACATGTTCCTTGACTACCCCCTCCCCCTTGTTTCCCCATTATCCTCTCCCACCCCCCTCTTGAACTTACAGATTTTATAGTCTGTTACATTTATTTACTATTTACTATATTATGACTTGTAAATGGGTATTCATTACACCAAAATTTATATTAAAAAACAACATATTTCTAATCTTTGATACCAAGTGTGAATCACAAAAATGTTTATGTATTTATTTTTCTGAAAATATGTTTTTTGTTCTCTTGTTTCCCTATAGGATGTAATTTACACAAAATATAAACAATGAAATAAAAATAAGATAAGGAATAGAAAAATATGAATCCTAATAGAAAGTAGTGAGGAGTTCAGGAAGTATAGTGCAAAGGAAATAAGTCCCTTTGGCTCCACTTATTCTGATGGTGAAAGGAAGGGAGTCATAAACATTCACCTGATTCACATTGACAAAAACACATTAACTTTTTAGAGAAAGCAAATGATTTCTAACACTAATCTTTAAATTTTTATCACAGAAGTGTCTTATGAGGACCCTGAGTAAATTATAACTAATATCCTCAAAAATAGACCTCAGCACACCCAGTAGGGCTTTTAAAATGGCTTTTCTGTCTTCTCAGAGACATGAAGGATTTGGTAAAACCAACCAATGTAATGTTTATTTTTTAAAAGTGATTGAGATTATTTCAATTTTCAGTTTTAAAATTGCATTTACTCTCATCCCTCTCAAAATATAACTTATCATTGGGAAAAAATTTTGATGAATCAACCCACTTGACAAAACAAAACAAATTAAAAAAAACCTGAAAACAGTTTTTCTTAAATAAGGTGATGACTGTTTTTAAAATGGTAAACTTGTTTATTGAAAAAGAGAGAATGTATTGAAAAGTGCACACACCCCAGGTGTTCACTGGAAGAACTGCCACAAACTGAACAGTTCGGGTAACCAAGACCCAGCCAAGCAGTAGAACATTTCATGTCCTTTCAAGTCACCATCGCTCCCTACCCCGAAATAACCATGGTTCTATTTTAAATAGCATAGCTTAGTTTTACTTACTTTTGAACTGTTTATGAAAGGAACCACACAGTTCATATTCATTTGTATTTGGCTGCTTTTGCTCAATATTGTATTTTTGATCCCCACAACCAAACTCGGGTTGTGGTGTGTAGTAGTGATTCACTGATTTTCATTTCTGTATGGTATGCCATGTACAAATATACCACACTTTATTCTATACAATTCATGTGCTAGTGAACATGTGGGGTTTCTAGTTTGGGGCTATTGTAACTAACACAACTTGAGTATTTTTATACAAGTTAGTTAGCTCATGTTGAAGAGAGATTGCTGGACCATCAGAGATGTGTGTGTCCAGTTTTGATAGATATCACTAGTTTTCCAAAGTGACTGGACTAATTTACACATCTATTAGTGGTTGGTATATGAAAATTCTAGTTGTTCATTATTCTTCATACTTGTTTCTGTCAGTCATTTAATTGGAATCATTCTGGTGGTTACTCAGTGGTATCTCATTGTGGCTTTAATTTGCATTTCCCATGTACATAATGAAGTTGACAACTTTTTCTTAAATAGTGTTAAAAGTTACTAATAGTTATGGATGTAAATCCTACTTTTTTATCTTAATTTTTATGTAAAAAGTTTTTAATTTTAATAAAATCTAATATATCAATCTTTCCCTTTAAGTTATTGTTTCTTTTTTCTTTTTCTACCCTAGGTTATGAAAAAAATTTATTTTGTTTTCTTCTAGAAGAATTAAGATTTACTTTTCACATTTAATCCACATAAAAACTTTTCATCACAACTGCAATGAAGTAGTAGCAGAAATAATAATGGTAAAAGTAATAAATAGTAGTAGTAATATCTGTCATTTCTTGTGTGTTAAATATTCTGGAATTTTAATCCTCATAATAATTCTGCAATGTAAGTGTTATTGTCTACAATTTAAAATTAAGAAAATTGAAGCACAGGGTGGTTAAGTATCTGCTGTCCTTCTGATAATAAAAGGTGAAGAGAGGATTCAAATCCATCTCTGTTTCATTCTATAGACCACATACTTATTATTGCACTAGATTTCCTTCTAAGGATTTCTGTTTGTAGATTGTGTGTGAGAGCCTTAAAATCTGTGTACTCTAAAAGTAAAAACTCTAATTCCAGGAGAAAGAAATCAAGTGAATAAAATAAAAATAAAAAGCAACATGTAGTGGAAATTCTAAAGCAGCACATCAATGAAATCTGAAAATATATAAAGATGAAAATAATGCACTGAGAACTCAGAAAAGAAGAAAGTGGATCAAAAGAACTGGCGACAATAGAGCCTTACAAATGAAATCATTAATGTACTGTTCCAATCTACAAAGCATTGTTGAAAAGCAAGCAAGAAAGAGAAAAAAGCAGGGAAAATTGATGAAAGTCAAGGACATAAAACTCTGAGTGTTATCCATTTTATAGGTTATGTTTCTAAGCTCACACTCAAGAGGCTTTTTATTTCCTTGTTACTTCTTTGTTTTCACGTAGGTAAGCTCTCATCCAGATAACAGAGATGGTGTTTTTGTTATATCAGCTATTGTCAACACAACACAATGAAAAACCTCCCACTGATTAAATCAGAATAATGCTTTCTATTAAGTTATTTTTCATAACAGACCTTCATCTAAATGAGTAAACAACAGTAAAATAAATTGCTTTAAATTAATAAAAATGTAAACATATCTCATTCAATATCTACCTCAATAATTTTCTTTAATATATTTCTCACTAAGCAAGAAAATTATTTCCCTTGAAGTGGTAAAGAGAAACTCATAATGACCATTTTGAATCAGAATGTGCTCTATTATGTGACTATTCTCCCACCCACTAATTTTATAAGTTTAATATACCCTCAAATCTGGGTAGCATTCTGTTGTTATTGTTGTAACAATATATTTTCATTAAAAATTTTAACAACTACTGCAATGTCCATAACTGTCAGAGTCAGAGACTGCATTCCTCCTTACAAGCATTTAAAACAATGCTTAAAAACACTTCATTGAAATTTTATGGCAGAGAGTTAAATTTTCTCACCTTAGCTTTTGTGCCGTTTATCTTCTTTGATGATAATGTTCCTATAAAGGTGATGCTGAAATAGTTAAGACACTTAAAAAGATGACAAATTAGTAATAAAATATTATTAATATGTAATAATCATATTATAATAGAAAATGTCATCACTACTCAAAGGATTTAAGCACTTAATCATACCCTACTACATGAATTTAGTTGAAGGAAATACCACGAGAATTAAATATGATATGTGAGAAATGTACTTTGTAGTGAGATAATTTTGTATGAAGGCATTTGATACGAGAGATTAGCACTTTCAAGTTGCTTCTTCTCTGACTCCAACACGGAGCGCTCACCTGGAGGTGATCTAAAGAGGCCTCTGTGAGTGAAGAACAAACCAACAGTTACCAGAGAGGAGGGGGGAGAGGGATAATGGATGGGACAATAGGGGAAGGGCCATCAAGGAACATGTATAAAGGACACATGGACAAACCCAAAAGGGGTAGGTTCGAGGTTGGGAGGTGGGGATGGCTGGGGTAGGGGACCATAGGGTGGTAAAAATGGAGACAACTGTACTTAAACAACAATAAAAAAGGGAAAAAAGCAATAAAAAGCCACATAGTAGGTATCAGAAGAAGGGGGTGGGGATTAGTAAAGGGTAAAGGCAAGGCAAATATATGGTGAGAGAAGATGATTTGACTTTGGATGGTGGGCACACAATGCAATATACAGATCATAGAAATGTACACCTGAAAACTATATGACCCTATGAAGTAATGTCACAGCAATAAATTTAATAAAATGACTAAATACATAACTAAAAGCAAAAAATAAAAATAAAGAGGCATTCCGTGTTATGCACACCTATTCCCCTGACCAAAGAGATGAACAGATGGGGGCAGGCCCCTGTGGGAAAATGGAGGCTGAAGTTGCATTAATTTTCTCAGAGACCAACAGGAGGGACAGGAAGGACTCAAACTCAAATGGATAAAAGACTTGAATATAAGTCATGATACCCTAAAAGTCCTGGACAAAAACATAAGCAGGATAATTTCAGATATCCCACATAGCAATATTTTGCCAATACATCGCCTCAGGCAAGAGAAATAAAGGAAAAAACAAAATGGACTATATCAAACTGGGAAATTTCTGCCTGGCTAAAGAAAACATCATCAAAATGAAAAGGGAACCAACTGTATGGGAGAACGTATTTGCCAATGATACATAAGACAAGGGTTTAATCTCCAAAATATATAAAGAACTCATATGAGTCAGCACCAGGAAGACAAATAATCCAATTAAAAAATGGGCAAAGGATCTGAATAGACACTTCTCTGAGGAGGACATACAGATGGCCCATAGACATATGAAAAGATGTTTAATATCACTAGCCATCACAGATATGCAAATTAAAACCACAATGAGATATCACTTCACACCTGTCAGAATGGCCATCATTAATAAAACAACAAGCAGCAAGTGCTGGTGAGAATGTGGAGAAAAGAGAAGGTTTTTGCACTGCTGGTGCGAATGCAGACTGGGGCAGGCACTGTGGAAAACGGTATGGAATTTCCTCAGAAAACTAAAAATGTAACTGCCTTTTGATCTTGCAATTCTGCTGCTGTGAATATATCCTAAGAATCCCAAATCACCAGTTCAAAAGAATTTATGCACCCCTGTGTTTATAGTGACACTATTTATAATAGCTAAGTACTGGAAACAACTTAAGTGCTCATCAGTAAATGAGTGGATCAAAAAATTGTGGTACATTTATACAGTGGAATACTATGCAGCAGAAAGAAAGAAGGAATCCCACCCTTTGTGACAGTATGGATGGAGCTGGAGAATATTGTGCTAAGTGAAATAACGCCAGTCGGTGAAAGACAAATACCATAAATCTCACCTCTAAGAGGAGTTCAATGAACAAAATAAACTAACAAAATAGAACCAGAGGCATGGAAACATGGAACAGCCTGAAAGTGACCAGAGGGGATGGGGGAAGGGGATATTGGTGGAAAGAAGGGGAGGGAACTGGACAAAGAACATGTATGAATGACCCACGGACATGGAGAACGGTGTGGGGAGGGACTGTGGGAGCGGTGGGGGTGAGATGAGCGGAGGGGGGTAAAGGGAAAAATTGGGACAACTGTAACAGAATGACAATTGATTTAATTTAAAATGATTAAATGATTTAATTAAAAAAGAAACTAGGAAGGATCCACAAAGTAAATGAAAATTCAAAATAGAAATCTATAGTAAGAGAGGAAAATGGTGCTTTAAAAAATGAATGGAAAATAACAATGCAAAGAGGAGAAAGAAAGAAACAACTTCAGAAAGTTCCCATGGTCTGGGTTGGCCTGTTTAAAGAGTAGGTACTTCCTTCACCATTCTGAAGTGGTCATCTGTTATTTCCATCACAAGTATTGGAAATGGCATGAGTAGAATGTGGATAATTTCTCTAACAAAATAATATGCTTAAAGCTAACAGAAAATAGTTATTCACTCAATTAACAAATATCTTTGAGTGTTATTTATGTGACAGGCATATTCAAAATCTGGATGCATATATTTGAATAAACCTAATTCCTGACCTTCAGGGATTCACAGCTAGTAAAAGGTGTGTCTAAGTCAGCAATCACCACAAAACAATTGTGTTTCGTGCTGTATGGAAGGGTGGTACTCTTTGATTCATGAGGAAAGATACCAAACTTCACCTAGGAGAGAGGCAGCCTTCATGGAGGAGGAGATGGCTGAGCTAATTTTAAATTTAAGTAGGACTTTACCAATGCACAGGCATGAAAGAATAATTCCAGGTAGAGGTAATATTTGGAGCAAAAGCATCTAAATATTAGATTCTGAATAGCCTTCTACATACAAGCTCATCCTTAGGCTATGAGGATCCTTTAAAGGATGTTCACATATTGGCATATTCTTGGATTTGCACTTTAGAGTTTCTAGTATCTTGTTGAGGTTATTCTGGAAGTACACCACCAGGAGAAGAAACAGAAATAAAAATAACAGCTGGAATGTATTGTGTGCTATGGGCAAGGCACTCTGAAACACTTACTGTGTAATATTTAATTCTCACAGCAACCATCTGAGGTCACTTTTATTATTGGTTCAGTTTCATAGATGGGAAAATAGAGGAGTGGATTATAAGGACTGACACTGCTGCTTCTAACTTGTGATGTATATATTAGACAGCAAGTAATAAGGACTCAAGTGCCAGACTTTTTGCTAATCTCTGTACCTGTGCTATCATTTCTAAGTCTCACCATGAGGGATGAACCCAGCCCAGAGAGATTAAGTGACTTGTCCATAATAGCTGGTTAAGTCACAGAGCTGGAACTTGAATCTAGAGCTTTCTGCTTCTCACCCAGAGGCATGGGAAGTTGAGAATCTTGTCTAAGGGCCTCATTGGTCTTTCTCAAAGTTCTTGGCTGTGATGCAGCAGCCTGCAACCAAGGGGTGAGAATTTAGAGTGTGTGCTGTGAAAATCAGCAAAGGAGTTGGTCAGTGTCACAGACTGTACTCTGGTTCACTGGATGACATGGAAATACACAAGTGCCATACATTAGTAGTTTACTTAAGCCCTAGTGTTATATTTAACTTAGTTTAAGAGTTTACTTAGCTCAGGGATGATGCACTGGCCAGAACAGACTGGTATCCTTGGCAGAGCTCTCTCTCCTTGCCTCCCTCAGTTCCATGGAGACACACTGGTTGTCACGGCTTGTCTGAGGAGCCAGAGCCGGTCTGCACAGGCCAAAAGCTTTGAATATTCCCCACTACCAAATGCTGTCACATATGCCTTCCTGGTATGCCAGGCTCAGCGGCTACAATAACAAGACCCTCCAGATAACAGGATGTGCACAGAAACTGACAGTACCCATTTCCGATGTTATTTCCAATTTACTCATGGGTCTGGATGACTGCCCTAAGGGAGTCAGCTGTGGTCCAGGTTTCCCCACGTGAACTCCTACTACAAGGACACACAGAAATAATGGTTAATGATGATAATACCAAGGATTAAAGCGACAGATTGAAGAACTGGTATTCTACCAAAAGTCAATCACAAGGAAGCAGAATTAAATAATTGTGAATAAATGACAGCTTTTCTTAAGGAAGAGAAAGAATATGAATGTTAAAAAGACCATAAATGTTTGTCTCAAAAAGAACTTTAACTCAAGTGACAGAAGATGGAAGGATACTAATGGGGTGGGGGTGAGGTGGGGGAAGGTCATGCAAAGTATCAATATAGGCAGCATCAGCACTATCATCCTTATCTCGATTTGGGTGAGGTACCTTCCCAATAAGCCCACCTGTATCTCTTGTTAAGCAGTTATGTGGTAAAGAAACTTTTCAGTTAGTCCCTTGAGAATATAGCTGGAGCTGCTTCTTGCTTCTCTCCAGGCAGAATATTCTGACATTGTTATTTATTTACATTTTGTCTTGTTCTGAAGATGATTTGAGCTATCTTACAAAATTCATAGTCTATACTGGTATAACAAAAACAGATGAGAAAATAAACCCAGGAAAATAAGCCTGTGTGTGTGTGTGAGAGAGAGAGAGAGAGAGAGAATTCGAGATAGAAAAGCACCTTTAAAAAAAGAGTTATTCATCTTGTAGTTTCTGATTCAGCCTAAAACTTCCCTCCATAAGGTATCACAATATAAAAAAGTAAGTCTTTTTTTGACAAAATGCAAACTTATGTCTCTACTAAAAGAGACTGGAGAAAACCTCTCTTGAGAAAAAGTGAATGGACAAATAAAGATTTCTCATCCCAGACAAAAGAAAATAACCTAGGAAGGGAGCCAAAAACAGAAGATTCCAAGGAGAGAGATGGAAAGTAATGCCAAGAGGCAAACATAAAAAAAGATTTAGAGATCTAACTAATTAAAAATTTAAAAGCTTTATTTGTCAAAAACCTCATAAACAACCCAAATGTTCCAAGGTAGAGGACAGGTTGAAACACTCTAACTGCATTTGCTGTGTAGGTGGGAATTTGCTGAGCCAGGACAATCTTTGGCTGAAGGAGGTTAAGCATTGGTTCAAGGTCACTCAGCCAAGATATGGGCTGATACTTCTCTGCTCCATAGCACATGCTCTTAGCCATCATCTCCTTCCTCCTTCTTTATATTTTACTGGGATTTATCTCTATCATTCTCTTTTAAAACTTCTTTTCTTTATTATTATTTCTCTACATTTTATTTTGTTTTTGTATTCACTGTATTCTTCCATCGTTCAATGATGGTCCTGGTATTCTGTTAATGTTTATTGAATAAATAAATGAATATTCTAACTTGTTATTTTTGACATACAGACTTTGGTAGTCAAAAGCTACATTACATTCTCACTTTAATTATGAATTTTTTGTATATTCTCTTGAATTTTCAGTGGATGGAATAATCATTTCTGGAAATAATTGTAAATATGTTCTTCTTTTTTAACAATCCCATGTTTTTTTTTATATCCCATGTCTTAATGTCTACATCAGAACTTCAGGACTATGTGAAGTGATACAGGAGATTTCTGATATCCTTGCTTAGTCCATTAGTAAGAATGTGGCTAATGTTTTTCTATTAAGAAGGCTCTTAACTTTTTATGTTAGTTTTTTCTCTGTTTAAAAAAGATGTTTTAGCCCTTGCTGGTGTGGCTCAGTGGATTGAGTGCCGGCCCATGAACCAAAGGTCACTGGTTTGATTCCCTGTCAGGGCACATGCCTGGGTTGTGGGCCAGGTGCCCAGTAGGAGGCGCTCAAGAGGCAACCACACATTGATATTTCTCTCCTCTTTCTCCATTCCTTCCCCTCTCTCTGAAAATAAATAAATAAAATCTTTAAAGAAGATATATTTTAAAGTGTTTTATTCTGTCATTTTGAGGATGCTTCCTTCTATTTATGGCTTATGATTTTTTTCTAACAGGAATGGGTGTTGAATTGTATTCACTGTAGATGTTTTTCTTTTTTGGGTGAATTGAAGTAAATCTTTCTATCACTAGATGTCTTGTTGTTAATCATTTCTTGTATTCCTACTTAATACAAATGCTATATGTTGTGACAGATAATGTCAATGAAGTATTTTTATTTTGGTTTGCATAAAAACTACCTGGAACAAATGCTAAAATTCAGATTCTACGGCAATCCTCCTGGAGATTCTGACTCAATAGGTTTAGGGTGAGAGTGACAATTTGATTTTTTAGAAATACTGTCTTTGACTACCACCATGATTCTAACACAGGTGATACACAGGACAAATTTTGAGAAACATGATTTAAACCAACTATTGAATTACACTTATTTGTATTTTCATTATTGTTGAAGCAATGTAAAAAATAAAATTAACCTATTTTTAAAAATGTTTTTGTGTTGGCTTTTATTTTAAGAAGCTTTTGACATATTTTTATCACTGGTTTTGCTAGCTTCATTAAATAAATTAGAATCTATTAAAAGATTTTTTAAATGATGTTCACTGTTCACAAAACATGAGAATTTTCTATTACTTAAGAGTTTAAAAAAATTATCAGGTAAAATAATTTAACCCTGAGGTTTCATTTGTTTGAATGAATTTTAAGAGAGCTTATTTTTCATCTCTGCTATGGTTACTGACCTAACAAAAATTACAATGGGAGAGTAGCCTAGTTTGGTGAGAACATATCATTCACAAGGGCTCTAGCAGAATATAGAACTGGAAAGTTTATATGGGACTGCATCAAGGAGAGCCTTGAATCAGAATTTTTATGTACATTATATAATTTTATGTTACATGTGCATGTGTGTTTGTATGCAAACACACACACATATTCCATCCCCATCCCACCTCCTGTTGTTGTATGGGTAAAGTCACGGAAATCTGAATAGATAAGTAGTGTGACTGGTTTGAATTTAGGGCTTTTTTCTGGTAATAAGCTAAAGGACTTATGATTAATATAATATAAAACAGATATGCCTGAACGTTAAAACATCTCACCTCACCCACTGCTATATACTGATCGTGTCCCTCCAAATGTATATGTTGAAGCCCTGACATACAAAGGTGATGACATTTGGAGATGGGGTCTTTGGTGGTAATTAGGATTTGATGAGCTGGTGGGGGTGGGGTCCTTACGATTGCATTCTTGCCCTTAGGAGAAGAGACCAGAGAGCTTGCTCTGTACCATGTGAGGACATGGGAAGAAGGTGGCCATCTACACACCAGAAGGAGCACTCTTAGCAGGAATTGATCTCTGCAGGACTTTGATCATGGAATTTTCAGCCTCTGGAACTGCGAAAAAAACAAATTACTGTTTAAGCCACCCAGTCTATGGTATTTTGTTATGACAGCCCAAGCAGACTAATATACCCACTGTATAGTTCGTTTCTGAAATGGAATGTGCAAAGATAGCTGAGTGTAATAAGTGTGCCATGTAAGATATATTTTAAAATAAAAAATAATATATTTTTAGTAGTTTAAATCACTTATACAGTCTGCCGGGCAGTTTTAGATTGAATTTTATATTTATAATGATACAATAGACTTCAGAATGACTCCCTGAATCTAGATTTTCTTATATTCTGTACAATTATAAAGTTAATTCTTTAAACTACATTTACTTTTACCCATTTATTCATTCATTTGCTGAGCCATTCGTTTATTTATTCATTCATTTTGGAAACTCAAAGGCAATGAAATCATTGTTAGAGGCTGGCTGTCTAGTGCATATTCAATATTGCTAGAAACAAGGTATCTCAGAGTAGATGTAGATTATGTGCAGAGCATGAGGTCCAGAGAAAGGAGGCATTTTTTTTTCAGTTGTGGTGCATGAATCAGAGTTTGAGCTGGATCTTGGTATCTCGATAGGATTTCAACAGGTGAAGATGAAGAAAAGGACAATTCAGAGATGAGATAACTACACAAGGCATAAAGAAGAAAATTGTAAGTTGTTTAAGAACAATTATATGTATCTTGGTTTTATTAGTTTAGAGTGTATATAGCGAAGGTAAAGGTGAAAAACTAATTTTAAGACATATTGTGATTGGTTTTTAATCACAGACTAAGGTTTCTAGGCTTTGTTCTGTAGATAATGAAGAAAAATGGAAAGATTTTGGTGACATTATATCAGGTAACAGCAGCAGCAATACCAAACAACTAAAACAGACTCTTGAGTTTTCGATCCACATTCAAAATAGCACTGACATCTCACTGTCCACAGGTAGTTGGATCAGCAATATTGAAAGGGAGACACTGAGGTTGTGAGCAGCCCCACTCACTCTGGTGAAATGAGACCAGGTAAACTCACTGACACAGAAAACAGGTAAAAAGAGAAGACAGCTGACTGAAAGTCAAAATCATATATGGGTGGAGGAAAAGGAAGGTAGGATGAATTACTAAGAGAACAAGAATTATACAAAGTCATTATGTTAAATGGTGGGAGTTTAAAAAGAAAGTAGTTTAATCCTGGCTTGAATTATTCTTTGTATATTTCATGCTTATCTTTCTTTTCTTTTGAATTAAACTACATTTCTATATTGTTAGAGCAGGAATTATTATTTTTACTTGACAGTGTTAAACACTGTGCCTAATGTACTGCTGAAGACATTGTTAGGTATTTAGTAACACCTGCTTATTTCTCTTTACAATATTTAAATAATTATAAAATAATCACAACTAACATTTACTAAATTTACAATGGGCAGCTTTGGGTGCTTTACATGAATTATTTATTTAATCTTGACAACCACCAAAAGGGATTACCAAGTGGGTAAACATTCATTAGACAGATGAGGGTAGAGTAATGACCTAAAAAGTGTATGTCTTTCACCATATGGAATATCAAATTCACCTTGAATTTTAAAACTTTGTGGAAAGCTAAAATATTTTGTCTCATTATTTAAAAAATTATTTCCTAAGTTTGTGTAGTTTGTGTATAATATCCTGTCAGATATTTTGTGGAACTTAATTGTTGCCCATAATTGTTAGAAAAGTTTTCTTTTCACTTCCAACTTTAACAATCATCTCCTTTAGAAAGAAGAAATCTCAGATTTTATCCCCAGCAAGTATTATTAGATAGATCATTTGCAAAATCATAATTTAGAATTTCCTAATTTAGAAACATTAGATTTAAGGTTGACAGTTAAAGCCTAATTTATATTTTAAAGCAACCCAGAAAAGATCAAGTGTTGCTGAGGATATAGAGAAATTGGAAATTTTGTACCATTGGTAGGAATATAAAATGGTGCAGCCACTATGAAAATCAGTCTGATGGTTCCTCAAAAAATTAAAAGTAAAATTATTATATGATCTTGCAATCATACTTCTGGGCATATACCTCCCCCAAAGGAAAACAGTGTCTCAAAAGAAGTATTTGTAGTCCCGTGTTCACAGCAGCACTGTCCACAAGTGTCCATCAATGATTAAATAATGGAGTATATAAACAATGAAGTGAACAAACAATGAAGTATATACATGCAATGAAATGTTATTCAGACTTAAAAAAAAGGAAATTTCGACGTATGCTACAACTTGAATAAACTCTGAGGACATTATGCTAAGTGAAACAAGTCAGTCCCATGAAGACACACACTGTAATATTCCACTTATATGAGGTAGCAAGAGAAGTCAAAATCAGAGAGAGAGAGAAGAGAGAGAGAGAAGGGACTGGGGAAGGAAAGAACGAAGAGCTGCTATTTATAAGATAAGAAATTTCAGTTTTGCAAAATTAAAAGTGTTCTGATGATTGGCTGTACAACAACATGATTGTACTTAACACAATTAGACTGAATACTTAAAAATGGTTAAGGGTGTAACTAATATATATGTAATCTCCACAAGTAAAAATATTAAAAAACTTTTAATTCGGTTATTTTTATATTAAATACAAACCTACTTTATTATCATTTTTTCATATACCTTTTGAACAAGTGTCTTTATATGCTGAAAACTCCACTTACATTTTGCAGCTTTGGCCTTATGTATGTACATATATGGATTCAAAACCAAAAGCACAGGGACAAAAGGTAAAATGTACAAGTGATTACATCCCAACTACAATAATGTGCTTAACTATATAAAATGGAAACTTTTAGAATGCTTTAATTAAAGTTTCCTGACAAAGAACCTATTTTTGACTTGAAACGAGGAACAATTAATTCTACTATAGGCTTCAGTAGTGATGATAATACTGGGGCCTGATTATACTTTATAATGATAGCAGATAGGATAATTTAAAAAATGTTTTATTGGATCTATGAAGGGATCATGGTGTGACTTGCATTTAAAAAATCTGTTCTCTAAAGAATTATCTGTGGTTTGATTATTATTATTAGGTCAAGTTATATGTTTGAAGTTGATTAATCCCTTTCTGGAGGTTATTGTCATAACTTGTATTGTTTACAATTAATCCTTTCTGTAATCTAGTCCTCAGTTATTTTTACATGAAATTGGAGAATCCATGCAATATTCATATCTCACATATAGACATAATAGTGGGCAATAGCCTTGCCATTATCTATGGATTAATTCAAGTTTGATAGAATTATCACTCTCCAGAGATAGATTATAAAAGACTTTTAAAAGAACAGATTTCCATACTAACTTTGAACTTAATCAGCTATTTCATAATTATTCCAGGACTGCTACAAAGGATCCCATGGCTTCTTATTATTCATAGCAGCAAGACAAAATGTGTGCAACCTTTCTGCATTGTAGGAGGTGGCGAAAGGTCTCTGAGAGTACCCTTCACATGCTAATATTTCAGAACTCCATTATTCTGGCATGGTGGTAAAAAAGAAAAGTGATTTCCAAGATTCTTCAGTATTCTTCTGTTTCCTCATTCTCAAAAGCATATCCCCTGTAACTAAAATTCTTATAGTGCTTCTGCAGTTATTGCAAAAATTTTCATTTACAATGCTTCACTAGTGAAAATATTGAGTTTTTCCTATTTGAAATGGAAATACAAAATAAAGTTTACCCCTTCCCCTACTTCATTCATATCCCTTCAGCTGCAGCTAACAAATTTGATTCCAAATTTGCTGGTTATTCACAACAACCACATAGGAACGTATTTCTTGGTTTGCTTTTTTTTTCCATTTCTTGGTTTTATTTTTGATTTTCTGATAAGTTAAATGTTTAAAATAAAACATTTTAAAAAATTAAATTACATGTGTAATTTATGTATACTTCTAATATTTCTGATTATTTATTGCAGTGCTACCCGAAGCAGATAAGATATTTAATTGCATAGCCATGTATGAATTCAACTAGAAGTATTTTCAAGTCTTTATCTTGAGGTAGTAACCTAATTCATGAAGAAATGGGAAGATATTTTGTGTTTTCAGTTCATTACAATTGGCTTCTGTAACTTTTCCATAAGAGTACCGTAAGTTTATGGAAGTCAAGGACTGTCTTTTCCTGGTATGCTGATTTTGTAAAAGCTGCAAAGGTTATCCTGGCATACAGACTGATTGGAGAACCAGTGCACTCGCAGTTCCGCCAACAATGCGCGTGGACAGCAAGGCATGTGCACAGCAGTAGGGTCCCTGTGCGTTGGTGGCACACAGAACTAACTGACGGCTGGGGTTCTCCGGGTAAGCCTCAGCATTTCTCTCTAGGACATTGCCATTTTGGCCCCCAAACTGAAACCTATTTGTCATCTCCTGGTCTAAAATGTTTTCTCTCTTTGCACAGTGATTATAATCTTTAAACACTCTTGGACAAATCTATTCTCTGTGTGGCTATAAAGAAGTATCAAGTGATAATGTGATATTCCAATGAGTTCATTTTTCAGTTAATGAAAAAATGAACTTGATGCTCTTTTCTGGAAATAATTCTCTTTTCATTGTCAGTAACTTTGGCTCACATCCAGAAAATATATTGTGGCTAAATTTGGTAACAATTGCTAATATTTCCTTTTTTGTTTCTCTACCTAAAGATTGTAGCCTTAATGTAGTGATTAAGGACACAAACTTTGTATTCAGAGTGTCTCAACCCAAGGTGTAGTTCCTTCACTTACTCTGTGACCTTAGGAAGGCTACAGAACCTCTCTGTTGCCTCAGTTTCCCCATGAGCAAGTAGGCATATAAGAGTTGTGAGAAATAATGCATGAGGAGCAATTAATACTCTACTAGTAGATAGGAGATCCTCAACAATTGTGGGTTATTATTGATATCAGTAATATAACTTAGAATTATTTTCTTATATCACTTTTCCTCAAAGTGTTCTTTTTTGACAGTAGAAATTTCAGAAATTTCTTGTTTGTTTTAACTGATATCTTGTAAGCACTTTGGGAGTTATTTATCATTGTTTAAATGTATAGACAGCTATGTCTAGAAAAAGATGATTATTACTTGGTTCCAAAACGTAGAATATCTCTGGATGATTTATTTTTTCACTCATCTATCCTTTCTCTATGTACATCTACCCAACCAACCATCCATCCATCCACCCCTCCATCAATAAGTATTTGATAACTGCCTTCTGTGGGCCCTGTACGGATGAAACACAGATAAACAAAACACATTATCCATCTTTAATGATCTCCCTTTCTTTCATGGTAGACACAGACTGGTAAACAAGAAATTGTAACACTGAATGTTAAGTACTTATGAGGTGACTATGCTGGGGTGATATAAAAAGGCACAGAGGATGGGTTTTAATGCCCTGAAGGTCAGGGAAGGCATTCCATTTTTCAGGTAATGATACATTTACTTAAAAGGAATTTTGAAAGCTAGCCTCAGCCAAAAATTGCCTTACATAAATGAATTCATTGCCTTATGGAAAACACTTAAGACAAACCTGGCCTCTGTCAAAGCTAGAAGAGAGAAACTTCTTTTTCAATCTCATGGCTATTTTACTTCAGAGAGCAGAACACACTGATTATGGCTATTTTGCTGCCTCTCTGTTCTGTTTTTTTAAAAGGTGTTGGTGTATTTTATACAGCTGAGTTGAACAAATCCCAGTGCTTACCACTATAATTTACTGCACGTGAAGCTGGCTTGTCCCCTCAATCACAAAAGAAATTCACTAGGGAAAGTTTCCATCCCACTTTTACATTTCAGAAATAAATCATTCTTTCTGCACAAAACACATACAAGGTTGTAAAATTTAGTCTAAGCATTAATAATTACCTTAAGTCCTATAAATCCTGGGTTACTTTATAGTGTGGTCACAGGATTCTTTTTTTAAGATCCTTTATTTTTATCTAGTAAAATGGGCCATTAATTATATAGTACTTATTGTTCTGAACTTAAAAATCTGTGTGTTTCTCTAACGTTAGTCTGCTTGCTAATGCAAAATGGTAAGATATCTGTGCTCAGAATTTTTTTAAGTCAGTGTCTCTGGAAGCAAATAATATTATCTATCATTGGGAATTTACAGGATACTTAACGTATCAGTGAGTGAGTAACAAACCTGATTTAAAAGAAAGAGTAAAAACATTGTAAAGCCCCTGAAAATCACTGCTGCTGGGACACGCAGCCATGACATTAAATTTAGAGCCAATGGGAGCAAGCCCATGACAACTGCGTAGGCTGATGTGATAACCATGAGGCTTCCCAACTTCGCTCTCGTTTGTTGGTTGTCTTTTTTTCCAATTTTGTCTTTTTTTAAACCCTTTTTAAGAAACGTCCTTGAACTGGTTGAAATAATGAAGAACTAATTTGCTCTTTGTTAATGAACTGGAAACCAGGAGACTCAATCTGCTTTGGGAATGTAGTCACTAAAACACATGAACATGACTATTTGGATAGAAGGAGCCATTGTATATGAAAGAGTTGGATTCCCTTTATTATTTTTGAAGACCACCAATAGGGCTTTTTAAAGAAAGCCTTTCCCAAATCCTCCATGACCATAATTCAGTCCTGATGAAACAAAAAAAGGAAAGCGGAAGGCTAAGTGCTCCATCTAGAGTACAAAAGAACCAAGTTTAAACAACTGGGAGAGATCATTCAGAAAAAGACTTTCTCAGAAATACCCTTTGTATGAGATACGGGTGGTACAAAGATGAAACACTCTTTTCATTGCTTGCAAACTTAGAAATTGATTTCTGTTCATTGAATTAGGATTCAATTAGAATTCTTAGAATTTCTTGCTTTTTAAAGTATTTCTTAGAAATTTCTTGCAAACATTCTGTTTTTTGATTCATCAATGTAATCATACATAACACTGAAATAATTCAGCTAATCCCCTAAATATAATAAAGAAATTATATAGGCCACCTGAATATGTTGACATAGTACACATGGCAGCAGTTTCTTAATTATTCTTTACTACAATATATTAAACATATTTTTTTCTATTATTAATGTAGCATTGGCTGAATTTGAAATACTGAATGTTGTAGCATCTCCCATATTTGTCTTTTAGAGGGCATGCTCAAAAAGTGTTTGCATTTTTTAGATATTTGATGTGTTTTCCCCTTCTTCTCTGGCAGTAATCAGATTTGTCACTTACTACAAAGCTCATAAAATTAAGCTTTAGGAATTCTTACTCCTGTGCAGTGTCATTTGAGTGGCTGTGGGCATTCAGAGTCTTGCTAACTCAGAGTTGAGTTGAATGTACTTTAGTGGGATTATTTAGTTGACTCATAGTTTCTTGTGTTTGTAATTAAGGTAATATTAGTTGTGTTAGTGTAGGAATAACTTGTAGTAATATTCTTAGCCTCTGATATGCTGATACTTTGCAACACAAGTATTTGGATAGTAGAAGATAAGAAGCAGAAGCAGAAGTTTGCCTGTGGAAAAATCTTCCAAATCGTTCAGTTCACACATACATACACACACACATATCATTCGTATATATAGTTCATAAAAACATCATTTACATATATAACATTCATATATATGTGTGTGTATACAAATGCTATTTACTGGGAATTGTCCCAAATTTGAAAACAATCATAAAAATTTACATTATTACCAAAAACAAGCTTGAAATTGAAAGAAATGTTTCTAAATTATGAGTCATAAAAAATATCCACTACTCATTCTGAGGTGATTTAGAGGAAAACTAAATTAGCTATGTTTTAAAAAATTATTACCCTAGGAATAGATGATCAAGAGTATGTAGTCCACAAAATGTAAGAAATAGAAATACTATAGAGGTATATCAGGTTATTAATGAATAAAGTGCTGTGTTATTTTTGTTTATATGTAATGTTTATTGTCAGGTTTTAAAAATTTACCTTTTGTTGTGATTTTTTTTCTCATTCTAAATAACATTCACTTTGCACCCAACTTTGTACATTTTTTTAAAGAGGCCACCCAAGCCTATCCCTGGCAATAATTGTTACAGTGTTTAGAAATCCAGTTTGCTGTGAGTAGAATATCCAATCTTCTAGCTTAATTTCTCTTCTTCACGGCTCATCTTTAGCCATTTCTCTCTTTAATGCATTCTATCAGAAAATGAGAACTCAAACTCCCCAGAAATTAATCGAGGATTTTTAAATAGATATGCCAAGTAGAGTGGTCGCAGAGACTTCCACAGAGAATTCCTTTCAGATTTCCCCTTTCAATAGGTAAACAACCAGATTTCTTTTTCTCTAAGGTTGGTGCAGGCTTTTGGAAAGACTACTTCTAGGAGGACTGGAGTATTTCTGATAACCAGAGACTCTGATTGAGAAGATTTTTATACTTAAAGAGAAACTTAAACTTGGAGTCTTTGTAGTCCTGAGTCACTCATTATCAGTCGATCAGTTGGTATAGTGTAGGCTGGACCTCTGCAATTTCACTGGTTGTCTCTATGGTGAGAGGTTGCAAGAGAATTTTTAAATGTATGAGTGACATCCAGAGAACAGTAATGATAGTGATAGATTGAATTACTTTGTAGGGAAAAATTGGATTGGTGAATATTACACTTTTAAAAAGTCTAAAATATTTTCTACAACCCCCAGTTCTCTATGAACTCTAATTCCTCTCTGTGCATAGCTAGGAATTGTGTTCAACTTGGAATCCTAGAAGGCACAGTAAGTGCCATGTTTCAGCAACATAAATAATTAACTGGAGAAGCACATACAATATTCATAGCTGGAAATTAATACAGTAGATTGCAAAAGGGGAGAAAATATCTAAAAATTGAAGAAAAATAAATCCTTTAGCTTATGACAGTTCTTTCATTTATTTATATAATCAATTCAAAAAAAGCCTATTCATCTTAGGCCAGTGACAAATGGTAGGTATGCTAGGTTGTAGCACAATTGGACTGTGCTTGGTACGTGATTGGAAACTGTAAGGAATTCAATGATTTCTGTGCATTCTGCCAGGATGTAAGCATTAGGAGCAGGAGAAGGGGGAATCATGTTCTGCTGTTTTATTTAGTGTCACAACCTGCAAATGATTTATTTTACTGAAGGATTTGCACTTTTGTGCACTTTTATTCAATTGAAAGTCTATTGAATAAATATTTCCTGGCAGATGCTGCCTTTCTGCCCCTAGCCAGTACCAACTGCAAGATGAAGTGCTCAGGACACCACCAGTAGTGACATTAATTAACATCATAAAGCTTTATCAAAAAGTGGTATGAGATAAAAAACAGCTGCTATGTACATGATGCAAGTGATTGAATATAGGTTAAAAGGACAATATGTATGATATAATTTCTCTTGTTGGATACACAGAGTCTGTCCTCAGATGTTCCTACCTGTATGAAAGAAAAAGTGGGATTTCCGCTCCCCGCCCCACCTGCACCGCCCCGCCTTTTAAAACCTGTTTGGTAGGAGACTCTGAGAGCTTTAGTCCCTTAGAAAGCAAATGGTGGATTACTTCCACGTCCGGGGCTTCATTAGGATTTCAGAGGAAATGAAAAGTGGTTTGATGTGAGGCCGAACTAAGCCTACATCAGGGTAGGATTTTAGTGCTACCCTGCTCGTCGTGCTGATGAGGTGATTTCAGGGCGAGCTCTAAAAGACTGCATTGTTCAGTGCGTGGCCCCAAGAACAATGATGTGCAAATTAGCTGTGCCCAGTCACTCAGAAAACTTATCATCATCATCTGGCTCTCTGACATTACTTCTCCTGCCCTCTTCCCTTTTAGCTTGGAAAGCAAAACGAATCGAAGCGAAGAAGAAGCCGCGGAGATCTAGTAGCAATTTCTTTTCCTCAAAAGGAAAAAAAAAAGGGTATTTACTTTTAATAGGAAAGTAATACTGTCGTTTAAAACCATATTTGCTATAGATATTAATCATACTTTAAAGCATTTAGAAGTGAGATAGTTTAACTCTTCCTAGATATCTAGAAATTTGTGTATGAGCTGTTTCTTAATCACAATGCTTTCTTTCTCCTTTGTTACTATGAGTAAATGTTAGTCACATTAGTGTCTATAAACATTAATTAAACATGAATACTGTATCCCAAATGGTTGTTGTAATATAGTGCATATGTAATGAGCAACCTAGGGAATAATTTAGACGTTATTGGAAAGGGTAGTAAAGTATGAGGCATGTACGATGCTGTTTCATAAACAGAGTCTCCATTTACTGGAGTTAACAACTCCTGCATTGGAATCACCAGGAAATGAGTTGTCCAGAATAAGTTTTTGGCTAAGTTTTACCTCTGAATTTCCAAAAGTTAACTAAGATTTTCAAGATAACTCACAAACATTAAACTGAGATTATAATTTAAGAAAACAAATCCAGACTATGTCTAATGAGTAAGGTTAGACAACTACAAAAGTAATCTATTCTAATTGAAAATCTGTATGTGCGTACTGAGGACTTCTGAAGCCTTTCGTATTCTGTTCTTGACTATCATTTCTTCATGGAGCTAATAATTCATCAAATATGTTTTCAGCCCCTAATATATTTCAGGCATTTGGGTAGACATTTTAAGAGAATGGCTGTATTATCTTTTCTAAATTTCTAACCTGTCAATAGCAATTTACCCAATCGGTAAAAATACTGAGTTAACCCAAAGTGGAAAATTATCAGGCAGGCTGGAAATAGTAAGAGAAATAGGAAGAATTTACAGTGTATTTCCCAGACCATATAGAAGGGAGGAGCCTTTGCCTTTCAAGGCAATTATTCCATCACATAGCTGGCAAGGTAAAGGTAGTAACTACAAGTTAGCATTTATTTAGTATAAGCTATGTGCTTATTTTTTTATGTGCACTGGGTGGTTTAATCCACAAATTAGTCTTGCAAAGTTAACATTTTCTTTGAGGAAACTGAGGTTTAGAGAGGTTAACTGATTTGCTCAAAATCACATAAATAAAACCTGGAGCCAGAATTTGAACCCAAGTCTTTTTAAAGCCCATGACTTCCACCATACATACAGAATAAATATGTATGTGTTTATACTAGCTTAGTGCCTTTAGCTTTTACATCCTCTAATTCAGGGGTGTCAAACTCATTTTCACCAGGGGCCACATCAGCCTCGAGGTTGCCTTCAAAGGGCTGAATGTAATTTCAGGACTGTATAAGTGTAACTACTCCTTAACTAGGGGCAAGGGGCAAGGAGCTCAGCGCTGCTGCCTGGTAGAAACAAGGTGCGAGGCTGGATTAAAAAAGGTGGAGGGACAGGTTCGGCCTGTGGGCCTTGTGGTCACCATGTCTGTGCTAACTCCTGCCCCTTGTTTACCCAACATCCTCTTCTGATTTACTCAGAACTTCCACAAATATTTTCCTTGCTGGGAAGAATATTCTACCAATAATTTTGAATAGCTGATCCCTTTGGACACTGTATATTTTAAAAATTATAAAAAGCAATTTTGCATTGTGATTTATACTGTCTCCTCTTACAAATTTGATTAATATGGGTTGGCCCATTCAGTACAGGCATTACTTCTACATATACTTGCAAATGATTTTTTTTGTCTTTAGAATTCAGGATCAGATCTTATACCAAGGTATTTTTGGCATGTAAGTAAAATTTCTACTTTATCATTGTTTATATTCTCAGAAATAATGTAGCTTTTTTTAAAAAAAGAGTAACAAACTTAGAGTAAAGTTTTAAGTAGAGTACAAAATAAGGTTTTTCCTGAAAAAGAAAAGAAAGGAATAAAAGGCATCCAAATTGGGAAGAATTACATAAAATTGTCACTGTTTGGAGATGACATAAACTTATGTATAGAAAATTCTAAAGACTTCACCAAAAATCTGTTAGAATTAATAAATGAATTTTGTAAAGTTGCAGAATACAAAATTAATATAAAATCAGTTGTGTTTCTATACAGTAACAAAACTTATCTGGAAAAGTAAAGAAACAATCCCATTTACAATAGCATCAAAAATAATAAAATACTTAGGAAAAAGTTGAACCAAGAAGTGAAAGATCTATACACTATATATGATAAGATATTGATACAGGATATTGGAAGGGCAAAAATAAATAAAAAATACCCCGTGTCCATAGATTGAAGTAATGAATATTGTTGAAAGGTCCCCATTACCTAAAGCAATCTATAAATTCAATGCGATCTCCATGAAAAGTCCCATGACTTCTTTTTACCATAAATAGAAAAAAATCTTAAAATTCATATGGAACCACAAAGGACACCAAATATCCTCAGCAATCCTGCGCAAATGCTAAGCATTTGAGCAATACTGCAAAGCAGTTCAAAGCTGGGGGCACCACACTCCCTGAATTCAAATTATACTACTATATTTTACAGTACAGTGATTAAAAGTTTGGTACTGGCATAAAGGAGAAACAAAGATCAATGAAACAGAATATAGCACCTGGGAATAAACCCAGACATATATGGTCAGCTAATCTTTGACAAGACTGCCAAGAATATTCAATGGTGATAGTCTATTCTGTAATGGTTTTGGGATATCTGGGTGTTCACTGCAAAAGAATAAAACTACTCACACAAAATTAACTCAGAATGGATTAAAGATTGCTGCATAAGACCTGAAACTGTAAAATTCTTAGAAACTATTTGGGAAAAGCTCTTTGTCATTGGCCTTGACCAGAAAGTTTTGGATATAACACCAAAAGCACAAACAACAAAAGATAAAGTCAACAAATGGGACTCTATCAAACTAAACCTATGCATAAATAAAAGAAGCAATCAATAAAATGGAAAGGCAACCTACAGATGGGAGAAAATAGTTGCGAACCAAACCTTGGATAAAGGGTTAGTATCTGAAATATACACACAGACACATACATATACATATATACACACATATACATATTATCTATATATACAATTCAGTCACAAAAAGAAGAAAATCTTGCCATTTGCAACAACACAGATGGAATTTGAGGGCATTACGGTTAATTGAAATGTCAAAGACAAACAAATATCATATGACCTCACATGAGGAATTAAAAGAACTGAACTCATAAAAATAGTAGATTTGTGGTTACCAGGGATGGGGGGAGGGAAAGATGGATGAGGTAGTCAAAGTTTACAAATTTCCAGTTTAAAGATGAGTAAGTTCTGGGGATGTATTGCAAACCATTTCACTCAAATCATTTCACTGTATACCTTAAACTTATATAGTATTATATGTCAGTTATATCAGTAAACCTGGAATAAAAAGAAAAAGATCATAAAGTACATTGTGGTATATATGCAACAGATAATGTTCTTTAACAGTGTATTTTAGCAAATTTTTGCCTGAGTTAACCCATCTCAATTTAATGGCTGTTTAACTGATGGTGCTGTCTTATTGGAGATTCTACTACATTTAGAAAAGTGTTGAATCTGGAAAAAAGTAAATCACTTTCTTGTGTACAATCTACATAAATATATGCATATACACAGAGAGTTGTATATAAATACATCCCTTACACAAGTGAATGACTCAGATGCTTTGAGTGTAAACAAATCAAGGAGCTAAGTAAATTAAATACTTTGGAAAATTGCACTATCAAGTTTGGGTAACTAACTTTAATTTGTGGGCCCAATTAGGGATTTGCTGCTTGACTTTGGAAAATTTAAACCTGACAGAAAGCAAAAATAATTCTGGGAACTACAACTGCTCTATGTTTGTGGGTTCAAATGGAGGAGTTAAGCTTGTTAATTGGTAGACAATAATTTTCAAAACTCCTTCAAACTTTTGCATTAATTTCCTAGGGCTTCCATAATCAATACCACAAACTAGGTAGCTTAAAACAATAGAAATTTATAGTCTCACAGTTCTTTTCAAAAATTTTTTAAAAGATTTTATTTATTTACTTTTAGAGAGAGGGGAAGGGAAGGAAAAAGGGAGAGAAACATCAATGTGTGGTTGCCTCTCTAGTGCCCCCTACTGGGGACCTGGCCCCCAATGCAGGCATGTGCCCTGATTGGGAGTCAAGCTGGCGACCCTTTGGTTCTCAGACCCACACTCAATCCACTGAGCTACACCAGCTCCACCTCACAGTTTTTTTCAAGAAATATTTTATTGTTTATGTTATTATAGTTGCCCCAGTTTTCCCCGTTTGTTTCCTTCCAATTCTGAAGGCTAGAGGTACAAAGTCAAGGTGTCAGCAGGACCACGTTCTCCCTGAAGGCTCCAGGGAAGAATACTTCATTGACATTTTCTAGCTTCTGCTTCCATTGTCACATTGCCTTCTTCCTTGTGTGTCTGTGTATCTGTGTCTCATGGTCTGTGTCTCCAAGTCTCTCTCTTATAAGTATACCTGTCATTGTATTAAGGTCTATCCTAACCCGTATGACCTGCTCTTAACTAATTACACTAGCAAAAACCTTATTTTCAAAGAAGGTCACATTCTGAGATTCTGGGTAGACATGAATTCTGGCAGGGGGGGGGGGGCATGTCACTATTCACCCAGTACATGTTCCCATTCTGTTCTGAGGGTACATTCATATTTAGCTTTTCACTTCTTCCCTCTATGCAGAACATTTTCCTAATGAAGCACTGTAGTTTGAAGTTGCTCCCACAATGAAAAACTGTAGTGATACGGTTCCTTCCTCCCAGGACATTTTCACGTCGGTTAAGAGCCTATTTATTTTATAAACTAGAATGCAATATTTCTCCAACTTTTCCCTATCAGAAGATGCTTTCATTTTTTTCTCAGGAGCCCCATTTTTTAATGTATCATATGAATTATAATTATATAGTAATTAATTCAACTACTCATGAAATTAGTCAGAGATTACTTAATGTAATTTCTTATAAACAAGGAGCCTCGCCCCTTAGCCTGCACAGGTTTGCTGTACATCCGCGGATGCACACACGCTTCTCATCAGGCATTTTGAAGTTCCGCGGTGTAACCCTATCTGTTGACTTTCAAAGTGTGAATCACTGTTCTAAAGATTAATGATAAAGTTGCAGACTGATGAAAATAGCGGTGAAAATTTTTATCTATTTTCAGTGGACAGGGATTCACAAAGAAAAGTTCCCATATCGTCATCTCTTCTTAATGGATGTTGTAGTTAAGGGCTGCTGCTGAGTAACAATATGTTAGGTGGAAATTAGATGTGGAAAAGCTTTACTTTTCCTTCTGCAGATTTGTGATCAGGAGAAGGGAGGGTGGATGGAGACAGGTGCAAGGAGCTCAAAAAGGCGTTCAAAAAACGTAATAGCAAAGGCATAAAATGTTAGTTTATAAAACAGAGGATAGTTTTAATAGTTTACATTTGTCTAGATGTTTTATTTTATAATATTTTCATATCATATTTGATAATCCCAAAATTCTGAGTGTAAAATACAAGTTTTATTTCCCATAACTTCGTAGATGAGAAAACTGTGAGTCGCGGAGTTAAAAGACTCACCTCTCAGCTAGTTGGATAGTACAAAGCAGAAATGAAATTCCAACCAAGGCCATTAGCACTCACATCCACTGCTCCTTCCTTTGCCACAGTTAACTCTTGCTAACAGCAATTCCTCAAGCATTGTCCCTCACATTTTGAACACTGTTACAGGGTCAAAATAAGAGCACAAAGCTGAAATTTATGAATATTTCAGTTTTAATTTCAACAGCCCTTTGACCTTACATGTTTGTAAACTGATGTGATAATATTTGCCCTACTTCTGTCGTGGGCTGAGAGAAGGAAGCAGACACAGAAACTGAAACGAGGGTGAGACACCATGTGGGCAGGAAGAGAAGAGAGTGCCTGCATGAGTGACAACTTTGAGATTCCTGTAAGGCGCAGCTTGTGGCTGTGTTTCCTGAGATTCCTTTGTTTCCTTTTGCATTTAATTAAGTTGCTTTTGTTGTTGTTTCACGTGATCAACATACTCTGTTCCAAAGACACCGAGTTTACAGTTTGGTAGAGAACACTGACATTAAACAAGTAGTTTCACTAATGTATGGTAAGAGTAGGGGAACCCCCAAGAAGAAGACTATGTTAAGATGCTATTGTTCATTTGTTCTGTTAACCTAAAAATAAAAAGCCAAAGTGAGGGGCAAGACACATTTATTTAAGATCAAAGAATAGCTGTTCAGGAGGTGCTGATTCAGGCAGAAACTCAAATAGTGTTCTGATTACAGGGTGAAGGTAAGGGTTTTTATGAGAAAGGGGAAGGAAATAATTACATAAATAGAAGAAAGGAATTTCTATTGGTGCTCATAAGCCAAGGAAGGAATTTCTATAGGTGCCAATAAGCTGCTCTTCTTTACCTATGCACGATGGTGCCAATTCTAAATAATATCCATAATCATGGGTCCTTGTGGTCAGGAGGCCTGCTTTCCTGCTTGCTTTGCAAACAGCTATTTGGAATAAAATGTGGGTTGGGCTCAGTCCAAGAGTTATTTGGCCCATGTCAAAGATTTGAAGGGTCTGAGGAATAAGATGTGCGAGACAGTTCCTCTGGAATGTCTCCCTAGCTCTGTTTTTAAATGGCTCCACTTATGTCATATTGTCACAGTTCTTCACCGTAACTTATGTCCCGGTCCATTCAAAATCTGTATTCAACAGAGACCCCGAACTGTGTGGAGAGGTGCTTCCTATGGAGTCATGGTGGTTTAGAGGAGAAGGGTGTTAAACAAGGAGACCCATTGAACTCCTTTTCAATGCAGCAGGATGGGACATGGCTTGTTGCCTTCCCTTCCCAAGTCCCCAATATCTTCTCTTGATTATTACCTTATTCATGAAGTATTATCATTGGTTTTCTCTTGGAAGTTATTTGAGAAAGGTAAAAATAAAGCCTTTCCTTTCATGTTTTTTGAACTTGAGGATACTTCTTTTCTTGTGAGGAAAGAAGAAGATATATGTACATATGACACTTGTGTAAAGGTGAAAGTTGCTTAAAATATAACATTATCATTTTTATCATTAAGCATCTTATTAAAATTCTATTATGCTAGAATTTAGACATGATGAAGCAAACTGGACAGACAAAACCCATCTGCACAAAAGGCAATGTATTAAATGGGTTTAAATCAAGACTCCCTTTTTAGCAATAAAAATGACATTTTTACATGAGACATAAAACAACTAGCAAACAAAACTGTAATCAAGGGATTATCGTTAGCAAATAAACTTGCTTGGATTTATGAAACCATAGATCTGTCGAGAAACATCCATGTGGTAAGTAAAGAAAAAAGAATTCATATAAATTTATATGAAATTTTGTTATGCAATGAATGATTTATTACAACTTTATTTGTATTAACCCAGATGGTGCCCAATTTGGATATGTAACCCTGCATCTGTGAGATGCTTTGTAAAGACCACACATCTCTGTTATGCAGCAGGGACTGCATGCCAGGACCACATTTCGCTTCAGAAGGTCCACACCAATACGAATATAGAAGGAAGTGACATTTTACTTGCTGGAGTAAAGAAACTGCAGTGCAAACAATAACAACAATTGAGCAATCAGAGAAGCGATTAGGAAGAATTCATTCTAAATGACAGACCACAGTGGACCTATGAAACATGACCCAGACAAAAAGAAACTTTGTTTGAAATGACCATCCTCAATGTTTCTGCTATATAAAAGTCTTTTTATACCAGCTGTCTTTCTACTATTTATTACAAGAAAATACCAGAGAGATTCAATCTCTTTGTTGGTATTCTTACTGACTTTCAATTCAGGTGCAGAAGAAACTACTCTGGACTACTAAACTAAGTCTATTCTAGACTATTCAGTTTCCAATTCTTATTAGCAGATCTACAAATGTCAAATAATAGAGCCTATTTTTCTATGCCCTTTATATATTTTTAAGAAGTTCTTGACCCAGAGCTTTGAGGTGCTTATAGACCCCATGAATGAGGCTTTGGTTTTTCCATATAAAACACAAGTTGATTATAATTATCATCTGTTTTCTAAGTTTTATTTTTCTGTGCCACTTGAGTAGTTGTAGAGTTTTCTTATACTGGGAGTGTTTTTATTCCTTATTTTTTTAAAATCCTCATTCCCGGATATGTTTATTGACATTTAAAGAGCGAGAAAGGGAGACAGAGAGAAACATCAGTATGAGAAAGAAACATTGATCATTTGTCTCCTATATGTATTCAAACAGGGATCGAACCTGCAACCTGGGTATGTGCCCTGACCAGGGATCGAACATACATCCTTTTGGTATAAGGGACAATGCTTCAACCTGCTGAGCCACTTTGGCCATGGCAATTTTTTTATTCATAAAAGTGATTGTTCTCTGAGTAAAAATATTCTTTTAAAAAAAGGTAGCCAAATTGCTGAATCTAGATTTATTTAATCAATCAAGAATAACATGGTAATATACTGAATCAAAGAGATAGCTTCCATTAGCAATTTAAAGAAAAACAAAATTTGAAGGAAGACATTTAGAGAATAGCAAAGTATTTATATATTTTTATGTTAGATAAATAAAATATTTTAACCCAGTCTAAGAATGGGAAGTACCAAAGAAAGTAATGTTGCCTATAAGGAGGATTTTTCTTTTTCATTTTGCAGTATTGGTTCATTCACTTATCTTGATTATTCTGCCTTAGAACTAGGCTGGGCCATTTCAACCAGTTAAAATTAACTTGTTGAGGGGAATTCAAATTCACCTATGATAACCTTTTGGTAAAATAGGGATGAGAGTAATGTGAAAGCTGCTTATAAAGTCTGACATCTGGATAGTCAGTGTACAAATGATACATACAAAATGATCAAAAACATTTCAAAAAGTTATCTGCCCAATGAGGAAAATAAAGCAAAATTCTTTCCTGGTTTTTCTTGCATGGTTGTATTAGTTTTCTAAGGTTTCCATAACAAATGACCACAAATGTGGTGACTTCAGACAAATGAAGTTTATTATCTCAGTTACGGAAGCTAGAAATGTGTGATGAACGTGGCGCTGGGGCCGTGCTTCCTCCGAGGGCTCCAGGGAAGAATCTGTTCTTACCTCTCCAGCTGCTGGTGGCCCCTGGCATTCTTTGGCTCATGCAGTATCACTCCGATGTCTTGGTTTCCTCAAACTCAAATTATCTTCTTTTCTCTATCTATGTATTCCTTTTCGCCTCCTTTAAGGACACTCATTGACCTTAGGGCCCACCATAATCCAATATGATCTCATCTCAATCCAACTCTTAATCACATCTGCAAAGACACTGTTTCCAAACAAGGTCATACTCTGATGTCTTGGGTAGATATAAATATTTGGTGGCAGGAAGACACTCTTCAACTTACCACAATGGTATTTCAAAATTTCATGATTCATATATCTCTCTCTGAGCTAACTAGTAAGACAATGAGATAGGGAGGAAATTCATTTTCTTCTAATGGTGATATTTAAGCTTCCATAACTCCAACTGGCTATGAAATCTTTAACATAGACTGTTTCAAGATTTTTGTTGTTGTTAAAGATTCAGCTGAGGGGTATCCTGGTTGCACAGCATCATCTTGCACAGCAAAGGATGGCTTTGCACACAGGAGTCATTATGTCTTACCACCAGTGACCTGTCTGATCAGTTTCAGCAAAGCTGAGGCATTGCAAAACTTTACACATACTTTTATAAGTAACTCAAAAGATTTAACTAATGTAAAATAATATTGACTATCAGTTGTAATTGAAAAATAAAAAAATGAGTCTGTGTCTGACAGTTCTGGGGAGTGTCAGGGGGTGGAGGGATTGAACAAGAAAAAGAAAAGAGAAAGAATTCATCAACACAGAAAACAATGTGGTGATTGAGGTGGGGGAGGGTAGGTGGAGGCAGAAGAGGGTATAAGCTGAATAACTAGTGATGGAAAAAATAAACAAAGGAAATTCTTACAATAGCTGGTCCTTTGTTACTAATAGACCCAGGATTTGATGTCTTAAATCACTCTTTAAGCCATGCCTTCTCTAGTTATGTGCTATTCCTTTATCACTGAGGTATATTCTGGCTCCATCCACAACAAGTACACTTAGGTGGTAAGAAGGAATCTGGAGAATTTTCTATTAGAACTAAAGTTCCTGAGGAAATACTATAAACCAATAAAACAAACCTACAGATCTGCTGAATGAAAGCCAAGTGGCCAAGTGTGGCTCCTTGTCACTACACGGTGAAATGCATGACAGAAGACAGAAAAAAAAGTGCATTTTCTGGTGGGGAAGTTACTGTCAAGGTTTACTTTCATGAAGGATTAATATGCTAGATACCAATATATTTGAATGTGTGCTAAATGCTAAAGTGCTAAACACTCCGTTCCCTAGACTATTCAGAATACAAATCAGAAAAGAATGGCAATTAATCATAAAGTGGAAAAGGAAACATTGGTGTTGTTCTAAGCAGCAAAATTTGAAAAAACATATACCAACAAAAATAAAAGTAAAAAAGATATTCAATAATTAGGTATTTAATTTATCTCCTGAAGGAAGACATTTACAATTTTTTCAGGGCAATGATCTAAAAATATTTTAGATAACAAAAACTACTTTTATTTTGGGTGGCTATTTTGGTGGTAGGCACTTCAAGTAATGTCCAACATCCCTAAATAATGCCATTCATCAAACTATATTGTAGATTCCAACGAGACTGTAAGTAGAAATCCTTTACACATATTTAAATTGATGTTTCACATGATCAAAGTTGTGGTAATCTGGAGAAAAGCATACACACTATCATAAAAATATGTCATATGATATCTTTACTCATGATGTTTGACAGACAAACACAAAATGGAAATAAGTACTTTTAAGAGTATATTTATACTTGTTCACTAATAGAAAGACATATGTAGAAAAAAATGACAAACCCTGAATCAAATCTAAATTTTGCTCTTTAGATTTGGTTAGTACCACAAATTGAAATACTTAGGTATATGCCTAACAAATTATGTAAAGAATCTTATGCCGAAAAAATAAGACCAACTCCACAATCTGTTGAATTTATACTGAATCTCTGTAAAAATGAGATACATGACAGCTTATGAAATAAGCCAGATTTATTTGGGAAAGTGACTTAAAATTAAGTGCTTTCACACTGATGCTAGCACTTGGAAAGGCAGGAACATATGGAAATAAATGAACTACCAAATGATGACAAACAAAAGCTATTTATTCTAAGCTTGTTAGAGTGAAGGCATCAGCCATTATCACTGTGTTTGGCAGATATTCAAAGACAGA
Organism: Trachops cirrhosus; assembly: GCA_028533065.1. Lineage (NCBI taxonomy): Eukaryota > Metazoa > Chordata > Mammalia > Chiroptera > Phyllostomidae > Trachops > Trachops cirrhosus. Next base: position 31,632,936 of record CM052547.1, on the reverse strand, counting down.
GAGGCGAGTGACAAAGTAATATAGTGAAGAACTAGAAATTTTAATATGCTCTGTTAGAGGCTTTGGGCACAGGGAAGCTCGAGGTTGCCAAGCTAGAAGCAGGGCATTTTCTGGGACTGGTTTGGGGAGGATATTTGGTTGTCTCTTGTTGGTCCTGCACTGGAAGCAAAGGTGAAAGGATAGGGAAGCTGTAGTCCTTGTCCAAGTCTTGACAGTTTGGGGGCCATTGCTGAAAGGCTGTTGCTTGGCTTTCTGAGTGGTTACTACTGAAGTTGTGGGTTAGGTTTCCATTGTTATGTATGGTCTGGCCATTTTCCATCTTTATATTTAATTTCTTAGGTGATATTCTGGGGAGAAGACTTTGGAAATACTATAAACTAATAAAACAAACTTACAGATCTGCTGAATGAAAGCCAAGTGGCTAAATGTGGCTTTTTACTCAGTCACTATAAGGTGAAATGCCTGATGGAAGATAAAAAGAATAAATGAATTTTCTGGTGAGAAAGTCACTTTCAAGGTTTACTTTCATGAAGGATTGATGTGCTAAATATCAATATATTCTAACATGTGCTAAATACTCTCTGTATTGAGAATATAAATCAAGTGCAGGGAAAAATATTCTATACCTAAAGTATGGATATGCAAAAATAAAGAATCTTGTCTTATGTCTTGAAGGATATAAGTTCTACATAGTATGTAAATGGTACAGTGATAACATCACATAGCACACAAATTTAAAAAAATTAACCAATTCTATATTTTATTAGTGTAAATCACTAATTGTTCCACATTTTCTGTATTCTGGGATTGAGATTGCTGCCAGGGACTCTACATTCTATTTTTATTCCCTTCACACAAGACTGATACTCATGACTAACAATGCTGCCAATCATTTACATTCATAAAAGTCCCCGTTCCTCCCCCCACACAAGAGGTATTCAGCCCACACAGAGCTGGCTCAACTGTCGGTTTCTAAAAAGCCATCAAGTCTTCATCAGGTTCTCTGTAGCTTTACTTTTTAGAATTAGGCAGACGATAATCAATTCTATTGTATGCTATCAAAAGCAAAATTTGATACTGAATTATGTGCCATTTTCTACAATGAGTGACAGCTATGAAAAATG
>CM052547.1:31603267-31631312 GCA_028533065.1 Trachops cirrhosus | reverse complement strand
CTTAGCATAATGCTTTCCAACTCCATCCATGCTGTTGCAAAGGGTATGAGCTCCTTCTTTCTTTCAGCTGCATAGAATTCCATTGTGTAAATGTACCATAGTTTTTTGACCCATTCATTTACTGATGGGCACCTGGGTTGTTTCCAGCACTTAGCTATTGTAAATTGTGCTGCTATGATTGCTTGCAGACTCATGGAAACCCTATCAATGAGTGGCAAGTGACAATTAAGTGAGCTGGATTTATAGTGGCAAGTGAGTTGATGTGCTTCAATTGTACAGTTGCATCTGGTGGCAGGCTTTAAGTCAGAATCCGACATTTATTTTAGTCTGTATGTGGTGTGCCCATTATTTTATTTACCCCTTCCATCAGTGCCTCTTTCTTGCACTGCACACTTGTCTTAGTCAGTTTTGTTAAGCCCACAAACTAACCCTAGCCAAAATGAGTAAAAAAACAAATGTCACCGGACAGCTTCTTTGAAAAGGGGGAAATACCTCTAATCCAAAATAGTCTGCTAACAGTTAACAAATAGAAATGTAATTTGAAAGCTAATGGTAAGGCTGAGGTCCAATGAGATGCTGCAAAGACAGCGGATGTTCAAAAATTTCTAATACAGAGAGAATTTAGTTAAGTGACACAAACTCAGGTCCACTTAAGATTTTCCAGAGCCCATATTGGAGCCTATAGTTTTTAATGAAACATGAGCCTTCAGGATGCCCAGTTTGCTTCATTTTGAAGTAAGCTGAACATTTGGACTATCCTCAGATGAAAGACACTTAAAAGGATTGTTCTCCTTCCACAGTATGGCTCCTTGAGTGTCATGGAATGTTCACCCAGCCAGTGGGCCACGGCTTCTCACAGCCTCGGCTTGGCTTCCTATCATCTTAAGCAAAATGTACATTTTGTGGCACTGTGACATTTTGTCAATTAGATCTGGAAAGATCATGGCTAAATATTATGTCTGGTAAAGATCAGTATCCCATATGCATGATTCATGATATGGCCTCTTTTCCAAACAAAACTATAAAGCATAAACTCAATGTTAAAAAAAAGAAAAAGGACTATGATATAAACATAAAAAATAAATCATTATATGAATTTACCAGTTGTTGTTTCTTTTTTCTTTTGAAATAATTCACACAACTAGAGGAGGAAATAAAAAGAGGGAAGACAAGTGATATCGGAGAATATATTTATAAAATTGTATCTTTCTTTCCTTTAGAATACTTTTTTTCCCTGACTGGAATACATGACTCCTGGGTGAAATTTGGAAAATGAAGACAACTATAAAGAATAAAATAGAACCAATTTTAGTTTTCTGATCCAGTGAGGTCTGTTGTTGGCAGGTCACACACACACACTCACACACACTGTTTTTATTTCTTGATTAGCTCGTGCATTGTTATGTCCTGATTCAATCACAGACATTTCCCCGTGACCTCTAAACTGACTTCAGTGGAATGACTTTAAATGGATGCACACTATTAAAAGCCTTAAGGAACACATTGTTTTATTTATCCAATCTCACCTTAATGTTATATATGTTGTTCCAATGTTTCATTATTACAAAAACTTGGCAATAAATATCATTGTGCCCTGTGTATTACAAAGCCAAAATTGTAATATTGAAAGGTTTTTAGTTCCTAATTTATTTTCTTCAAGATTTACAAATTTACACCATCACCAACCATACTGAAAGTGAACACTGCATTCACCCTCATTTGTCCCACATTTTGTTTTGCTTGTTAATCTATTATATATATTTAGAAACACACATACATATACATGCTTATATACACAGGATGGGGTGAAAGTAGGTTGACAGTTGTTCTTATGGAAAATAATACAATAATTAATAAAAATAATATAGGAATAAACTCTTGTGTTTTGCATACGGACAACTGTAAACCTAATTTTGCCCCACCCTGTATATGAACTTGGATTGTTCATATAGACAAACCATGGACATCTTTATTTGCTATTTCTGCTAGTATTTTTATGCTTTAGGAAGTCCTTACATGACATGAATTAAATATTTACTGGTTTTAAACTTCAGGTTTTTTAAAAGTTTCTTCTTTTATATTAACATAATTTACTGGATTACTGTGTAAAGTAGAAATCTTTACTTCCTTCAGAATAGTTAAGCAATTTTCTGGGACCATTTATTAAACAATCAGTTATTTTACCAGTGATTTGTTAAATCACTTTTATCTTATAATAAATTCTTATATAGGTCAGCGTAGAGTTCAGGGCCCTTTTGTTCTATTGTTCTGTCTAGCTATTCCTGGATCAGCATGTCCTGATTTTCAAAGTAATTGAAGGGATAAAAATACATTCTAATCTCATAATCTAAGTGTCATTTACAAATGCAATATTTAGGAATAAAAATATACATGGCTAGAGGCTTTCTTACCTGGGAACATCTACATCTGATATCAGCGGCCCACTATTCTCAGAGACGCCTACCTCCTCCCATCCTGCCCCAGCTGCGGCTGCCCAGAGGTGTGGGTCTCAGCCTTGAGCACACAAGGAAACCGCCTGGAAAGCTGAAACCATCCTGAAAATTGGGCCAGGTAGGTCAGAAAAATATACTGTGAAAAGACAATCCTTAACATTTTTATTCCCATTGTGTTTTAATAGAAGTTGATGCTGGTTTTATACGATACATTGGGTAGGCTTCCCAAAGTTTTTATGCTTTAAAGTGCTTCAATAAAGCCTGAGAATTAAAAATGTTGAAACAAATGATTCTATTACTGGCTATGAAATTTTTTTCTGAAGGTATTTATTTGATGTGTTTAAATTTGTTCCATGATTCATTTATTTGTTTACGCTTTCTTTAGTTTGTTAGCAAACTAAACTATTCAACAGATAATTTTTGAGCGTCTGTTGTGTACCAGACACGATGCTGGGCACCGAGGACAAAATGTTAAACAGACCAGAAATGTCTTCTGCCCTCCTAGAGTATATACTTTGGTGGGGTGGCCTATGAGGATCCAAATATTTAAAACAAATATGCATGAAATTGAAGCTCAGACTATGTGGTGCTAGGAAAAGCCAGGGATTTTGCAATTGATAGGTAAATCAGAGAATAATTAGCTGAGAAAGTAAAATATGAGCTGTGGTCTGAGTTAGGAGGAGTTAACTAGGAAGAGGAGGATGAGAAGCATCCAGGTCGAGAAATGAGCATATTCAATAGCCCTCAGCTGCAAGAGAGCAGGGGCTGAACAGAAGCCTGTGTTGGCAGCAGATGGCAGCCCAACCCTTCAGGGCCTTGTGGATTCTCTTAGGGACTTGTGTCCTATTTTAAGAACAAATATATTCAAAGATGTTAAGGGAAAGTCAGGGGAGTGTATTATTTAGTTAAAATTGCCTTCCTGAAGTGTGGAGAACAGATAGGGTTGGGATGCTGGTTTGCAGAGTAAATGTAAGTAAACTAGTTGGAAGGCTGCTGATATAACCTAGGGGAGTGATGCTAGCAACTTGGCCTAGATCAAGAGCATGGATGGAGCTGGAGAGCATTATGCTAAGTGAAGTAAGCCAGGTGGTGAAAGATGAGTACATGTGATGTCACCTATAAGTGGAATCTAATTAACAAAACAAACAAGCAAGCAAAATATAACCAGAGACATTGAAATAAAGAACAAACTGACAGTAACCAGAAGGGAGTGGGGAGGGGGTATCAGAGGAAAGGTCATCAAGGAAGGTGTATAAAGGACCCATGGACAAAGCCAAAGCAGGGAAGGATTGAGGGTGGGAGGTGGAGGTGGGTCGGGTGGAGGAAAGTGGTGGTGGGAAAATGGAGACAACTGTACCTGAACAACAATAAAAAAAACAACCCACCAAAAAAAGTGTTTGCAAACCATGGCCTGCAGGTCAAATCTGCTCCTTCACTTGTTTTTATAAATAAAGCTTTGTAGAAACACAGCCAAGCTCCTTATTTACAGTGTCTGTGTCTGCTTTCATGTTACAATGACAAAACTAAGTAGTTGCAACAGAGACTGGATGGCCAGCAAAGCCAAAATTCCTCATTATCCAGCTCTTTGCAGAAAAACCTGCCAACCCCTGGGCTAGAGGATCAATGGCAGAAATTGACAGAAGTAGGTAGATTTGAGGTAGTTATTTAATCAGTCAAATTTTCTGCTTTGTATATCAGTTATGATACTGTATTTTTCAACATTATTCTTAATGATATTTTGTTATGTAATGCTAAATATTATTTCATTCTCTTATAATTGCTTTCATTTTCTCATATCTATTTATATGACTTTTATATATTAATATAGATTTGGATTTTCTGGGTTTGATCGATGAGACTTGAAAATATTTTTCTACTTAATGAGATTTGATAGGGTTTCTGTTTTGTCATGCAATAGTTTCTGTCTTCTTCTGAGTTTTTATACTTAATCTATTTTTTCTAACTTCTTTAGTCTAATGTTTAGTTCACACATTTTCATTCTGTATTGTTAAATACTAAAATACGCCTCAGGCTATATATCAGTTTGGCCAAAAAAATCTGTTTAGTTTTTTCCATAAAATAAAAGGCACATTTTTCATTTTCACCAGTAACTTTATCAATTTGGATATTTTGAGTGTGTTGGCTATCTCCTACTATTGGCTTCTAGTGCATAGAGGCCAGCGGTGCTGGTAAACATTTTTCAATGTATGAGACAGCCCCACAGCAAAGAATTATTTGGCCAAAATGTCAGTAGTACCGAGAAACTTCACAAACCACTTTTGACAGATTTGATCAGTCCCAGAACCTTCTCCATGCACTGCACAAATCTTTTTTTGCATTTTGGTTGTGTTTTTACCTTTCTTGAAATAATAAAGCATAATACACCAAAAATATATTCTTCCATCTTCAATATAAAACAACAGCTGCACAAAAGTTCACCGATTTTGATACTTTTTTAAAACAATGCACACAGATACGACAGCTGTCACAATATAATCTAACAAAATTGTTTCAAATGAAGTTAAAGACAATTAAGCACTACTAAAGCCATCATACAGAAAAAACTAAATGAACTTTTTTGCCAACCCAATATTACTGTTTGAATATTGCTTTAACTCTGTATATGTAATTTAACATGTATACTAATTTTAAATTATATGTATGATCTCAAATTATTACGTTGATGTCTATTTTCTTTTCAAAAGAATAATTGCTACATCATTAAGGTTGTACTCTATATCAAGTGGGGTATTAAGTGCTTTACCTCATTTATGTCTAATCATATGGATGGATAAAGAATTATGGTTATCTCCATTTTACAGAACAGGGACTTAGAGAGGTTTGTATTCTTTCTAAATTAACCCAATTTATAATCAATACTTTGTTTTCCTTCTTGCTATAAGAATCAAGTTCACTTTGAGTACGTGGCAAATATTACAAAGATCATATCCATTATTTTGTAGATAACGAGAGTTCATCCATAATATGCTAAAGGAAGAGTATGATATTATACTAGGTATAATAAATCCAGTATACCAAAGGCCTTTGGTACTGCCTGAAATGTTAACTCGAATTGGACAGGAGGAAATGGTCCAAAGATGTTTAGGGTCTTTAAGCAGAAATGGAGATGAAACGAGGTCATGGACGAGGCTGCTTAGGAATGGTGTTCGTGAGTGCAGGAGAGATTTCCGTGAGACACAGCGACTGAACCGAGGTGCGCTTTTCTAAATCTCTTTTGGATGACTTTCCGGGTAATTGGAACTATTCAAACATAAAAACGTTTATAATCCCTGACATTCGCTGCTACCAGAATTCTTGCAATTTCTAGCACTGACTGTGGCATTTTACACATTCAAAATACACTTTTCAGGAATTAATGTGTGACTTCCTGTTTTGTTCTACTTCTCGCCTTGTGGTTTCTGTGCATTTTGATGCCTGAGTGGATCTAGAGTAAAGTAATGATACACACGGCCTGAAAAGGTGAATGAGATGGGACTGGGCGCTGTGCGGGCCATGTCAGTGCATCATCTGCAACAGGACGCCACAGCCTGCGGAGTTTCCTGCAGCGTCCAGAGTGAGGGTGGTGGGTGGGTGCTGCTGGGGGATGAAGATAGTGGGGTAGAGATTCTGTTCCTACTTTTTTTTCAGACTGTTAGGTTTGCTATGAAAGAAAAACTTAGCCACCAACTGTGATAGAAAATGCCTTTTCTGTCTCTCCATGTTATTACCATATTTTCCTCTCTATGATTGTTTTTTTTTCCTTCCTACAGAATCATTTTCCAGCTACCAGATTACAATGGATGCCAATGGTTTTCTTCACTGGTAGATTTCTGACTTTGACATGCCCAATAGTTCCCCTATAAAGCTGTAATTGCCTACATACACATTTATTGTATATTATATATGTTGCTTTTCTTAAGCAGAATGTCTAATCCAAATGCCATGGTATAAAATATCTAAATGCCCCAAAGTGGTAAAATAAATTAAATCATAAGACCCTATAGTTTACTGTCTTTTAAAAATCAGGTCACTGAAATTACAATGACAAACTCCACAGAGGAGTTGGAACTGAAGTCATACTTGTTTTTACTCGGTGGTGACATTTTTATGGTTCCCTGTCTACCAGCAAAGCAGTTACTCTGCAATCTGTGAGCTCCCTAAATCCATTCTTACCCTATTACAGTGGTTAATGGTATGTAAATGTGAGATCATTTTTACCTCTCTTCTTTTTCAAATTAGTTGAGTTGTTACAAGTCACAGATATAGTTAAGAAAATGTAACTTGCCCCTAAAAGTTTCCCCACCATCTTTAAATAGCAATATTATGTGATTGCCCGGTAAGGTTAATATCTTTCCATAATATTGACACATCAGGGAGTTACCTCCTAAATCATTAGATACTTCTTTCTGAAGGAAACTATATCATTTTCTCAATATATGAGCATGTGGAAAGCATTACTATCTTTAATATTTAGTTTTATCTCAGGACCTTTAAAACTGTGAGTTTTCCATATTTAGATAGTGCTAGCCTAGAAGGACTGTTTTTCCATCTATTGTTTTTATTAATGCCAAAAGTATTTTTTCCTGCTCTCCTACCAAAATAAAATCCACCTGCTCTGCAACATTCATTGGAATCATTATTTTGTGGGAGAAAGTCACTAGGAGAGCTGCTGCCAGAGGACGTTTCTGACCTGGAGGGAAGGACTGGCAGCTTGCGGGCTGTTGCTCCCTGGGTTTTTCCCTTTAGCCCATCGGCAGAGGTCAGCCACTCTGGTTATTTAATGTCACCCTGTTGAGCAAAGCCTGCAAAGCTGGCAGGAGGGGAGGGCAAGCAAAGATAAGCCATGACTGCTCTAGATGCAACATGAAACCTTCGGAAAGATGGACATGTCAAGATCATGACCAAATGGTGTCATGTTTCAAAAGATTTCTGTACTGAAAGTTTGGGGCTTTCAGAGTGGAAGTTAGTTGTGCTATGAGTAAAGGAAGAGAGTTCATGCAAGATAAGGAAATGAAAGTGTGCACAATGAAAAACAAGCTTCAGTTGCTTTCCAGCTATGCTGAGGGCCAGCTCAGTGTCAAAGAAATGCCACTGTTAATTGAAGAGCTTGTTCCTTTGCTATACTTTTTCACTCCCGGCTTCCAGTCTTCCTCAAATTGCTTCTCTATTCTTGGATTTAATATACATGACCCCTGGAACAAAACTCTGGAGGGTCTTTTGCGGGGGATCTGAACCTTCTAACAGGGCCTTTTCTCCTTCCTTGACTGATACCATTTTCCTTAAACTGACTCAGCAAACAGGACAAGAATACAGCATGTCAGAGACCTATTTCCATCGACTGGCCTTCCCCTCTCCTTTAGTTGACCTCTCTGACTTTGTTGGAAAAGTTGTGATTCTTCTTCACATTATATTCTGAATGAGGCTATTTACTGTGCATACCAAATGAGATCATGACCATATAATAAATTCTCCACTCTGCGTTAAGCTTGAAGAGTCAGACTCTTCAGCGACTTACAATTTAACCTTTTAACTGATAAGAACCCTATTGCTCTACAGAGATAGCATATTAAAGAATTGTCAGGATTAAGGATCACAGTAACTTATCACTTTTTAAATTACATATACTTTTAAAAATAGTGGTTTTCAATTCTAATTTTGAGGCTGATTCCAATAGCTATGTTTTTATTCTGGAAAACAATGTGAGAATACTCTTTGAACTGGTAAATACCCATGAAGAACTTCTCTTGACATAAATATACACATAAGTGCATATATAAGCAAGAATTTTAGGAAGAAAATAGCCCAGTGTTTCAGTTCTTAGCTCAGAGTCTGGCCTAGTTTATGTGTGACAGAAAGCCCTCATTGGCTTCTGAGTAGAGTGAATCCTGAGTAGTTGGAAAGTTTCACTGTCAGAGCAGAGGGGTCCGGGTGGGCAAGTGTGGAGATTTATAGAAGAGACCAAAGTATGTTTGTGGAGGATTGAGAACAGATGTCAGATCTGTTTACTTCAGAACTTTTGAAGTAAATTTTGCCTAGTGGGTGATGTAAAAACCCTTTTTCCATTGTCTACAGATTATTTAGGAACGCCCTGGTGAGTGGATTATTTATGGTGAATGAGAAGAAGTGTGCTATAGACTGAATGTGTTCCCCAGGTTCTTACTTCGGAAAATTGTCCGCCCCCCTCCCCATGTGTTAACATTGGGAGATGGGGCTTTCAGAAGGTGATTGGGTCATGACAGTGGATTCTTCATGAATGGAATTAGTACCCTTATAAATGAGACTCCAGAGAGCTCATTCACCCCCTTCCACCATGTGAAGACACAGTGAAAAGATGCTGTCTATGAACTAGAAAGCTGTCCCTCACTGGGCATCAAATCTTCTGGGGTCTTGATCTTGGACTTTGCAGCCTCCAGGACTGCGAGAATGAATTTTGTTGTGTGTAAGTCACACAGTCAATGGCATTCTGACGGAGAAGCCTGAATGGACTAAGACAAAGCGCTCATCCTGCTTTGCATTTGAAATGGCTGAAATAGAGGCAGTTCACCTGTCTGTGTTTTCATCTGGGAGAAGTGTCTTACTTTTCAAAACACCTTCTCCACTAAAGCCAAAAATCTTATCATCAGCACAGTTACCATTTTTAAGTAATCCTCTGTTCTTTTACAATGAAATGCAGTCAGAGGGAGTCCTGTGCACCTTTGTAGGAATGAACTCATTTTCCCTGAGAGCTGCTGAACAGACTGGCCACAGAAGAACACAGGGTGGAGAGACAGGGAGGTGTGAGCTGGTAGAGTGGTCAGCTTGAATCACTTCACTGTCCTGCCAGTCAGAGCGTGGGTCTAAAAGTCAAAGGGTGCTGAGTATCCAGGCCAAGGCATTCTATGAGAAAAGAAACTTTGCTTTTGTTATATCCTACCCTTTTCTGTAAATGCTTCTGCTCCTGAATCTCAAACTGAAGAGAGAGCCTGGTTAGGACCCACAGGAAGCAGAGTTATGCAAGACTAAGGAGGCATCAGGGTGAGCAAGGATTCCAGTAGAAATGGAGAGCTGACAATAGTGAGAGAGATAACTGAACAGGCTCCAGGGGGAATGTGTATATATATATGAGGTGTGTGTGTGTGTGTGTGTACATGTGGTGGGGGGGAGATGAGTGAAATCACTTGTTTGTTCATTCATTATTAATCATGTGATAATAAAAAAGTACTGTGTGTCCAGCATAGTCCTCAATCTCAACAAAGATCCACTGTCTCTGGCATATCAGTCTATCTATGTGACACTAGAGTGACAGAAGAAATGAGTACTAATGTAGTAGGCATGACATTTGAGTGTGCCAAGCACACTGCAAACAGGGAGCAGTCAGTGTGGATGGCACCAGCAGGAAGTACAGTTTACTCCTGAGGCCAAGACAGTGGTCCCATCACAAATTCTGTGGCTGGGGAAACTATGTTACATGGCCCCCTCTCTCACTGGAAGATTGAGATTTCCCCCATATCTCACTAGGCTGCACATGCCCAACCTTTTCTCCATTGTTTCACTTTGAAACACTAAAATAATTTCCATCCATGAAAACTTTCTATGACTGAGGACACACCCAAGGTAGTAACCTGGTCACTTAGGCTGCTTCATTTTGATGACATCTACAGATAAAAACTAGAGGTGCTTATGAGTTTTTGAATTAGTGTTTTACTTCTTCCTTTCCAATTTGGACGCCTTTTATTTCTTCTTCTTCTCTGATTGTTATGGCTAGGACAAAAGCAGACATCCCTGTCTTGCTCCTGATCTTAAGGTGAATGCTTGAAGTTTTTGCCCATTGAATATGATGCTGGCAGTGGGTGGTTGTATATGGCTTTTAATATGTTTAGGTATGTTCCCACTATTCCTATCCACTTTGCTAAGAGTTTTTTAAAATACTTTTTGAAGGTTTTATTTATTTATTTTTAGAGAGAGGGGAAGGAAGGGAGAAAGAGAGGGAAAGAAACATCAATGTGTGGTTGCCTCTTGTACACCCCCAACTGGGGACCTGGCCCACAACTCAGGCATTTGTCCTGACTGGGAATCGAACCTGCAACCCTTTGGATCACAGCCTATGTTCAATCCAATGAGCTATACCTTCCAGGAGAGAGGTTTTTTTTTTTTAATCATAAATCAGCGTTGGATTTTATGAAATGCTTTCTCTGCATCTATTGATATGATCATGTGGTTTTTACTTTACATTTTGTTTTTGTGGTGGATCACATTTACCAATTGGTGCGTGTTGTACCAACCTTGCATTACCAGAATAAATCCCACTGGATCATGGTGTATGATCTTTTTGATATATTGCTGTATTTGGTTTGCTAACATCTTCTTGAAGATTTTAGCATCTATGTTCATCAGGAATATTGGTTTACGATTTTCTTTTCTGTAGTATCTTTATTTGATTTTGGAATTAAGATCATGATGGCCTCGTAAAATGACCTTGGGAGCCTTTCCTCCTCTTGCATTTTTTGAAATAGTTTGAGAAGTATAGGTGGAACAGAATAGAGAGCTGAGAAACAAACCCACACTTTTATAGTCAGTTAATAGTCAACAGAGGAAACAAGAACATACAATGGGCTAAAGACAGTTTATTGAATAAGTGATGTTGGGAAAATTGGACACATATGTGCAGAAAAATGAAACTAGACCATCTCCTAACACCACACACAAGAATAAATTCAAAATTGATTAAAGCCTTAAGTACTAGACCCCAAACCATAAAAACTCTAGAAGAAAACATAAGCAATAAAGTCTCACATATTGCTCATAGTAATATTTTTACTGATATATCTCCTAAGGCAAGGGAAAATAAAGAAAAAAATAAACAAATGGGACTACATCAAACCAAAATTTTTTGCACAGCAAAAGAAACCATTGACAACATAAAAATACAACCTACAGAATGAGAGAACATATTTACTGATATATCTGATAAGAAGCTAATATCCAAAATGTATAAAGAACTTAAAGAACTCAACACCAGCAAGACAAACAATCCAAAACAAGACAAAAAAAATTAGGAAAGGACCTGAATACACACTTCTCCAGAGAGGATATACAGATATATGGCCAATAGATGCATGAACAGATGCTTAATGTCACTAATCATCAGAGAGATGCAAATTAAACCCACAATGAGATATCACCTCACACCTGTCAGAATGACTACCATCAATAAATCAACAAACAAGTGTTGGAGAGGAAGTGGAGAAAGGGGAACCCTTTGCACTGTTGGTGGGAATGTAAACTCGTGCAACCATTGTGGAAAGCAGTATGGAGAGACCTCAAAAATTTAAAAATGGAACTGCCTTTTGACCCAGTGATACCACTTCTGCGTATTTATCCAAAGAAACTCAGAACACTAATTTGAAACAACATAAATACCCACATGTCCATTTCAGAGTTGTTTACAATTGCCAAGATTTGGAAGCAGCCCAAGTGTCTATCAGTAGACGGCTGGATAAAATAACTATGGGACATTTGCTCAATGGAATGCTACTCGGTCATTAAAAAAATAAGAAAAATTTACCTGTCACAACAGTATGGATGGACTTGGACATGAACATTTTGCTAAGTGAAATAAACCAGTCAGAGAAAGACAATACCATATGATTTTACTCATATATAGAATTTAATGAGCAAACTGAACTAATAAGCAAAACAGAGACAAACTCACAGATAGAGAGCAGGATGACAGTCACAGGGGGTAATTTAGAGGGTAGAGGAATAAAGCAAAAATTAAAAGGACTCATGAACAAGGATCACTATGTGGAGATTTTGCGGGGAGGGGGTATAAGGGGACTAAGTGGAAAAGAAAAAAATGCAATACAAAATAAATGAATAATAAATATATGAATGAAATGAAGAAAATAAAGCAAAAAAAATAAGCCTTTGGGTCAAATAGTTTTCAAAAATCTTGCTTATAAAAACTTAAGGAAAGAAATAAAGTAGCTACAGATAAATTTCAGTAAGATTCTCTCATATATATATATACTTAAAATATTATATGTAATATACATCATAATTTTAATCTAGATATAATTATATAATATATAAAGTAGATATACATATACACAATTTATGTATAATTAGAATAATATTAAGAGAAGCTATTTGGGAAGCTAATTGCTCCCTCCAATATAACACTTAATGGAACAAAATTGTGATGAGAAGTTTGGCTACTTCATGAAGTTTTTATCTAATTGCTGCCAAAAATCTCCCCTGCCACTCCTAACGTCTCTGTTCCTCCTTAGGCTCTTTCTCTCCCTTCCTCTCACCTTCCCTTTCTACTTTCCTAAGGATCAGCTGTGCAGAATTTAATTTATCCAACACTTCTTAGTTTATGAATTACTACTATCATCACCTGTCATTAAAAAAAATCTGGTGATTACTCTTTTGTCTAATTTTCTCAATCCCGTTTTCTATACTCTGTAGGCACCTGTAAATGTTATTTGATACATATTCTTCTAATCCACCTGCTACATGTTTATTTAGATAATTACTGATGCTTGAAGAATACACAGTGCTGTGTGGGCATTTAATTTTGCAGACAGCATTTGCTATGGGATCTCCCATTGCTTCCCACTTTCTCCACCCAACATATGTTTCTGTGCCCGAGTTTAACCCACTGCTTTTGGCTGCTGCTTAGTATTCCATAATATGCCTATTTCACATTTTTATTCTCCTACCAATAAGTACTCTGTAACATTTACCTGCATACTTCAATAAACATCCTCTTGCCTGTGTCTATTTTGTACGCCTGTGTGAGAGTTTCCTTGAGTGGTGGACAGGTAGGCCTTTCTGGATGGCAAGGTTGTACATTTGTAATTTCAGTAAGTGCTACTAGATGGCTCTCCAGAACAGCAGTTTCATTTTACATGGTTCCAGGCTATTTATACCCACACTTTCTATATAACGTGTAAAATTACCCAACTTTCACAATTTGCTAAAGTAATGTGGGTAAAATGGTGTCTCATTTTCGAGAATGGAATACATGAATTTTTAAACTTATTTTTCTGTTCTATTGAGATATAACTGACATATAACATTATGTAATTGTAAACTGTATCAATATAGTGTGATATGACACACATATATTGCAGATAATTACCCTGATAAGGTCAGTTAACATATCTATCACTTCACATAGTTACAATTCTTTTGAGGTTGTAGTAACTACACTAAGATCTACTTTATTGGCGACTTTCAAGTATACAATATAGGTATTGTTAACTATAGTCATCGCGCTGTGAGACAGAGTCCCAGAATTTATTCATCCTCTGGCTGAGTTTGCACCCTTTGACCAAAATCTCCCCATTTTCCCCAACCTCAGCACCTACCCTGTTTCTATGAGTCTGACTTTTTTGAGATACCACACATAAGAGAGATTATACCTATTTGTATTTTTTAAAAAATTTTATTTATTTCTTTTTAGAGAGGAGAAGGGAGAGAGAAGGAGAGAGAGGGAAACATCAATGTGTGGTTGCCTCTCACGTGGTCTGCACTGGGGACCTGGCCCTCAACCCAGGCATGTGCCCTGGCTGGGAATCGAACCTGCGATGCTTTGGTTCACAGCCCATGCTCAATCCACTGAGCTACACCAGCCGGGGCCCTATTTGTATTTTTCTCTCTCTTTCTGACTTATTTCACTAAACCTAATGCCTATAAGACCCATTCATGTTGCTGCAAATGGCAAGACTTCCCCCCTCTTTTTTTGGCTGAATCATAATAACTGTCTGAATTTTAATTTAATATATGAAACATTCAACAGTTAATTTTTTTCATAAGAATTACCAATTTATGTTACTGCAGTAAGATATCCCTGCACTAGGTTGCATTTACTTTGCCCAAGAATTCACCCCTATCTGGATCTAAACTTTTTGCCATATGACTTTAAAGTTTCTTCCGCCAGAGCGAGCGTGTGTTTCTGCACCACACTGATGGTAAGCTGAGCAGAGGCAACAGGATGCCAGTGCTAGGTGAGGCTTTAAAAGCATCGAGTATTTCTGCTCATTGAGTCTCTTGTATCTATGCCATCACCAGGGAATAGTGAGCCTTGGGTGGTGTATGTATGAGGTTTCTCTTCCACTATGACTGCTATGACAAATTATTACGAAGTTAGTGTCTTCAAACAAGGCCAATTTACTATTTTCACTTTTGTGTGACAGAATTCCAAACTAGGTCTCACTGGGCTAAAATGAAGATGTTGGCAGGGAGACAATCCTTCCAGAGGCTCTGAGGAGAACCTGTTTCCATGCCCTTTCTTGCTTCTAGAAGGTGCCTGCATTCCTTGGCTTCCTGGGATCCCTTTTCTTTCTTCAAAGCCAGCAATATTTGACCAAGTTCTCAGTCTTGCTTCAATCTTCTGCTTTTAAGGACCCTGTAATTACATTGGCAACACTCAGATAATCCAGGATAATTCCAGGAGACATGTGGAGCAAACTTGAATCTGAACCCTGATCTGGAAATAATACTTAAAAGCAGACAAGCTCAGAGGAATTGCCTGAGTTGACCTGCAGACACACGGGCAAGGCACAATGCTTGCTGCTGTAGTCATTGAAATGTTGGGGATGTTTGTTATTTTAGCAAGAGTTGACTCAATCATTTAAAGAGAGAATCCACTAAGAATTTTAACCTGGTTTCACAAGAGCTCATAAAGTCTGTGAAAACATGTCATATTCTCACTTTTCTAGGTGAGAAGTGAGAATACACATTATTTTATCCTTTCTTCACAGGATCTTCATTTATACAGGGTGGGGCAAAAGTAGCTTTATAGTTATTTGTATGGAAGACAATACAGTAATTAATAAATCATAACACAAGACTAAACTCTGTGTTTTAATACTTGAAACTCTAAACCTACTATTGCCCCACCCTGTATAATTGTGCTGAATTGTGCAGCTTTCTATCGCTTTTATATGGGTCCTTATTGTTGATCAAAATCTCTTTAAAGATTGCTCCTAAAAACTTCTGAGTCTCTTTTGAGAGACCCTGTGATTGTTTTTTATAAAGTAGTTATATTACTATATCTGGTATATGTTGATATGGATATTTATTCTATACATATGATTAATTACTATTTCCACACCCTACGTTCCTTTTCAGATTCTTTTCCTTACCTAAATCAGGCTGCATATTTTCTTGTTGAATTTCATTGTGGTTTTGCAAATGTGATATATTCTATTGATGAGAATCATATTGGCCTTCTTTGCCTAACTCCAAAATCTTAGTAACCCACCTAACATAAGCTCTTTAGTAAAATGGTTAACCTGTATAAATTTTTGATCAGGTCATCAATAAGGTTATTGATTAGGACAGACCCTCAGATCAATTCCTGCCGAATACTATACAAGTATTCCATTAGGCCAACACAAAACCATTGAAATGATCTGTCGTGTGCAGCTTTCAAGTCCCCGAAAGAGTAGCATGGTGAGTAACACACTTTCTTGTGTTAATAGAGATCTGTGGGTTAGAATCAGAGTCTTTACTAAAGTAACATAAATTTTACTAAAATGAAAGTTAAAAAACTAAAAAGCACCACTCAAGTAATTGATCAATTGTACTACATTTATAAACATATGACAAAGTCTTAATATTTTATATTCGATTCTTGTGCACAATGATGTCATCTCAAATTTTGGGTCTCTATATTTGTTGGAATTTTTATGTATGGGCATATGACACTCATTAATATGTTAATTCCTAATTTGTCATATCTCATAGAGGATATACACATGATGGGCATGCTCAGTCAGTTTACTGATAACAGTGTTTCCATCTTACAAGCCATTATTATTTTGTGAATAAAAAAGGAAAATTGGAGTTATTGTTATAAACTAAGAAGATTTTTACAAAATTGATGATTAAGTTAGAAAAGTGATCAAATTCTTCACCTTCCAAAGTCAGGTGAGCATTTAGATGACTCATGCCTCACCATATGATTGCTGTTCCTGTCTTCGTCTCATTTCTTCCTTCTCTACCCAGATGAGCCACTAAGCAGCTACAACCTTTTGACTTTGAAATAGTGCCTGCAAGTGATTGTCATCTGTCCCAAGGGAAAGGTTGTATTTTGGCAGTGGTTTATTATAGCAGAAATTTGCTGCAAGGCCTTTTTTATTGATGCTTCGTGCCTCCTCCCCAGTTTGTTTGCCAGTGGTCCTGCACCCTCGCTTCTGTAGGTCCTTTCCTGCACTTTGTCTAATCTTCTGTATTCGTACTTTCCCAGGATCCTAGAATTTAATCTATTGCCTTACCTTGCTTTCCAGTCACTTAATTCTTCTGGCTCCTGACTGCCTGATTGATTTGTCCATTGGCTTGCTGTGTCCTTGGGCTTCATGGGTCAATTCCTCACAATCTTGCTCTGAGTATAAGGTACTGTGCAGCCCATCTTTTGTGGTGCATCTGCTCCTGACTTATCTGGATCTATTTATTATCTGGGTCCTTTACCTTAAAGAGGGTTGACAGCATATATAATAACAATAATGTCCATAGAAATTAATATTAATGGCATCACAATGTTTAAGGACTCATTGAAGTTCTGAATTTAGTATATAAAAAAGTTTTTCCACTAAAAATATATTTATTGTTCTGAATATTGAATGGTTTTTGTCCTAAATGAAAATAAGTTCTACATATCTTTGTTGGAGTGTATATATAGAATTAAGTATTTGAATAAATTATGTCATATGTATGCAGTAGCCTCTTTCAAAATGTGGACAGTGTGATGTTCATTGATACTAGATGAATTAAACCAAGACTGTATTTGCAAAGTTTGGAAAATACTGGGTTTATCAAAGTTAGACAGGTTTCTTTCATGTAGGTTTCCTCTGAACCTTTTTATATGTTAATTGAATTCTGAATCTTTATGATAAGAGGTAAAGTTGGCAGAAAATCACTGAGAAGTTTGACTACAGGTTCCTTTTATCTGTGCAACATCTTTCACATCTCACTGGATACCAGGATTCTATGGAACATGATTTAGGAAATGCTGCAAGATAAGCTTTCAGGAAACGTTTTAATGATAAAATATGCAGATCAAAATAGCTCTCCCTCTCAGTAAGAGAAATCTGCCTCATTGCAGCTTGAGTTAATATTAATCTGTGTGCCTGAGACAGGAACTCAGTGGGATAGTTAGACACAGTCAAGAACTATCAAAAGCATGAGAACCAACTGGGCATTGTGATTGCTCTCTGGTGGGAATGCCTGTAACAGGCAACCTTCCTTTTTCATTTCAAAAGCCCGATGCATCCAGGCTACAAATTCTCTCATCTCTTACTGTTTTATTGTAGCAAGAATGAAGGACCAGAACCAGTTCCATCCAACTATCTCTGACACAATGTTTACATGAGGATGCTTATCAGTTTAAAGCAATAACTTTAGTACATGCTACTTTTGAAGAAGCACCAATTAGAAGCTCAACGTTAAACTGCAGGGGTCTACAGTACAGTGTTTAAAGTTTTCATTGCAAAAATACTATTGAATTCTTAAAACGGTATGGGGCAGAAAATTATCTTTATGTATTGGCCATTGCTTTTCCAGCATATTTTTTCTGTTTCTTGTGATGATCATGGCCCCATTTTATTCTATAAATCCCATGTCCTAGAACTATGGCCTTAGCGAAAAGGACATGGGTGAATTAAAATATCCAACCATCAAATTATTGCCCTTTACATATAGTCCCCATAAAAATAGATCTTGAAGAATAGCTGAATATACTGGCTATCTCTTCAACAATCTAAGTGAAGAGTCTGCAGGAGGAAAGAAGAAGACAGAAGACCATCTGTGAGCAGAGGTTAGGGCACCAGGACTAGAGAATCAGGCCTGGGTGATCATACTGATCCCAGGCATCGGCGTGCAGGACCTGCCTCATCTCCAGCCAAATAATTGTATGGTGTCCGTAACTCCTGAAAGTCATGTAGAAATGAAGAAATCACCCACAAACCACCATATTTCTATTCCAGGGAGGTTGGTCCATTGTTTGTATGAAGCTGACAACTGAAGCATAGTAGCCATTGGCATCAAAAAAGACTCCGACCAGCCTTTGACAGATTGTCACCAATAAGAGAGATTCCCATCTGTGCCCAGAAATACTGTCTTCAAATTTAACTTATGTGAACAATCCTACTTTCTGCAGCCCAGGACACTAATGATACCCTGAGAGACAAAAGGTCCCTGGACGCATAGAGGGGTAGTAATGATATAGAAGGGAAAGCATCCGCGGTACTTGTGTAGACAAAATAGAACCAGTTCAAGATCTTCCTACATCAGGTCAGTGTTGAAATAGGTGAGTGTTACCTCACCTTGTCTTACAGATATATTCCTGCTTCTTGGCAAGCTCAGGCTGATGTTCAGCCAAATACATGAATGTGTAAAATGTACTAACACATTCCTTGACTGAAGGACCTCAAACCTTTTATTATTTCAAATATACTTCCAATAATGTTTTGATTTTTAAAACTCATTAGCCATAGTTGTAAAATCTACCCAGCAGAATGGTTTTCTAGGGTGATGCCTCTCTGAAATAGCGCAATGGGTCATCATAGGGATGTGCTGTGGTGTCCAAAGATGTTTTCAGGACACAATAGTGTCTGCTGGCAGCAGCTCCTCTTTTTAATGGCTTGTCCACTATATTGCCCCACCTTCCAAATACTCCAGAGCAGAGCCACAGGGCTGGTCTCCTTCTAAAATTATTGCGAAAAATCCTTACTCTCTGTATGAGTTTTCAGAAGTGATGAACTTGCTATTAGTCTCATTTGATTTAGGCTCCCATTTTGCCTCTAAAAACGAAAATATTTTGCATCTGTATAAACCTTGGAATAATCTCTCTAAGCATGCGTGTCTGGGAGCATTTCCATTTTATTAGAGTAACTGAAGTCTCCAGCACATTTGAAATGTTTCAACTTTCACCAAGCTTACTGATAATGGCTTCTATGCTGGGCATTTCCATTTTTATTTATACATTAGATTTTTCTACATGATCAACTTTTATTGCTAAATTTTCTTTCATGTCACAGGTAACTTTCCCAGAATAGCAGACGAGAAGTTGTGAAAATACTATTGCATATTCTAACATGATCTTTTTGAAAAATATATTTTCTCCTTTGTATTCAAATATCCTGTTTCTTAGAGTTATATGTATGCATAAAATGTGGTTGAATACATCTATGCACAATACATAATTATCTTTTTGTTTGTCTGAAGACTGGGCTTTTGTTTTAGGCAGTATTCAGGTACTGAATAGAAGATAATACTATAAAATGCATTTAAAAAGAGCTCATAACTACTCCCTTCCCTTCTCATCACACTCAGGACCGCAATAATTACATATGTCTTTGTCCTTCAGTTAGCATGTTAATTTGAAAGAAATCTGAAGAGGCCCCCAGAAAGTCTATTTCACTTCCATCTCAACCACCTATTAAGAAAATCTTACTAGAGCATTTTCTTATCATAAGTAGTGGATGATCTCTCATTTTGGATTCAACATATGACTACTAGAAAGCAGAGGGTAAAGTGATACCTGCATTGATTTATTATATTTTTGACCGAGAAGTGAATCTCTAAATCTCCGTAGTTGTCTGACTGTCAGGAATTCAGGAACGTTTTCTGAGCTTCAGATACTTCATCTGTAAAGTAAGGATATTAAGATCTGCCATACCCACTTTAGAACATTTTTATGTATTTCAAATGAGATGTTGTAACATGAAAGAATATTTTAAAATAGAAATGGTTTTCTGTTCAAGGCACAGAAAATTGAAACATATAATCTCAGAAATCTTCAAAACAAACATGTGAAGAGCTATTGTTATGTTTTTGTTTTCAGAAGAATAAATTAATTAGAGGCAAATTAAATTTAATTTGCTTGTTCAAGGCTCTATAGTTTGTAAGTGGCAAATTTCTGCATGGCAAACAACAACATAAAAATTGAAAACACTAAAGGCAAATGAAGAAATATTGTAATACCTGACAACTTGGGATAAAGTTTATTATATTTTATAAACTAATAATCAGATTAAAATCACCTACATGAAAACTTGGCATAGAATAAGAGTTAGCAGCTTACAGGAAAAAATATGGAAGTACTATTAAATGTTAAACTTCACCAACAATTAAAGACATGCAAATAAAAAACAATAATGGAATTTTTGTGTATTTCATGTATTCAAAAAAACTACAACACTGTGTTGTGGGGGATATACGAGAAAGGTTCTTCATTCACTCTTGATGAGAATGTAAATGCAAACAAACTTTGTAATATCATATATGTATTAAAACTTATAACATCTTATCCTTTGATCTAGTAGTTCCACTTTTAGAATTTTACCCTGTAGGTGTTTGTATAAACATATTCTTTCCAATCTTATTCCCAGGAAAAAAATAGAAATACTGCAGTTGACTCCCAGTATGGAACTGGTTAAATGAATCGTGATCTGAGTATAGCGTAGGTTATTATGCACTCACTGAAAGTAATAAAACAAAATTATATATGGAAATGAAAAAAGATATATTTTAAAGTGGAAAAAGGTGTCATTAGCATTTCAATGTTTTTAATAAGATGTCTCTCTCTGTCTCTCTCTCTCTCTCTTTTTATATACATATAGCCTATACAACAACAGTTTCTAGAAAATTCTCACCAACTGGGCAACGGTGGTTATTTATTTGGAGGGAGGAGTGGTAAGAAGAGTAGGAGGATTTTGCTTTCTCTATTTATATCTCTTTAAGTTGTTTACACACCAACGCAATCTCCTTGCAAGCTTGTTCTCCTTCCGTTACACCATATTACCTTTTGAAAATGCTTTGTAAAGCACAAACAGTGAAATTATTATTATTTGTGATCTTTCCTGAATAAAACACTCTCTTGAACAACATGGTGTGGTTTATGTATTCTTGTGGGACCCTGACTGATAGACTATTTGCATTAAATTTATAGGCCACGAATGTTACCACTTGAAAGACTGAATGTAAAATAAACGTAAGTGGAGAGTATGTCCTCCTGGAGTTGGAGAACAAGAAGGGACCTAACAATTCAGGCTCTCATAATGCCCAGGTGCTGAAAATTTTCCTGCCATTTAGAACAGTCTTCACACCCTTTCTGTGCAGCAGGGACTATTATCTTCAAATCACAGTAAAGAAATAGCGACTCTGACTTGTAATGGCAGAACTGGGATTCAGCTCCAGCTCTTTCTGACTTTAAGGCCCAGGATATTTGTCAACATGATATAAAGTTGATCTCCATGTTTTTTTCCTTTCTCCTTTTAGTGTTCTCTTTTGCTTCACTTACTTTTTAGGTGTACACCATCTACTGGGCCTCTTTCAGCATAATATCTTTTATTTATAATATTTACCTTCTGCTCTAGCACACACACAAAAAAACCCACTTGTCTCTTGTGTTAATCTCCTTGAAATCTTGCTTCTGCTACTTTGGTAAGCAAATTTGAGTTGAGCTATTATTTGATGACAGTTGTCATTATGCCAGAAGAAAAAACTTGAAATTTTAACTCAAGCCTGCAATAGTTTCCCTAAAAACATTTATTTGTTCATTCACTTTTATTTCCTGAAAAATGTGCAGGTTGCTAGATGCACGGCACTGAACAAGACAGATTGCAGCCTGGTAGGGAAGAGAGTCATCAAACAATTTTATTGAGTTCTACGTAGGAGAAATGTTCTGTGGAACCATATGAGAGCAAATTGTACTGTGGAGTCCAGAAATACTTCCCTAAGGAAATGAAATTTGTGTTGCCCATAAAGGAGGTACTGGATAAGGAAAGGCAAAGTAAATGGGAGAGAGAGGAAAACTATATGACAACATATATATCAGTTCTGGGACAAAAAGGAGAATGGTCCATCAGAAGAATTTCTATTTTTTAAAGACCAATAATGCTGGACTGTAGAGAGAAGAGCAAGCGAAAGCAGGAAAGACAGGAGGCAGCCTGATCATGCAGTACCTCAAAGGACATATTAAGGTTTATGGACTGTATTTTTTTTTTATTCTAAGAGGAAAAAGAAACCACTGAAAGGTATTTAGCAGGGAAGAGGGACACAATCTTGTTTTCCAGAATGAATACTCTGGCTACTTTATGGAGAATGAACTGGAAGAAGGTGATAATGAGTTCGGGTAAACCATTTAAGAGACTCTTGATTATTCGAAGGTGGCTGGAATCCATGCATATCCGGAGGGAGAGGGAAGAATGCATGGATTAGAGAGATATTTGAGAAGTAGAACCAACAGGATTTGGGGGGAGTCAAGGAGAAGGAGGAATCAATAATAATTCCTAGTTTGTGGTCATGTGCTGAAATGGGGAAGTGAGATAAGAGTAGGTCAAAGCATAGGAGAACATGTGAGATCAATTGCTTTGGACATATTGAGTTTGCAGGTCTTTGAGAAATCTAAGTGGTGATGCTGAGTGGGCATTTATATCTACCCCTTCCAAGCACAGACGAGTGGTCAGGACTGGACAGAGAACTCTGACGTCATTGGTCCTTAGATGACCACTGCAGCCACTCGAGGTAAATACGATTGTTTAAGAAGAGAGAGGAGATAAGGAAGGGAGCTTAGGAGTAAATTGGGATGAATAAGAAAATTTCTGACCTCAGAGAGTAGAGGCAGAGAGACATATTTGATAAATTCATCAAGATATTTTAGTTCTACTTAGATGGATGGGATCTCAGAGTTTAGTTCTAATAACGGAAGGGTGCAGTTTCAGGAGGAGGGATTGTATTAGACAACCAGGACCATTTCAAACACCAGGCTAGCCCAAATGGACATGCACACACACATCTTATTCTGAACCACTGGGACGGCACATTCACACTGTTCTTCCCTTCCAAAGTTGGCTGTAGTTCTCAGGCCAAAAAGATGTTACAGAAATGCCTTAGCCGTGTTCACTCTTACCTTCAAGGTTTCTGCTGACCTGAACAGATTGCCTGTGTTTTGCTAACTCCAGCCTTAACTAACCAATCTCAGTTCCAGGATTTTGCAGTAAAGGTAGAAAATAGACAAATTTTCCACCCTATCCATATGTGCTATCACCTGTAGAAATAATTTTATTACCTCCTTAGTCATGTTTCTTTTTGAACTGTAGCTTTCTTATTCCACAGAAACTGAAAAGCTGACTGAAAGACAATAAACTCCCTCTTTTTACCTCTCTATTAGCTTACTGGCTCCAAATTTCTTTCCCTCTCTCCCTCTCTCCCTTTCCCCCTCTCTCTCCCTTCCTCCCTCTCTCCCTCCTTTCCTGTCCCTCTCTCTCTCCCGGCTCCGCTTCTGGGCTGCATGTTGACCTACTACAGTTGTTCACCAATGATGAAAAAGCACAGAGTTGTGTCCCCAGGATGCTGAACACATGCCCAAATCATTCCCAGGGAGAAACCATTATCATCAACTTTTTTCACTGTGTTTTTCATAGCAAGAATTCTTTTGGATTAAAAATATTCAATGGATTTTTGTTACTTTTTAAAAATTATAAAATTGATATTCAGTAAACCCATAAAAGGAAAACAAATGTACATGGGAGTGGGGGAGAAAAACTATAAATTACTGAAAGTGGAGTCAAGTCTCTGAGAGGACAGGCAGAAGTTCAAAGAGAAATCCTATATTGTTGCTTAGAGGCAAATCAAATGGGGGTGTAACAGCAGTTGTGCTGGAATTGCAAAGATCAATATGTATATGTCATGTGATTTAGTTAAAGTTACTTTAGAGCCAAGACATCTTTTAAAAAACATCTTTATTGAGATGTAATTCACATATCATGACATTCTCTTAAAGTATGCAATTTAGTGGTTTTTGTATACTCACTGAGTTTTATAACCTTCCTCACTATTTATTTTTAGAACACATCACTCCAAAAAAAACTCCCTACCCATTGGCAGTCATTCCTCCTTCTCCTCTTGCTTCCATCCCTAGGCAACCACTGAAAAGATACTCTGAGTGCTTCAAATTCCCGTGTGCCATCCCAGAATGCTGCCGCTAAAAGATGTCTGAAACTCAGAGGTCAAAAGAGGACTAAGAATTTGAATAACAGCTTTTCTTTTCTTTCCTCCCTCCCTCCCTCCCTCCCTTCCTTCCTTCTTTCTTCTCTCTCTCTCTCTTTCTTTCTCTTACTTTCATCCATCACATTTTTCATCTCTGTCTATCCATCCTATCTCCTAAAATCTTGCTGTCCCTTATAGCTAAATGGGCAATACTACCTCCTACTCCTGTACCACTTGTTACCTGCTCCCTGAAATATTGTTTTTGTTCTCATTACCATGAAAAATGCACTTACAAATTATTTTTTTAAATTCTTACGCAAAGATATGTTTATTGATTTGAAGGGGACATCGATCCATTGCCTCCTGTACATGCCTCAACTGGGGATTGAGCTTGCAACCCTTCGGTGTACCAGGTGATGCTCCAATCACCTGAGCCACCTGGCCAAGGCATCTTACCACTTACTGATGAGCTTATCATCATCAAGTTAAGTGGATTTTCTTAACATTCATATTTGTCTACCTCTCGAGAGCATTTTACATAAGTCACCAAGAATTTTGATTCAAAAATGTCTTCTCCTTTCAATTTTCTGGAATCCCCTAGTAGCATGTTGTTTCTACGTCTGTGCATGAATAAGGACTTCCCCACACTTCTGTCTCTTTTCTCTTTTCTTTTCTCTCTCATTTTATGTCAGCCATTTGATGTATTTTAACTTTTATGTGTTTTAGAATGAGTATGGAATCAGTGTCTTTAGGCTGAAACTTTCCCCTGTTTTGAAGTTCATATTTCTAATGGTTTGGTGGATATCATTCCAGCACCTGAAACACACATTACCTTCAATAGTTCTAATCATGCCCACTCCATCAAATAGTTTTCTGCTTCTAACTGCCTTTCTTCAATTAACGGGCTATACCTTGAGCTGTCATCTGGTTTAAAATCTGAGCTTTTTAATTTTACTTCTTCACCTCTTTACATTTCATAATCAGTTGTTAACCCTGAAAGTTTGTTCCTTTTCAACATTTTGCCCACCCAACCTTCCCTTTTCCTTTAAATGCTGTCACCCCAGCCACAGGGAGGGGCGCTATCTTTTCCCTCTTTTCACTTTCTGTCCAGACATTCACTGACATTACAGCCAAGTTAGTTTTCACAGTGTAAGGTTTGCATGAATCCTATTCTCTAAAACCACATTTTTTTTGCCTGACATCATCTCCTGTAAGCAACTCCGATCCACTTGTCTTGCTTTCTTTTGTTTCTCCTGCCTGTCTAGCCAAATTAGATCATGTTTGATTTTCTCAAATGCCCTTCTTAAGGCTTATGTTAATTCAATCTGTTCCCAAAATGGTAATTTTTTTCCTTCTTAATGCACACTGTTGACCAAAATTTTACATTGTCTTTTCCATACAGTTCTTTTTTCATTTCAAGAATTTTTGTTTCCTTTTTGTACTCTATGACACTCAGTGTGGATACCTTTTACAGCCCACTTATTAATCTATATACCTTATTTCCCTTAATAAATCAGAGGAATCCTGAAAGCAAGGAAGGGCTAGACCATATATATAACCATCTACAATGTCTAGTACTTTGTTTTACTGTGTTAGTTTGTAGTAGGTATTGCTGTGGGTATCAGAATAACCTAAATAATAGTGCTTTAAATAATATAAAATTTACTTTTCTTTTGTCTAAATGAATTTAAGGCTGGCAATGTACCTCTGCTTCACCAAGTCTTCAAAGATCCAGGCCCTTCTTATGTTGTCACTGTGCCATACATGACTGTGAGCTTGGGAACTAAGGTGGATTCCACACTCCAGACATGGAGAAGAGCAATGGGCTGAAGAATTAAAAGAGCTAAGCATACACTTGTTCTGTCTCTTAACGAAGATTCCTGGAAGCCACTACAAGTCACATTTTCTTTTATGTTGCTGATCAGATTTGAATCATATGGCCATAGCTAGCTGCAAAAAAAAAAGCTAAAAAATATGATCTTTATAAATAACTGGTGGTTCATTTATAGCCAAAAATGTATTACTATGGAAAAAGAGAAGATGAAAATAAAGGCATAATTTGGGTGAAAATGATGTGTCAATAAAGGCTCATCAACAAATGCAACACTGTGGTTGGGAATGTCTACAGTGAAGGAGGTTGTGTGGGGGGTGGGGTGGTCAGGAAGGGAGGATATCGGAACCCTCCGTATTTTCTGCTCACTTTGCAAAAACTACTGTAAAAAGCCTATTTAAAAATTAAGGCAGAGCAAAGAGCCTCTGCCCTATTTCTCTAGAATAGATGAAAACAAGAATTATAGAGTAAATGAATGAATGACAATAGTAGATGAAAGGTAGTATGCAAAGATTGAAATCATTTTGTAAGAGCATTATATTTAGAATTTTTTTACTTAGTAAACTTCATGCTTAGTGATCTTATTATCCTTAATATGATATTCTATTTTCTGGGTTAATGATTATAGTCTTCTTAAAAAATTATTTATTTTTAGAGAGAAGGGGAGGGAGGGAGAAAGAGAAGGAGAGAAACATCAGTGTAAGGTTGCCTCTCATGTACCCCCAACTTGGGACCTGGCCAACAACCCAGGCATGTGCCCTGACTGGGAATTGAACCAGTAACCCTTTGGTTCACAGGCTGGCACTCAATCCACTGAGCCACAGCAGCCAGGGCAGTCTTATTAACTTTAGGAAAAGAAATCTTCCCAAATCACTTCCTAATCAAGTACAGCTTTACTGGATTTATACCTAAATCATTTCTTTTAAAAGAGAGGAGAATCTTTCTTCTATTATATTTCTAAAGGATGACAATTATGATTACATTTGCATGAACTTCTAAAACAGCTATTTCAGCTACTATCTATGTAACTTAAATGCTTTAGAGTTGGCACCTGCAACTCTAGTAAGGAATTTCCAAATAGTTCTCTTTAATTGCATATTTTCCCTATATTTCTGTTGCCTAGTAAGCCTTGGGAAGGTAACTTACTTTTTAATAATGGTTCATTTCTTTAGTCTCTACATAGATTTGAAAATTTAACCTGTTTATTTTCCTTTCTTCACTTTATGCCAACTCCTCTGATCTCCAAAGAAGATAACTGAGTGAGTGCTTAAGGAGAATAATTTGCTCACTTACTTTTTTAATGTTCATATTAATTACCTGAGATTTTATTGGGTAAACTACCCTACTGGAAGACTAAAATTGCCCATCTCACAGGGAGAAAATGGGGATGGTCCTGGATAAAATTAGCATCTCTTAATATTGGAATTTTCTGTGTGTTCAGACTGAGCTAGGTCTAGATAATGATTATGGGAAATATTCGCCCCTAGACTGCTCTTGTTTCTTCTGGAAGAAACAAGAAAGGAAGCAAACTTCTTGCCCTTCCCCAGGATGGCACTCATGGGAAACCTACCGTCAGCCTTTTCCATTCACAAGTCTTTTGCTTCAGGGCGTTCCCAAGATTTATTTATTTATTTATTATTATTTTTTTAATTTTAGTTTATTCAGTACAGTTTCTGTCCTTTATTCCCATTCCAGCCCACCCACCCATCCCTCCCCTCCTTCCTCCGCTTTCCAACACCCCTAGTTTTGTCCATGTGTCTTCTATATTTGTTCCTGTAAA
>CM052547.1:31481294-31602767 GCA_028533065.1 Trachops cirrhosus | reverse complement strand
TGAGGGGCGGGGCCTTAGGAGTTCACCAGGGCGGGGCACCCCAGTCGCTGGGTTGTGACTTGGTATGTGGGGGCGGGGTCTGAGAAGGAACAATGGCGCTTGCTCTGCTCTCTGTAGGACCCCAGACCCTTCCGCCACTTTCCGCAAGCCAACCGGGCCCCTCTGGCACCGATTCCGGTGTGGGTGGGCCTGTGCACCCCGTGGGACCTTCCTTTTCAGTCAGTGACTGAAAGCTCTATTTCTTGGTGCTGGGACCCTGAGTTGCGTGCAGTGCCTTGCTTCACAATGGCTGCCTCACTGGGTCTGCTGGTCACCACCCCCTGGCTGGGGCCCACCAGCTACTGCTGCTTGTGCGCCCAGGGTCTGCCTGCTGTGGGCTTGCGCGCCGCCCTGGGTGCTCAGCTCTCCGCTCTGCGTCCCTCTCCCGGCCCAACTCTGCCCCTCCTACTGGTCTGGATGACAGTGTCTATTTTTAAATCCTTGGTTGTCTGACTTCCATACACTTCAATTTTCTGTCAGTTCTGGTTGTTATTTTGTTTCTATATCATTGTTGTCCCTATCTTGGTTGTGCGAGGAGGCACAGTGCCTCTACCTAGGCCTCAATCTTGGCCGGAAGTCCATATAATGTTATATATATATTTGTGTGTGTGTATATGATGCTTCAATACCCAGCACATTGTCCCAAACATCCTTGATGTTTATTTATGTTTGCTGATGATGGCTATTCTATAAGTGACAGTTTGCAATATATATATATATATTTTTTTTTAATTTAACATTCTCTCTCTTTGCCTTCAGCGGGGCTCTTCCCTCTTCTAGAGTCACTTTTGCTTCACTGTTATCAACCAAAAATTACCTGCTAAGTCATGCTCAATATGGTTTATCATGCAACACTATATCAGGATTCCAACTGATCACAGGGATGGGACCTCTAATAGTGGTAGAACAGGAATGACAGGCAGATGGGAAAATATTTTGGTTGGGCATAGGAAGTTTTCTTGGCACTGTTCCTATGATTCTACAAAGGTAATGGTCTGTATAGGTTGGGACTATGAGCAGATATTTTCTTCCTGGACTAAAGCAAGAGAGAAGATCCTGAGAGTCTTCTGTTTAACTTGGATGACAAGCTCTGTAGTACAGACCTTACTGTGTTTGCCTACTGGGCTCCTTGCCTTTCAGGGTCTTACCTACAGACCCTAGGAATAGGGAAAAATCTTCTCAGAACCAACTCATTAATCACGAGGGGCCTTGTTTATGTATTTTTAAAAACTGCTATCCGGAGTCCCACCTCTGTCTCCCATGTCACCTACTAGTTCCTAATGAGTGGACTAAGCCAATATGCCACAACTTTCTAACATTCATATCTTATGAATAATGAACACGCAATCCAAGTATGTGCCTTCTCATTCTGTGATCTTCTCATTCTCTGCTCTTGTTTTTAGTGCACAGTGTTAATGTCAACTCTGTCTGCTTTAATTGTGTTAAGAGGTTATGTTGGAAGGTTATACATTCAGTCTTTAACAGCATGAAATTGCACTTATATTATCATTGTCACTTTCTGCACATAAACAGGAACTTGATTAACAGTAGCTCACCATGAGAAAATAGATGTTCTCTTAAGTGCAGACATTTTTAGTGGATAAGCACTAGGTGTCACTAGTATACTCTCAACTACAATTATCTATACCTTCAGAGAAATCAATGTTGAGTGAAGCAGACTGGTGAAGAAACACAAGCATTCTGAGAAACAATGGGGAACTGTTCCTTCAGGATATGATATTTGTTTATATCCAAACAAATGCCTTTTAAAAATATTTTAAGGGGATTATTGTGAAAATAGCAAAGTAACTTTGAGATATGTGGAAGACCATCATTATAAATATATTAGAAATGCTTCTGGCCCTGACTGGTGTGGCTCAGTTGATTGAGTGCCAGCCTGTGAACCAAAGGGTCGCCAGTTTGATTCCCAGTCAGGGCACATGCCTGGGTTGTGGGCCACGTCCCCAGTAGGAGGTGCGCAAGAAGCAACCACACGTTGATGTTTTTCTCCCTCTCTTTCTCCTTCCTTTCCCCTCTCTCTGAAATTAAATAAATAAAATCTCTAAAAGAATTTAAAAAGGAAATGCACCTGAAGATTATGTGTGAATCAAATGTTTGTAAACTGAATTATGCTTCCACACTGACTTTTATGATTTTAGGCAAGTAATCCCATCTTTCCCCTATGTCACAGTTTAGCATCATTTTAAAAGTTATTTTGAGGTGGAAATATTTCATATTTTTAAGATAGGTGGTGATTCCATGGAAAAAAAGTCATTGAGCTGACCACGTGGGATCTGACATTTTACTGCAAAAAATTATACTCCCATAAATCACTAGTAAAATTATAATTATTCATCTTAATGTTGCTTTTAATAGCTTTTGCTTTTGTAAGCAGATATTCTGTGATTAAGTAATTATGCTACATAACATTTGCAAGTACTTAGTCAAATGAATGCTACATCCATCTGATTTTTGCATGGTTAAAAATATGTAATAGGGCAAATCCCTACATCTTAGGACTGTTCACCACTCAATAAAAACCAAATTTTTAATATTTAAAGCACCACATTGGTGATTTTCCCATTGAAATGGAATTATTTTGTTGGTTGAGATAACTGAGCCTGTGAGCAGGAAAAGATTTGGTGGATGTGAACAAATATACTATTGACTAATAGCTGTTTTAAATTGTGTCCTTTAATTTTTCTTAAAGCATATATATCTGCATACTACAAAAACATTGCTTAAATTCACTTATGTGTGTGAGTTCTGTTAAAACTCAAGTATAAATGCAATTCTGAATAATTTGGTTTCAACGTAGTCTACCAGCCCAACTACTAAATATAAGCCTTAGCTTTTAGACTTGTTGTGTAAATTGGGTGATTAACCATTCATTAACTATCTGGAACCTAGAATCAAAAGTTTGTATGAAATTCTTTTGGGGGAATTACAGATGCTTTGAAAAAAACTAATAATTGAAAACACAGCAAAGCTTTTTATGCTTCACTTTGTTCTTTTTAACCTGATCATTGACCTCGTGTTGCCCAAAATGACATAGCCTTTTCCCAATTTTCAGTTTGCTTGTCCGGAAAAAGCACAAGGAATGGGGTTCTCATTCCCCTTCGCTTGGTCCATTTATTGGACCTACATTGATCTTTGAGATCGCGTGTCACGTTTTCACCTTGCCTATTAGCTCATTGATCAGCTCAGCCTGTAGGTTCCTGCACAGTCCCTTTCACTTTAGACTTTGCTAATTGGTTCTATGCCTTTAAAGAAATTTAGAACAATTTAGACCCTTTCTGTGTTCTTCTTAGCTTCAGCTCTTCTGAATTTTTATTCTATATCTATATCTGCCAATCCAATACAGCAGTGTGATGCCTTATTTCATGTATTGATACTCATATGAAAAGTGATCCCCAGCTATTTCACAGTGAGCATTACCATGGTACAGGATTTTGTATGATCCTCCCTCAGTCTGTTGTTAGAAGCCAGAATAGCTATATCTACAGGACAACAATTTAGGTGAAAACAGTTTATTGAGTTCCTATTATGTGTCAGGTACAAAGCTAAGGAATGAGGGATACAAATACAGGTTTAGACATGGGCTCTAATCTTACTGACCTTACAGCATTTGGGAGTCAATTGCTCATAAACGGATCATTTCAATATTATGATGAATACCTCCTATACATTAATTTTATAACCTCTAATAGAAGAGATAAAAATAATATTTTTGTTCCAAAGATCTAAAAGTAAGCAATCTTCCTTTGTGAGGCAAAAGATTAAGAACAGTTTTTATATGGTCATGATGTTTAACTCTCATTAAGCATTTCTATTAGACTAGAAAAGAGATCAAGCAAACTTAGGACTAATAAGCTCAAATACATGTATATGATATGTATATGTATATGTATATGTATATTTATCTTATGTATAAGTGACAGAAGCCAGATGGCATCCACCATTTCAGTAAATAGGACAGTGACAGACAGTAGCCCTGTCCATTTCCCAAATGCCTGGTTACTTCTGACTAATATTTGCAATCTTGTTCTGTTCAATAATGTATAATAAGAAAGAACAATGCTAACGAGTGTTTCTTTTCTTCCTCTGAATTTTTTTCCTCAAAAAATCAAATTTCTTACAGGATTCTCATTGGAAGCCTGTGGGGAAGACACCAAATAGAGAGAAAAATGTAGAAGAACAGCTTCCATGAATGATGAACGTGATGCATTGCGGAATTAAGGGTCATTGTTGTCTGGGGCAGCTGTGGACGGAGGCCCCATCAGTGTGTTTTGGAAGCCTGTGGCCATTACTCAGGGCGCCCTGTCAGCTCTGGGCCTGGTAGGAATCCCTGATGCTGTTGCAGGGCTGTGTGCTGCACATTATGGTGTCTCAAGGACAGACCCAGACAAGAGAGAGAAGCGTCAGGCGTTGGCAATATGAAAGATAAGTTTGCACTTGATGCCACAGACCAAAAATGATGGTTTAATATCAATCATCACAGACAATTGCAAAAGAACTGGATGTTCACACACAGGAGATTTATTAACCGTTATGATGACAACCTATCACAAAGAGTACCCCAACACTTACTGACTGAAAACTGAATATGCATCATATCTTCAAGAGTAAATGAGTTCAAATAGATGTGTTTATCAAGATGAAATTAAATTGAACTTCAAGTGCTTTGTACTTCCAGGGTAGCAACTAGAGAATAGCATCATTTAGGACTTCATTACCCTAAGCAGGAGGAAAACTTTTGACTTTGTCATGAAGTGCTAGTAGTTCTCAACCTTATTTTACCATCGAATATATATGAATATAAGTAAACATATACACATAGCCTTATCTTTTTTTTAACTGTTTGTAAGGCATGTCCCATTGAATCACAGAATCTGAGACTTAGACAGAAACTCAGAGATCATCCAGTGATTCCAAACCTTGGTCATAGCAGAATGACCACCAAGCAGGGTGGAGCTTTCAAAGTACAGATTCCTTTGCCTCACTCCTAAAGTTTCTTAATTAGTAGTAATACTCGTTTCCTCGGGCTGCCATAGCAAAGTACCGCAAACTGGGCATTTTAAAAGAGTAAAAATTTATGGTTTCACAGTTGTAGAGTCTAGAAGCTGAAATCAAAGTGAGCAGTGCTATCCTTCTGAAAGCTGCAGGGGAATCCTTCTGCGGCTCTTTCTAGTTTCTGGTGGTGCTGGCAATCAGGCATTCTTTGGCCTCTAGGAACATCCTTCCAGTCTCTCTTTCCATTGCCACATGGCCTTCCTGGCTCTTCCCTTCTTATGAAGACACCGTTTGTATTGGATTAGGCTCCACCTGATTCAGAATAGTCTCATCTAACCTAATTACATTGCAATGACCTTATTTCCAAATAAGGTCACATTGTCAGGTCCTGGGGCTAACAACGTTCCTGTACCTTTTGGGAGGAACACAGTTCAACCCATAGGAATGCACTAGAGTGGAGTGAGAATGACTTAGGTGATTTGGCAATAGTTGCCTTCAACAGCCACTGGTCAATCAGTTCAATTTTCTTCTTTTACAGAAGGGGAAACTGAGGGTTAGATATGTCTAGGAACTTTGAGGTGACAGAACATAATCCATTCACATATCTCTGCAAATTGTTGTCATCTAGACTCTCACTTAATTATTATGATAAGGATAATGCTTCTTTGGACTTACATTAGGATCACTTAATATTTGTCAATTTTAATACAAAGTTCTATAACTTTTTGTTTTATTTGTTTGTTTTTGAAAGTGTTTTTTAATTAATTGGTTTTTTTGAGAGAGAGGGGAAGGAAGAAAGAGAGAGAGAGAGAGAAACATCGATTGGTTGCCTCTCAAATACACCATGATTGAGGACAAAACCCACAACCTGCACATGTGCCCTGAGTGGGAATCGAACCGATGAACTTCCACTTTGCGTGACAAATGTTCAACCCTCTGAGCCATACCAGTCAGTGAGTTGGGCATTTCTATTTTAAACTCTGCTGCATAATATTTAGTGTAATAGCTTTACATCTAAAAAAATTCTGGTAGCAATCTTCTTCATGTATTCAAGCAAGGCTGATAGGCAGTTCAAGTGAATTTTGCAACTATAAAGAAGTACACCAATACATAAAAGCATACATTTCATCTAAGACAGTCAAATGTTTTTTGAGACTTGATGGATTCTTTTTTGAGATGTGGGTGCTCGTTGGGGCAATACAAATGGTGGCTTAAATGTCACTGATTAAAATAAAATAGTTTTTAGACATTTGGAGGATGTGTATGTAAAACCGGAATGATAAATGTAGAGTGGGGCTAGTACATTTCCTGATGTGTTTGCCTCTTAAAGTTCTCTCCAGTTACACTTTGAGTTATGTCATGTTGTAATGAAATAAGTCAGAGAACACAGGGTTCATGAAATACGGTTTATAGTTGAGAGGGTAAGGCATCAAAAGGATTCCTGCACAGTTGGAATTATGCACAAACTCTGTAATGCAAAAGTGCAAAAAATTTGGGATGGTGTCTGTCATAGAACTTGGGACAGAAGGACCACTGGAATGAAGAATTAATTTGGAAATCATGATAACTGTCTCCAAATATGCCAACATTCCAGTTGTTTATACAGGGGAAAATGAAAGCAAGATTGACATTGTGCTGGATGATGTATGATCAGGGATACAGGTTTGGAACACAATCTCACACCCTGCTCTTCTATGCCCCACTCTTGCTAACAAACTAAAAAGGAAACTTTATGAATTTGACTACATTTCTTAGTATAACAATAAAGATGTTGAATAGACAGGGTTTCGATTCAGACAGCATAGGCAGGGACACTGTATCCTCTGAGAACAAATATTTGCAACCAGCCAGCAAATGATCAGGATTGAAGGGCACTGCTTTGTATGTAGACACTGATGTCTCTGAATACACATTTAATGAAGAGAAATAGAAAGTCTAGTGATTTACATACAAGAAAACTTCAAACTTGTAACATGTAAATTGAAAGTTACCATCTTTTCTGATCACGAGTTATCTCAAATTCATTTTAGAAAGCGAAGAAATGAGACGGTGATAGGACCAATTTGTTTACACAGTGGAATGATGTGCAAAATATAAAAATATTAATCAAGTCATTTTCAAAATATTAATGGTTGGCTATCAAACAATAATATGGAGATAATCCCATGTAAAGTAGCATAATTAAATATTTTGAGAGACATTTCCAGCTTCAGATATAATTGAGAACATAGGTGAAAAAATGAAAAGAACTAATAAACGTCACAAAAATGAGGAGAAAATTTTATGTAGACTAGATCAAGAGTGAAGGAGAAAAGCCAAGGTGAAGCCTACTCAAACGCACTGTAACTGTCTCAGAGTGAGGTCTTCAGACCACAGACACTAGCATTAGAATCTCCTGCTAGGTTTGTTTAAATGAAAAGTTTCAAACATTTTATTATGTTCCCTCCTATAATTCTTATATATGCTTCACTTTGAGAGACAGTGCCTCAGATTTTATGAAACATAAAGAAAAGTTCAGAGGGGACAACTCTAAGGAATATAAAGAAGCTATATAAGATGGGGCTGAATGAAAAATCAGAGTGTATAATTCAAAGGTTTATATAAACTTCTTTAAAGAAAAAGAAAAGATAAAGAGCAAAGAGCAAGTTCGTGGACTGACAATTGATTCCAGGAAAGGAAAAGGAAATCAATAATTTAGAGGCATATGCTCATGATTCGAGAAAGAGGATGGTATGATCAAACTTGTAAAGAATGGCAGCGCCTTGGGATGTGCCCTTATAAATGAATTCCATACAACTGTGGCATATCACTTGATCAAGTGTTAGGGAGCAGCCCTGAAAGGTATACAGAAAAAAGATGAAAGAGCCAGCATCTGGGGCGAACCGTTTCTGTGACTGCCACGTGGCCACTTTAGCGAACGTGCAGATGTGTCTGCCATCCTATGTCTGATCACTATTGTTTACCTGCATTCGAACTTCTGTGAATGCTTTGGGTGACTTTGATCCCATAACTTTAGCATTTACTACTTTATAATTTCCATGATCTCCTGATGCCCATAATATTATCACTGAAATCCTTACTAAATAATGCTGCTAAGGCTAAGGCTAAAATTCAGGCTTGAAATAATGCCTGAAAATCCATGACTTTGAAAGGGGATTTAAATGCAATAAAATGTCACAGAGATCTCCAAAGTCCATGATTATGTGTTCTCATGTAAATTTAAGAGAAGGTATGCTATAAAATAATAATAGAGGCAATGTTGGATAGAAGAATATGAAAAGAAAAATATCCTATAACTCTTAAAGTACACCTGCTCCAAAATACTCCCCCAAGCTTACATTTATTCACATGGGAAAATTTTTATTAAATGTTACAAATTTTAAACTACGTAGATCTTTAGGAATTTATCACTTGTGTAAGACGCAACTCTGTAATGTTGTTTAAACATAACGGATATGATAGGAAGTTTTAGAAAATTAGCTTGAGAAAGAGGAGGGACAAATCATAAGGGTTTGAATGCCATATAAAGCCTGCAGAATTCAGTTCTTCATTTCCATTTTAGAGAGATCTTCATGAGAGCAGCATAGAGGACAAGACTAGAGGCAGAGTGACTTGGTAGGGGACTATTTTTGCGATTAGGTCAAAGAAGATCGGGACCTAAATAGGTTACCAATGGCACTTTTGGGGAAGAAAAAATAACTTGAGAAGTATTGAGGCCACTCAGTCAACAAATATTAAGTGAGTGCCTACTATGTGCCAACAACTGTTCTCTGCCTTGGAAGGGAAAATCCACAGCATTTGGAGTTTGACTGGATGTGTCCGTTGTCAAACAGAGGAGCTGAGAATCTGCTAGAGGAGTAAGAGAAAAGGGAAATTTCTATTGACTAAGAAGTTTTGCAAGGACTCTTCAGACCAGACAAAGTTTAAATTTTGCCAGAGAAGAGGGGAAACTTTTGAGATACAGACACTGAAAAGCAATAAAGAAGCTGGCCAAGTAGAGCAAACCAATCGAACCAAGGCCTGGTGTGGGGCACACAGTTTAGAATGTAAAGTCAGCCAGTCTAACTGAAGCTTTAGAGTCTTACTGGTTTTAAGGGAAAATTAAGCTGAACATTTATATAAAACATCCATTGGGAAGACTTGTGAGGGGCAGGATAAGGCAATAGGTTTTATTCTGAATGCAGTGAATGGTCACACTGGCACATTTCATAACAAATTCGAGATCACACTTAATTGGAAAATTTAAAGGTGAGATGAGGGCCACGCATTGTAGCATGAGTCCAACCTTTGTATATTCGGGCACTTGATTTAAAACTGATTCATCACATCAGTTACTTAATTGTGCCTCTTTTTAACAGTCAAATGTTTCTAGTAGATTTGTTCTACCTTTTATAATTTACCCAGTATATTATTATCTGAAACAAAAATTTCATACTGTCTCAAGACCTGCTTATTTTTCTCCTATGTTAAAGACTTTGTATAGCTTTCTTAGATTAAATTACAAGACAGTTTAATAGAAATCTAATTTTTATTGTTCTGAATTAACACATGTTATTTTCTCTCATTGAAAGTATGTATTCCATATCAAATGCTAGTTACATTTCAAAGAAATTATTTGCACTAAATCAAATATTATATTTGCCTGAAAACATACAACAAGTATTTAATCACAAAGAAGACATTGGAAACTTCAGATCTTTCTTGTCTTTTAATTTGCAATTTATACATTCCTAATAGCTCATTCAGTTCTATGCTAAAATAGTGAATGATTTTAAAACATTTTAAAACCACTTTAAGACTGAGATTAAAAAATCTTGTTTATCTATTTTTAAGTATATATTATTGGTTATGCTGTTACAGTTGTCCCAATTTTTCCCCTTTGCTCTGCTCCATCCAGTATACCCCTTCCCTCCAGCAGTCCCTCCCCTTAGTTTATGTCCAGGATCGTGTGTGTAAGTCCTTTAGCTTCTCCCTTTCCTTACTATTCTTAACATCCCCTGTCTGTTTTGTTCCTACCATTTATACTTCTTGAACCCTGCACCATTTCTCCCTTTCTCCCCCTTTCCCCTCCCAGCTGATAACCCTCCAATAGTCCCCACACCTATGATTCTGTTACTGTTCTGGTTGTTTGCTTAGTTTGTTTTTGTTTTTGTTTTTTAGATTCAGTTGTTGATAGCTGTGAGTTTGTTGTCATTTTAATGGTCAAAATTTTGATCTTCTTTTTCTTAAATAAGTCCCTTTAACATTTCATGTAACAATGGCTTGGTGATGATGAATTCCTTTAGCTTTACCTTGTCTGGGAAGCACTTTATCTGCCCTCCAATTCTAAATGATAGCTTTGCTGGATAGAGTACTGTTGGTTGTAGGTCCTTGCTTTTCATCACTTTGAATACTTCTTGCCAGCTCCTTCTTACCTGCAAAATTTCTTGTGAGAAATCAGCTGACAGTCTTTGGGAACTTCATTGGAGGTAACTCTTTGCTTTTCTCTTGCTGACTACAAGATTCTCTCTTTATCTTTAACCCTTGGCATTTTAATTATGATGTGTCTTGGTGTGGTACTTTTTGGGTCCAACTTGATTGGAACTCTCTGTGCTTCCTCGACTTGCATGTTTACTTCCTTCACCAAATTGGGGAAGTTTTTCTTCACTATTTTTTCAAACAGATTTCTAATTTCTGGCTCTTTCTGTTATCCTTCTGGCATCCCTATGATATGAATGTTGGACCTCTTGAAGTTGTCCCAGAGGCTGCTTATTCAACCATAATTTTTTTTGGATTCCTTTTTTCTTGGCGTTGTTTTGATTGGTTGTTTTTTTCCCCTTATATTCCAAATCATTCTCAGCTTTTTCCACTCTGTTGTTGTTTCCCTGTAAATTGTTCTCTATTTCAGTTACTGAAGCTTTCATTTCTGATTGGGTCTTTTTTATGCTGCTGAGGTCCTCATTAAGTTCCTTGACCATTCTTATAACCAGTGTTTTGAACTCTGCATCTGACAGATTGTTTATCTCCATTTCATTTAGGTCTTTTTTCTGGAGGTTTGATCTGTTCTTTCATTTGGGCCATATTTCTTTGTCTCCTCATTTTGGCAGCCTCCCTGTGTTTGTTTCTATGTATTAGGTAGAGCTGGTTTGACTTTGTGTGTTGGGAGCATGGCCTAATGTAGTAGGTGTCTTGTAGGGTCCAGTGGCACAGCCTCCTCTATCATCCAAACTGGGTATTCATGGTGCACCCTTCATGCGGGCTGCATATACCTTCCTCTTTTAGTTGAGACTTGGTTGCTGTTGGCAGATCAATGGGAGGGATTTACCCAGGCCAGGCAGCTATAAGATTTGGCTGTGACCACTGACCACCAACCTCTGCCTTCTGTGGAGGGTCAGCTGTGCAGTGCTCCAAAGTGGTGTGTAGCTGTCCACTGGGTACATTGACCCTGGGGTTTCTCAGGTGATGCAGGCCAAGGTCAGCTTCCACCTGTATGTTGTCCATGGCTACTCTTCCTGAGCTATATAAAGCAATCTGAGAAGGCTGCTACTTGTGCTGGGCTTGGAGATTCCCAGCCAAAGCCAAACTGTGAAACTAATCTGGCTGTTGCTAGTGCCTGACCTGGAGCTCACTGAGGCTGGCTTTTGCTTATTTGATAGGATTTAGGAAGTTGTGAGGCATATGCCATGACCAGCTATTCATATGGAAAAGCAGCTTGGGTGGCCCTGTAAGCTGGGTGGAGCAGAGTCGCTGGGGAGCTCCAAGGCCTGTCAAACAGTGTTAGTCATGTTGATGGAACCTCAAACATGACACCAACCCGTGGCTCTTTGGCTCTGTGGTAGGGTGGGTCAGGGAGCTCAGAAAAGGAACAATGGTCTCTGCTCACCCTGATGCCAGACACTTCAGCCTTTCCCAGTATGCCACTGGTACCCTATAAGCTGCCACCCCAGTGTTAGAGCTCAGAGGGAGTGAGTCTGAGTAGGTAAGTCCATGTGTGGGTTCTTTAAGAGGAACTGCTT
The DNA here is from genome assembly GCA_028533065.1 of Trachops cirrhosus. NCBI lineage: Eukaryota > Metazoa > Chordata > Mammalia > Chiroptera > Phyllostomidae > Trachops > Trachops cirrhosus. Next base: position 31,590,720 of record CM052547.1, on the reverse strand, counting down.
GGGGGGTTTAGCATTTCCTTTCACTGACTCAATACTTGCTGGTTTTGGTGGCCAGAAGTTGTGGGGACTTATGTCCCTGCCACTGGAACCCTGGACTGGGGGGCCTGGTATGGGGCTGGGGCTCCTCCCTCCTGAGATGTCCCTCCTGAATGTTTATCCACCAGATGTGGGTGAGAGCCCAGCCTATTCCATGTTTGTACCCCTGCTACCAGTCTGGATGAATGTGGTTTCTTTAATTCCGTAATTGTCAGACTGACATTCAACTCAATTTCTGATGGTTCTGAGTGATGGTTGTTCTATATTTTAGTTGTAATTTCGATGTGGTTACGTGATGGGGCGAGTCATGTCTGCCTATGCTGCCATCTTGACTGGAAGCCTTGTTTATGTATTTCTATTCGATTTCTACCAAATGGTGTTTAAATTAGTCTCCTGCATGTTTTAGTGGACTATACCTTTAAGCAAAAACATAAATTATCTTCTCCTAAAACCTGATTGAGAACTGACTGCTTCTAGGAAAACTTAGAGGATTGATTTTTTTTGGCTACATGTTTTTTGCCTCAGGGCCACCTCAGAATTTAGCCAATTTGTGCATTTCTAAGTCACTCCTGTCATTAGCAGAAACCAGCAGCAGTAGCACAGGTTCATCAACAGTCTTTGCGATCACCCTCTCTCTGAGCCACACAAATGCAAATATACAGAAGATTCCATCACTAATAACTCCAAGGGAGAATAGCTAAAATAAACATATGGCAATTTAACAGACTGAACGTTCCTTTTGGGTAAAAGTATCCTGTCAATTATATTGAGTCCATTATAGAACCTAAACAGAAAATATTTTATACAGGGTCTGGCACAAATAACATCTGTTTTTATTGCAAAGTCTTTTATTATAAAATCATAAACATGTAATTCTGTAACATAACAATATCACACTCAAGCATACCATATGACATTTTAGTTGAAATGTTCAAATTAAAAGTATAAATTATTACACCCATATTGTGACCCTACCAACCACACTGAAGCAGGCATTACTTCTGCTGGACCCTGTACACTTCTTACGTTCTCCACTAAGTTCAAGGCAACCCTGAGCTCAATGGTCAGTATAGGTTTCAGTGGGGAAGTGAAGGAGGAGAAATACTGGGATCAGCAGGGAGCAAAGTCTTCGTAACTTATTCTGAGAAAGAAAGAAAGCTCATGGGATTAGTGGTTAGAGCTTCCTCCTATCAGTGAGCTCGGGTCTTGGCCACTACTTGGATTCACCACTCCACCTCACACCCTCACGCCCACCTCACACACCTCCTCCACCTCCACCTCACGAAGTGGAGCTCCCTTTCCACTACTCCTGATGGTGGCAAAATTTCTCTGCTGTTTCTTAAATAGAGCAGGTTTCTGGAGCTGAGGGCTGATTCTCTATTGTCAACAGAATGCCCAACCTAAAACATGAGCAAGCAGCCAGATGTCGGGGGGGGGTCAGGCTGCCAGCACGCCCATTCTCCCCCGTCACCTCTGAGTCCCTCAGACACACGGCTGGAACTCAGTGGGGTTATGTGGTTAGACCTCTCATTTGTGGTGTTAGGCTCTTTTTTTAGATTTGTCAGAGGCATATTCTTTTTAGCCAAGTGTTCACAGGTCAATAACTGCATAGTCTTATTGATCACTTTCTATTTTTCTATATACATGTGAGATGAAAAACTACCTTGCACAAAATATCAATATTTTCTGTGATCCATCCATACAAAGAATTTGTTTTTTCCTCTTTGTTGCTCTTTTCATAAGATGTCAATTCTTCTGTGATCCACATAAACAAAGTAATATTTGATAGGTGATGAAAAACTAAGAAAGTACAATAAGACAGCTACAAAAATGATACATAACACTGCTTTCCTGGATGGTGCAGTTCATAGAAAACTCAAAGATCCTAGATTCTAATCAGATACTTGACTTGAACTTGTATCATATTTATTGGAAATACAGTTCTTTCAACCACCACTCTAGTGGCCATGTGACATTTCAAGACAAGAAAATATCTTTACTTATATTAAGGTAATGAACAAAAAATATCAGCAATCAGAGTGGAAGGCTGACTATACCAAGTCCATGGTATGATGGACCTCCCTTGTAGGGATCACCTGCAAACACAATCACTAGTGGTGAGACACAGTGTCCTATAACAGCGATTTTCAATGTTTCTCATCTCATGGTGTTGCCAGTGGAAATAGGAGTCTTCCATGGAGTTGTGAGCAAAGCATTTTGGGGACTCACGCATAGAAAAATATAAACAACAGTGGCAAGGTTTATTGGAGCAAAAACAAAGGATTGTCTCCAGGTGTCTCATATTTCATCCATGACCAGGTGGCTCTGTTCTGTCTCACTGTGGGAGAAGTCCTGGGCCTGGTAAGCAGGAGGGTCAGGATCCAGAACTGTAATGCCATTGCCCTGGGCTCCAGTAGTCCAGCAAAGTGTCTGCTTCTGGCTGTGCCCTGGCTCTGTCCATGCTGTGCTTCAGCCCAAACTGCTGCTACAGAGAGAGAGCAAGCAAACAAGTAAGTCTGGGCCTTTGTTAACCTTTGATTATAGCTCCTTGGGTTTGAGAAGGAGTAAGATTCCTTTCAAATTAATCAATCTTTTCCCTAATTCTTTGCAGGCTTCCGCTGGTGCCTCCCTCTATCCAATCCCTTTCCTAGATCTTCTGGGGTTGAGCTTATCCTATCCCATTCTTTCCCCAGATTTTCCCGGGCTAGATTCCTCCCCTTCATGGTCACCATCTTGGCATCTACTGAGCATGTGCCCAGCAAAGGAAATTCCCCCTTACAGTTTTATCCCTCCCCCTGATAATCCATGGGAAGGAGCTGAATATTCACTGGGGAAATTGGAAAACAGGTCCTGCCTCCCTACTCAGAGAGATGGGGAACAGAGGGACGTTAATCACCTTGGCAGGGCAATGCTACTCTCTCCTGAAGTGCGTGGAAGTTGTAGCTTCCAGACTTAATCAGACTTAGCCAGTTTAGCTCCCTTCACTTTTGTTAATACCCAACTAGCCCCCTACTGTAACAAATGCTCATATAAACTAATTACTAAAATTCTGTGGCACACCAAAAAATACACTTTTTGCTGATCTCACAGAAATAGCTATAATTTTGATTATTCACACCAGACAGCTATTGTGTTGACTTTTGTTATTTTTTTTTTAATTTGAAAATCTAAAGGAGCCCTGGCTGGTGTGGCTTAGTGGATTGAGCACTGGACTGAGAATCCAAAGGCTACCAGTTCAATTCCCAGTCAGGGCACATGCCTGGGTTGTGGGCCAAGTCCCCAGTAGGGTGCGTGCAAGAGGCAACCACACATTGATGTTTCTCTCCCCCCGCTCTCTCTCCCTTCCCCTCTCTCTAAAATTAAATAAATAAAATCATTTAAAAAAGAAAAATTTAAGGGAAAATAGGTCAGTGCCCTTGACTAAATAGGTATTGCATGTTTAAAAATTCTTGTGGCACACAGGTGGGCTACAACACACCAGCTGAAAATTGCTGTGCTAGAGTCATTGTGGTGGTGGTAAAGAAACCTCTTTATTACCTCAGACCGCCATTAAAAACCATGCCTTGAACACCAAGAATGTATAGAGAGAGATGGAAGTTTTTTTTTTAAACTAAGCAAAGGGAACAAAAAAAGAAAGGAGATAAGCATGAAGGGCAAGACTCTGTCATTCAGGGGGTCTATTGTCTCTGCAAAAACAAGCCTGGAAATAAGGTACCTAGGAATACACTTAACTAATGATATAAAAGACCTGTACTTGGAAAACTATAGGACATTAAATAAATAAATGGAAGTAGACACAAACAAGTGGAAACATATACTGTGTCCATGGATTGGAAGAAACAACATTATTAAAATGTCCACACTACCCAAAACAATCTATATATTCAACACAATTCCTATTAAAGAACCAATAGCATGTTTCTCAGATCTAGAATAATCCAAAACTTCAGAACCAAAAAGAGCCAAAATAGCCTCAATAATCTCAAGAAAAAGGAACAAAGCTGGAGGGATCACAGTACCTGCTATAAAACTATACCACAAAGGCATTGTAATCAAAATAGCCAGGTACTGGCACAAGAATAGGCATATGAATGACTGGAACAGAACAGAGAGCCCGGAAATCAACCCACACCTTTATGATCAATTAATATTTAACAAAAGAGTCAAGAGCATATGGTGAGGTAAAAACAGTTTCTTCAATAAATGGTGTTGGGAAAACTGGACTGATATATGCAAAAAAGTGAAAATAGACCACCAACTTACACATATATAAAAATAAACTCAAAATGGATAAAGACTAAATGTGAGCCACAAAACCATAAAAATCCTAGAAGAAAACATAGACAGTAAAATCTTGGACACCTCACAATATTTTTGCAGATGTGGCTCCTAGAACGAGGGAAACAAAGGGAAAGTAAAAGAATGGGACTATAGCAAATGAAAAAGTTTCTGCACAACAAAAGAAACCATCAACAAAATGAAAATGGAACCCACTGTATGGGAGAACATATTTACCAATGATACATCTGATAAAAGGTTAATTTCCAAAATATATAAAGAATACACAACTCAACACCAGGGAGACAAACAATCCAATTAAGGAAAATGGACAAAGATCTAAAGAGACACTTCTCCAAAGAGGACATACAAATGGCCAATAGACATATAAAAAATGCTTAATGTCCCTAATCATCAGAGAAATGCAAATTAAAACCACAATGAACCATCACCTTACACTTGCCAGATTGGCTACCATCAATAAACTAACAAACAACAAGAGCTGGTGAGGACTGTTGGTAGGAATGCTGATTGATGCAGCCACCGTGGAAAACACTGTGGAGTTTCCTCAAAAACACTAAAAATAGAACTGTCTTTTGTCCTAGTGATTCTACTTTTGGGAATAGATCCTAAGAATCCTGAAACACCAGTCAGAAAGGATATATGCAGCCCTATATTCACTGCAGTGTTATTTACGATTGCCAAGACTTAGAAGCAGCCCAAGTGCCTATCAGTAGATGAGTGGATAAAAAAAGCTGTAGTACAGTTACACAATAGAATATCACATGGTTATAAAAAAAAAAAAGGAACTCCTATCTTCTGTGACAGCATGGATGGACCTGGAGATTATTATGCTAAGTGAAATAAACCAGTCAGATGAAGACAAATACTATATGATTACTTATAAGGAATCTAATGAACAAAATAAACCAGAGGCATGGATACAGGGAAGAGATGGACAGATCTCAGATGGGAGGGGCTGGGAAGGACTGGAAGAGATTGGCCAAAGAACATCCATGCATGTATGCATAGCCCAGGGACACAGACAACAACGTGGTGAAGGCCAGGGGCACTGGGACTGGGTAGAGGAGGGAAAAGGGGTATATCTGTAATAGTGTCAACAACAACAAAAATAAAATTAAATTTAAAAAAAAGAATAGAACCCACTTTAAAAGAATAATAAGCCTGGATACCTGACTCAGAGAAGAGGTTAGAAAACCAGTGACGAAAGAGCCATCTGTTATGTCAATGATTAAGAATACAGAACTCCTCAAAATAGGTTGATCATTATTCATCATTTATCCTGAAACATGACCTGGCCAGATATTGTACTAAACTGGTTAGGACACACATATTTCTTAGGAATTACCACAGGGGAGAGAAGCACAGCCAATATCCACTCCCCTTCTCGGGCAATTACTTTTCCTAGCCCATGAATCAGCTTCCTGTTCAGCAGTCAGCCTCCCTCTTCCCTGGCCCACCAGAAACACTGTCATCCTAGACCTCTGCTAGGGAATCAAAAGCAGCTTCTAAAGAAACACCTAATTTATAACTCTTCAGCCTGGGAGGCCTGTATAAACAGGGAGCATCTCCTAGCTGGTTTAGTCTCGGGGAACTGGGTTCCGGAAGGAGAAATGACCAGGCAAGGCCTATCAAAACCTCTCAGACTGCAGAGGGTCAGAGAGTGGGCCTTTGGTAGCTTGAGAATATCTGCAGCCACCTTGAAGCTGTTTGTGTTATTTGCATGTTAAATCAATAAATGTAAGGAAACCTACAAGAGAAAAGCTTCAAAGATAAAGCCCAGGAAGGAACTACCCTACCCAAAAGGCTAAGTAAGAGAAAAATGAATGAGGCAGGACCAGAAAGGTGGAGTTTGGAGCTTCATTTTAACTGCTCACAAATATTATTTCATTGGAATCTGAGTGTTCAAAAACTAACAGAGGAAAGAAAGGGCATGAGAGAGATGAAAGCCAAATGAACCGGAGTGCATCCACATCCTTCTCCTTTGTTCTCTCTACCAAATGAACAGGAGAGGGGATAATTTAGTGCCTCCATTTAACCATCACAATAAACTTTAACTCGAACAGTGTTTACTGTAAAATATGTAGGCAGTAACTAAAGTTGACATTGACTTTGGCTGAATTTCTTAACAATTCTCTACTCTTCTTTGATGAGCTTCCTTCTTGAAGAAAGCCCACTTCTCTACTCAACAAAATTCATTCCCCAATAAATTCAATAATTAAAAAAAACAAAAAAAGGAAACTTCATCCCTTTCTACTCTCAAATACTTCTCAGAAGCTTGCAAAAATATATTTTGGACCTAAAAAAGATATTTTTAATTGAACATAACAAACAAATCAATATTCTAAAAAGGAAGATATGATATGGGATAAATTTTAGCTCTATAAGAATTACATACATATATAAAAATATGCACTCATTATAGTAAAAAGTCCTCAACTGTATGTTTACTTTTTAAAAGATTAATTCTTATAAAAAATTTAAAAGCCATAGGACAGAATACAAGCATTAAAACATTTTTAAAATTAATTAATTAATTTTTAGAGAGAGAGGAAGAGAGAGAGAAACAGAGGGAGAGAAACATCAATGTTGCCTCTCACATGCCCCTCCACCAGGGACCCAGCTGCAACCCAGGCATGTGCCCTGACTGGGAATTGAACCAGGGACACTCTGGTTTGCAGGTCGGCACTCAATCCACTGAGCCACACCAGCCAGGCCTAATTAAAACATTTTTTAATATGAGGAAAGAATAAATAGTATGAAAGAATTAATTAAATACTCTGCTATTCTTCATTGTATGATCCTTTGTAAAAAAAATACTCATGCACATGAGAGCTATGAAGTTATAACCTGAAACAAAGTATCAAAATTATCAGGTATAGAGGCAGAAAAATCTTCCTATAAATTATTTATTGACACTTCCTGCCAAATGGAACTTTACAAACAATCCCTCAAGAATCTTAAATCTTGACGAAACACCCTCAAATTCAGAATCTGCTGACTGGTAGTAGCGAGCTTCTTAGGGGAGTGGTCAGAGGATATTTCAGCCAGGTGGGAACACGCAGGCAGCCACACGTGCTGCAGGCCGCCCAGGAGCCCGCCGGTTCCTGAGAGATAACATCGAACTCCAGGCTGAATTCATTGTCTTCAGCTACGTGGCTGCCTTCAGATTTCTGTGGTTTAACCAAGCGGTATTTGTGTCAGCCAGCTCCCTGCCTTGAGTGTTTTCTTGTACAGTATACTCTTCTGGGGTCTTTGGGAAATAAAACAATATTTCCCACAGCTGTCAAAAACATTGTAGAGCAGCTCTATTTGAGAAAGAACTTTAATTTCTTTTTCTTGTGTCATAAGAAATCTAGAATTGAGGTTTTAGCTTGGCCTGGTAAGGGAAGATGGCATCCATATTATAAACTTGGGTGAAGATCGTAGGCAGAGTCTCTGAAGGTGTTCCCAAGATGAAAACGAGCAAGCCATATTTTGTGTCTAGTTGTATATTTACCTTTGGGGCTCTTATCATTTTCACATCAATAAGCCTTTAAGTAAAAGTCTTCTTTAAATATCAAGTCTTTTTTCAATTATGCTAAAAAAAAAGTTCTGAAAGAATAAAAGAATAATGTCCCCAGAGGCCAGGACAGTGTTGATAGCAGGAAAAGTGGGGAGTCCCCAAGGGAAAAGTGTAGTCAGAGGGTTAGAGCTGGGAATACAAATTTCTATTCCCCTTCTTCATAGTCTTTATCCATGGTCGTGTTTCCAGGGTTTGATTTTACTGGGTGTAGCAGTGGTGTTCCTTATTGCTTTTATTTAGTGTCAAACACTCTACTAGATCCTTGAAACATAAATAAGACTTAGTCATTGCTTCAAGGGGGTTCAAGTTACTTTGGCTAATTTAACTTACCTTTTTTTTTAAATTTATTTATTTATTTACTTATTTACTTATTTATTTTTATTGTTGTTCAAGTACAGTAGTCTCCATTTTCACCCCACCATGCCTCCCCCCATCCATCTTTGCCTCCCACCCTGGAACCCACACCTTTTGGCTTTGTCTACGAGTCCCTTATACATGCTCCTTAATGGCCCTTCCCCCTGTTTCCCCCATAATCCCTCTCCCTCCTCCTCTCTGGATACTGCCAGTTTGTTCTTTATTTCAATGTCTCTGGTTGTTTCTTGCTTGATGGAACTGGAGAGCATTATGCTAAGTGAAATAAGCCAGGTGGTGAAAGACAAATACCATGTGACCTCACCTATAAGTGGAACCTAATCAACAAAACAAACAAGCAAGCAAGCAAATGACTTACCTTTTTTAATCTAGGAAATTTTGGCTTGACAGATATTTGCCATGAGGCTGTGTCAAAATACAAACTGATTATTTGAAAGCAGCAGTAATACAATAAAACCTAACCTAGTCTCTGGTCCTTTTTCTACTCCTTACTCCTACCTACTCATGGATGAGAACTCAGATGGTGCCAACAATAGGAGGAAAAAGTCTCAGTTTTAATTTTAAAAGCTCAAAATGTAATAGCTAATTTTTAAGGCCATGTAAAAGTGACTATTTCAGTGTGACTACATCTAAATGCTTCCATGGAATCCTCCTAGCCTCCTAAGATTCACAGGTTTCAGAAGCAGTAAGCAGCTTCCAACAGAGTCATTGGATTATCCAGGAGAGATTATTCAGAGCTGTGGTTTCCAGCTAGTGGAGGTGCAGGGCAGTTGCCTGCTTTTGCACATGTTTATTGTTGAAAAAGTTAATGGAGAATCAACATTAGATGTAGAGCAACCTTGGAGAAGAAAGGCGTCACCTGTGATTTCTGTAGCTTGATTGATCAGAATCCTGAGTGAGGCCAACAACTGGCTAATTGACTTGGTTGATCATTCTTTGAGGGTTACTATTTGGCCAAATGGCTGTGTGCACTTGTGATTTGAGAAGCTAAAATGGATTTGCCCTTTTTCAAACCTATAACATCAAGCCATGCCCTCTGGCCACCCTGGATTATAATCAACTACTTTGGCAGTTTTTTTCAACTGAGTGAAATCTGTGTCCCTGCCACACACCTCATCTTCCCAAAGCAGCATTCCCCGAAGTATGTGCTACAGAACACTAGTGTCTGGGGTTGTAGAATGCATTCCATGAAAAACAGCTTTCCTGGTCAAATAAACATGGCAGGGCTTTCTCTAAACAATGTGGAATGGATTTATTTACTCCAGGATTTTTCATAACCCCAAATAAAGGAGTGAGAGAAGTGCATTAGCTTTCAGACTTATTAGAGTCTTAACTCTATCTCTTTCTAATTTTGACCTTGAGGAAGCTATTTAATCATTCCAAAGTTTAATATATTCATCTGTAAGAGTTATAATACAAATACCCACATCAGAAAATCAGTCAGTGGATTAAACAAAAGAAAACACCTGAAGTGGTTATATTTCTATTTCTTTTGGGATGTAATTCATCTTATGATATTTCTACTTCACCATGCAACTTGGACTATGTCTTTGTCATGCCAAAAGGTGCAGATTCAATTTTAATGTACAAACAAAGAAGAACTGTTGCTGATAGATTTTAATTCTACTTAATCATTGTTTATTAGATACCCCACTGGAAATCATACAGCAAATCTCTGCAAATTGGCTGACCAATTCACGTCCCCTTTCTAGGTGACCTTAGTGTTATCCTATACTGGCCATTGATTTTTCTATTGGAATTCAATCAACCTCTAAATGGCCCTGCACTAATGATACCAATAGATTTTACAATAGAGTCGGAAAGGTATACTTCCTAGACACAATGTACGCTCTTGCTGAAGAGCTAAATCTCATCAGAGGCACTGTCCTTTGTTCTCATATTACAGTGAGTTGAGTTGCCTGGTTTGCATCTCAAGAGTCATCAGGATATCTGAGCTCTGAATTTCCAGCCACACCATCCATCTTCATCAAGGTGCAATAAATGTGTGCAGAGGTCACTATCTTGGAGATGGTTCAAGTGTTAGTTTCACCACAAAATGAACTCAAAGTAAGTCATACTTTTGCTGTTCAGAATCTTTCAAAGGAGATTACATTTCATGGATAGAGGGGGCTCTAAAAATTCTTCGTCTAATGCTTTGTAAGCATGCTTTTTGGGAAGAAATGAGAATTATAGCTGTAGGTAAGAAAATAGTGATATGCTATGGTTTACCTCATCTCCCTCTCTTTAAAAATGAGTGGCATTACTTTTTTAAGGTTACCAGAGGCAGGTTCTGAAGGATGGCAGTGTGTATGCTTATCTTTCTGCATGAGAGACTGTATTTGGATATGAAACATTTGTAAGAGCTAAATAAATATTGTTTGTTGTTTTCTTTTAGACATATATGATACCAAAGGTAGAGAATTCCAAACACCTTTAACACAAACAGCTTTTAATAAAGGTTTGCAGGGAGACCGTGGTCTCTGTATGGCAGGGTGAGTTTCTAAGCATGCAGTTTATTCCAGTCCACTAATATAAAAGTAGTTATTGAGTACACACTATGTGCCAAATTTATATTCCAAGGTCCAAAAAGTAGCACAAAGACCTCTGTCCTCAGAAGTTTACTCAGACCTGGAGATTAAATAATAAAAGGCAAACAAAAAGCAACAGATAAAGGCATGGCACACACTGTGAGTGCTGCAGGAATTCAGAGAAGAAAAAATGTTAGTGAGCTGTGAATAGGCAAGATGGCTTTCCTGGAAGAAAAGAATTTGGTTGGGAACTTTGAACCGTGTAAGGCTGCATTGGCCAAGAAGAGGAGGAACAAGATTCCTAGAAGTGGAAAAGGAATGGCAAAGAAAAGAGTGAGTGAAGAACCTAATAAAACAATTGTGAATGAGATAAATTAATAAAATAATGATTATTGGGCAAGTCAACATGAAGAAGTTGAAAAAACTCTGAATCTATAATTTGGCCTTGAGGGATGGATCATGAGTGATTTTATATATATATTCTTTAAACAAGAAATGACAGTAGGAGAACAATGCAACAGGAAAATAAATTAGGTATTTTTTGTGCAGGAACTTTTCTTGAAGAGCAGGAAGGGAGATTAACTGGGATGATCTAAGGTTGAGGTAACTGAGGACTTAGATGAGAGTCGTAGCAAGGGGTGAGTAGAAGAGAAACAGAAACATTGAAAGTTCCTTGCTCTGTAACTGCAGAACCAACTCAGAATGGTCCTATCCTGTTTAACAAGATACTGAGTTGATTTTCAGAGGCAATAGACCAAAACTGAAAGTCCTGCAGCCAAAGCATGTGCAGAGGAGAGAACTTTGACCTCCAGCTTCACTGGGCACCAAAGCCTGCTCCCAGCCCCATGTCCCTGCTTTCTTCTACAGAACCAAAGGCCTGGGAAATTCCAGAACTTGAACACCAGAACCTTTTCTGTAGTGAAGGGCTTATTGCCCAGGAAGATTCAGTGCTGAAACCCTTACCATAGTGGCCAAGTTCCAAGGTCCCCCAATTAAAACTTGCCCATCAGTGTTTCTTCATACATGTCCACCTTAAACTCTTCAAAACCCTTAACCTAGTTCAGTGAGTACAACGTACCTGAGGCTACCAAAATGTACCATTCACTCTCCTATCTTCTTGCTTGGAACCTTCCTATCAATAAACCTTTCCTTACTCTAACCTCCCAGGTTTTGGGTTTTGGCTTTTTGAAGAATCAGGCACATGAATTTGGGTTTGGTAACAGTCCTATGAAGGTAATCCTAAAACATCCAATAGGCAGCTAGAAGCAGGGAATCATGTTCAAATTCAGTGGCTATGTTATGGTTTGAATGTTTGTATCCCCTCAAATTCCTAATTCCCAATGTGATGGTACATTGAGGGGAGGCCTTTAAGAGATGATTTGGTGGTGAAAGCAAAGTCCTCATAGATGGAATTAGTGCCTTAAAAGAGATCCAGGAAAGAGAGCTCCCTCCTCCCTTTTGCCCTGTGATGTTACAGCGAGAAAACAACCAACAGAGAGGTAGCTGACTCTTACCAGACACTGAATCTATATGCATTGTGACCTTGGACTTCCCAGCCTCCAGAACTATGAGAAATACATTTTTGTTCTTTATAAGCACCTACTTTACGGTATTTTGTCATGGCTCTTTGAATGAACTAAGACAGGCAGGAAATGGAGTTAGACAACATCCACAAAGAAGTGGTATTTTGAACCACATGAGAAATGCTCTCATTGAGGAAATGAGTAAGTTTTAGAGAAAGCCTAAGATGAGAAAAAAGAGAAACTAAATAAATACAACATTGGATATTGAGGTATGTTTAGAATTATATTCAGAACCTATTGTGCACTCAAAAAACACAAGCTGTTATTATTATTGTTGTTGTTGCTGTTGTTATTATTAATATTTGAGAATGAATCCTAGGGAGAATTAAATTATGGTCATCCAGTGAAGGAGAGAAGTTAAAGTGAGGAGATCTCCAGTGCCTTGTGTTGGAAAGAAGATGAGGGTATGTGGATAAAGACTGCAACACCATTCCATTCCAGTGGGAGTGATTAGTGACTGAAGTGCCTGGTCTTTGTAATTCTTGCCTCTAGTTGAGACTCCTTTGAAATTTAGGAGCAAGACTATGTAATGCTCACTTAGCTACCTGTACTGTGAATGACATGTGATTTGTTCACCATCACCAAAAATACCTCTTCAACAGTTATTGCACCTGCTACAGCTGAAAGAGAGAATCAGGGTTCTTAAAATAAATGCAACTGGCAAGCAATTTTAACATAGGGGAAAATAGGAAACAATGAATTAATAAAATACAGTTCCCTGTGATGATTTTTAATGAAGCCAACCACCAAATACTGGCTTCCCTTGTGTTAGAAAATGAATAGCTAAACACTTCTGCAATGGCCCGAAGGCCTGGCTAGAGAGAATAAATAAATTATTGACACATGAGGAGTAGACAATTCTCCATCCACTGCTGAGCTTTTCATTCTTTGTGGAGCAGATGGTCTAAATAAAGCATCCAAAAATAACAGGTGGGTTTTATTGCATTAAGCCACTGAAAACACTAAGCTTCTACAGTTTAAATCATGTTTAAAATATTAAGCCTTAAAACCACCTTTGAAAATAATCTTTTTGATTTATAAACACCTTTGTCCATTTTAAATGATATCAAAACACAAGGGCACATGTAAGCATGATCACATATTTAGGGACAACCCAGGAGAGAAAGACTGGAACAAAGAGCTGCTCTTTATGGAAATGGTTTAACACAGTGTTGTTAAGCCGTGTTGATGGACTCTAACTGATATGGATAACATCAACTCTCTTGGGACCAAACAAACCTTGGGTCTAAGTCATTGCTGCCATAAATATAGCTATCTCACATCTCCATCTACCATATGGAAGGCCGCTTACAAAGAACTCAAATACATTATGTATCCTATAAATTGGCCAATGCATAAATCCAGTTCCAGAAGTCAAATGGCAGTCCAATAACATCATACTACATCCCCCTGTGTATTTGTTTTGTAATATATGTTTTCATAAGTCAGGTAGGAAGAGATAAGGTTGAATATAATACTTGGATCATCAAGGGATGAAATGTTTAGCTTTATTGAGAGATTATTGCTTTTTTATAGTATGCTTTACTAATTACATGCATTTGATGGCTAGAGTTTTAAAAGTGAAAGTTATGTCCCTTACCTCCATTCCCCAAACTCCTTTAGCATTTACGAGTAACCTTCAGAATCTGTGCATGTACATCAACAGTTGAAAAAAATGCTCAAACCATTAAAGCTACAATGAATTTTAAGAATCTGGTACATTTATAAAACATATTCATCCTTTTTGAATAATTAAAAAGCATAGGCCCCTTTCTGAGTATGAAGCACAAATTATAAAAAATGAGATCATATCTCTATTTAATGCTTGCAAATTGCTTTAAAAAAATTCAACACTGCATCATGGACCTCTTTAATTGCCATACATGAAGATTTACTCCATATTATTTAATGGATATGCCCTTTCTTTAGGTGTATTCTAGTTTATTTAATTATTCCCAAAGGGATGGGTCTTTGTTACTTCCAATTGTCACCAAAATAAAGTTGTAACTGACACTCTTACTGATGTATTCTTACTTGTGCACTCATACAGGCACTTCTACAGTGGTTATTACTAGAGACCAACTCAACAGATCAAAGGTTTTGTGGATTTTTCTTGTCAATACCTTTTGGAATACCTATTTTCAAAACTTCCTCAATTTCCTTGTACTTTCAGTAAGGCATGCTATGTTTTTCTCTTTAAATCTAAAGTATTTATTTATTTAGGAAACTATCATGTCTTTTATTCTTTCATCTGAGAGTTGGTTACATTTGGGAATAAGTTAAGAGTTATATACTGTTGTTGATTGCATATGAGAAAGGGAAGGAAATTCGGTAAAATATAGAAAAGAGTTTAAGCCATCAGCTGAGAGTTCTGGTAGTGTCGGCACTGCTACTAAGATACAATAATAAGCAGTAGTTGTGGTGTATCTTACATTGACAAATTGCTTGATGAATGTGCCTCTTGGGCTTTGATTATCGAATAAAATCTATCTCATGTAAGTTTAATGCAAATATAGATGCTTGCAAAAGATGTAGGGGGTGGGTTTGTGGTGGTGGTTTATTTGCTTAAGAGAAGATTTTTGACTGACAGCAATAAGAAAAGGTGTGGCAACTGGGTATCATGGTAGTTGGAATGAGGCCATCTGAACAGGAAGAAACGCAGAAATGAGAAAGATAAAGCATTCAATCCTTGAAGAAGATTCTAAACAACTGGAAAATAAAAAGACAGCTTTCTTATGTAAAGAATACACAGGAGGTAACTGTTTATGAAGGTCAAAATGCAACCTTGGGATTTGCCACCTGAGAATCAAAAGATTATATATGAAAACAAACTCAGGTGAAAGCCACCATGAGGAAGGTCTGAGCGGGACCAGGCTCGCATAAGGAGACAAAGAAAATCTGGAACTCAAAAGATTTCATTTGCTTAGTGCTTTTTCTGACCCTTCCGGACTATGAAGAGCAGTTGCAATTCACTTATTTTTGTAAAGGCTTTGGAACAAGTGAACTAAGTGCAGGTGGGACAGGCAGGATTGTCCTCCAGCAGTGGGCAGTGGAGGCCAAGAAAGATCACGTTACTCATCTACACAGAGAAAAAAACAGACAATGGTACACCCCTCTGACTCATTGAACTGATTTTCTTTTAGCTGGGATCACACTGTCCTCAGCTGAGTTGAGCCCTTAGAAAACATTTTTCTCTAATAATATTAGCACAAAGGTTAGAGAGAGGATACTGAGTATTGTTGGTTTATGTCTTCCTAGTCTTGACTGAGGTTTTGATAGCTTTTCAGGACCACGCATTCACTTATACATATGTATCCCAATCTAAACATATAAATGACTGAGGAGAGAACTAAGAGGTCCTTTGATCTTTCTCCCCATCAAAATAGCATCTCACCAATTTTTGCCTAACAGGGTTGGACCTGGTGCCACTAACTATTTTTGGTCAGTCAAGACGACTGCATTCTCAAGAATTTTATGATGTACCATTGTGTTATTCCCATGTTTACACTTTCCCCAAATGTTCAAGAAAATAAATGTGGCCGGGAAGACAGGAAGTAAGAAGAGTATGGAACCTTGCAAAGGCAGCTGTAGTTTCTCCATATCAGTTTCTTCATTCCCCATGTCCATGACTGTCTTCTTACCACCAGGAGGCCAGCTTCGGTTTCTAATAGATATTTGTGTGTGAGTCTTGAGGTGTGTACATTTTATGCACCTGTGCCTCTAGTACCAGAGTCTCCACAGCACACTCATGCTTCCCACTGGCTGCTCAAATGTTTGTCATTTCCTTTCTGTATCACATTTTTACTACCTTAAAATTCTTGTATAGCAATCATTCTTCTCACTGTGGCTTTCTTCCTTCTCTCCTTTCCTTCCTCCTTGATCTTTTTTAAGGTGGTTAAGTTCATGTACTCTGGTAAATTAACCTGGGTTCAAATCTTGTCTCCATCTATTGAGTAATTGCCTAATCTTAGGCATTTACCTTTCTGAGCCTTACTGCCCTAATGGAGAAGGGTCATTAGTGGTGCATTTTGAGTGAGAATTAGATGTAGTAATTCATATCAAGTGATTGGCATAGTGTTTGACACTAATATGCATCCAGATATCATTTGTTATTGTAGTTAATATTAAGCACCTACTGTTTCCCAGGCACCATGTGAGATACTGAAAATACAAAGTTAAATAGGATGTGGTTCCTGGAGAAACTAGTAATCTAGGCAGTATTTGCAGCTCAATTTTATTCCTGTTGTTGGTGAAAACTCCTGGCAAAGCATTTGGCTACTTTTTTCTCCCTTTGAGCAAGAAGAGAACCCCTCAAGTGAGATACTTATATCTCAACCCTCTGAACTTTTCCAAGGTGCAGAGTGGTCAAAACCAGCCTAGTCTTTCAGACACACAGTAAAGTTGTTGATTTCAACACTCCATATTTCTCTTTTCAATGTGGGCAAAAAAAGAGGTTTTTTTCAACCATATTTATAGGGCCTTACCATGTGGCCACATCTCTGGTATCAGGGCAAGTGGTTCCATCTTCTAACTCTCTGGGTGAAGGTGGTGGAAGAATTGGGAAAATAGTTCTGTGTTCTTAGTTACTCTAATCAGTCTGTTCTAAGAACTTGGTCATTACTAGGCAAAGAAAGCCACTCCAACTGGGTGGGTGTCTATAAAGCCTTCATAACACAGAAGCAGTGTAAAACTTTGGACTTCAACTTTTATGTAAGTCTTTAGGTCTTAGCTAGTTGAACAAAAGCTTTTTAAAATTCTGCTTTCATCTCCTAAAACGCACTGTGAATAATGAAAAAGAGAAAAATACAAGAGTAAAAAGTCTTCATCTCTAATGAAACAAGGAAGTTTTTACAACCTTGAAGTATACACATACCTACTAAATACTGCAACAACTATGCTGACATCACAAAAGCATTTAACTCATTAGGTCTCAAAGAAATTGCAAACAGCAAGAAAACTCTTGAAAAAATCTCACAGGAAGATTGAGCTACCACAACTCATAAAAGAAAAAACTAAACCAAGATAAAGCTCAAAGTCACATTAGAAATAATAATAATAATAAATGGAAAAAATTATTGTTTGTAAGTTGATAGATATGGAAGAAAAGGAAATCAGTATACCCATAATTGCTGAAGAAGAGGATGGGAAACATGGAACAGTTGAAATAATAAAACAATATCATCCATTAAAAAAAACGGTAATAAGAAAAAACTTGAATCTTCAAATTTAAAGGGCACATTCCATCTTGGAAAAATTCAGACAGTATCATCCGACACATTTTGTAAAAGTTGCTGTCTTTTAACAATTCATGAAAAAATTTGAGTCTGTGAAAAGAAAGACAAATAGTATGCAAGAGGTAAAACTTGGGTTGGCCACCAGTGTCTCGAAGGTAACATTCAATCCTGAGGAGAGTGGACGATACCAACAGAGTTCTGAGAGAGCGACCCAATAGTCAACACTGTCCATGTGTCTTTGGGCAGAAAGCAAAGTACACTTCCTTGAAGTTAGCAACTCTATTAACAATTTAAGGACCAAAACAACCTTGAGCAGAGTAAATACTAGGCAGACAAGTTATGAAGCAAATACAAACTCAGATATGAAGAAAACATGATAAAAGGACAGATGGTAAATATTGAATCAATTTAAATACAGAATGTGGGAATTATGGTTTCAAATAAAAATAAAAATAGCTACTATTTAATATAGAAACATGAAATTTTATAAAAGCTTTACATTGAAATGTAAAAAAAATGAAGACTGGATGCCTCTTAAAGACACCGTTATTTTCGTTTTACTTTAGTTTTTTTCTGTATCTAAGTTCCATAATTTTTATTTAAATAGTAAATACAACATGATAATACTCTATTTTTACTCTATTACCAATTGAGCTCTCTATAAGGAAATGTATAAAACTGTGCTCACGAAATAGTAACTAGAGTAATGTGGGGGTGGTAAAAATTGGTATGATTTTAAAAAATTATCTTTATTTGTTCCTTTGTAAATGGCCTGATTACTTTATAAATGAGCATGTATTAATTTTACATAAAAAGCACTTATTTAGCTTCCATTCTAATAAGGTGGAAGAGCAAGCGAAAAAGGGAATGAAATAAAGCAATAACTGTTTGCACTTTTTCTAGAATATAATAATGCAACCAGTGACTTCAAAATCAATTAATGATTGGTCACAAAATCATACTGTTCTGTCTATTTTTGTGTGTTTGAAATTTTCTTTAATACAAATTTTAAAAGTCACAGTTTATAAGTTATTTTTTAAAGGTCAAATTTTTGGCATACATATAGTCCCAGAATACTATAATATTGTGCTGAAATTTTACAATGAAAATATGATGTCCTTTTCTCCTGTTTTGATGGACTGTTTCCCAAGTTAATTTAAAAAATATGAGAGTCAATCAAAGATGAAGTACTCATATATTATTTGTATAGCTTTACAACTGCAGAGGTAAATTTGTGTACATATATTTTTAACCAGAGAAGCTGAATTGCACAAACTTTCTTTATTGCTTTCATTTTTCAGAATTATTTTTCATTTGATTTAAACTAGAATAATTTAATGACAATGTAACAAGGGAAGTAAAATTATGATGGCTGAGATAGAACAGGCAGGTGGATTTTGATGAAGTATCTCTAGCTAAAACTACATTATAAAATTCAGATGACTCTTTGTTTTGGTTGAATTATTAACCATTTGTTTGCTTTTCATGAGCAAAGTATTTCATTGTTATATTATAGGATTTTAGCAATAACCAACTACTTCTTTTGAGGGGGGGAAGAGAAAGAGGAGAAAAGAGGCAATTAAGATAATTATTTCTGTTTCTGTTTTCAAAACTATTTAAAGCTCATTCAGTGTCTTTCATTAACAAATCCAGTGTCACAAATATAAGACAAGAGGGAATAACTTAATATAAGCTTCTGAAACCATAATTATCATAGTCACAAAATGTTGAAGTATGGACTTTATTCTCCTGCCTCTCATTCTTTGCAGTCCCACAGTCAAAGTCAGGAATGTTGAAAATGACAACTGATGACCTTATTAGGTCTCTGAGTGGCCCAGAAAATGTAACTTCCGAGCAGAAGATGAAAAACTATTCTATCTGCTATCTACTCCAAAAGGTTTTATGAAGTGCTCACTGAGTCTCTGTCACCATCTAGGGCAGGGGCATCAAACTCGTTTTCATTGGGGGCCACATCAGCCTTGCTGTTGCCTTCAAAGGGCTGAATGTAATTTCAGGGCTGTATAAATATAACTACATAACTAGGGGCAAGGAGCTCAGCCCTGCCTCTGGGTAGAATCAAGGTGGAGGGCTGGATTTGGCCCTCGGGCCTTGTGTTTGCCATCTGTGCTGTAAGGTGGTATACTAATCTCTTTAAACTGATACAATTCCAAATTCCACAGAAGAGTGTTTTTTTTTTTTTTTTTTTTTTTTTTTAAATCTTGGAGACCATGGATCTATTGGTATTTGAATAAGTTTCAGGGGGTCTATGAAATTTCTACATTTCTATATAAATAATTTATTGAAAAGAAAATCCAGAAATTAAGAATAAATGCTCAAAGCAGCATTTTATCTAAATGATGCTTGATACAAAGAGATACAGATAGTAAAAATATCATATACTTACATTAAATATTAATTTTTGGAAATTCCCCATAAAAGAATGGGCTCAAAGGAAACTTTCTAATACACTAAAACAAAAAAAATACAGACTAGCTGTGTAAGTTTTACCAACTCTACATTCTAGATTCTTCGAACAAGAAGGCTCAGAAACATGACTTATTCTGTGAGACCACTCAACAATCACAAAAGTACAACCCTCCCTGGGCTGGTGGGCACATCCTCTGACTCTTCAGCTGTATGTACAGCCTTAGAAGGTAGAAGAGTAAACTTCATTTGAATGCCAGGCTAATCTTTTTTTAAATTTCTCCACAAATGAAATGAAATTAACATCTATAGAATAGAGTGGCACTATTATATTTTGGGTGAATTGCAGTAAAGCATTGTATGACCCATAGTCATAGTCATTGTATGACTATGTTTACTTCTCTCAGAACAATTATCTCTTAGAAGCCAAGAAAAGTAATGTATGTATCATCATTACTTAAAACTCTCTAAGTCATCTTTGGAAGTCACAGGTATGAGGAGAAGGTTAGAAAGCCCATCAGCTGGAGCTTTTGGAGTTTCTCCGACAGCCATCTCTTGGGCCCTATCTGAGAGCAACCTCTTATACGACCTCCTTTCTGAGTAGCGAATCACCAGGTAATGGTCTCCTGTTGACCTGTGCACTATCTAATAAAGACTTCATGATTTAATACTAAGGTTCCTAAACTTTCCTCATGAGTTGACATGTCAGAACTTCAAGCCTAACTATAAGAATGTTAAGTGTTGGGAAAGAAAAATGTTAGGGCAAAAAATAATGTGATCATGGGAAGCCACAAAGGGAAACTTGAAGTTATAGATTAATTCTTTTGAAAACACCAAACTCCATACTTCCATTTGTGCTCTTCAAGTACACATTCATTCATTACACTCATTCATTACATTCTCTGTTTTTTTATTGCTCACTTATAAGGGAGCATTAACTATAAAAAATGACACATCTCTTTTTCTTTTTTTCCCAAAAGTAAGCAAGATTTAGTAGGAACTGGGGGAGGGGGGTAAAGAAAAGAAAGTTAGTTAAGTTCTCCCCTGCCCCTAAATTTACTTTTCTTTCCCAGCCAAGGCAAGAATGCTGTCGTTTCCATCCCCTCTCTCCCCTGTCCCGCTTTTGGACTCTCTACCTTTTCTAAGAAAGTAACTGATGTTATGCTCCTGTCCTCATCCTCATCCAGAAACACAGGATACATTTCCACAGAGAACAATTTTCAGGTGGAAAGTGATGAAGTAGTCGGTCAAAATTATAATTTCTCCAGACAAGTTCTGACTACAATTGGCCTAACTGCTATTGTCCTAAATCAAATAATAGAATTAATTACTTTTCGTTACTGTTCTTCACTTTTCCACAGACATTACTATAAATTCGAAACCAACAGGGCTCCAATAATTCAGGCATTGTTCGATGCTAAGGCAGTCTGCGAGACACTGTGTTCAGCTTTCCATAAGCAGTAAATGTGGTTGCTCTCTTTTAATGCTCCCCAATTTATTAGGCTATAGATTACCATGTGAAACACACTTGTCAGTGCACAAACTTGCTATCACAAACCTGCCTGCAAGACTAACAGTATGAAGATACAGGCTTCATAGATCTCTGTGACGGAATTGTTCGTCTTTCCCACTCCTGACTAATGAAGAGACACTGGAAGGCGCCACACTGCTGATTTATAACCGAGCGCCCAACTTCTATGACGGTGAGTTCTCTACTGCAAAGGCACTTGGCTAACCAGGTTTTCTAAGTAAATTAACTATTTCACATTCAGAAAACAGCAGAATCTCTTTTCAACTCCCCTTTTTTATCCCTCCTTCCTTCCACCCCCTAACAATCCCCCAAAGTCCAACAGGATTACATTCCAAAATCACCATCTTGACAGTGTTGCAGTTTTGAATTTTTAAGAAATGTTTTTATAACTAGCAGAGAGGGTCCGGTTTAGGTCATATGGGAGTGGAGCATGATTGTTACATGGCATGTCCTCAGTTGGCAAATAATGTTTCAGCTCATAAAGCATCATCATCTCAGTATCAACTCAGTATTACCGCAACCATACTGGGAATCTGGAAGGTTAAGGTGCTCAAGGTCACGGCGGACCAAGTGGGCAGACCCCCGACACGGGTTTCTGCCTGGGAGACCTCACTCGGCGTCCTCTCACCCAATCATGTTGTGACTGCACAGCCATTTTGTTCCAAAGAGCAACTTTTTCAAACAAAAATAGAGAATTTTATGAAACCTATGTAGGAGATGATGACAGCATGTGATTTGAGCACTGCTGTGTGACAGTGTGACATAAACGCTCACTCATCTCTAAATCCCTCTTTGACTAGATTATAACAAATGCCTAATACTTTAACATAAGTAATACATTCCCTGGAGCAAAGACACTTATTTTTCAGTCAGAGCCCTGTTAAAATGCAAATATTCCAAAAAGGCAAAAATTCATATGATGAAGAGAGTCCATTTGTTAAATTTATTTTCAGGGCTAAGTGAGAAGAAATTGAACGCATGCAAGTGACTATTAAGTTTCGAGAAATTTGCTGTAAATGTGTCACGCTAATGGAGGCAGGCCTGAGCATTTTGGACAGTTGATATTTTTCAGATTAAGTCCTGGGAAGAGTGCAGCATGAATGTGGATCCCAGACCTTGGGCTTGACCATTTACTTAGTATTTTATTAATGAAGATGCTAGAAAAAGGACACGAGAAAAAGTGTGAAGGTTGTCCTCTCACGCGCTTTTGTTTCTACTATGCCAGACTACTCTTGCCCACCACGTTTTTCCATCATTCTTCCTATGTTCTTCTTGGCAATTCTGCTCTCCTGGTGAGAGGGTGAGCAACAGGGGCAGTTTAAGGAAATTAGAGGCTCAGGTCTAGTTTGGGCTGGAAGACACATGACCAATGACAGTCTGTTGGAAGGTGGCTGAGATGGAATTACCAGGCCGGGAATTCTTAATCCTTTGAGTTATAGACATATTTACATGTCTGATAACAGGAGTGGCTTCTCTCTCTAAAAAATGCTATAACATGACACAGAGTTTTAAGGAGAGTTTTGAAAAGATCATGAACTACATAGATACCTTGATATAACCTAGTAAGAGATCTACGGAGCGCACAGTAAAAACTCTGGTGTCCATGACTAATAATCGTAGGCACATAAGTGTTTTTATCATGACTGCCATGCTGCCAAACACCATGCCTGCATATAGGGTAGGTACTGAACAACTAATTTCTAAACACATAACCTGCAGTAATAGTAATATATTAGCAAGGGAAAATATTAAACTACTGATTTATATAAAAACATGAATTAATCTCAAAAAAGTTGATGAGGTCAGTAGACAAGTTTCTCTGCATTTTTTCAATGTTTCTGCATGGTTTAGTCACTCTGAGTCCAGGGTTCTCTTCGCAAACATGTCTTAGAAGCCAGAGACAGTATCTCCCAAAAGACTGAATTTCCAGAGACGGTCAAGTAAATAGTGTCTCCTTGTACTCTTACAGAGACATCTGCTTACAGTCCAGAGCGGTAGCCTTAGTCTCCCCCTTTCTGGGAGAACATTGTTTACAGTGTAGGGTAAAAGTCTTTTTCTCTTGTCAGGAGAATGACAGATGTGCCTGTGCCCTATATAAGTTTCAAGTCTCATCATTTTAGGGCTCTTCTCTTGTGAGGCAAACCCAATGCATGTGCAGATAAACATCTGACCCTCATTCTGTCACCTTTTTGGGATTGGGACATGGGGAGCAGGTGCTGAGATGCTGCTCTGGCTGCTTTTTCCTGTAAGTAATAAAGCACCTGTGTCTATGACCCAGGTCTTGGTTCACGCCCACACACACACTCACAAACACAAACACAAGTTAACGAGCTAACTGGTTGTCTCACAAATGCAGTAAGCACAGTCCTCTCAAAGTTTCAGACTTAACATGAAAGAAGCCATAGATTAATAGAGGGAATTTTGTTTGATTTCATTTATATGGCATTCAGAAAAAGACACAATGAATCTTCAGTATAGAAGTCAGTGTTGTGTTTTCTTCTGGGGTGTTTTAACTAAAAAGGAAACTGAGAGCGTCTTCTGGAATGTTGAAAGTAATCTATATATTGCTTTGGATGGTGGTTGCATGGAGATACTGAGAAAGAAATAGATATTTAGTTGTCACGTCATATTTGTGTAATTATGAAATTATGCTATACATCAGTAAAATGTTTCACAAGGGAAAGACCAATAGTAAAATGCACTTTGCTTTTCAACAATAAGGAAATATGTCTATAAAGAGGCGTTCATTCCCAAAAAAACTTTGATGGGGTACTTGACCCAATTTATAGGGCCTATTCTCACTGTTAAATAGAATCAGAGTGGACTGGATATCACTTGGTTAACTATTCTTGCTACCACAGCTAGGGAATCTGAAAGGTTTGTATGACAGTTAATTCCACCTGTAAACTTGGCTGGGTTATGAGATGCTCACGTTTGGTCAAATGTTTTTTTGTGTGTATATGTGAGTGTGTTTTGGGATGAGATTAACATTTAAATCATTGGACTGTGAGTAAAGCAGATCACTCTCCACAATGTGGATAGGGCTCATAGGGCCTGAATAGAATAAAAAGGCTTCCCAAAAGCAAGAGAAAATTCTGCAGTAGACAGTATTGTTTTAAAACTTCATCTGCAAAAGTAGGCTTACCTGGTGCTAGGGCAGACAGCTTTCAGATTCGAATTGAACATCAGCTCTCCTGGGTGTCCAGCCTGCTAGTTCTAGTCCACTTTGCAGATTTTGAACTTTCCATACTCCATAATAATGTAAGCCAATTTTCTGTCTCTCTCTCTCTTTCTATATCTATATCTATATCTATATCTATATCTATATCTATATCTATATATATATATATTGAATATATATATCCTATTGGTTCTGTTTCTCTGGAAAACCCTGACTCATACAGCTTGTTAACCCCAAAACTTCTAGGTCATCATCACTGCCCCCGATTCCATGGTCTTGCCTGCAGTGTCGTTACCCTTCCCGAATACAGCAGAAAACCACTGCTCAGTCCTTGTTACAGCCTACTCAAAGTCCTTTTTATTCCTTCCGGTTTATTATTTCTACTTACATGGAGTTCCTACTGAAATTATAGGTGTGCTTAGATAAAATCATGAAACTGTTATGCTGAGAATGTCATGTGAGTGGGGACTAAGAAGAGTCAGAATCTGGGATATCATCAAAGTGAATTACAATTTATTTAGAAATCAATATTGTAATAGAGCCTTTAAACCAGTTCATGTCTAATTCTCCCCTCTTCCTTCTGTATGGTGTTGTACTCTTCATTGTTCTCCTGCTAGATATCTTACGTCCACTGAACATATGGCAAGATAGAGAATAATTTAGCAGTGGTTGAGGGTTGCCACATATAGTTCTGGCTTCCTGATTTTCATGACCCTTTTATAACCACTGACCTAATGTTTTTAGAAGGTATAAAATTCAGAATACATGTATTTTATACAACTATCATATCCAGCAATAGCTATTAAATTTTACAGTTGATCCTAACTGGTACAGTTTAAAATGCACAGACTGATGTATCCTCAGTGTTTACTTTTTCTCTTGAGTGATTTTTATACAGCTTTATAACAACCACTGTTCCCATCAAAACAACTTTTACTAACTATTTTGTTTCCAGACTTCTATGTAACTCTATCATACACCTTTTAAAAGGAAATTAACAATGTTTAGGTGACAATATAAGAGCAGTGGTGATGGCTGCCGACATTTGCAGGAATAGGCACAAAACTCCTCACCATTAATTTGCTGCACAACCATGGGATCCTGCAGGAAAATGTTTTATTTGCACAAACGTAGCAAGTGTAAATATGAATGTTGTTTCTTGGAGTAGGTCTCTAATTTGGGAAAAGGCCCATAGGGTTATTTCTCTCACGTATTTCAAATCCTTCTTTTCAAAAAGTAAGGTCTTCTTTAATAAATATGCATAGTTATTTACACATGGACACATGTGGATCATAGCTCTAAGAATATTTGCAAGGGGCCTTGAGAATGAACCTCACAGATCTCCAGATACAGAGAGCATCACCTACTGAATGCCTAAGGCTTCTATGTACTGAACTCCATCCCCACTCTCTGACCAAGGCCATGCTTCCCATGCTGCTCCCCACTAGTGACTGAGCACAGTAGGGGATACTTAATCAGTCTGTTCCTGATAGAAGGGCATCTCTGAGTGACTGACTCATGAGCTACCCCTGCAGAATTTTTCTTAAAACTGTGCTACCAGCTGGCACTTGCCTCGACCTTTGACCTCTTACACTTCTGCCTCTATTCTCAGGATCCAACCTCATCATGGTTGGTCTGAGAACTTTGCTAGTTTCCCCACTCCCTCTCTGTTTTCTCTCACTGGCATTTTCCCAATCCATCATTTATTTCCCTGTTTAATCCTTTATATCTTGTTTATAATATTTGATTCTCAAAAGACCAATACAAACAAATATAGAGTTAGGTGTGTTTTATTCTTGGAAAAGTTTTTTGAGATGAATCATGTTTATAGAGAAAGAACAAACTGAGGAATAGCAGATAAAGGAAATACCAAAAAGATAACATGAAAAACGCCAACTGAGAAACAGAATATCAAAACAAGGAGAAAGATAGGAAAAAGTGAAAATCAAAGGACCCCAAAAGGGAGATGGAGGCAGACAGTGAGAAAGAGGAGAAGCATCAGATGGCGAATGTGATGGGAAAGTAATCTGACTCCCACTGTGATCCCAGACTCGGTGATGGTTGCAGCTCTCTGTTTACCCCTCACCCCAGGGTGCTATGAACTCGGAAGTGGAGGGGAGGGAGGAGGCGCTGATGAGAACAGACCTCCCACCTGTCATCCAGTCTTTTATCTCCAATCATTCTTTATGTTAATCATCCTTCTTATCCTGAACCAAAAAGTTGCTCTCAAAGGGTCTGCAACTTTAGATTCCAAAAAGGCAAAAGTTATAGCGTTTGTTGGGTTCTTATAAACACCTGGCACACTTCATTATTAGAATATCCACATATATGAAGACTGGGCTTGTTAAAAATGCAGGATTGTTAAATTCAGGACACTGTCCTTCTTATTATACCAACATTATTTAAGTGTAGTCCGTTTCCTTACTCTAGAATTGAGTTGGACAATTTGAGAAATAATGGTTTACCTGTAGACCCTGTCTTTCAATTCAAGTCACTACTTCTTTCAGTGAACTCAGATTTTGTAAGCTAAAAGTTCTTTTGTTGAATCTTTTTTCTTTCCTTTCCTTTTCTATTTTCTGTTGCTAAAAGGAATTATTGTTTTTCTTTCACAGGTGTCAAAATTTATCATTTCAAAAGACCAGGAAAAGCACCTTTTTCCTTTTTCATCAGACTAGGGTTGAAGCAGTGCAGGAAAAGTCTAATACAATCCATTCCTTCCCCTTATAAAAAAAGAGGCTTCACTGGTTCACAGGATAAACTGGGCACCGTCATTGAAGATATAAAAGCAGGGTGTCTCTTATCTGGCATCATTTCTGTGGCCTTGGACTAGCCTCCTACGCCCTGGTTATCATGCAAGCTCTGAACCACACAAGCTCTGGCTCTTCTACTCACCAGCACATGAACTTAAGCATGAACTTGGCAGAGCCTCAGTGCTTCCGTTTCTGAACAGAGTATTTCCT
Organism: Trachops cirrhosus; assembly: GCA_028533065.1. Taxonomy (NCBI): domain Eukaryota; kingdom Metazoa; phylum Chordata; class Mammalia; order Chiroptera; family Phyllostomidae; genus Trachops; species Trachops cirrhosus. The sequence continues at coordinate 31,563,007 of CM052547.1, read as the reverse complement.
ACAGTCTAGGGTTGTTGTGGGCACAAAATGAGAAATACGTTTAATAGAAGGGAAAGAATTTGGGTCTCAATAGAGTTAGCTATTAAATTGTATCAACATATGTTGATTGATCATCTTAAATTTTGAATAAAATGCTGCAAGTTAGTTTTATTGTTGTCATTATATATATATATTTTTTTTATTGCTTAGAAACCCATGACTGGAAAAGGTTAATTTTCCTATGGATATACCAACTTAGTGTCAAAATTGGTGGTTTTCAAAACCTGATTCATCTGATTTCCAAGTTTATGCTCTTGGTGTAGCTGTGAGCGAGTCCTGCAGCCATGCTGTACAGAGCTGGGCGTGTTTTCTGCCCTTGGCTTTGCTGTGAGTTAGCATATGGGCTGTGTTCTACCTGCCAAGGAGTCCATCTTCCAGGAAAATGGAAGATATACTATAAACCCAGCATTCCTTATGAATGTGAAAAGATATACAATGAGCACGTTTGCTCCCCAATTTTATCGCACCCCCAGTGAAGAAAGAACAATTGAAGACGGAACTATAGCAAAATAGGATTATTTTTACATCCAAAGGAACTGCCGTGGAGTCATGTTGAGAACTTAGCTCTCATCATTCTTCATGTGTTTTATTCTGTTTTTGGAAAGGTTTTCTGCTTCTGATTTGACAAGCCATCTGCCTTGTTAGTTTTGCTTCCTTTTTCAATTTTCTTTTTACTTTTTAAAATAAACTCTAGAAGCTGCCCAAGGTAAGGCAAAGAAAAATAATGAAGATAAATATGTGCAAGGGGCTGGCTGCTACAAATGTCCGTCCCTAGTGTTTTTAATTTGTCGGTTTGTTTTGCTTGATTGAAAGTCCACTGAATAAGAATATAAATTTGATGATGTTGCCTGTATGCAAATACAATTATTCACTGTTTCTTAATACTAAATTACAAGATGGCTCACTTTTAAAAATCCAGAGGGAAATGTAATTAGGCAACGAGAACAGTTTGACTTTTCTAGTCCAATATTTTAGTAACTTCTATTTATATACTAGTTTGTAATTATCAAAGCATTTTCATATATATCATTTAATGTAATCCTCCTATTTGCCTACTCTGGGATTAAATTAGGTTTTATTGAGGATGTGGACAGGTGGATAGTATTTGCTAAAACTTCCATGGAATCTGCACACATACCCTAATATGTCATTTGGCCACAGGTAACAAATTGACTTAGCATTAGGGATTTAAAAAAAGACTAACCTGATTTTTCTTAGTAAACATTTGCATTTTAAGAGCATTCAATTATCTCTGAAGTTCTGCCTTTGACCTTTTCAAACTCCCCAAGAACTTGCTGGGACAGAGAACCATCACTTAGCATGCAATGGGAAGCCTTAGACAAATTAATATTTAAAGGCTGGAAATAATTACTTTGGCCATAGTATTAGCAATTTTTTCCTTGAATCCCCTGTGATCTATGAGAAAATTACTTTATTAGGAAATCATTACAGCATAATTTGCTTCTATATGCTACTGACATTAATATTCATTTCTTATAAGAAAAGCTACAAGTTCTCATGATATATTATTATTGTAAATAGTATGTTGCCAGATATTGATTAGAAGTTGTCATTAACCCTAACACCTATGACTTTCTTAAAAAGCCTGTGAATTTACCAAGGTCGTATGGCAGTTCAGCCCTCTTCACCTTACCTAAACACCTAGTGATCTCTGTAAAGACAGACTGAGGTGATTCTCAAAATGAATTTGTTATAAATATTTCCCTTTGTGCTGCTTTGTTTTTATTCTTGAAAGACAAGAAAACCCAGCTGAACTTGCCTGGATCATTATGAATGAGTTTCTTCCTGATACTGGAAATAAAATCAGAGCAAAGTCAAAATCATAGAGTTTCAGGTCAGAATTAGATGGCAAGTGCAGTCGCCCCTCCTAATGTGCGGACACGCTCCAGCACCCCCAGCGGATGTCTGAAACTCTGGGTGGGACCAAACCCTGTACACACTGGGTTTTTTCCTATACATACACACACACCTTTGAAAACGTTTAATTTATAAATTGGGCTCAGTAGGACATTAACAATAATTACAAAATAAAACAATACATTGTAATAACAGCTATGTGAATTCAGTCTCTCAAAATATCTTATTGTGCTGTACTCACCCTTTTTCTTGTGAAGACAAAGTGCTTACGTGATGAGATGAAGGAAGGTGAATGGCATAAGCATTGTGACATAGCCTTAGGCTACTATGGACTTTCCACCTAATGGTCAGAAGGAGGATCATCTACTTCTGGTGATCCTGGACCATTAAGCCATGACAATGTTGATGGTTGGGTGTTAGGGACAGATGTCGATGGCTGAGGAAATTTAATAGTTTCAGACAGTGGATGGCTGAGGTAACTGAACCTGAGGAAAGTGAAACAAATACAGCCAGATTACTGGGGAGAAGAGAGAGGTTTCAGGAAACACTGGAGGTGGCGGGACTGTAGTCACAACACAGTGGGTTATAGATTTCCCATTGCTAGGGTTGGTGTGGGAGAGGCTGCTTCCTTAGGCAAAGGGTAAGTAAATCAGTGCAACAGTGTTGCATTGCCCTGACAACTGAGCTAGCATGTCATGTAATACCCCAGCCTGGGCAGTGACAGCTGCTTTCGCTAACCAGAGTGACCGACAGAGGCTGGCCCTCCTACCCGCCTACCAGTTCCTCAGTGAAGGGGAAACAAGAGGTCACAGAGGCATGTGTACCTAAAGGTTAACATGGCAGCAAGGGGAGGTGCAGACCTGCCAGGCTAGCCTATGGGATTGGCTGGGAAGTTGGATGCTTCCAGAAAGTGTGGAATTTGGGGGCCAAAGATTTAAACAAAGGAAAGGCAGAGACTCACAACTTTTCCTTCCCCTCCCTAGCCCTGTCCAGGGCAGAAACATTCGCAGACCGGATGGCCCTGGGGACCACGTGGTCTGGCAGCAGCCATGGACCCTGGGAGTGGGAAGCAGCTGCAGCGTGGCAATGGCAGTGCCAGTCACGTGCGTGCACACTCCACGGAGGGAGCCTGAAGCCAGAAAGCAGTCCACCAGCAGCCTTGTGCTCCAAAGGACAGATAAGAACAGAGGGAGATCTCTGGGCTTGGTTTTGGGTTTCAGTCTTCTGGGGAACAAATGGGTTTTTTCTGTGTTTTGTGGAAGAGAGGGTACTGGAGCCTGGAAACCTGAAGTCTGCTACTTCTCCAAATTGTGCAACATTTTAATAAAGCCCCTTTTCCTTACCCACCAACCTTTGTTTTATGCCTGTGTTCAGCAGTTGGCAGGTGAATCCCACTTTTGTTCAGTAACAAAACTTCCCATGATGGGAACTAACATAGGTAATTGAAAGAAGGCTGAGAATCAAGACTTTTAAGGGGCAAGAATGCACAGGACCTCAGGCTTAAATTTCCTCTTAGAATCTTAGTCTTGTCATCAAAGACATTTCTTAAAAGACAAATATGTCTTGTTTTTTCAATTCAACATATGCCAAAACTTTTGCCTAGCTGTAGTTTTCCAGGCTATTTTATCTTCAGTAGTAGGTTACGACTCTCAGAAAGCTCAGCCCGAGAACAAAATGAAAGGAATTCAACGATAAGCCCTTAAGTTATTTGATAAATAGGAATCTAAAGAGGGAAGAAAGGTTTATTATTTCAGCATACACACTTGGTAAGAAAACAATGGATCTGATGTGCTCAGACTAAGTGGTATGTCTTCTGTGCTGTGGTTTCAAAGTAACTAATTTGTTTAAGGTTTCAAAATAATTTTGCACATGCTCTTTTTCTTCGTTGGTGCCATGGTTTCCTTTGGCAATAGTCAGGTAAAAATGGATTCCCTTGCCCTGTTCACAATAAAGCACAACTGAGAGCAGAAAATAGGCCTTTAACATATCTTCTCATCTCAATAACTTGGAATTTAGAATTGATGTCTTATTTTGAAAATCCTTGTTCAGTAAAGTTCTTGACAATATGTAAAACCCCCTGTAGTATCTTACAAGAAGTTTGAGCATTTATCATTTTCTTAGAGGCACATGAGTTCATTTCATGAAGGCATCTTTTTTTTTAATAATAAGGATCTGGTTTTTTATGATGTCCAGTGTGTCACTTGGTTATGGAAATCATTAGACAGCATAATATTTTGCAGTTCTCAGACTCCAGATGATAGAGGACAATGTAAGTATTCTATATCCAATCCTCTCTGTGATGAGGAAAAGCAAGCTAAAAGGCCATCTTTTAGCAATGGACTGAGCTGGAACTGAAATTCAAACTTTTTCACCATAAAGATGTTATCCACTATACCATGTTATTTCAGAAACTTGTCTCCTGAAAAAGAACTTCCGGGTAAGAAAAACTCAGTACTTTTTTTCTGGAATCCCCACTCTAGTAGCCTCTCTTGCTGCCCTGGTTCCCAGTACCTGGGACCTCCCAGTACCTGGGAGTGCCAAGCACTTGAGAGTGCCCTGCTGACAAATTATATTAGAAGACTTTCTACCGTCCAGGAGCTTCCCAACTCATTTCATGAGGTCATCATAATTTCAGACCAATATTAGTCATAAGCATGGATATAAAAATTATTAAGTATTCTTAAATTGAATTCCAAAATATCCAAAAACAAGATAATTCATTATGTGTAATTGAGTCTAGTTTGTTACTCAAAACAATCATTTACTATATTTCAGCGTGTTATTGGAATAAAAGAGAAATACCTTATAAAAACTTTAATAGACACTGGAAAAGCATTTGACAAAATTCAAGATTTATGCCTGAAAGATAACAAGCTACGATTGGAGGTGAATTTGTTAATCTGATAAAGGCCACCTATGAAGAAAAGACAGAACCACACTAAATGATGAAATGTTTAAGACTGACTACACTAAATATAAAAATGGATGATTCAGAAGTCCAGAGCTATGCGCTGCCAGTGAGTGGCAGCTTCATCACCACAATGCGCCTGTTCATGCATCATGTCTCGTGCAGTTTTTTGGCAATACATCAGATCACCCAGATGACTCAGCCCCCTACGGCCCAGATTTGACATCATGTGACTTCTGGCTTTTCCCAAAACTAAAATCACCTTTGAAAAGGAAGAGATTTTAGACTGTTGATGAGATTTAGGAAAATATAAGGGGGCAGCTGATGGTAACTGGGAGAACTGTGTGAGGTCTCAAGGTGCCTACTTTGAAGGAGACTGAAGCATCGTTATACTATGTACAATGCTTCATGTATCTTGTATCTTCTTCAGTAAATATATCTATTTTTCATGTTATAGGGATGGATACTTTCTGGACAGACTATATACATATATATTTTTTAATCCATACCCAAGTGTACATTTTATTTGTTTTAAAGATAGAGGAAAGGAGAAACATCTATCGGTTGTCTCCTTACTCTCCCAACAGGGGATTGAACCTGCAGCCTAGGTATGTGCCTTGATCAGGAATCAAATCTGCAACCTTTTGTTGTATGGAATGGTGCTGCAATTAACTGAGCTGCCCTGACAGGGCAATAAAATATATTTTTAACATTATTAAGTTAATAGTTTAAGTGTCATTACACATTTTGTTATTATGTGTATGTAATATACACATATTATTATGTGTATATAATATAGTGAATACTAAAAGCACAGCTGACATATTCAAGGAGGATACTAACACTTAAATAAGTATGGGATTCACTGCTTCGCATCCTATTACGCATCACCCCACTTAGGGCTTTTCTCACAGCACTGTTCTCTTCTGATTGTGGGCATATCAATATGGATAGAGTTTCTTTTCTACTAAAATACCCATTCACTATATTACATCTTTAGTAATACAATTAATGGATCATATTTTAATGATTTATTTTTTAATAAAATTCTTTATGGATTATATTTTAGCTGAAAGGCTATTGCAAAACCCTGAGTGATCTAGATAAGCAGATAACAGGAAACAGAGAAATGTGGATTGGGGAAGTGATAAATGGTGGAAAAAGGTAGATCAAGAAAAGTAATGCTCTCTGTTACCACTATTTAAATAATATAACCATATAAAAATATTTATTGAAATATTAGAGATGCTTAATAAATGTACTGTGAAACTTCCATGACTTAAGCAGTTTCAAATGTCTGAAAAAGAAAACCAGGATATTATGCATGTACTTTTTTGTAAACATATTTATTGTTTTATTCAACAATATTTTTTAGCCATCTGTGACATACAACACCCTCCCCATGGAGTTCACATTCTAGTGAGGGGATTAGAAACAGTTGGTAAAAGATAATGAGACATTCGCATTACCGAGTCCTAGTGCTCATAAAAATAATTTAAATGGATAGTTGTAAATAAATGTTTCTGTAATGTTTAAGTAAAAGGTTTTTGTCTGTTTGGTATCAAAAGAAGACAGACACTTAGAATAAAAATTAGTAATTCAGGCTGTCATTTTTTACAGAATAATGGAGTCTCGATGAAAAGAAATAAAGACCAGAGTCCAGGCTGATTTTGAGAGTGGCCTCAGGAGCCCAGAGATAAGCACGCATCACCAAAAGGTAGTTTGCTTTGGGCATTTACAGGAAAAATTTCTGAGGGAGTCATGAAGAACTGTGCCTCTGTTTTTCTCTCTCTCAGGAGATAGGAGCACAAGGGAACAGAAAGATTCAGGTAGCATATAGTCTGAGCTTTATTTTGCCTTTCTTTCTGAGGCACTCATCAATTTTGTGTGCTATAAATGCAAGCTGGTGCCTCTGACTGAAGAGAATATGAAAAGTTGAAAAGGACTGAGAAATGCCTTTCAGTACTCTCATAAAATAAGAATGCTCAGAAGAAGATTCTGGGGAGAAAGTGAGAATAGAAGTGGGTATCAAAAGCAGTAGCTATATAAATGGAACATAGAAGAAAAAAAGGTTCTATAGCATGTAAAATATTATTTTTATGAATGGTAATTCTTGACATACTAAATATAAACAGTGTCACAAACTCTGAAAAAACGTCATCACTAGTGCTGGGAAACACAAATGTATTCTAAGTGCTGTGAGTAGTAAAGGTTAAAGGCAAAGTTGATTCTCATGGTAGTCTGTAAGGGCTCTGAGGACAGACACTGTGACCCATACAACTTTCTATTCCCAGGAGTTTGCACAGTGTCTAACACATTAGTGTCTGATGAATAAAAGAATAAATAAACACACACACACACACACACACACACACACACACACACACACAAACAGGAACCCGGTGAAATAGTAGATGCCTTTGAAGTATGTAATAGCTTTGCAGCTCTCAGAGAGCTTGAAAGAAAAGAAGCAGGAAGTAAGAGATTTTTTTTCTTCAATGAGGAGATTATCCTTGATGACACTGATAGAAAATTAGACTTTTCTATAGAGAATAGGGGCTTTCTTAAAGTGGGAGAAATAGCCTCTCTTATTAAAGAGAATTAATCAATGGTTACAAAAAACATTGGAAAATACTGAACTCAAGTCAGCAACACCTAGTATGAACGAAGACAGTTGAAGGGGATGAAGTCGGCGAGGGGATGAGGCGGACACCGATACAGACAGTCCAGAGCAGAGGATCGTTTCAAAGACTTGGAGCCCAGAAACAGAGAGCCAATATTAGAGGAAATAGTGACCAGCACGTGTGGAAGTTTCAAGAAACAGAAAGAATGCAAAAGTATGCAGAAGAATGGACAGGGAAATGGAGTTCATATGGGATAAACTGAGTGAACTGTAAAGATAGTTAGCAAGTTTTCTGTAACAAATACTAGAGCAAATGAAAGTAACACATTAAAACCTAGAAAATCAGTAGGGAGTTACTAAACTAGTGAGCCCTGTCTAGGGAACTATTGTTGACCACGAGTGAGGACACCCAAATTTAATTGATTACCAAACAGTAGCTGACAGAGAGTATGTGTAAGTTCAGTATGTTTTTTTGAAAAATAAGTAAAGCTATAATTAGAAATAATGAGTTTAACTATATAAATGTTTATGTCCATCCACAGTGTGAGTTACATTCAGATAATCTCATTTTGCCTAAATCCATAATATTGGAACTCTAATCTGGTATGACAGGGTGAACTGAATTGGATGGACCCAGTGACCATGTTGATACTAGTTAGGGAGGTACTGGGAGCACACCTCCTGGATTTACCTGAATTTTGAGTCTTGTGGCAGAGAGGAACTAAGGGTAACAGCCTTGATGCCTTGAAACCAGGTGACTCTACAACGACTCTTATTAACCAGAAACTAGGAGGTGGAAAAAGCAGCATTTTGTGGGTCTCTGCTAAAGAGTATAGAGATAGTTTGTCAGGAGGCAAAAACATGAGGTGGGAAGGAGAGATCTTTGAAATGCTAGTCAAACTCATTAAATATTATCCACTTCTCAGGAAAATCAGAATTGAGGCTATCCCAATAAGAAACTTGGAATGCATTTCTAGTGGATGGCATATATATATATATATATATATATATATATATATATATATGTGTGTGTGTGTATACATATTTTAAGTAATGAGTACTTTTGAAAGATCTGAACCTTCTCCCTAAAAAAATACACATAAACAAAAAGTTAACAAATAGAATTTAGGGTAAAAGATTTGTTCCAGTGACTATATATCTTAAACAAAAAGCTATGAAACTTAGAGGGCATATTTCAATAATTGGCTATATTTAAAATTTAAAGTTGTGACTTCCTAAGGTATGAGATTTTAATGATGTCAAAATTACAGAGTTTAACTTTTGAGTCCAGGAAAAAAAGTAAGTTTTTTTATAACATTGAGATAAACTTTCATTGAATATTTAATTGATAGTTTTGAGACTTATGTAAACTTTTACATAATTAAAAGGTATTGCTTCCCTAAGGTATTTAAGTCAAGAATTCTCTCTTCTATCAAAGAACGGAATTGAGAGATTTCAAAGTAAACTGGAAAGAATAAACTGAAGATCATAGGGATATTTCCTCTAGGAGTGAGAGTCAGGAATGAGTAACAGGGTAGAGACACTGAGCTGAAGAGCAATGACAAAGAAACAAGAAGGACATTATCTAAAATAGAGTTTCAGTGATCTAGGAGAGAGAGAGAGAGACAGAGAGAAACTCCAGCTTCCCTTATGTTATTTTTATGAATATATTAATAAATGGGAAAAAAGAATCCTATCAGAGGTATCAAAATTGCCACAGGAAGCCTAAATTAAATCATGGAAAACTAAAATGTCGTCTCACTATTGGCAAGATTTAGAGCCCTTTGAGTTATTAGCTTCAACCCCACTGACACTAATGAGAGTTATACAGTATGAGCCCGAGAGCAGAGACTCACCCGGTTAGGAGAGGTGCATAACTAACCACGATGAATCACACTGCAAACGTGCCTGGGAGCTCGTTCATGGCCAAAAGCCTTGTGGACACCCATGGAGTGAATACACGCTGACTTTGTGAAGTAAGTGTCAGGAAAAATAAAAGGACCATTAAAAATGTTCCGGATGGATCTGGGGAACTACTTGGGAACAATGTGCACATAGGAGGATCATTTAGGCACTGCTATTTCAGATTGCAAACCTCTAACAAAGAGAAAGAACCCAGATAGTTTGTTCCCCTACTCTGAATTCCAAAAATGTCAAAGAAAGAAGTCTTTCTTCAAATCATGGACAGAGATTATGGCCTGAGGAGCAGAGAAAAAAGGAATTTTCTGAAGCCTTTGTACTTTGTAATATACCAAGAAAATGAACAAAACAGAACTATCCTAACCGTAAGCACTTTTAAACCATTTCCTCAGTGATAATAAATTCATTTGTTTGCTGAAATCCTAACTATAACTCTTTGCTATTATGGTAAAATACCATCTGATTTTGTGTTTGGATTTTAGTAAGGATGATTTCTTTCCAAGGATCCTTGGTGCAAAAATTGATAGAATCAATTAAAAGTGGTGAAGAGTCAGAGCTGGCCTTGTGTGGGGAAAGCCATACATATAATTCCAAACCCACTGGTTCCCTTTCTTGAAACGGTGACATACTTAGCCTGCTTTCTGGTGTATAAGATGTCAAAATTATATCCCAGTTTCTCTGGTTTATACCAAATGTATGCTTTGCTTACATTTGGTATAAATATAAGCAGACCTATTTGCAAATATATGTTTAAAAGGTAACTGTCTCTTACAGAGGAAGTACTTCATATTTTATCAATTATTTGTAATTTACTGTGGTTAATATGCAGCATCCTTTCCTGAAAGTCTCTCTTTATAGATGTGACTCCTTAAATGCTGGGGCAAAAGGAGGAAGCAGAGCTGCAGACATTACAGGTGACCAACCAGCGAGCTGTGGGAACAGTCTAAGATACGCACGGAAAGGGACCACAGGGAAGATTTCAGTCCACGAACCGGTCAGAAATTGGTGTGTGGCTATGCTCCAGAACCTCTACAGTCATGCTTCCCACGTGCATGTATTTTTAGGCTTTTCTCTGTGGTAAGGTTACCACATTAGACATTTCTGTATATTAGATGTAAGAGATTTAGCAAAATGCATTCTTATTTCATGGTATAGAAGAATATTTTAAAATCTTTTGAGATTTATATTGACACCAATTTATGTTGGAAAAAATCTGCTACCTTTAATGAATGGACCTCAATCAACATGTGATTATAATGCAAGAGAACGGGGATTATTCATGACGTAGTAGAGAACATTTTAACATATTTATTGAAAAATATTTGATTTATGCCAGTGATTGAGCATAAGTTTAAAATATCCTTCAAATTCACTTCCAACAATCCTTGAAAACACACCATTTACATTAATCAGAACGATTGTCCACATTTTCCTGCTGAATCTACTACGGTTTTATCTAGGCTCCTTCAATCAAGGGAAACAGCTTCTCACAGAGACCAGTGCAGAATCGCAGCCCAGGATGACCTCTATTACCTGGTCTCCACTTTACTATGTTCGACCCTCTTGAAGTTATTAACAGATTAAAGTTATATGAAAAGATTTCTGAGATGGGGTTTTAAAAGAAGAAAGGCCACTGGGGCCACTTCTTCCTACTGGTGCAGATACTTGAGAACGCCGGCAGCCAAGCGCAGCAGCGGGCTGCAGAAGAAGGAAAAGGCAGCTGTAAGTGCTGTTTTTAAACCAAGGGGGATTCTGCAACAAGTGGAGCCCAGACGGTTGTGCTTTAGATTCAGGGGTAAGAAGGCCTCTGTAGAGAAAGTAAGTAGAAACCATACTGAAGTATGCTGACATGATCATTGTTAAAATGGCCTTTGATTTATTAAAAAACACACAAAAAAAACAGACAGTCTGAGGTCAGTAAAATGAATGGTCTTATAACCATTAAAGAAATTACATCTTATTAAAAATTTCTGACAAAAGGAATCTCCAGGCCCAGATGGCTTCACTTAATAATTCTACCAAATACCCTAAGAAGAGTTAACATCAATGTTATGCTATCGTTTCCAGTATTAAGAGGAGTATGTCCCAACACATTTAAGTATTATGCTGATAATAAAACCAGACAAAGGCAGTTTTTATCTTCTTTTTTTAAAAAAAGGAAAGCAAAGAAAAAAGGAAGAACGCTATACATAAATACCTTAAGAATTTTTCTTATGCAAAAATTTTAAATTAAATTTTAGCAAATAAAATCTAGCAACTTATATAAAGAGAATTATACCCAAAGACCAGGTGGAGTTTATTCCAGGTTTGTAAGGCTGATCCAACATTCAAATCAATTTACTGTAACCCACCATATCAACAGGCTTTAAAAAAAATCATAGATCAATTGGTGCAGAAAGTGCAGTTGACAAAATCCGACTTCATTCATGATGAAAACTCTCATAAAACTAGAACTAAAAGGGAATTCCCTCAAATGTAAAAGAGCATATCCGGAAAGCCTGCAGGTAACAGCACACTTAAAAGAGGAAGACTGACTGGTTTCCACCTAGGACTGGGAGGAAGGACAGCATGTCTGGCCTCACCATTCTTACTCAACACAGTACTGAAAGTTCTAGCCAGCAGAACCGAGAAAAAATAAGTAAATACAATTTGAAAATATCTGTACTGGAAAGGAAGAAACCAAACCATTGCTGTTTGCGGATTGCATGATTGTGTACGTAGAAAATCCCAAGGACTCTGCGAAGCACCTTTTAGGACGGAATTCAGCAAGAATGAAGGATATTAGGTCAATACACAGAAACAAATCAATACATCTCTACAAACAAACAATGAACACTTAGAAACTGAAATTAAAAATGTAACATGATTTACATTTGCTCCAAAAAGGAAAATATTTGGTATAAATCTGTCAAAACATATGCACCATCTGACTTCCAAAAATTATGAAGGACTGATGCAAGGTGTCAAAGAAAACCTAAATAAATCAAGACACATACAATATTCATAGATTGAAAGACACAACATAGTTAAGACATCAATTTTTCCCAAATTGATCTATGGTTTTAGTGAAATTCCTATCAAAATCCCAACAAAGTTTTTTTTGGGGGAGGGGTAGATATTGAAAAATGTACTCCAGAGGGGAGGTTGGAGGGGGATAATAGGGCAAAGAAGGGGAAGGGTCATCAAAGAACATGTATAAAGGACACATGGACATGAATGTGCAGGGGTGGGTAGGGCAGGGAAGAGTAATGTGGGAAAATGAGCATAACTGCAATTGCACAGCAATAAAAAAAAGATAAAAAGAAAACCATGCTCTAAAATTTACATGTAAAAGCATTGGAGCTAGAACAGCTAAAACAATTTTGAAAAAGGAGAATAAAATAGTAAAAATTACTTTACCTGATGAGAAGCCTTATTGTATAGCTGCAGTAATAAAGATATACTATAGACATGTTGATCAATGGATCAGAATAAAGAACTCAGAAATGGACCATAACAAATAGGGCCAGTTGGCTTTTGATGGAGATATAAAAGCAATTTATTGAAGAAGGATAATTTTTTTTGGCAAAATAGTGCTGAAGCAATCAGATGTCCATTGACAAAAGAAATGAAAGTAGACCTGAACCTCACACCTTATACAAATATTAAATCAAAATGGATCCTACACTTAAGTGTAAAGCATAAAACTACAAAACTTTTATAGATAAACATTGGAGCAATCCTTAGTAACTAGGGCTTGACAAAGAGCTCTTAAGGCTTGACACCAAAAGAATTACTCATGAAAGTAAAAATGATAAAGTGAACCTCATTAAAATTGAAAACTTTTGCTGAATAAGGATCCTTGTTAAGCAGATGAAAAGGAAAGCTACAAGGATAAAATTTAAAAATATAAAAATATTTGCAAACTAAATATTTGACAAAGAAATTGTAACTGGAATACATAAGAATGATTAAAACTCAACAGTTAAAAAAATACCAGTTGGAAACTGGTCAAAAGACATACACAGACATTTCACTAAAGAGGGCTTGTAAATGGCAAATAAGTTTGTGAAAATATGTTCAACATTATTAGTCATGAGAGAAATACAAATTAAAATCACAATGAGATATTATTACACATCTAACAGAATGGCTCAAAAATAATAATAACACCAAACAGTGGTGAGGATGCAGGGAATTTGGATCACTTATACATTGTTGGTGGTAATGTAAAATGATATAGCCCTCCTAGAAAAAATAAAATGCTTTTTACAAAGCAAAACGTGCTTAAAATGGTTACTACTGTCTAGCAATTGTGTTCTTGGGCATTTATCCCAGACAAATTGAAACTTATGTTCACACAAAAACATATTCTTGAATGTTCATAGCCCCTTTATTTAGCCTCAAACTGGAAAGAACCCAGTGCCTTTCATGGGTGAACGGTTAAACAAACTGTGGTACATCCATACCATAGAACACTACTCAGCAATAAAAGGTGAACACTGTTAAAATACACAACTTGGATGAATCTCAAGAAAATGAGAATGAGTGGAGAAAGAGCAGCCAATCTTAAAAGGTCGCCTACTGTGTGATTCCGACATACAGTGTTCCTGAAGTGACAGAGGTAGAGATGAATAACAGATTACTTGTTGCCGGGTGCTGGGAAGCGGGTAAGGAGAGAAGTAACTGTGGCTGTAAAGGACGAAGGATCCTCAGGATGGCACTGTTCTGGACCTTGACTGTGGTGGTGGTCACACAAATCCGCACATGTGGTAAACGTGCAGAACCACGTACATGCACACACACATAAGTGCATGGGAAAAAAGACCATTGAGTTTCAGACAATGATATCTTTCATTCCAAGATATTTTTGTTAGCAACAGCTATTAATTAACCACATTGTTCACAGAACAACATCAATTTACAGAGATGGATTCTCCTAAAAGACCTAGTCAGTGACTTATTTATTACAAAACTTGCATCTTCCACTATAATTAGCTTTGCTATTTGAGACCCTAAACTCTATCCTGAAGGTGTTTCCATTTCTGGCAGTTTGTAATTTAGGGAATGTTGGAGAATGGGAAGAGTAGTGGGGCAGTACAAAGAATAACTTTAAAAGGGGTAATGCAGAGCAAGGTGGATCCTCAGCAATGCTCAGATATTTTATATCTCTATTTTTTGCATTTCTTCTCCCCTCTCCTTCCTTTCACTTCTTCAATGCATTCATTCATTCAACAAATGGCAGTGTGCTATGTGCCAGGTGTTGTTTAAATGCTAGGAATCCAAGAGTGTAACAATGAAGCACACGCTCTCATCAAGCTAACAACATCCTAGTAGGGAAAAAGAGCTGACAGAGATAAATAAATATTCAGAGAAGAAAACTTTTAATGCTGTAGCATACACAGAACTCTAAATTACTGAATTGCTCAAGTGTTCCACTGTAATTAGTTGCATGTGTCCTCTTAGAAACTCAGCTATTGGGGAGAACACCATTTCAAAAGAAAGACACAACACGGACCAGTATGTAGTCTGAGTCTGTACAGGGTCATGCACAGGGAGACAATCTCCCCAGGTCTCTGGTGCCCACGCAGGGCTGTTAGGTAAAAAGCACTGACACCTTTTTCAGGCTATCTTTTCAAGGCTGTTTTCACAGTGAACAAGCTCAGGGATAAAGTTTTGTTCTCTCTGGAGCAGTGGATAAGTTTGTTTTCTGCCCAGATAACAGAGTTACCTGTACTCTCTTCCTTCAAGATGAAAGCCAATAAGATTAGCTAGCTGTCCATTATTAAAAATTCAGGTTCCTTATGCTTGGAGTTTCTCTTCAGTAATATAACCTGCTGCATAAATTACCATTGTGTCACCATGGGAGACCTGAGATGTGGGGCTCAGGAAATTGGGGGTGAGAGAGAGATTATATTCTGGCTACTACAATTGCTGTGAGAAATAATTGTTTTCTGACTGAGGAGTCTCATGTCTTCTTTTGGCATTTGGAAAACAGTGAGAAGCTAACATGTTAACTTACAATTAACAAGTTTCAACATGTATACTAGAGTAAAATTTCAGACTCTTTGCAGTTCTTCATTCCACAGTAACAGTAATTCCTAAATTTCTCCTGTATAAGCAGGACCTGAGTTACTATCAACCTCTCATCCCATCGCTCAAGTGTTTTTGAGAATTCCCAGAAGACATTTCCTGTATTCATTCGTTAATGGTCCTTTTATTGTTGCTCTGTCTCCAACTTCCCTTGTTGAAATCTACTACTCTTGAAAGCTCTGGCTGATAGCACCTCATTATTATTAATGTTTTCCTTTAGGTTTCAGGCACCTCTGACAAATGTGCTGTCTTCAGTGCTACAAATTCTACAAAACTAAGTGCAGAAACGACATATACACTTTACTACCCTAAACTCATGGTCTTCTTTCTCATTCTGCCACATTGATCACCTGGACAGTAGAGCAAATCTGCTGTGATGCAACTTCTGGATTGTTCCCTGAGCCTCTGCCTAGAGTCCCTCTCTGTTTAGACCTGAAGTGACCAACGTTGGATCCGAGGAACTTGGTGGAGGCCTGTCACTTGCTGTGGTCTCTAGGGTGACTAGTTTCTGAGGATGATGCTGTGCCATTTTTATCCTCCCCATTTTTATCCATCCTTCATGATTCAGGAAAGCCCATTTCTTATTCCTTTACTAAAGCAAAATTTAGAATGCGTTTTGCACTCATCACTTTCGTTATGCTCATTCTTGTGGGTATTATGGCATGGACTTGAACTTAACATTTTAAAGATTTGTCATTGCTAAGACTCCCTGAAGCGTCATAATATATAGAAATCTATTGCTCTAGGAAGAGTTTTGCTGGTGCATATAAACACCAAGAATGGTGCGGAGATACTAGTATAGTAATTTATTAAAGTCTTTATTAAAAAAAAAAAGTCAATGGCCTTCTAAAGGAAGAGTTTTTACTGGAAGCAAAATGGAATAAAAGTAGCTCATAAGGACACATACACAAATAATATCTAATAATAATTAATAATAAAATATTTTTGAGAAAGATGAGATTTTTTTATACCAGCTTTATTGCAACACAATTACACACCATATAATTCACCCATTTAAAGCATACAACTCAATGGTCTTTAGTATATTCAAAGTTGTCCAACCATCAGTACAAGCTTTTTTAGAACATATTCATCACCCCAGAAAGAAATTCTGTTCCCATTAGCAGTGAATCCCATTCCCGATCTCCTGCCATTCTCCCCAGACCCAAGCAAAAACTGATCTAACTTCAGTCTCTGTAAACTTGCCTATTCTGAACTTTCATAAAAATGGAATCATACAACATGTGGTCCATTGTGACTGGCTTCTTTTATTTAGGATAATATTTTCAATGATCATCCATGTTGTAGTGTATATATATATGTCATCAGTACTTCATTTATTTTTATGGTTGTGAATATCTCTTTTTATGAATAATATTTCCTATTTCATGGACATATTACATTTTGTTTGATTTATCAGTTGATGGATAATTGGGTTGTTTCCTCTTTTGGATATGAAGAATAATGCTGAATACTACTAATACATATGAACATTATAAAATCAACATCCAGGTACAAGTTTTTGTGTAGTTGCATGTTTTCAACCCCCTTGGAATGGATTTAGGAGTTGGCTTTTTGGTTCATGCGATAAATCCAATTTAACATTTTGAGAAAATGCAAAGCTCTTTGCAAACTAGCTGCACCATTTTTCATTCTCACCAGAGTGCATGAGGATTCCAATTTCTCGAATCATTGTTAACACTTGTTGTTGTTGTTATTGCCACCCCAGTGGATGTGCAGTGGTATGTCATTGTGACTTTGATTTGCATTTCCCTGAAGACTAATGATGTTGAGCATAGTTAGGGTTGCTTATTTACCATTGGTGCACATTCTTTTGATGAATGTCTATCCAGAGACTTTGCTCATTTTTGAAAAATTGGATTATCTTTTTATTATTGAGATATAAGAGTTCCTTGTATATTCTGGATACAAGTCCCTTATCAGATATATGATTTATAGCTTGTTAAGGTTTTGAGCATTATCCAACACAATGTACATTTTTTATAAATGTGGAACTGAGAACTGGGAAAATTAAGAGATCTCTTCAACGGTGGATGGTTCATTTGGGGCACAGAAAGAGCTAGGCCAAGATCTTCCTACTGCTAGGTGTGGAAGGATGGTGGCATTTTAAAGCAAAAACAAACGAACAGGGTGTCTTCCAACGTTTATTTCTTTACTTCAGCTTAGCCTAAATTTTGTCAGACTCTCAAAGAAGAAAAGTGTCTAACTCACAGACTCCTGTATTAGAAACCACAGAAAAACCACTTTATGACCTTTAGTTGACCTTCCTGACAGAGGACATCTTTTCCACCTCAGTAATATCTAACAAAGCATTTCTGAGCTGTTTCTTTTCTTTTTTTTATTAAATTCTGTCCAGCAGGAGATCTATTCTAATGCATATAAACCCTTTAAAAGGAAAGCAGGTATAAAATAATATGTTACTAATGAAGACCATATCCAATGCATAAAACCACAAGAGTGTTAAAAGCCAAAGAAATGGTGTTTGTTTTATTTCTAGGTGTTAAGAAATACTGTGTCATTAAAGCATATGTGACAGTGTAGTTCAAAAAATATATAACAAATTAAAAGGTAACTTCTCAAGAAGGATTTCTTTCTGAAAAGGTCAGCTATAAAAAAAGAGAGGAAAAAAGAGTTCTTACTCCCAGGATCACCAAAATAACATCGTTTACTTGTTTTGATGCTCATGTGTGAAGTGTTACAGTGTTCACCAAATGTAGCAAATGCAGTTAGAAGACAATAATATTAGAAAAGCATCAGTAACGATGATATCAGTAATAATAACACAGAAAATTAAATTTTTTTTGCCCTTTTCCAAATACATATATTACTTTGTTTTTTAGGTCAGGTACTTTAGGATAGAAGGTAAAACGGCTTTAAAAAGTACTTCACTGAATATAAATAGCAGAGGTGTTTAAAGTATCATCTTCCAGAAAATGGTTTACTATTCCTACGAAATATGCAAGAATGTCTTTGATGAATGTTTCTCATTCTATATAGCTAATTGTCCTCCTTATGTATCTACTTGCAAGAACAAAATATAATGAAATTTATTCTTTTTAATTTAAAAGAGTCTTTTACTTTTGCAGATTACTATTGTAAATTACTTGGACATCAATTGAGCTAGGAACACAATCTTATATTAATATAAGGGATTCATATTTGCAGATAAAAAATGGACAATGAATTTGTAAGAAGGGTCTGAGAGTCTCTCTGCTCACACACCACATCTTGTCCTCCACAGCAGATGGTCTTTATACTACAAAAGAGATCATAACTAATGTGCTTATGTGTCTTCAGGTTATCATGTGAGTTCTGGGCTGACCTAAGAAACTTCAGTCATGTTTGACTTTTAAGTTTTGCTTTGCAGGGTCCTAGAATCTGAGAGCAGCTCCCATCCAAACGATGCAGTATTCTGGTCTCTCCTTACATTTTTTCCTACTCGTTCCTGGTCTCTTCCTTGGCTCCAGCTCGATTCCAAGGATCAAAAAATTGGTGCTGTTCTAAAAGATGTCAGTAGCTATTGCTACATTTCAGTTCATAAAGGCAGCATTTCTGGGAGAGGGGACATGCTTTCAGTGCCATTTTGGATCCAGATTTTTGAGTAGAAGGTGAGATTGAAATAATAGGAAGGAGTATATCAAAAAACAATATAGAAGTTTTTCCACGATAAGGATGGGGGTTAAACTTTTGCAGAGATTTCTTAAGTATGTGAAAGGAGGTAGAGTTTTCTCTGGTAGATCCAAGGATGAGGAAGAGAAAGTAAAAAAGAAAGAATGTCCCTGGAGGTGAGAAGGGCTATGCAATATGCCAGTGGGCTAGAGATACAAATGCTTTTCTTAAATATTGTTACACATATCAGGTGCATAGTTTTGAGATATGACTAGCTGCACATTTGTACGTGACTAATGTTAAGCCATAACGTTTAAGCAATCAGTTTGGTTATAACACATGTTTCATAAGGGTTTGTGATATTCAATACCCATGACCTACACTGTAATTTTTTGACCACAGCCTCTGGGGTCTAAGAAAGAGACAGGCAGAAAGACATCTTTTTATCTTTGACGGAGTAGGACCAGCAGACCTAGAGGAGTAAATATATGGGCAGCTGAGTTCTTAGTTTTGTTTTTTGTTAATTCTCTTATGATAGCTTCAAGTATTTCCTGAGTCTTTTTAAACACAAAGCCTGAGTTCAGTGAAGCTTAGGGGAAGGAAAGGTGGGGATTTGCAGGAACAGAAAAGTAATGCAATATGAAAACAGTCAAGAGAGAGTAGAAGGAAAGGGGTATGGGGAGGTAGACGTGGGCAAAGGGGGGGTAAACAGTGATAGAAGGAGACTTGACTTCAGGTAGTGAACACACAGTTGAAAATACAGATGATGTGTGGTAGAGTTATACACATGAAACCTATATAATTTTATTAACCAATGTCACCCCAGTGAATTCAATTAAAATTTTTTTAAAGAGAGAGCTAGTAAATGGAAATGAAAGAAAATGCTTGGTGGCAGTCTAGAAGGAGAGGTGACAAGTGATGCCTGGTTTGCACTAAGCACTCCCTAGGCATTCTTAAAAAGTCTTAGAGAGTAGAGAACTCCTTCAGTTCTGACGAATGGGGACTGGAGTTATTGTACTTGGGAATAGTAAGAAAAACAACTCAGAAGACAGGGAAGTCTGGGGAAGCTTAGATAGTGATTGCGAATTACAGATTTCCAGTGCAAAAACTCAGGTCTTCTACGTCCTGAATAGTGCCACCCACGGGCCTCATTTTCAAAGGCAGTGGGAAGTGAAGAGGTGAAATAAAAGCCGCAGATCCCTTTGTCTGAATTTTCTGATCTGTGTTTTTTTAGAATCATCTTTGCTTTCTTCATGGCATAGTCACTTCACCCAACACATTAACAGTGCATTATGGGGAGAAGAGTGACTTTCTCCAACAGGTGATTCCAAGGCACAGCATTGCCTTTGGCTGAAAGAGTGGGGGCTTCTTTTGAGTTGAATGGATGTCATAGTCGGCAGTCTTAGAATTCTATTAGAAGATAATTTTGTGCTGACTAAACAAATCACCCTACAATATAAGTCAGACACCTTCTCAGCGATTGAAGCATCCCTGGCTGCTCTAAGTCCAAAAAGAGAACATTGACCTTTCGAGGATGACCAAGACAATGGACGAACAGCTCAGCTGCCGCCCTTGCAACTCGCAGAACAAGGAGTTGGCAGTGTAGCCTCGAATGATCACTCTGCGTGCCATGGATCTTGAAAACTGAAAGGATCTCCATTCAGATGTGCCTGTGGCTATCAAAGTAAACAGGTTAGATGAATTATTTATAGCCTTTGAATCAGTGATGCCCACGGACTTGACAAATGCTAAGGGCAGTGAAACAGTCATATTCTTCATTCCCCAAATAGTCTCCACAAGCTCCTCCCGTCTTGCCTTACTTCTGTCACTATCTCAGAGGTCTTCTTCCGCCACAGCCACCAAACCCATTTTTTTAACATCCATTAATTCCACCCCATCTTTCAGCTATTCCATGAAGACTTCTTTAAATAACCAAACTCACAATCATTTCTACCTTTTCAGCACTATCTTCTATTATTTCTGCTATTAATTAAATTGCCTAAAATATATAAAGTTCCTGTACAGCATCTGAAACATACCCTTACCCCCATCATCTACCTTCCCTCCACCTCCCCCAAAAGACCACCGGGTTAAGGTCCAAAGCTTCATGAAATTGTTAGCTTCCTTCTTACCTCATGTCTCTACTGGCGTTTGGCACAGACTACCTCATGTGTGTATTCTTGCTGATTAAGAATCATATCTCGGGTCTTTTTCTTCTCATATACCTAACACAGTGCCATTCACATAATAAGTGTTTTAATTATCCTTTTACTAGAGCTTTTAATTCCACCAAGCTGCTGGATTGCAAAGAAGTGCTGCACTAACTGTTGCCATAGATCAGTATCAGTTTCTTAATCCGATGGCACCGGTGAGATGGAACAACTACTGAATAATGGGAAAGTCGGCGTCCGCCTGCGGATTGCGCCACGAGTGACAGAGCTCTGCGTGCGGCAGAGTGTTTCAAGTGTGTATTCAAATTTCAGGTATATTTCATTCACGTTCACCTCCAAGTCCTTTTTTAATTTTATTTATTTGTTTTTAGAGAGGGGAAGGGAGAGAAAAGGGAAACATCAACGTGTGGTTGCCTCTCCAGAGTCCCGCACACCCCCACTGGAGACCTGGCCGGCAACCCAGGCATATGCCCTGACTGGGGATCAAGCTGGCGAATCAATAGCCGGTCAGGGCTATCTCTAAGCTCTTATCATTGGACCTCTGTATATAAATTTATAAACTCTTAAAAAGTATTTTTAAAAATCTAGGAAAACAGGCAGTGTTAGACTCGCTCTGTCCTGAGAAAGACCTTTCCAGAAGCTCTTCTTAGGGACCCCAGGAGGCCCAATAAGGCCCTCTTTCACTCCTAAGTGCCAAGATTGGTTGGATTGAACGGGTGTCGGAAATTCTGTCATGGCATATTTCTATCAGTAACCTGATGGTGAGTTCCTTATGTGTGGCAAGCAAAATCCAGGAGAGGTAGGACTGCTTGTTTAATGGAACAGAATCTCCATTTTGTAAGCCCTGTTTGCAGTAAATATTTTAAGGAAATGTTTTAGAGCAAAGAAATTCATAGACTTTAAGACAGTGCTGTTGTTCACCGTGGACTAACGTTTTTGTCACCACCTTTGTGAAACTAATACGAGTCTCATGTACACACAGGCTTAGGGAAGTAGAGCAAAAGATAAGTATGCATGTGTGTAGTTGATTTGCCAGAAAATCTAGTTCATTCACACCAAAAAAAAGGGAGGGGGGAGCAAAAAATTTATTGGTCTTACTCTTGAAATTTTTAGATCATAAAAACTGTGTAGATCAGGGCTTCATAAAAAAATAAAAGGGTACGATTCATCAGCTGCAGAACAGTGATAAAGCCTGGTAGTCTCCAGGTATAAATATAAGATGGAGCAGTTCCTTAATACAATTGCAGTGTTTTAGCCTCATTGGTACCCACTGTGGACAAAAAAGGGGCCACATCCTAAACCTGGCAAGCTCTGGGGAGGCCTGCATGGTGGGCCTTATAGACTCAGAGACTGAGAGTGACCACGTAAGGTGGTCTGAAATTAAAACTTCCTTACTAAAAGTGAGTCACGACAGGTAGTCATTTCCTAGGCCAGTATGTTCCTTCAGAGAGGTCACTCGTTGCCTGGACTGAACCTGTGTATTGCTTTTTGAATCCATGATAACATACCTTTGGAATGTCAGAGTAATCCCCTTTTTCCGGATCCCTCAGGGCACAATCTCCCACCAGAGCACAAGACCTCAGAACCCCCTCATTGTTATCTTGTTGCCCAAATACATCTCTCTGCGCTGTAAGTGCTGATTGTTAACTATCCTGTACCCACCAATGTATAAAAGAAGTGTTTGCCTATCCGTTTTGCTTTCCATCCAATCTCAGAGATTTCCCCCTCTTTGCTTTCTCCTGCCTCCCATCTACCACAAAGGAATTTCCTATAACCCTCCTTATGCCTCCTCCTTTGATTCTAATGTATAAAATAAGGTATAAAACTGCCATTCTCCTGAGTATTCTCATTCCATTGAGATTTTGCTTCCCAGCAATTGTTGTCAGTTTGGCTCAAATAAACTCAGAAAAATTCTTATAGTTTTGGACTTGCTACATGGACACCATTGATTGTTTTCTTTCCCATAAATGGTTCTTCTAAGTTTATATCCCTGTGTCCTCAGATATTATTTGCCTCCACTAATCTCGGGTCCTCACCAACACCGTCCCAGGAGCGCGCACTTGACAAAGCTCGGGGACAGGATCTTGGTGCCTTTGTAATTTGTGTAGCATTTTAATCCTGCTCCCCACTTTAGTCTTTAGACTTGGTCTTTAGAGGCACATTTGTTGATACACAATTGAATAATGACACTGAACAACTGCTATTCTAGAGAATATAGCACATAACAGAATTTCTTAAATTCGCATTTTCAGTGATTTGCTGTGGAGGCACACATATTCACTTTATTGGTCTATTAAGTACCCCCTGCCATGCCTTTGGTACTCCAAAACCTGCTTAGCAAGAGAAATTAGATCTATACATTTAGACTCTCAGTGTACTGGGGAGTATCCAAGTATAAAATGTATTTTTTTAAGTGTACCTTTTAAAACAACTAAAATGTAGTGAAACAGTCTTTGAGATGCAACATGACAGATGGACAGAAAACTTTACTATCATGATGGATGGGTCCTTTATTTTTTCCTCTGTGAATGGCTGCTGATCATAATCACTTTTATAGCCTGACTGCAACAACAACAACAACAAAAAAGGATTACTTCTTTTGTCCTGGAACCTCAGGATGAGCATATTTGTTCAGAGAATGAAGGAGACCAAATTAGATTGAGCAACCAGGGCGTAATAAATTCACAGCAATCACAAGACAATGTTCTTTAATGTTTAAGACACTATCAACTTTAAATATTCTGATCCTCTCATAGTTAGCTCCCTTATCCTTTTGTCCTTATTGAATTAACTGCCTTTTCTTTTTACATTGTCTCCTGAGGGGACCTCAATTTAAATCTTTTCAGTTTAATTCTATTAATTGGCATATTGTCTGGTCTTATGTTCTCCTCCTGGGTCTTGAACTTATGTTCCTTTCAGTTCTTAAACTGCTTAGCTATATTTTGCAGCTTTGAATGACAACTTGCTCCATCTGTAGACAAAGCAAATGCATTCTTATCTTTCACTTCCAGGCTACTGTTTAACAATGAATTCACAATCCTGGCAGTTTATCAGCCCATTAAGTAAACCCAGGAGCAGAGTTCCTGGATTTTAAAGCCATCACACTGAAATCCAGGGGTATTGGTTCAATAATTTGAGCATAATTTAAGAGGTAACAGTTCTGAATTATAGAAAATGGATCAAAAGTAGATGTAATTTTTCTTTTCAGATCCCCCTGCTTAGAAATGAGGCAGATCTGGGGTCACACCACGTTGGATTTATATCTCATCTTCATCATTTTATTAGCTAGGTAACCTTGGGCAGATATTGGTCTAATCTTCAATATTCTCTTCTATAAAGTGGGAGTGAAAATAAG
This sequence comes from Trachops cirrhosus, assembly GCA_028533065.1. Lineage (NCBI taxonomy): Eukaryota > Metazoa > Chordata > Mammalia > Chiroptera > Phyllostomidae > Trachops > Trachops cirrhosus. The sequence continues at coordinate 31,538,411 of CM052547.1, read as the reverse complement.
AATTCATTCGAAAACATAGTATAGTGATGAGGATTCAATGTGATAATTCTTATAGAATGCACAAGGTAAATAATCAATACTGTCATTATCATTGTTACTATTAAAGTACCATTGCACTTATTTGTGGTGTATTTATATCCTTACTGCAAAGTGCATCTAAATCCCATCTTATTTGAGACCTCATATTCTACCCAGAGAATGTCATCTTGTGAGATAGTCTTTGTACAACTTATTTGTCACTGTGTACGAAAAAGGGGCCACATATTAAACCTAACGAGTTCAAGGGAGGCCTGCATGGAGGATCTCACAGACTCAGAGATGGGAAGTAACCACATCCTATGATCTGAACACAACAATTTCTAACTAGAAGTGGGTCATGGAGGTAGTCACATTCTAGACCTGCACCTTCCTTGACAGAGGTCAAACTTTACCTTAACTGAGCCTGTCTATTGTTTTTTAGCAGCTAAGATAACATACCCTTGGAATGTCAGGGTAATCCTTTTTTGTCCAAAGCCCTCAGGGTACAACCTCAGCTCAGACTAGGAGATTTCAGAAACCCTCATTGTTGTTCTCTTCCCTGAATCATCTCTGTGCTGCAAATGTTAATTGTTAACTACCCTACACTCACCAAAGTAAAAGAAGTGTGAGTCCTTCCATTTTACTCTTAATGCAATCTCAGAGATTTCTCAATTTTGCTCTCTCCTGCCTCCTTAATTTGCCACCAGTGGATTTAGAGTAAGCCCTCATATGCCTCCTCCTTCGATTCTAACATATAAAATAAATTGTAAAACTGCCATTCTCCAGAGTGTTTTCTCAGTCTTTGAGATTTTGCTTCCCAGCAATTGTCAGTTTTTCCAAAATAAACTCATACAAATTCTTTACGAGTTTAGACGGTTCTTACATGACATCATTTATTCCATACCACCATTGTACTCTACCCTTTCTTTTAATTAAACTTCAAGTCTCTTACATAGAGAGACCACATCGTATCTCCTTACAAACTCAGGCTCAGAACAATGCCTCCCTCCCCCAGAAAAGGTAATATAACCATTTATTATCAATAATAAGTATATGAGAAATCAGATGTTATATTCAACTTATTTTGAGGAAGCAGCCAAAACTAAAAGAAGATGGTGGGTTATTGCAAGGTTATGGAACTAATTAGAGGGGAGAAGCTTAGAGAAAGATGAAGAGAGATCAATCTATCTTTGGGCCAGTCTTGATTATCCATACATGATAAAAATAAAAATTAAGTCATAAACATAAATCATAATGCTCTTGCTCACAAAATTCCACTTAATAATCAAATCATTTCATTGCATTCAATTATCAAATATTTCAAAATGGATTTGGAACATGGTATTTTAGAAAACTACTCATGAAAAAGATTGACATCTGGTCCACTGATACTCGTCAGGTGCTTCGCTGATAACACTTTAAAACAGAATGCCAAGCTGTGTCTCATCACTTGGATTATAAAAATGACCATAATGGACAGTGCCCTTAAAGGTTTTATGTCCTAGAGAGATCAAAATTCTCCAGAAGAGCTCTAAGATTATTCAGTTTTCTAGAGATGCTCTGGTGATGACAGGGAACAAAACTAAGTTGGTAGAACTCTCCAAGAATCTGAGTGTTCTCCAAACATGAAAATTTAGGGGCCAACCTGTGATCAGTCTATCATGGGCTCAATCATATTTTACCTCCATTTTTTTATTAGCATATTTTCCTTATACAAAAAATAACAGCTGAAACTGAATTTAAAGATTTCATATCATCTATAGGGAATAACATATTTTTGATACGTTATTTAAAAATACAACTACAAATACAGCAAGTACAACTACTTAAATGTAACTGGATTCTGGCCTGTGACATCAGATTAGATAGTTTCTTACAACTTTAAATGGGAGGCAAAACAACTATCATGAGTATGGTGACTCTAGGAAAAAATAAATGGTAGTAATTATGCCTCGGGCCAGTCATTTTACAGACTCAAGTGACAGATCTAATGAAATGAGCAAGTGGGACACAATGCTCAGGTAGGCAAGTCACCTCGATTTTATTCCAGGGCTGTGCTCAAACGCAGGGGGCTATTTATCCTATATGGATAATAAAGACAGATGCTAAAATTTACTGTTGTGATTTAGAAAGAAAAAAACCAAAAACTTCACATAACAGCCATCAAAAATGCCAGACCAAGATTGTTATCTTTGAAATGAAAGAAACAAACTAAGTAGAGGATTGGAGATAAAAAACAAACTCAATGAAGAAAATAATTATAAGAAGTAGGATTCTGTTTAGCTCCATATAACAGAAAGCACAAATAAGGTACGTTAACTAAATACAAGGGGGGACCCCCTCAAAAAACTGGAATTATCTTCTGGAGGATGGACCCCTCATAGTACAGGTTTCTCCCTCTAGATGAGTGTTCTAGGAACCCATCTGCATCAGTGTACTAGCTGGCGTTGTTGTGAGAGGCTGTGCTCAGCTTCAACAAAATTTTTTGAAGATTTGTTCTGTGTGTTTGCCCATTTCATGATGGGTGATTTACAAGCACACCTCCCCACACTGTGATGAATGTTCAGCAGTTTTTGACCAGAAAATGGCATGACGCCCTGTGCCCCACCCTCCTTATTCACCCGACCCTTGCCCCAAGTGACTTTTTTTTATTCCCCTGGATGTAAAAAATCCTCAAAGGGAAACATTTTGTTGATGTGCAAGAAGTGAAACAAAATAGCAAAAGTACTAAACAGCATCAAAATTGACCAGTTCAAAAACTGTTTTGAGCAGTGGGAAAAATGTCCCGTTAAGTGTATTGCATCAAATGGAGAGTACTTTAAGGTGACTGAAGTTTAAACATGTAAGAATAAAAACACAGTTTTTAATAGATAAATTCTGGGTTTTTTGGGTGCCCCCTCATTGATGTTTATTCTCATCACACATGAGATGGCCAGACGTAGGAGTCCATCCATGTTCCCTTTAATGCCATAAGAATCAAATTCTTTTCTTTCTGCTTCTCCATCGTTAATGAACAGCTTCCATCTCCATGACTGCAAGCTATTTGCTCCATCTCCGGGCATCTGTCCCTCCAGATATGGCAAAAGGAGGAGAACAAAGACAAAGGGAAAACTGCAAAAAGATATGTGATGTTTGAATGTTCTTCATTCCTTCTTGCATTTCCAGAACTTTTATTTTACTCTGGCTGGGCCTCTCTTCCTCTAGATAGCTGTATAGTTTCTTCCCTCTTTACTCACACCTTTGTCTACTACTTCCATTTTCAAGGATGCTTTCCTTGATCACTTAACATTACTACTGCTTGTCTTTACTGCACTTCCTTTACTCCTCTTTGGCACTTTATTATCTTCTAAAGTTCTATGTGATTTTGTTACAAGACTGAAGGGGTCCATTCGCCTGCATGCATCAAAACCCAATAAGACACACACAGGAATTTTTAGCCAAGAAAATAAGAATTGATTAAGGAGCTGGTGCCATGCTTGGAGTCACAGGTAGCTCATGCCCAAAGAACTGGCTCTCCAATGGCTTCCAGGGGATGGAGTATATAAAGAAAAAGTCACTAACCATGGTGACTAATACAGTTAGGGTGATGGTCTCTAATGATTGGTTGGTGCTGGGGCAGGGATAATTGAGGATTGCATTTGGTCCTGATGTCAGCCATGGACTTGATCTGTCCAATTTTGCAAGTATTTTGTTCAGTGGGATCATGCCACATTTCTGGGTATGAAGCTACAACACAACGGAGGCCAAGATGCTATGTTTGGTTTGATTGAAAACTGTGTCAATAGTCAGTAGACCCAGGTTCTTGTTTCTAAGATGCTGACCTCATTGTCCTGAAGACCTGTGGTTAGGCAAGTGAGAGGGAGGTGGATGAGCCAGGCCAGTGGGTGAGGCCAGTTTGAGCCAAAGGAAAAAGAAAATCATAATAAAAGACTAAGATTAAGGAAAATAAAGTTTTTGTGTTCCTACAGTTTTCATGCTGTTGTTTCCATATCTTCTCCCCCTTAAAAGTAAGCTGCACATAGATATGATTTTTGTGTGTCTGTGCTTTGTTCACTGCAGTCTAAGTAGTACTGGGTGTAGAGTAAATGCTTAATAAATATTTTTGAATGGATAAAGAAATGAATGAATGGATTACAGCAATTACTAATACGATAATTACTTTAATTAGTAATTAGGTGATCTGAAACCTTGAGTACTCTTGGTTGGTAAACACAACCTTAAATTTAAATGGTGGCTTTTTCCAGGGGATAGATGCTGTCAGTCATTGCATGCTCAGGAGGTTGAATTCAGTTCAGTGATGTATTAAGTAAATACAAATCTTCATTTTTAAATGCTAGTTTAGAAATTATCTTGAAACACATGTCTTTTTCAGATAATTCATATGTAGTAGCTGCCTCTGCGGAGGTTTGATAATTATAAAATCTCCAATAGCAACTGCACAGTTGTTTAGAAAACTGATCTGAACGTGACCTTGCAAAAAGGACATATTTTAGACCATTTAATAAATAGCCCTGGTCAGTTGGCTCAGTTGGTTGGAGGATTGTCCCATGCACCAAAGAAAATTTTGCGGGTTCCATTCCCAGTCAGGGCACATACCTAGGTTGCAGGTTTGATCCCCAGTTAGGGTGTGTATGTGAGGCAACCAATAGATGTTTCTTACATCAACATTCTCTCTCTCTCTCTGTCCCCCCATCACCCCTCTCTAAAATCATAAACATCCTCATGTGGGGATTAAAAAATAATACTAAATAAATAAATAAATAAATAAATAATTTTACCTGCATTTAAAGTTTTTCTCTACAAAAAAATCTTTAAAAGGAAAGGTTTCTAAACATAAATCCATTGCCCCAGTGAGTTGGCTGCAGTTTTATGATCAACAGTAAAAGCTGTCATCTGGTCTGTCAATTATACACAAACTGGAAGGCCTTCAAGGAGGTCTTTTTGCAGAGGACTCTAATGACTCACAAAAAGTCTACATTAGAATACGTGTCAAAGAACACTAATTAATAAGTGCTTGGCAAGGGAAGACTGACATTAATGTAAATCAATGACATTATGGAGTACAGTGACGATCTGCAATTGAAGATTTACATAATCAGTCATTATAGTTCCCCTGCTGCCTCTCAGGTCAATAATGTGCAGTTTTAAGACATGCTAATACATATTTACTCATTAAGCTGCAATGCTTTCAGAAAGAAGTGTGGGTCTCTGGTTGAATTAATTTATATTTAAATTACAATAACATAACTGCTTCACAGATTGGAAGTAAAATGCATAAATTCAAAGACATAGATTAAAAATCATTTAGAAAAGTCTTTGTGTTTCTTATTTGTGTTGTAAAGACAGTTTATGGTCTACTAAAACATCATCATAATTAAAGGCTCAATTGAGACATGGTCTTAGATCCATATTTGCCTTGGGTCACCTAAAATGTCTGTGAACAGGATCTTCAGCAAGCACAGGGGAAGCAGAGGGTGGGAAGGGAAGAAGAGATAAATTCGTTACCTTTTACTTGGTCATAAAAGCACAGAAGTCTCAAAGCAAAAGGCCAACAGTGATAAGAATAAATCATTCAAAGTCCTAGGTATTCCCTATGACCCTTAGAAGGGAAAAATCACTAAGTGGTAATTAGTTTTGACACTTTGCAATAATGAGTTTAATCTTTTAGTTTCTAAATTATCACAATCTATCACAAAAATGAATGCAAAATAAGGCTTGTCACTTTGATGGGTTCAATCATACTGACCTATTTGTTTATATAAATCCAGTACTTACTAAACAATATTCTGGCCAGAGCTACTTACCCTTACTTATCTTAAAAGCAATTTTCCTGTGTGCTACAACATGTTTTCATAAACATTTAGAGGGTATTCACATGGCAGAGCCTTCACAGTCCAACCTGGGACATGACAGATATATGGACAACAGTGCCTTTGGTCATTGCCAAAGTCACCTATACATGGAAGCTATACACCGACTTATCTCACTGCTGGTGATAAAGACCAAAATCCTTCTTTTAAGATGCACAGAACATTGGGCATATCTTTTTATCAGAAACCAAACAAAATGTTTCAGATTCTCAGATGGCAGTATCATGTTGGATGAATGATCTTCCCTGCTGTAGTGTGCTCGTAGCGCCCAGCATGGGGGGAATGTGTCACATCCTGATAAAAGTGGTTTTTAAACAGGTTGCAAGGCAATGCTGTCATAGCATTGGGCTGCGGCAGCACTTCATTTAGAGAATCATAGAAATCCCTCATTTGCATGGGCGCAGACTTTTCTCCTGAAATGACATTAATAGGTATTATCAATCTACTGTTTCCTTGCTAGCACTACAGCTCTGCCACGAGATAATGCTCTGGGAAAGAATCACGTGGGGACAGCCTATCCATGTGTACAGTCGACATCACTCAATGACCCTGCCTGTCAGGACTTGATTCCTCACAAGAGGAACAAAGAAAAGAGGAAAAATAATAATAAAAATTTAGCAAAGTTAGGAAAAAGTTGATGCATAAAAACATTATCTGACCTGACTATGATTGGGAGAGATGGTGTACTATGTTTTTATATTGTCTGAGAACTTCAAAATCTAGCCAGAGAAGAATTTGGGGGAGGGGATAAAACGGGGTACAATATGTAATAATGAATGACTTCTAGAAAAAAATGTGTGCACAGTCAATGGCACTAGATAGTTTTAATCAGTAAATTTGAGGGCTGTGGCCCAGATGAAATGGTTTCAGTCTATATTAATTAGCCACTTGAACTTGCAATGGAACACGTGTTTAGGACCATACTTAAGAGACAACCAGAGAAGGAAGAGAACAATGTAGATTTTTGCCTAATTCCCACAGACAGTTGTTCCATGGGCACTGAAATACATCACTACAGATGAAACTTCACACGAAAAGCAGCTGGTTGTAGTTCTAGAGGGATCCTTCACAGAGGTCAGCCTCCACATTAGACATTCCTCGTTATCTCTCAAGTTTGGGGCTATTTCACTTTTGTCACTCTTCCACAGGGTGTATCCTGTCTTAAAGCCCCTTTTTTTGTCAGACCAGTGCACACACTGGTCTGTTTATGACTAACTAAATACAAAATATATTTTGTAGCTATACAAAATATAAAAGTCATCTTTTGAAAAGTGCCCAAGAAGAATTTCTCAAGCAAAGGGGAAGAGGGGAGTTAAGATTCCATACAGAGCTGCAATGAGTAGGTGGTTTTGCCCTGAAGGCACTTGCCATTCCTGAGTGTGGGACAGAAACTGAGTGTCTAAGGTCTGTCTGGGTAGGGAGCTATTGCTGAGGACACAGAAACCATGAGGGCTTTTCAAGGGCTCCTGGGGCTAGGGTGATAAAATGGAGATTTACTGGCCTCCAGCTCCTGGAAGATTTTCTCCTAAAGTCACTTGCTGAATTCTGGAGGCATGCAGAGTGGGAAGTATAAAAGCTAAGCCACTGACCTGTTAGAAGCAGAGTAGAATTTTTTGCTCTTGTGATATTGAGAAGACAAAGACTAGAGCTCAAAACCTGTCAGGAAGAAAGATCTCAATTAAAAAAAAAAGGCACTGGACTGCTATTTGAAAGTTCTGGAAGGCTATGACCTAGGATAAGATGAAGAAGAGGAAAATGGATCATCACCAAAGCTACAAACCAGTTGCACAAGGCAGGTAACTGTTACCTGATTGGATTAAGGTGATTAGCTCCTAACCCCACTTGCTGAAAAAGGGAAAGTTATTTCTCCTTGAAAAAAAGGCAATATGATTTGTAGACTCTGTACTTATTTTGTATACAATGTCTATCATTCCATATTAAAAAATTACTAGAAATGCCAAGAGAAGGGATTATATTACCAAGAGAAAGAAAGAAGACTCATAAATATCTAGATATAAAAGTAGACAAATTTTTTATATAATAAGTATATTCGGAGAAATAGAGAAAACAATGGAAAAGAGATGAAAAATAATTTTGTCAAATAATTGGAATCTAAAAATAATCAAGTAGAAATTTCAGGCCTAAAAATACAATATCTAAAATTAATTACATGAATTAACACAGCAAAAAATAAGATCAGTAAACTAGAAAATGATGTCAAAACTCTACTTAACATTGTACTGAAGATCCTAATTAGTGCAATAAGGCAAGAAATTAGAATAAAAGGCATAACCATTGAAAAAGGGGACCGTGGGTATTAACTGAAAGTGACATAATAGTGTACATAGAAAATGCGCAAAGAATCCATAGGCAACTACTAGGATAAGTGGATTTAGCATTACATTTTTATATATCAGCACCAAAACCAATAGAAAATGAAATTTTAACATTTTTACACAGCACCAGAAACAGCAAATATTTAGAAATAAGTCAAATAAAAACAATATAACAACAGAAGTTATGGGGAAATTTTAGAGAACCAAGTAAATGGAGGGCTAATCATGTTCACGGATCAGATTAATTATTATTAAGATATAGTCCAGGTTGATTTACGGATTCAAAAAATCCTAATCAAACTCTCAGCAGTCTTGTGGTGTGTGTGTGTGTGTGTGTGTGTGCACAAATTGACAAGCTGATTCTATAATACATGTGGAAATACAAAGGCATAAGAATGTTCACCAGTATTGAAGAACACCATCAGATATCAGATTGTCTATACAACTATAGCACTGAAAATAGTGTGGTATCAGTGCAAGGACAGACAAACAGATCAATAGAAACGCACAGAGCAGAAAGCCCACATGTATACAGTTGCTTGATTTATTACAATTGCATTGCAGTGGGAAAAATACAGTCATTTTTGTTTCTAAATGGTGCTGAGTCAGTCCAATATCCATATTAAAAAAATTAATCTCTACTCTCAGCACAGTAAAAAATCAATTTCAGATTGATTGAAAGTTTAAATGTACAAATAATAAGGCTTCTTGAAAATAACATAAAAATTCCTCTGACCTTAGGCTCTGCGGTAATCTGGAAAGATTGACATTCTTAGCAGAGTCTGGGTAGAGCTCCAGAAAGGATAAAAAGTCTCTGGAGAACAGCCTGCCTGGATTGTCGGGCACACGAGGTCTGAGGCTGTGTCAGTGAGTCCATGTAGACTAAGTGCTGGTGGGTCTGACAGGCAGGGAGAGCATCCAGATCCCAGATGGAAGGTGGGGGCTGGTGATAAGAGGAATAAGGAATTCACCATAAAGCCCAGGAGCAGAAGAATCCAGGCTCACGTGGAGATTCAACATCCAAGATGCAAACCTGCACATGCCCTGCCCACCCCAATGCCGCCAACTTTCAGTCAGCTTGGTGCCATCACACACATACACACACACCGCACTGCACTGCACCGCACCACACCACACTGCACCTGGCATTTATTAAAGGACTCACCACAGGTATTTCATGTTTTAAATCACTTGATCCTTACAAAAGCCTGTAATGGAGTCATTGCTATTACACCCACTTTACAGATGAGTATCCTGAGGCACAAGCAATGAACATAACCTACCCAAAGTCTTAGAGTAATTACCGGTGGAGTCAGGGTTGAAGCCCAGGCAGTCTGACTCCCAGGAGAACACAGTTTTCATTGCTTCTGAAACAATCCTGGAGGACGGACTGAGGCTGCAATTTTACCACCTTGACAGAACAGGAACTCAAAAGACTTCAGTTCAATGTTGAATATTTGAAAGATTAAAAAATCTACATTATGTTTCTACATACCTGGGTTTGTGCAGTAAAGTCTGTACTCTCCATTCTATAAACAAAAGCAGAAAAAACACTCTGAAAAATGCATACACTATATTCTAGACATTTTTGCATATGCATCTTAAAAGGGATGTAATTTCATTTTAATTTCATGAATGAAGAAGCCAGAGATTGGTAGAGGTTTATATACATAGCGATATATTTTTATATACATCAATCGTAGAGGTTTATATATGTATACATTTTATACATATTTAAAATGGCAGAAGTGAGATTAATGACCAGTCACTACTCATTCTGGACACAAGCTCAATGAAAACTAAATGCCGTTAATGAGTAGATAACAAACATTTGACCTTCAAATCTGTATTGGTGCCTAGTTATAGGTGATTAAGAGAAAAGCATCAGTGAATAATCACCTATTTTTTTTTCTATTTTAGAGCTATAGGTGACTTACCCAAGGAAACACAATCAGATATGATTTGCTATGGTTTCTAACCCACCTTCTGGGTAGAATGATGGCACCTAGAGATTTTCTCTCACCCCAGATCCCAGTCCTTTGCAAGCTCCCTAAGGCTATCATCATTTTAAATCATGCTTTTCTAGAGATGAATGAGGTTTCCACAGCAATAACCGCCTGATGTTAAGAAAAAGAAGGAAAAAGAGAGGGGTGGATGCCACCACAGAAAAGAAAATGACTTCTGTGGCCCTAATCTGGTCCATTCCTGAGTCTCACATTCTTGGCTCCTCAATAGCACATAACAGACACATTTGCCCAGCCAGATCAGTGTTCTTCCTCTGGACACTTTAGTGTAGGTTTGGGTTTTGCATCAAATCCAGAACCTTCACAGATCATCTGGGGTGATCTTTACAGGTAAGCTTTATCTCATTCAATCTCCACCACAAACCATCAGGAAGGCTTCCTTCCTTGCCTAAATTGGGAAGGAATCTGAGGATAGAGTGAAGGCTGGCTGAGATTGGATTTTCTGCCCCAAGGTCACAGTGTTAGTAAATGGTAGGGCTGAGATCGGAACCTGAGTGTTCACTAGCTTCACCAGGCATGTTCCGGTCTCCTTTTGGACAATTTCTTCTCTAATTTTACAAGGTAACAAATAGGTATTTCATGTATTGATATATTGGAAAATTTTCAAAAGACTTAAAGAAATGTAAGCCTCAATTAACAATTTGAAGCTGTTAACTTGATGAATGTTATTTAATGATAGAACATGAATTGTACAGCACCTGTTCATAATTTTCTGAATAATTGGACAGCTCATTCATTATCTTGGTCCTTCAGCACCTGTTAGGTATTCCAAAGCACACTTTGTGGGACCAGCCATGCTCACAGGAACAGAATCCCAAGTCACCTAACAGGGCTCCAGAGTCTGAGAATGTGTTTCACTTTAAAATGACTAGAAATTGCATGTCTTAAGCTAACTGTACTAAATCTTAGTCAATATTTTCTAGTTCATAGGAAAAGGTCTACTCCCTCTTCTTATCTAAGTGCATTAATTGCTGTACCTACTCAGGCTAATTCTGAAACAAATTGCCACAAACTTATTTGCTTAAAGCAACACAAATGTATTTAACGCTACAGCTCTGAAACCAAAATGGACTTCACTTGGCTGCAAACAAAGTGTGGGGAGGGCCACTCTACCTCAGGGGGCTTTAGAGTGTTAAAAACAAAAGTCAATGGAATAAATTTTAAAGACCTTATTGGCTTTATTTAAAGATTATTGAATCAGGCAGCATCTGACCTAGCAGATAGAAAGGAGCTTTGAGGGGCTGTACAAAATAAAGGATTTTTACAGGCAGAAGAGTAGAAACAAGAAAGTTATAACAGGTCTCCCCCAAAAAGAAAAAGAAAGCATGTTGGTAATTGCAGAGTTAATTTCCCAAGGTGATGGCAGAAGCCTATCAGGCCAGTTACCTAACTACCCTGATCAAGCAGTTCCTGAGTGACTGGTTTAAGATTCCATTTCTGGGAGAAGTGAAATCATAATTAAGTCAAGTCTTGGTTTGGTGATATGGGGCTTGGCATAAGTGAATCCATTTGACGCCTGTTGTCTTGTTGTTAATGGGAGAAAACCTCTTTCCCCTTTTTCAGTTCATAGAGCTGCATTCCTTAACTCACAGGCTTTCTCTGTTTTTAAAGTCAGTGGCGTAGCATCTTCAAATCTCTGTTTTCCTCGTCCAGTCCCATTTTATCCTTTTAATCTCATCTCCTGCCTCCTGATTGTAAGGACTTCCATGATTACTCAGGGTCTGCCTAGATAATCCAGGGTAATTTTCTCAAGATCCTTCAATTAATCACACCCTCAAGGTCCCTTTTGCCAAATAAAGTAATATTGGCTGGTTCTGGGAGATTAGAACCAGCGACGTGTCTGGCGTGGGGGACATGGGCCGTTATTCAATCTACCACTGCCAGAAAGCAGTTTTCTATCGAACATTTTAAGATAGTGGAAAAGAGATTTTAGGGCATATTATCAATGTTGAATGGTTTGTAAACATTTTAGTAGTGGTTTATTTTTCAACCAAGTTAATTATAAAGTCATTGTTAGATAATAAGTACTTTCTCCAGAAAAGCTAATAATAAACTAAAGCAACAATAGTAAATTAAGCTTCACTTCCTTGAGAATTGCACTGTAATTGTTCTCCAAAGATGTATTGCTATTTACCTCACTGGTGAAGTAAATAGGAATTTTGCCCTCAAATGATAAAGAATAATAAAAATAGAAATAAAAACATTTAATATCAGCCACTTATAATTCGAAGGGTTTGGGTTTACAGTTTTAAAAGCTTTTCACAAAACCAGGAAGTTGCAATAATATTTGAATCAATGTTATTCAGATGCCTTTGCAAGGCAAACAAAGCTCTACCATTTGAACAACCAAACCACTGTTCAAATTAATCAGTAGGAACTTGATAAATTCCACTGATGTAGAAAATTAGCACTTTGCATGTTTTCCAGATTTTGATTTCATTTGGGCGTCTGGTCATGAATTATAACCACTTTTTTTGGACTCGAGCTATTTCGCTTGAAATCCATTATTTCTCGCGGAATTATGAGTCTTGTTAGGGAAATGCCAGCTATTTTCATTTTGAGCATCTGCACTGCAGTTCTATTATTAACACAGAGCTCATTTAAAAAGGGGGAAGCATTAGATTTGTGTCTTTGGGGCAGTGGAGGAGGGGTGGGTGGTGGTGACTGGAGCTTTAGTGAAACAAACAAGCTCACAGGGCTGCTTCCAGTTGACACAGCTGTCATGTAAATATCTGTCTCTGCTGTAGAGCTAAGAGATCCTGGGCTTAAAGACCTTGTAGCCATATGTAAACAATGCAGGGCTGATGACAGGTTTACAGCACTGGAGACAACATGTGCAGCTGTTTTATCCTCCTTCCTATAGTGAGATACAAATGTTCAGGAGGCTGATGACAGATGCTTAGCACCGAATTCTAGAAGCTTACGGGGCTAGTCTTGCATTTGTGATGTGCTCTGCACCATTGCCTGACCGGTCATACCTTAAGTACTGCCCGTGGTGTGAACGCTTCCAGAGCAGGCTCCCTACTGCTTCTCTCCCTCCCTCTCTTTTTCTCTCTGGCTGTTGCCCATTGTTTCCCCTGGGAGGCAGTTAATAAAGTATCTCAATGCCTGACCCACGCCTCTGCATGCTGCATTGATTAGGGCTCCCCAGATCAAATAATCTAAAGAGTCTAATGCCCAGATAAGTCATTTCCTCTGTTCACTGCTTATTGCCCTCTTCTCTTCAGGCATTCTTTCCAGTATGCAGCCCAGACTCATTACAAACCAATCAAACAGAAAACAAAGTATTATTTCAGCCAAGGTTCACTTAGTAGAAGTGAAAGCTCCTGTGGATGTGACCTGGAAAACAATTACTATACATATGCCAGTTTGGAGAAACATTTTTTTATTTCTCTTTCAGTTCTTCGAATTAGAACTGGCAACTATGCACATTTTTCAGGCCAACAAACCCCTCGTTTTGACTTTTAGATACTTATTTGGATTCTTCTGGGAAACATAGTATTTCACAATCTGAATTACCCACAGTCCAAAATTATTTTGTTTTCTCATCACATTATGTGTTGATGAACACAATCCCAATAACAAGTTCGATTTTTAAACTTTTTTCCCCTCTTATTGGAACTACTTCCTTAAGAAGCAGGATTTAACACATTCAGATTTCTGAGCCCCACTATTAGACTAAATTATTTTAAATCCAGGCATAACCACTTATTAAACCTGTGATTTTAGTCAAGCCACTTAAGCTACCTCAGCTTAACATTCCTTATTGTAAAATGGGGATAATAAAAGTACTGATCTCCTCAGGATGTTTTGAAGATTACTGGACAATCCATGCCAAGTCTTTAGTTTAATTTCTGGCACATAAGAACACCCATTAAATATAAGCCATGATTATGCCCTGGCTGGTGTGGCTCAGTGGATTGAGCACCGGTCTGTGGACCAAAGTGTTGCTGGTTCGATTCTGGGTCAGGGCATATGCCTGGGTTGTGGGCCAGGTTCCTAGTTGGGGGCATATGGGAGGCAACCAATCGATGTTTCTCTCCCTTTCTTTCTCTCTTCTTTCTCCTGTCTCTAAAAATAAATAAGTAAAATCTTTAAAAAAATGGACCATGATTACAATTCTCAGATATTAAGAATACTGGTATAAATTAGCACCTCTTACCAAAAGAAAAACAAAAGCTTCCCAAATCTACGCATAGATAGCCTCCCAACTTCCAATCAGGTAACAGCCAGAGTTTTACCCACCAAACAAAGTCTCCCCTGAAAACTACCAACTGTTCTGGATATAAGATACTACATATTGCCTAGAGAACTTCCTTTTCTGTCCCATAAATTTGGAATCTCTACCCTATTTTTCCTGAAAAATATTTGGGCACGAATCTGATTTAAAGCAGCTCAGAACTCGAAGCGTTCCTTCTTTGATGAGAATGGAGTAGAAAGCTCTAACTGGTGGACAAATTGTTTTAGGTTGTTTGGCAGTGTGAGAACACACCCTCAACTACATGTTGTTTTGACAAACCTGTTGCAGACAGGAATTGGAATTTAAACACTCTGAGGATGTCGTTTTTTTTTGGAAAAGTTCATTGTGGGTTCCAACAACTGACACACAAGCTGACCTTTTTGGGTATGCTAATGTAAATATGATTATTGATTGAACTAATAATTAGGTTAATACAAATATTTAATGACTAACATTTCCTGAGCTATAATTATGTGCCACTACTATCCTAACCCCATATATATGTGTTCTAAGAACTTCAAGAAGTAAATAATATTATTCTAAATGAATTATTAAATGAAGAAATACATGAATGAGGAAATGACAAACAGACATATATAAACAATTCAGCCACTGTTTGAGATTTAATAATTATAGACTTTTGGAAAGTTCACCAAACAATCTAAACACACAGCAGAATTTTCCTGAGATAAATTGCTAGTAAAAGCTTCACAAATAAATGTCTGTTCAATGGTGATAAAAATACAAACCAATCTAACAGCCAAGAAAATGAAATGGAGTCTTCAATGCAATAACTAATATAAGGTTATTCAAGAAAGGAGAAATAATTAATAACTCAAGTTATATTATTAGGAACTTTCAAACTCATCTAATTTTGTCAATTTTGTGTTCCCTAAGAGAACTGATAAAATTAAAAAATTACTTCTTTCATCTCTGAAAGAAGCATTCACCTTTAGCTGAATAAATCCACTAATAATGTCAAAATCAATTCACAATATTAGAGATATCCTACTCCAAGAGCTGAAGCTTTCATATATTTCTAATTGTAATGCTGTTCTAATGAAAATGTTATAAGGGATGTGTCTACCTGAGAGGAAATTGTCAAGAGAGATTATATTAAACTTCATAGTGTATACAGTTTTGGTTTCACATTTGATAGATTTATAGCTTCACATTCACTGTGAAAGGGTAGTTATTTACTCTGTATTATCTTGTGACTTTAATTTGAAGGTTTCCATATCCTTGCTGATGCTGGTGATTTTCAGTATGTGCTAGAAATAATGACTGTATTTATGACATGTTGAATATTTTTACAATGTGCTCCCCCTCTAAGGGGGTCACAAAGTATTTAAGCACAACAATTTGCAGTCACTCTGCTATCTACAGACAAAATGAACACATGGAATTTTAGTGTGAAATCCTAACAATAAGTATGTCTTATTTCTAATGCCAGATATAGGTAGTGAAACAATTTGATGGAATAAATTAAATCTTTCTTGATAGAATGACTTCTCCTAGAACAAGGCTTTATATATTATGGATATAAAAAATCAAAAACAAATGTTTCAAATTGCTAATTTATTATGCATGCATTGCCTTATGCTCTATAGTTCCATAGCAGCAGACTATAGGCCTGCCAACCTCTGCAGAATATCACCATACTGCTCCCCCATGGAATAAAGTATAGAACAAAACCTCCAACCCTGCTGTGTCTCTGCTAATGAGATATACTTGGTGAAATGCTTGTTCATTAAAAACCTAAGAACAGAAATAATGGGATGCATGGGAATTGAAGTTTCAGGATGTCTGAACACTAACATAGTACAAATCATTGTCAAGTCATATTTAATAAACAGCCACGTATACTCAGACCACTTAACCATCAGGTAGCCAGGGGTCTTACAATAAATAAGTTATGCTCACCTCACTGCTAGGACATAAAATCCAGGCAATAAATCTAGGACATAAAATCCAGGCTTTCATTAGATAGTGACTGGGGCACTAAAAGTGATAGTAATAGATTCAGAGCAGAGACAAGAATTAAATTTTTCTTCAATATTGTTGCTATATACAAATTTTTGCCAAACCCAAATTAAAGAAATATTTATTTTCTTTTGACTGTTTTTTACATATGGAAACATTTATTTTTAAGAAACAAAAATAATTTTTATGAATATCACAGAAAATCACCAAGAAAAATTTCTATGTGTTTCCAGGGAAATTTGAACACCCCTCCCATGTCTTTTCCTTTATTGCATTGAAAATTAATTCTTGTTACATTCTCCAGGGGAATAGGTTATGCCAAAAGACAAAATAATGCTTTCTTTGTTTTATCATTCAGTAAATACCTGGAAAAGAAAAAGGAAAAGAGGAAAGACGAAAAAGTATCTTTCAAATGTCTTCTAGGTGTTAGATATTTTCATATTTATTATGCAATTAACTAGTTGTTTAGCATTATTATTTTGATCACTCCCACTAAAAGTAAAATGTGAAAATCCGAAGGTCAAAGAAGTTAATAAATTTGCTTACAGTCATGAGCTAAAATTCATTTGTTTAGATAAATATTTAACGAGTACTACTCTGTGCCAGGCATTATTCATTGTGGTAAAGAAGTAGTAGTGGTGACTCAGAAAGTTCTGTCTTTAAAATAATAAAATCCTCAGGACACGACAGATAATTACAGACTGTGATGAAAACTATATGGCAAACCAAGTGGGTGTTGTTGCAACGGAGAGTAACTGACCAAGGATGTTCTTCATTAGTTGGGTGGACAGACGAGGCTATTTTGAGGAGGTGATATTTGAGCAAAGATAAGGAAGTGCAGGAGTCAATCCTGTGTAAAGTTCTGGTGACAGGATTACAAGATAAACAATAAATCAAAGTCCGAGAGGCAGAAAGTTGTTTGGTGTGTACGAGGAGCAGAGAGGCTGATCCTGTGGGAGTCAGTGAGTTAAGGAAAGATTCGTTAAGTCTGAAGAAATCGACCATGGGCAGGTCTTGTGGTACATTAGAGCATATTTGGATGTTATTCTAAGGTTATCGAGAATCCATTAATGATTATTTGTTTTTATGTTTTTAAAATACTGCCTAAGTTGATTTTACAAACAGATTATAGGGTTTCTGTTTTTGAAATGTATGGCAGAATAATCCTGGTGGGCACAAGAAAAAATGAACAAGATATAAAAATCATCTGTTAGAATTGAGGAGAAAGCTAACAACGCATGAGAAATTACAGGTCTTCAGCCCTTTAGAAGACGGAAAACTAGGTAAGCGAGCCAGATGTGTGGGATAGCTCTTTTGCAAGGAGTTTCTGCTAATGCCAGGAGAAACATCTGGGATACTGGGGAGCTGGGCAGAAATTTTAAAACTTTCTTGAGTGGAAAATAAATAGTGCACTTCAGTGTCTCCCCAGGATGGGGAACTTGGGTCAATGTACAAGACTTTGGATTGAGACTCTGAAGACAATATACCTTATTGCTAAGTGTGAATGAGAAGCAGGTCAATGTCAAATCTGTAATGCCCAATTTCAAATAATCTCAATTCCTATAGGTGGGTTAAAATGATCTGTGATGGCTAGTGGCCCAAAAAGTCTGCAAGGAGCAAATATAAATCTTCTTAGATAAAGATAACATTATCCTTAACTGCAAATTATTTTATAGCTTTTCACATACATGTTCATACCAAACAGTAAAGAAGACAAGACAATGTAATAAAAAGTATGATAAATAACAGATAACAGATATATCGGAAATCCTAAAAATGGTGTTTATCAAACATAGACTCTTAAAGAAACCTTAGACAATAGTGAGAACTTGACAGAGAACTGAAAATTATAAAAATAACTTGATAGCAATTTTAGGATTAAAAAATATAACAACTAAAATCTCAATGGATTAAGGAATTGATTTAACAACAGATTAGACACAGAAATAGGTAAAAGATGGTTGAAAGAAGATAGTAAAAATGAAGGAGAAGCAAAATAATAGCAAATACAGTAGTTACCCCTTACTGACAGGGAATATGGGTAAAAATATGAACTGAGATTGGAACTGCAACCTTGCCACAGGAGAGCTTTTTGCACCTTGAAAGATTCTGCATGTCTGTTAGCTGCCCCAGCCTTCAGCAATTCTGTGCAATGCCCTTGGTAAGGAGGGTGGGGAGCCTCGAATCTTCTGCCCCACCACAGCCTTCAGCAGGCCTTGGCCCTGCATGGCTGAGTGCAGACCCCACCGTCTCCTGGGCACAGGAGGGTCTCTCTTAGCTCTCCAACTCTGCTCTCAGTCCTCAGTCCAAGGCAGAGGAAGCTTTCATGTGCCCCAGAGGGCTCAGTGCAGTCCCATGAGAAGGACTGGGGAGGTGGGTGCTAATTAATTACCTCTGTGGTCAGGGCTTCTCACTATTCTAATCTCTCTTTCCTGCCTATACATTGTTAGTAAAACTTCACAAATTTGGGGTGATTTCTCCTTATCTCTCTTTCCTCCATTGCTCTGAGGGACAAAAGGAGCTATGGAATTCTTCCCTTCAAAATTCTTCATCCCATCATTTAGCTTTCTTTTAGCTTTGTAATGAGTTAAAAAATAAACTATGGCTTTTTTAAAAAAGCTACTCCACATTGCTCTTAATGTTAGTTTGAGTGTGATAAGTTTAATAATTTTATATTTTATGAAATAACAATTTTGGAGTTATATTATTTTCCTTACAGAGCAAATATTACATGCGTCTTCCCTCCATTATAATGAAAATGAAAGAAAAAAGTTGTATCTAGTAAATTTAGATGATTTTCATACATATTATAAATAGTTTTTTAACATAAGCAATTTTTGAGGAAAGAGAAATAAAAACACATTACAGCTGCAAAATTACTTTCCTTCAAAGTGCTTTAATTTGTTTGGTAGGAATAAACTTACTATGCAATGTGTATTTTCAAGCTCTTAATAATTTTTAATCATTTGTGTAGGAAATGCATCATTATAAAGCTTCCCAAGGATACCAAAGGTATCATTAAACCAAGATAGCAAGGCAAAGAGAAGGAAAATTACTCTTTCCTACAAAATAAGAAAAATTATGTTAATACTGTTCCAGAAAGACATAGTCCAGAGCTCTGGTGCCAGAGCCCTGGTTTGGCTTGCTTATTTTGATGAAATGGTCAGAAACCCTAACCAGAAACTTTGGGAAAATCCTAAGCATGCATAATCTAGAAAAGGTTGTTGTAGCCAATGATTATAATATTACTAAACCAATAAGAATGGGGACCATGATTTTCAATTTTCAATGTAAGATAGAGTAGAAGGCAAATTATATGTGTTCAAGGTCATACCTGCTTTGGTGACTATTGTACGTCTCATGCTTATTATAATCCCTAGGACATAGTGGAATCACAAGTGATTGAAATATAATAAAAACGTAAATATATCAATTTCCCACTTTACGGTTAATCAGTTTTTCTTTATAAAATATCTATGCTATTGACAGTAACCTGATACTCTTTGACTATGTAGAGTTGAAGAATTAAAGTTGAAATATAACAAGAAGTGGAACATGTTTGGAGCTATCTAGGACCTTACTTACTACTCTCATTATGTGTTTGTAATAGCTAGATACTGGCAGAACTGAGGTGAGGGCCTGCTTAGATGCACGATTGTGTTCTTTACACTGTGCTACATAAGAAGGTCGGTTTTGGGATTGGATGTGAACTCAATTCCTGGTTTTGCAATTTACTAGCTGTATGACTTTCAAAAAGTTGTTGGTAGTCCCTGAACCTCAGTTTTTTTATTTGTCAAATGGGGGTAATAATAGTATCAACCTCATTGGATTATTGTGAGGATTAAATAAGAAAATGTATGAAGCTCTCTGTATTGTGCTTTCACATAGCATTTAATAAATTACCATATTAATAGTCATTGATGTTGTTATTATTATGTACTTACTCTCTTCACCTAGACACAGGCAATGAGCTTACTTTTTTCTATAAAGAATAAAATGTAGATGATTAATTTCACAGAAAGTAATGAATCAGCAATCTTGAAGTAAGGTTATCATAGTGAAATTTTCTCCTGGTTTAAAGATTAAGGAAAGCTTTGTGGTAGGTATCAAAAGAAAAAGAATGTTTCTTTTTTTTCTTAAGAGATTCAAAATTCTGTTCTTTTCAATTCTAACTAATGTGGGTAGGTGTTCAAGAGAGGCACTTTCCCATGTCCTGGATCAGCTCGGACACCAGTTGTACAGCTAGCCCACATACTTTAAGTGGATCTAAGGGATTCCTACAAAAAGGAAAACCAGTTGTTTGAAAAAGATTTTGTGAATGCTTGGTTGCAAACTCAAAGCTCTTGAATAAAAATGAGAACCAGATTAAATTTATGGATAGCATTGTTATATTCTAAAATGTATTATATTTGCTTTTGTCAATAAACCATAGATACACACATCAGTCCTTTAATAGGCATTTAAAGAACCCCTGCATTAACAATAATCTCTTATGTGTACTTAGAGGTTAATTTAAAAGAAAGTGAGGTCGGATTCGGAGTGGACAATACAGGAATGATTAAAGCAAAGGTGATAATTGGAATCAAAGGAAAGAATGAAATTACCTCACGAGAGCAAAGAGCCCAAGCCAGATCCGATCAATATGAGCTGGTATTTGATCTAATCCAGGGCATGGTCAACTGCCTTTCTTGAACCCCTGCTCACATTAGTTAGGATGGGAAAGAGCAGAACTTTGAATTTCTTAAGGAAAAATAAAAACATTCTTTCGAAATCTCCCACAAAGCTAAATATGGGGATCAACAGAAGCAAAAAACCAAAACAAACAAAACAAACAAACAAACAAACAAAAACCATAGAAGGAGAGAGAGCAGGAAGAGTCTTTGAAGCAAGGACAATTTTCTAGAAGTGGATAACCAGTCCTGTCAAATACTGCAGCACTAATTCCTTCAGAAGTTTTGTGCACAAAGTATGTAATCATAAGTAGGAAAGCTAGTGGGCACATCAGACTCGAAACTGCGTTTGTGAGGGAAGTATATCATTTTTATTCAGATTGCACCGTGTGGGTACAGGTTGAGTGTGGGGGTGGGGTAGTAGCAGAAATCATGGGGGGAGAGTTTGATAAAGGCCTCCAAGCCATATTTGGTGCCATAGGCAGGCAAAGGAAAAGCTGAGTTGTATGTAAAATTTTAAAAAAGATAATCATATATTCCAGCAAAGTGGCCTGTGATGACCTTTTCAATGAGGAGGGAGTCAAAGAATTATGTACGTGATGAAATAGAAAACTCATTAGAAAAGTTGTTGGGAAAGAAGTAAGATGGAAGGGTAGCTTTATGGGGGAGAAAGAGCAGGAGAGAGACAGAGTGAGAGTGAGCGGGAGTGACAATACATGGAGTCAGAGAGCTGTGCAAGTCGCGGAAACCCACACTAGCTGCCACGGATTTTATCACTGAAGTAGGAGGCCGAGCCACCTCAGCGTGATGCTCTGAGCTGCAGTTATGGATTGGAAATGAATGGAGGCTGTTCAGATTATCTGCTGTACAGAATAAGCTACAGAGTTAAGTAGGGGTGAACAAGAGGAATGAAGAACACGCAGAAGGTCTGGCTGAGGTTGAGTAATAACTACAAATGGCTTTGCACCAAATTAAGTAGTATGACTTTAACAAATGACCCAATAAGATAGAGTCTATTATTATGTTGAGCAATAAGACCTCACGATGGATCATTGAGTTGGAAGTTAATCTTCAAAAGTATATCTGCGGTTCCTTTCATAACTTTAAATGCTGCCTCCAGACAGCATTTAAACAGAAATGGCTTAGAGATAGATGAAAATATTTTTAACATTCAATCAAAAACTACACTTTGTTTTCATGAAAAAAAGAACTTTTAAAATTCAGTGGACTTATAATATATATAGAGATGTTATTAATGTATAAATAGACAATTTAATAGCTTTATCAATGAACTATTGTTGAATATTCACAAACCAGAAATGGTTCAACTTCTCTTAAATGGATAGCTGGTAACAATTATTATGAAAATAATTATTCATTTTCAATTCATTTGCATTTGCTGAGTGCTCATTCTGCCAGGTCTGAGATAAGGCTCCTGGGATATCAGGATAAATAAGGCAGAATTCTTGCTTTCAAGGATCTCACAGCAGATAAGAAGATAGACTAAATAGAAATAAAACATGTGGGGCATAATGATTACAGTGGGCCCTAGAAATCATGAAACACACCACCACGAGGGCCTCTCAATCACAGGTGAATACTTTTAACACATTTACATGGTTCTAGGGAGACTTGGGAGCCCTGAGAGAGAGGAGAGAAATTTTTTTTACCAAGCATAGAGTGCCTTCCTTGTGACGGACACTGTGCTGAACAAAGAGGGTAAAGTGATGAATGAGAGACAGGTGGTCTCAGCCCCCAAGGGGCTTTCAAACACATGAACACATTTTAATGTGCCATGCTCGGTACAATGATGATGGTGGTGCTGGAGCTGTGGGAACACAGAGAGGAGGCACTCTCAACCTATTTGGGGCCACCAGCATACATGCAGGTATATGTGTGGCTCCTGCAGGAGCTCGCTGAGCCCTAAGAGTTTGGGACTGAGCCAGGTGACATGGCGGAGAGAGTGGAAGAGGGTGTCTAAAGGCACAGATGTGAAGAGGAACGTGGTTTGTATGGAGAATTCTCAAAGCAACGTGATGTTTGGGGCACCTAGGTTTCCAAGCAGGGAGGGGCAGCTGTGCCCAGCAGAGCCTATCCTCATTTCACAGACAAGAAAGTTGAGGCCTGCACGAATAAGAAAAAGTGAGCATTGACACACAGGTAAGCAGATTCTGGGACCAAACTTTCACCCACGTCTGTCAGATTCACAACATTTGCTTTTTCCATTTCTTCAGAATTACTTTTTATGGATATGTTTTGATAAAAGTTACAATATAACAGGAAAAATATTTTATTTTATTTTATCTGTTTCTGTTCAAAAGAAAAAATATTCTTAGGAGTCAGAACTATGAAGATATTAATGAGAAAAAAAAACCAAAGTAACAGACTAGAGGGAAATAACAATAGACAGAATATTTATGTGCATATAAGAGAAATGATGCAAATTTATCACATTAAAATAGCTTAAATTACTTGTTAACTTGTCAAAAATAAAAACCTCAATATTATAACTATGTAGTAATAGATTAGCATAGGGATAAGGCTTCAGACAATATTCTCTGGATTGAAAATGTCACGGACACCTAGAAACAGCTCCCTGAAGACTTTCTGGTTGTCATTCTCCACCTATATTGAAAACTGCCTCAAATTATGATAAGATCACTCTACCACTGTAAAATATTAAAGTCATGGAATTTTTTTCACCTTTTTTTCCAACTCCCAAACTCATAATCAAGCATCTTGTCATCAGCTGGTCTTCATTAGCAATTTGCCATGACCCATTCGGTTCTGTTGCTCAGGACAGGACTGAAAGACCGAGGCATGCTTTTTTTCCATCCCATTAAAGTAGCTAACAAATTGGGCATGAAGAGAAATTATGGCAATGTGATGAAAATAGGAACAAGGTAATTAAAATGAGATAATTTAATAGTGTATACCTTAGGTGAGAGGAGAATGAACTTGGAAAGTGTAACTCATTAAACCACAGCAGAAGCAAAGGAAGCAATAAAATCCTGCAAATGCTACATAACCCTGGAGATCTCTCAGCACAGCCAAGTAGCAGACCTCTTGATGAAAAGTGATTTTTATAGACCTCATGAACTGGACACATAAGCAGAAAAGCAATTATATTACTGACTCATCAAGGGAGGGTGGAGGGAGGTGGAAGAGGGAATGGGGGGTAAAATGATGATGGAGGGAGACTTGACTGGGGGTGGTAAACACACAATATGATATACAGATGATGGATTGTAGAATTGCACACCTGAAACCTATATAATTTTATTAACTAATGTCACCCCAATAAAGTTAATAAAAAGGAAAAAATAAAAGTGACAGAAAAATCTCAAAGTAAATAATAATAATAATGACAATAATAATAAAAATACTCACCCATTGTACTGGAAGAAACATCAATAGTCGAAAACAAATGACATGACTAAAGAAATATGTGAAAATGTGTACTGAGGTATTTTTCATGAAGCAAAAGAAATGGAAAGAGGAGCATCTAGGTAACCTATGAGCAAGAGCAAGAAGATGAGTATGTTAACTATTGACTACAACCTACTTATAAGGCCCAGTTTTAAGGAACAGAATTTCAGGTTAGGGACAGTTTCTTGGTTAGCACAGACATTAAAGCCCTACCTACACGGTTTGTTTAGTTTCTCATTTTGTTTTTTGGGTTTTTCTTCTATAAGACATTGTGACTGTAAAAACAAAAATCAAAAGACCTCAGGCGTAAGACCGTCAACTCCAGACTTATGGTCATTCTGTACATGAAAGACACCATACCTTCAGTGTGTGGGGAATTCACTGGTCAACTTACTGCACATTTCAGAAGATTTTTAGGAGATTTCTTTTGTACCCATGTTGCATGAAGCAAAAAATTTCAGAAGAGATTAAATTTCACTAGTAACACAGTTGCAAAATGGACTGGCCTAAATGAATTGAATATCACATTTATAGATGTTTATAAATTGAGTTTCATTTTCTGACCCAGAGTTACATGCATACAATTAATGGCTAATGAATACTGGAAAAATAGAGCTACTTCTAGACTGAATTTAATATAGGCAAGAGGATTATTTATGAATGAGTCAATTATATAAAATATGATATGACCAAAAAACTTAAATAGATTACAATTATATAATTAAACCTACAATTTGAATTTGTGTGCACTTAATACATACAATAAATGGTTATGGTGGTTGAGGCCAAGTCTTCATTCATACACATTTTGATTTTGTAAGATTGGAATTAATGAGGTTTTATTATACAGGACACAAGTGTTAGAACTTTCTAATACTACAAGAAGAGACCTAGCTGCAACATAAGACTATGTGTCCTAAAAATTCCTGGGGTGGGAATTAGGAGAAAGAACAGAACAGATCATTAAATAATACCTAAGTCAAAGGTTTGGGAAAGAAAATTCCTCAAAGTGCTAGAAACTAAGCTATTTACTCTTCACGTGTTATGCATTCAACTGTATGGTCAGTGAACAGGAATGAGTGAAGGAAGGAATGAATAGACACCCAAAGACTAAATAAACTCTGGGTTAGAATAAACAAAACTCTCCAAACATAGTAACACGGTGGATTTCCACTCCAAAGATACATCACATGACAACTCTGAAGAGTGAGTTACTGCATTCTGTCACATGACTAGGTTGTGAGGGGCTGATTAAGATCTCTGTGGGTACACATGTCATTTGACAAAGTCCTCTTTGCTGATTTTTAGACAATAATGGGCTCTGGATTTAGATGTACCACTCTCAGCTGAAGCAACTCTGAAATGCCACTACATTATGTCTTTTTTATGTCAAAATTAAAGAACATGACCCCTTAATTTGGCTCTAAGCGATGTCACATAGTCAGTCCATGCTCTCTACATTCTTCTCACCACTCTCAACACACCTGAAGCCCTTTCCAGCCTAATCCCTTGTCCAAACAGCCCAACTGTGGAATCTCACTTCACTGCACATTGCCCTGTTGGCCTATTATTCATACCTCCTCTCCCTTCATCCACACTCCTACTATTATTCCCTACCTAATCGGGTCCTTCTCTTTGCTCTTCAAAATTTAACAAACTGAAAACTTAATTTCCCCAAGTAGTGGTGTGCAAGAGTACTAATGATTAATTAAATTTACCTCCCACACCTACTAAACAACTTTTCATGCTTAAATCTGAATAGTCAGATTCAAATACATTTAAATGAGCACACATGATGTGGGACAGTATTGAGGCATTATCTTCCAATTGTGGATGAAATAACTTGCTCCAGAGCATATAGCTCAGAGACTGGGTTCGAAACCCTGATTTGTGACTACAAGGTAATGTGCTATTATTGTCTAACTCAATCTACCAGAATTCACACGAAGCAGGCACTGACAGATAGCTCATGCTTGTTCCCGGAGCCCTTGCACCACCCCATATGGCAGCCACCAGGCACAAGTGGGAACTGAGCTTTCGACACCTGGCCGGTGCTGACTAGGTCAGCTGTAAAGTGCGCATTGGATTTCCAAGGCATAATAGTTTTTAAAACAATGCAAATATTTCATTAACATTTTGTATGCTTTTTATATGTTGAAATGATGTTTTGGATATACAGGGTCAAGTGAAATATAACATTAAAATTATTCTCATTTGTTCCTTTTTACTTTTTTACTTTTTAACATAGGAACTTACATGCATGGCTCACACTATGTTGCCATAGGACATCTCTCCCCTAGACCCTGCTATTCAGACGGGGTCTAGGTGGAACATGTCATAGTTCTCTAAGCACTGACAATATGCCTTCATCTGAGGGCTTACTTAATGCTTACAAAATACTGATTTCAGTAAATAATCAGATATTTCTTTTCTATTACTAAACCTGCTTTTTCCACATTGAAATGATAATGGCTACAAAAACTGCCTGTGTGGCTGTATTATTAAGAGTTTAAAAATACAAATGCCTCAGACACCAAAGACTACAGGAGACAATGGCCAGGTGAACAACAGGACATATGAATTCCATGTATATAATATTTCTCTTGGAATAGAAAAATCTGGAATTAAAACAATGGTACGAGAAAGCCCAGCAATGCTGTGAGGGTCTAATTGCCAGCCAGCTCTCCTTTGGGTGCAGAGTGAATGAAGGTTATTGTTCAACGGTGCAGGCAGGCAGACCGTTGCCTCTGTCTGTTTTGCAGTTTGCGATTTGAGTGAGAAGGGAAACCAAGCAATATTGTTTTCTGGTTTTTTTTTCCTTGTCCTTATTACCAATAGTTCTCATTCTGGTTCACAACCAGCCACTACTTATGGAGGAATTTAGATTGAGTTTGTTGGTTCTCAAAGCAAAGTATCATGCTAATGAATTGCTTTAAAAAGAAAGCTGGTCTAATTATAGCCAAATGGTGCAAAATAATCTTACTTATGATTGCCTCTGATTAGGTGTAGGCTGCTGTGTTCGCTGCAGGGGACTGCAGATTATCATTGCAATGGGAGGTGCCCACCAACTGCCAGGAGGAGAAAGACTTGCAGAAAACAAAAAAAATTGCAGTGACTCTGTATCCTTTTGCTCTTAAAGTTATGTCTTAAATTTTCCTATACTCATTAGCTTGAAATTGGCATTGTTCAGTTAATACTTATGAATGCATTGATCTCAGGTTTAATGAATAAATATTAATCAACTGATAAATATTCAGCCATGGATTACCATAGTATTACAGTTAGGCTTATGGGCATAAAAGGAATACCAATTTGTTTAATCTTCTACAATCAAAAGATTATTTACTTTAAATCTAAGTCGAATCCCACAGAATTCTAAGTTCAGGAATCACCAAGTATAGGCCTCAGTTTGATGGGACTGGCTCTAGAGAACTTACTAGACTTCCATAACCTTCCTTCCAGTGTCCAGCCGTTGCTTCCCAGGTACTCCAGATGGGAATGCTTTCATCTCCTCACTCCACTGCCTTCCTCTGGGGACTTATAGTTTCCTCCCTCTCCACGCCCTGTTCTTCCACTCGAGCTTATACTACTTGGTCAAGTTCTCCCCAGCCAGAGTCTTATTTGATGATCTTTCTGATACAGGTTTCACTGCTTCCTGGCAATTCTTTCTTTGTTTTCTGACTCAGATTTGAGAGGAAATTTCATTAACTGAAGTTATGTTTTCAAGTCAATCTACCTTTGTAATCAGGTGGCTATCCCCTGCAACCATTGGTGGAAGCATTTCCCTAATAAATGGTGAGGGAGCCAGACATCATAACTGACATTTCCTAGCACATATTCTCATATTAATGAAAATTTTATTGAGAATGTACTATGTGTAGGTACTACTCTAGGGACTGGAAATACACAGTTGAGAAAGACAGACATAGTCCCCAAAATTGTCAGCAGCCACTGTAATGATATGATCCCATAATCTTAGCTTAAAGAGTTGTGTTTAATAATTATGATATTTTATTTACTTTAATTCAACATATGTAAATGTATTTTTTGCAAATATAAATGTATATGCTAATAAAATTAAGAGAAAGGTGCTCAACTTGCTTAATCATTAAGAAAATGTACATTAAAACAGATGCCACTGCACATATACTAGAATTTTTTTAAATATCAAGTTTTGTCAATGTAAATTGATATAACCTTTTTAAAAAACTGATTGGCAGTACCTACTTATATTGAACACACACATATACTATACCACATGGCTCAGCAATTCCATTCCCAGGTATATGAGGTCTATTTGGGAAAAGTCCAACCATTGTTAGCACAATGAGAACAGTTTGCATGACATCAATGTAACCTGGAAGCCAAGGAGAGTGGACTGGAATGGGCATGCGTGAACAATGATGACTTCACTGTATTAGTCAGCGAGGGCGGTAGGTGCTTTTGAGTGAGCATGTGTACTGTGTGACCACTGCATTCAAAATGACTGAGCGAATCTGCATCAAATTTTGTGTTAAGCTTGCTATTTCTCAGCAGAAACTATCTGGATGATTCAGAAGGCCGCAGCTATGGGCAACTAGTGACTGGCAGCTTCATCATGACAATGAGTCAGCTCATGCACCAAGTCTCTTGCAGGTTTTTGGAGAAACATCAAATCGCCCAGGACACTCAGACCCCTACAGCCCAGATTTGGCATTGTGAGACTTTTGGCGTTTCCTAAAACTAAAATCACCTTTGAAAGGGGAGAGATTTCAGACTGTTGATGAGATTCAGGAAAATGATGAGACAGCTGATGGTGATTGGGAAAACTGTGTGAGGTCCCAAGCTACCTACTTTGAAGGGGACTGAGGTGTTAGTGTTCTATGTATAATGTTTCTTTTATCTTGCAACTTATTCAATAAACGTCTATATTTCAAGGTATATGGCTGGATACTTTCTGAACAGACCTTGTATATCTAATAAAATAGTGTATATGTACATATACGCACTAAAAGACATGCACTAGAATGATCCAGTAACCCAAACTGGAAACTGTCCAAATTCTCTTCAACATTGGAATAAATAAATATATAATAGTATACTCACATTGCAATATGACAAAGGAAGTCAGTAGACTACAACCTGCTTGCCAAGTCAAGTTCAATGCCTGTTTAGTTACCGGCCCTTGAGCTAAGAATAGATTTTATATTTTTAAAGGGTTGTAAAATCAGCATCAAAGAATATGTATCAGAGACCAAATGTGACCTACAGAGCCTAAAATATTTAGTGTGTGGTCTGTTTTAGAAAGTTTGCTGACCTTGACCACAGCAAAGAGAATGAACAAACCACAACAAAGACCAGCAATATGGATGAACTCACAAGAAACGTGCTGAGCAAAAGGAGTTACAACCACAGTGTACCTGCCATATAAAGACAGACGAAACCAACCTGTGGTCTGAGAAGTCAGGTTAGTGGTTACACTTGACCAGAGGAAAAACTGGAAGCGAAGATTAAGTAATGCTTTTGAAGAGCTGCTTGTTTCATAGGTGTATTCAGGTTGTAGAAATTTGAAAGCTGTATGTACCATTATGAAATGTGCAAACATAATTACTTGAACAAGTTTTATCTGACAGGGTATAGAAAAATGCACTTAAATTATTTCCTCCTCTCAGACCATGTAAAAATCTTGCGGGGGCGGTTTGTGGAGCATCTGCGGTACCCAGAAAATTGAAGGAAGACTTTCCATCTTTGGGTTATTATGATTACCAGTGATGTCTTCATTTTCTGAATCATGTGTTCCTTTCAGGCACTGCTACCTGTATACAAATGTATATATATATATATATATATATATATATATATATACGAAGAACTCTGCAACTTAGGTCTTTGATTCTTTATTCTTGATGTGGTTTTTCTCCCTTATCTCGTATTCAAGCCACTAGGGAATCCTGTGGGCTCTACCTTCAGCCCAGATCCGCAGTCCCACCATGTTCTTCACCATCACGGCCACAAGTGTGGTTCAAGCTGCTGTCATGCCTTCCCTGCTTTAGTCTCTTAACTAGTTTCCCAGTATTTTTACCCTGGAGCCTCACATGTGCAAACCCTTTCCTCCCTTTCCCAACACAGAAACCAGCATAATATTTTGAAAACAAAGATTGTGTCACTGCTGTGGTTAAAGCCCCTCGATAACTCTTCACTCCAAATAAAGGCCAAAGTCCTCATGATGGCTAAAGACCTGCACTACCTCTACTGATTTCAACAAACACTTTCACTCCCCTCTGCTAAACTGGCCTCTTTCTCTTCCTCAAAAAAGTCAGGAACATTCCCAACATGCCTTGGGGCCTTTGACTTAGCTGTTTCCTCTCCCTGGATTGCTCCTTCTGTATACATCTCCCTAATGAAACCACTTGCCCTCTTCAAGTATTTAATAAAATCTTACCTTTTAAAGACATAAAGACATAAAGGCTCAATAAAGACCTACTATGAAAATTCTATTTAAAATTGTCAGTTGCTCCTATTAATCTTTATGGCTTTGCTTTTTAAAATTTTGCAATTACTGCATTTAAACATTCTATTTAATATTTTATTTTTATTTATGGTGGCCATTGTTTATTATCTGTCTTTTTCAGATAGAATATAAGTTCCTGAAGGACAATGATTTATTTATTTGTATAGTGATGTATTCCAAATACCAGTGCTTGGCACATGGAAGTTCCAATAAATACTGTTGAATGAATTAAGGAGTGAATAAATGGAGTCCTGCTTTACAGGTGGACCATTCTTTCATCATCTTTGAGTCTTGCCACATCCCTGAGGTGCTACTATAGAGTGAAAAGGGTCATCACCACCCAAAGGGCTCCATGACTTCTATTCTCCCTCCACTATGGGAACCACGTCTTCTTTCTCTTGGGGGCTTCTGTGCTATTTCTGATACAACCCTTTTAACAGAGCAAAGCCAAGAGAGAAATCATTTTTAAAAAACTTAAGCTTTCAACTTTGGCTCAAACCTTCTTTTCTTGGAATGAGTAAGGGAAAAAATGAAAGATAAGCAGTAATTTATCCCAGCACCCATAGACATCTCTGTCTCTCCTGTGAGGGCCAGCAGCTGTGGAAAGTCCAGGGCTATGGTGGGTCTATAACTTCTGAGAGCAAAAATTAGAGGTCTCAGCTTTGAGACTATCGACAGTGACTTAGTTTTCTGTGACTTTATAACTGGGATATTTGGTGTCACTTTTATTTGTAAGACCCAGTCCTTATGCTTTATTTCAGTTGGGTATTAAGAGTTAGTAGTTTTGGGTTTGATGACATTAGATATTTCTCTTAAAGATTTTATTTTTTTGTTTTTAGAGAGAGGGGAAGGGAGGGAGAGAGAAAGGGAGAGAAACATGGATGTGCAAGAGAAACATCAATTGGTTGCCTCTTGCATGCCCCCAACCAGGGGCCTGGCCTGCAACCCATGCATGTGTCTTGACTGGGAATCGAACTTGAGACCTTTTGGTTTTCAGGACCATGCCCAACCCACTGAGCCACACTAATCAGGGCAACATTAAATATTTCTTAAGTCCACATTATGCTGTCATATAAAATATATCAATTTTCTGAACTTGTCTTCTAAGGTTATATTTAAACAATCATTTACCTATATAAATAAAGCATAAACACACCCAACAGTGGGAATGCAATGCAAGACTTACTATGGAGAAGTGAATATCCACATGAAACTTAAGTTCAATATTTAAAAGGTTTGTTTTTTACTAAGGTTAAGAATAAGACTGTGTTATGGCAAGGAGATGATTTTTAAAGTATACTTTAGAATATATTTGGTTCTATGATTATTACTACAAACAGAAATCTTATTTGTTAATGCAAATGATACAAACATATTTTGATTTTAGTTGACTTAGTGAGAAAGTTTATCTTTCCATGGAGAGAAGAACAAATGGATGGTAAGTCAAAAGTTTTAGAAATACAAAGCAAGCTAATTAAAATATCAAGATCACTTAGAAGAAACAATACTAGTGGTCATTCAAAAATTATAACATTTTGGAATGCTCTTTCTCTCTCTCTTGAGCATGCCTACACCTTTGCCCACCCCCTTCTTTCCCCAGGGCTTGCTCTTCTCTCTGGAGCAGGTCTATGCCTTATCCCTCTCTGCTTCCCCCGGGTGCCTTTTCTTTGCCTTTCTTTTTCCTAAACTCCAAGAGCCTTCATTTTGTATCTAGAACTTGTTTCCTGAGCTCAGGCCATGCAGCCCCGCTGGCTCACTTCATCCAGGGTGTTCACTTCTCCCTCTGTGGCTTTCTAAATAAACTTTTGCTTGATACAAACACACACACACACATATACACACACATCTATATCTATTTTTATATATACCTATCTATAGCTGTATCTCTCTCTCTATATATATGACATACTTTATCAAGGGTTGTTTTATTGAAAATTTTAATGACAAAATATTTTCTTCACCAAATACATCTGGAAAAACAACTGACAACACACAAAATAAATGATTTTTAGTAAAGTTTGGCAACTTTTTTACTTAAATAATTGAGCACATAATATTATTGACATGTGAGTAATTAGTCTTTTATCTAAAATGTTTGATAAGAGGCTCAGATTCCACTTACAATTAATTTTTTTTTGTAACTGAGTACCCAGAAAACACTCCTACATACAACAGCTGAAAAACTAATGGGGGTGGAGGAGAGGGAGGCTTGATATGCTTTAAAACAAATCATGCTTCAAATATAGGCTTAGTAATCACATTGACCGTGGGCAAATTACTTACCTTACCCAACACTTAGTTTTCTCACCTATAAAATGAGGACAATAACAGTGCTCACTGCATAGGATCACCGTGAGGATTAGGAGAAATAATATGAACATACAGTTGAGTGTCTGAAACATAGTACAGATTCAGTTAGTGCTAATTGTTGTTTTTATTGCTGTTATTATTATTATAGATTTTTCTAAATGAGCTTTGTGAATATAGCTTTACAAAATTATAGTATTGATGTTTTTTGCAGCAGTTATAAAAGGTCAAATTTATTTTTTATTATAGTCTTCTTATTAAATGCAGTCCATATTTCCATATTATTAATATCACCTTAAATCTCAAATTTATCATTTAGTTTTTTTCTATCTCTGCTAGCCTCATATTATTCACAATTCTAATTGTCCTGTCATCTAAACCTTTACCTAACTTATGTATAAAATGAGAGTAATATAAGCAAGCAAAATAGGATAATATTCAAATACCTAAATTTCAACCTTTGAGTTTGATAGTAAAGCAAAAATTAGCACTGTTTGGGTAATCATCCCATCTGGTAGAAATCCTTAAGCATTCTTTCATAGTGTCAAATTGCATTTATCATGTTATATGTTGAATAACAGTGATTTTTATAAATTTCTTGATTGCTCTACTAGACTATAGCCTCCTTGTTATTAGGGACCATATTAGGTTAAATATTTAACCCACAGCATGTAGCAAAGTACCTTATATATGTACTTGCTCAGTAGATGTTTCACTCACAGTTAAAAGGATGAGCACATAATTTAAGGCTTAGATGAACAAATCTTTGACTTAAAAATATTATGACTCATTTGCAAAAAAAAGTTTACTTCCTTTAATCCAATAGGCAGTTTCTAGAAGGGAACTGACCCACCCTTGAGATCAATAAGGTGATAGTGATCATAGAAAGATCATCTTCGCCTCTATTTCATTTTCCAAGTATTACATGTCTCTGTTTTATAATCCTTCTTGCATTCTTCCATCTTAGATTCCCCTGCTGTGAAGCTTAATTAAACCATGTTTGCAAAGCATATTGAATCGTTCAGGATAAAGATGCTACAGACTTATGGTGTATATACGGTGATGTGCTGTTTCTGCTCCCTCCTTGGTCTTGTCTATAAATCCCATGTTACTCCAAAGTGGTAGCAGCAAAGCAACATCTAATCTGAAGTGATATAAAAATATAACACATTTCCACTGAGTGTTCCTCGAAGGCTTTAAGAATGTGTTTTCTTTTAAAGCATATCCCTTGTAGTTTTTCTTCTGAAAGAGCAAAGCAGAAATTGGAAACCAATTCCCATCCTGCTAAAAATTAACTTTGTTTCACTGAACTGTGGTGGACAAATTGAATGACCTTGGACCATCGCTTCACAGTTTAAACCCCAGTTCCTTCACTTGAAAAATATGGAGTCAGAATAGGTGATCTCTTACTTTTGAGATATGCCAAAAAGTCAAGCAAAGAAGGCAGGTGATTTCTTATGCACAGATTTGTATACCATTACACCAGTGTATACCAATGCACCATTGTATATGTCATTACAATTATAATTCTAGTCCTCAGTGATTAGAATGACAAATGAATTCATTATTTAAACATATATGACTTGGAGGATTGCAAAATTTAACTGTCTTAAATGTTAACTGCCTGAATGTCCTCCCCCTTACTCTTCCAATCGGACACATCCTGGCCACTCCCAAAAGTCCAGCACTTGGGTTGTTTTATGTTGTTTTAATTTTAGTCTCTACATGTTTTCATTCTCAATCTAAATTGTGAGTTCTTTAAAAAAGGATTCATGTCTTATACTTTTTGTTAACTTTGAAAGGACCCACCAATGTAGGCATCAGAGACCTTGAGAATGCAATGATCAAGGAGTTTTATAAATATCTAATCACTATATCAGCTGCATCTCCATTGCAGTTAAATATGAGCAACTTTCCATGCCTGTGTAATACATCATAATGAGACTCAATCTGGGTCCAAAGCCCAACTCTGTCACTTACTCAAAGTCTCTACCTCTAAGTTTTCAAATATGTAAAATGGGGAATTGTCACCTGGCTTTCAGAAATGTTACAAAGTTTAAATGAAATAATGTGAGCAAAGCTGACACATAATAGATATTTGATAAATGGTAGCTATCGATATCATGATGAGAGTGAACATGGTAGTCATAGCTTTGCTTTTGCACATTTACAAAACTAGTCAGCAGGCTTTGACTTCTGTGTGTGAACAGATCTCCTGAGAAGCTCCTTAAATATTCAGCTTCTTAGGACAGCCCTAGAGAACCTGACTCTGGTGATCCTTGAAACTTGCTTTGAGAAATGCTGGCTCATAGTTGAATTGTTCATAAATCATTCATATTCTTAAAATACTTTAGACACACATTCCTCAGAGTCCCAAAGTTGTCAAGCATTTGGCTCTTTACTAAGTATAAAAATATTAAAATACTTTTATGCCTGCTATCTTGAAAGTTAGGTGGCTTGTTGAAGCAACCTGAAAGCTATTAGCTTGAAAAACAGGGATGAAAAATTACCTAGTATAATTTTTCTGACTGAAGAAAATAATTGCTTTCTCTCATCCTGAAAATTACACAAACTTTTTTACCCCTCATATTATAACTGCCATTTCCAATTTTTGAGTGTGGTTAAGGCCTCAGGTTACCCACATATTCTTTGAAGTTCATCATTTTAGACAATTATTTTTGGGGCAAGGTTTATACCTGATCTCATTTTACTCTTCTGCTGATTGGCAGCCTCACTATACAACTGATATTGAAACTGGTAGCAGTAAATTGTTTCAACCAATACTTTTTGATATATTGTTCCTTAGCTCAGCTTCCAAGCACTCCAGAATTTTGAGAGCAAACCATAATGGTTATGGGTACCAGGGCAAAAACATGTTAGGATTATACAGATAAACAGATTATAATGAACACAGATTTCCAAATACAAAATTATGTTAAAACTTAGTCTGTAAACATTTTTAGTATTTAAATTTTTGTCCTTTCTTCCAAAAACATAAGCCATTATGATGAATGCTAATTGGGGGCAACAAAATTGACTTTGTTCTTCCCAGAGTCAAAATCATTTCCTTTTGTATTAGTTAAGATACAACATTGATTGCTATGAGAGAGAGCAGAATAATAGTGGTTTAAAAAGATGAAGTTACATTCTTTTCACAAAGAAGTCTGAGTCAGTCATCCATTGCTGGTAGGAGGCTTTACAATCAATAGAAACCCAAATACCTTCCACCTTGTTGCTCTGTCATCCTCACACAGAACTTGCATTTCACTGTCCAAAAGGGATAGATGTTCTGGCTCCTGCCAATGCAACCTCATTATGGTCCATGGGAAGGGGTCATTGCAAGGGGTAGGCATGGTTCTTCCTTTGAAGTGCTCAAACCAGAAACAACACCAAAAAATCCAGTCACATTCCAGTGGGCGGAACTTAGTTGCATGACCACATTCACACAAGAGGTTGTGAAAAATGTACTGATGCACCTTTGGATGCATTGAGATAGGCCCAGCTATAAATTCTATAATTAAATGAAGAATGGATATTGGAAGACATCTAGCTTCCTCTTCTACACCTGACGGTTAAGTGGACTTAGTGCACAGTGAATGTGATTGAGTCAGTGCACTAATTGGAGACCTCAGGGTACTTCATTGTCTGGTGAGGTTGTATGGAAAGTAGAAATTGTGCTAAGAAAGGCAGAGGTGAAGACCAGACACAAAATGTGCTTATGTTACATCTTACGTTTGCCAAGGGTCAGCCTGATGACTTAATGGTCTAAAAATGTTCAGATATCTTTCTAAGCATCTAACTTGCTAGTGAGTTAAGGGAATCTAGCATTTTTTAAAAACATACCACAATATATTAGGTGAAGAAACTTGGGCCATGTTATAAAGCTGACATGAAGTGTTTAATTTTGTCACCAAATCTGCACAAACTCCAGGCAATGCTAAAATTTGAAAATATATATTTACTATGTAATAGATCCTGTGATCATTCCTTAGAAGTATAAAAACTACCATTTATTCTCTATATAGCAGCTTAGTATTTCACTGTGTGAATGTACAAGTGTTATTCAAGTAGCTCCTTATTGGTGATAATTTAGTTGTTTATAATCTGCTATTACCAATAGTGCTACAAAAATGGCTTTGTGTGGTTGTTAATTTTTTATAATATTGGCAACATATCTTTGGGATAGAGTCTTGGAAATGACATTGTATATCTTTAGGATGGAGAGAAAAGGTAATGTGGGGCCATTGCCATAATAAAATTCACCGTATTTTGGGTACCTGAGGTCAGGAAAAAGAAGGAATCATTTGATATAGGTGAAACACTTTCAAAAATATCTAAGCATAATTTTCACTTTAGAAAAAGTGGCATAACTAATGGAAGACCTTTAAGCTAGAGGGAAATTCTATCCTAGTCAATGAATAAGGAAAATCACCCTATGTATGGTTTTATACTCTTGCATATGAAGAGAGAGAGAGAGAGAAACTTTGATGTGAGAGATAAACACTGATTGGTTGCCCCCACGCAGGCACCCTAGGTATGTGCCCTGATCTGGAATCAAACCCACGATATTTTGGTGTATGGGGCTATTCTCCAACCAACTGAGCCACCCTGACAGTAGAAACTTTTGTTTTTAAAATTATTCCCCAATTTTTTTACCTTCTGTTTCAAGCTTCCACAGGAAACTTATTGATGTCAAATGTTGATCTATAATGATTAATAGAATTTTATCTTTAATGTAAGAGATGCATTTTTCATCTTGATATCCATAGTACGTAGCTTATTCCATGGCATAAAGTAGCTGAACATAAATAATTGTGAAATAAATGAATGAATAATGAATGAACGAAGGTCTGATAGGTAAGCAGACTATCTGGAAAATCTAGCACTAAGCAACCAGAGAATGTTTATGCAGGTCTATGGCATTAAGAAGCAAACAGAAATCTCAGGAAGCAGGTAATTGCATAGATCAAAAAATAAACAGCAAGAAGATGCAGAGACAGAATATCAGGAACAAGATTCAGTCTCCAAAGAAGACAGTAGCTCATAACAAAATGCCAGCCTTCAGAGTGGCCAGGAGATGATGCAGCCTGTCATAGTGTTCATTTAATCCTTATGATAGCTGTATAATACAGGCATTATTTGCTTCACTTAGTGGATAGGAAAAATAAGTCCTAGGAGAGTAAGGAAAATGACCAAGTTTGTGCAGTAAATGGTAATTAGAGAACTGGAAGGCAGGTCACTCAGTGATCTAGCTATAATTAATGGCGTATAAACTCCTAGAAGTGTTAGGCCGGAGTCACTCAAGAAACCAGACAGACACAGCAAGCTAAGGAGCAGGGTTTGTTGGCGGGGAATAAGAGGAAAGTAGAGCCAACCTAGGGAGGTTGGGGAGCCAACCAAGGGAGGTTAAGACTCACTTGGTTGTTCTTAGGGCAGGGTTTTTAAGCACAAAAACCCGTGAAGGGTAACCGGTGGGGTGTCAGAGTCTGATTGGCTAGAGCTGGTTGCCATTTCTGCTGACCATTGTTCTTGATACATCTTGTCACGCTCAAGTTAAAACTGCATCCTGTTATGCCAGATAGGCCGACCTCACTCCCCAGTCTTAGCCGGGCGTGTTTGTCCTGGGTAGGGTCAGCAGGTAGTTTCCTAGGCCAGTTTCCCACAGTATGGCGATTTTCCATTCCTCCTAGGCCTACCTAGGTCTGTCAAAGCCGACTCAAAGGGTTCCCATTTTGAGGACTCAGGCACCAGAGTTACACCCAGTACCTCCAGTGTCACTAGACAGAGCCAGTCCTCATGTGGAGGAATCCCGTCAAGGCAGAAACAGGTAAGGAGACTAGCTCTCCCTGGAGCACAGAAATAAGAATTTGGGGCCACAATGTCTGTTTCAATATTCAAAGTCTTATAGTTTCTTTGAAACAAGGGAAGGAATGCCCCAAACAGTGTGACAAATGATTGATTTCTGGCCAATAATATTTCTCAAAACAATAAATAAATAAATAAAGAGCATGCACCTTTTTTCTTTTCCTCTCCTCTTGTGCTCTATATTACTGAACATAATTTGCTAAATTATAATGCAAGTGAACTCTCTCTTTGTAAATCAGCGTGCTCCCTCTTTAGGATTCAAAATCACAGTGCTGCTTTGAAGGCATCCAGTGCTGTTTTGCTTCCATGGTAGCAATTTCTCTAAATCTTTGCCTTGTGGCCTCAGCGAATGCATTTGGCAGGAGGAGCCGGCCGATAGGAAAAGGCAGCGCTTCTGTGAACACAAGTGCCTTGGGAAATCAGCAGTCATGTGAAAAGAAATACATAAAAGCTACCCAGCACAGTATCTGTGTTTATTGGGACTTCATTAAAAGTATATATTTCTTAAAGTTTGCCTCAGCCTGGCAGTGGGTTTCTACAAGATGAAGTCTGAGAGCACTTAGAAGTTTTCCTTTCTTTACTTCTGTTCTTTTCAGTTCACTCACAATAAGCTTCGCTGTAGAGAAGGAGAATTACTGCTTGTTCAGATGACCTTTGTGCCAGAATTTATACCATTTTCATTTTTTTGCTTATAAAATACTCAGCTTTTCATTTATAAAAACAAACTGGTACAGTCATTTAGCCATCATCCCAGATTCAACAATTTGCTATGAACTCTTGGCCAAACCTGTTTCATTATTCCCTGACCATTTTTTGGCTCTTCCTGAATCATTTTAAAGCACATTCGTGGATATTTAATTATGTAACTTTAAAATCAAGAACAAAGGGGAAGCCTGATGTTTGCAATGAGAAGTTCACTCAGAAGGAGAGAGGGCTGAGCAGGAGGTGCTTTTGGGGGCTCTGCACCCAAAGAGGTGTGTGTCCCGGGGTGTTCCATCAACAGCCTTCACTAGTGCCTGGGCTCAGGGGAGGGTCTTGATTTCGAGCAAAGTATGGCACAGAGCTGGCTATTAATGAATAATATCTCATGAATGAGTATCACACCGGTGGGAGCAAAATTTCAGAACTCAGGAAATAGAACCAGAATTCTAAGGATGGGAATCAAAAGCAAGAAACAGAGGAGTTTTTAAACATGGCAAACGTTGACCTCAGCAAGACAAGAATTTTGTATGATAGAGGAAAAATATTTCATAGATAGGACGGAGTCAGTATGAGGAGGACTTATAATGCTAGAAAGATGAGCTTTCACTTAAGCGACAGGCAACGGAGAGCTAGTAAATGTTGTCAATGCAGTGATATCAACATCGTTCTTTAAGGTTACCCAGCAGAATGATTTTGATGGGAGGACCCTATAGGTGTAGCAACAGGTCAGGAGTCTAGCTCTAGCAGAACAATGTCATAGTTAAGAACATGTGCCTCTAAAACAGATTGGGGATTTTATTCTCAATGTGAGATTTATTATTTGGGAAATCCTGGATGAGTAACTTTTTTCCTAAAGCATCAATTTTTTTCTCATCTGCATAGGTATAATTTATGAAGTCATTCAATATTTTTGAGTCTGCCCTTTTGTCTGTCTCTGTTCTAGAAGCTGAGGCTACAAGGATACAATAGGAAGGCTTACTCACATGAAACTCTCTGAAGCGTGACATTGAAGTCAAGTACTAAAAAGAGGGTGTTACAAACAGTAAGAAGATAAGCATTCTATGAAGAGAAAACAATTAGTATAAACACCTTGAGGCGAGAATGTGTTGGGCATATTCAAGGAACTGAAAGAAGGTCAGAATGACCTTGTGATAAGGGGGAGAGTGATATGGAGGGAGGAAGGCAAATTGCTAGGCAAGGGCCAAATCATGGAGAGATTATAACATGTCTTAAAAATGTCTGTTGCATTTAATGTGATACTATTGTTATGGTTATTTTTAACAAATCAGTCTATATTAACAAAATGTCTGATATATGCCAGTCATGGGAATAAATGTTATTTATTTTTATTTTTTAGCTATCTATCTATCTATCTATCTAATTTTACTCAGAATCATAGATTATTAATTCTGGACAGAACCTCCAAAGTCACTTCATGGAAGGCCTCTGAATGCTAGACAAAGGTTAGACAGATGCAGAAA
Organism: Trachops cirrhosus; assembly: GCA_028533065.1. Classification (NCBI taxonomy): domain Eukaryota; kingdom Metazoa; phylum Chordata; class Mammalia; order Chiroptera; family Phyllostomidae; genus Trachops; species Trachops cirrhosus. The sequence goes on along the minus strand of CM052547.1, from coordinate 31,496,996 downwards.
CACCTGCGGAGCTTATTAAATACATAAATTCCAGGCTTCCGCACTTGATCATTCAGATTCTTCATGCCTGCAGTGTCCTCTGGGAACCTATATTTTCATAAACTTTCTAACAGACTGTAATACACAGCAAGTTTTGGAACCATGGCTCAGCATCTTTTTTTACAGGTGGGGAAACTCAAGGCTAAGATTGCAAAGCAGGTAACTGAAAGGCCAGGATCATTGCCCACATGTTCTCCTCCCAAGCTCAGGACCTGGATCCGGACAGATACTGACACACTGCTGCCCTGGGAGGGGGAGCAGAATGAAGGTGTATATGCCTTTGTGTGTGTTCTCCCTAGGTGGCTACACCGGGAACAGCCATGGCAGAGAGAAGTTGGTCTAGGCAACACACTGACCATGGTGGCAAAGTAGATAGTCTGGTGCTAGCCAATAATCAAATGAGCTCTGTAATAATTGTGTCAGAAAGATGGTTTGTAAAACAGAGGGGCAAATAACAACGAGGTGAGCTGATGGCTGCTACAATGATCCAGACCTGTAAGTATGGTGGTGAAGGCAACGTGAAGTGATGGACAGAAATTTGGGGAAAAAGTTTGGAAGGAAAAATGGCAGGGACATTTTGACTCAGTATTAGCATGAGTACCAGGTTGACAAAGTCTGTATATGAAAACAGGATCAAGTAATGGGTGTCATACTAATCTTTTCTGTCTTAGTGAGGTGACTCCAAACCCTGTGTGTGCATCAGAATCCATACCCTAGATTTCTACCTTTTAAAAGCTCTTGAAATGCCCAGGTTTGAGCAGACAAGGGCTCACTCAAGATTCTACACCCCCATTATAGGTAGGTACACCCCACTCACACATACACGCAGCTGTGTAGCAGGATAAGGAGGACAAAAATGGACTGTAGTGGGTTGCCATTAAGGATAATAGTAGCTATTTCTCCAACTGCAGTCAGCATGACTAGTGGTTTCAAAGAAAACAGTGGGAAATCAGTCACCATGCCACTGGACTTTAATGTCAGAAAGTTGATGCTACATTAAATATATCATCCTTCTCCAAAGGGGGAGGCACTTCTGTAAACTACTTATAGCAGGGTAGGTCATGGTATTGTACATAAAGACACTCTTCTCCACTCTTACTGAATACACAGTAGCAGGAAAGTATGTAACAGCAGCAGGATGCCACTGACTAGCAAGCACACCTAACGATGACAGCTTGATCCATATCCAGGCTCACTGTATACATTCTTTTCCTGCTCTGCTACACAAAGGAAATTATTGTAACTGGGAAAAACAGGTAGAGAGAAGAATTATGACCCTCTAGACACTTTTAGTTTTTAATTTAGAAGTAGAGAAAATTTAGGCAAAGACGATGCTGTCTAGGACACCTCTAGGACATCATACAATCGAGATGGAACACTTTGACCTTCTCCTAGACAAATGATGGGCTCCTCCAAATGTTGCTCACAATCCAAGGCTTGATTTCAGTATAAATAAAGAAGATGCTTCTAGAAACAATGTGTAAGGTAAATCCTCCCTAAAAGCAGAAGATTTTAAGACTGGAAAGTGGAAAGTCTTAATTGGCTAAAACTTTTACATGTACCCAGTTATGTCTGATAATGACAATGCCCAAAGCCTAGAAAGAGAGATGCTATTGTCCTAAACAGCGTCACAGCTGCCGCCCACACAGAGGCTTCCATTTGAGTTCCAGCTCTGTGAAATCTTCCCAAACAGCTGCTGTCAGCCGGGTTCTCACAGACCACGAGGATGAGCAGTTTTGGAAGGGCGGGGTGAGAAACACACAGTATTTACTTTGGCCTCATTCTTGGAGTTTCTGTTTTGCTTAAATCAAAATGTTCAAGGTAATGAAAAACTCACAAACTGCTAAAGAATCAGAGAAGAAATATTGCTGGCATTTCTAGCAGGTTGAAGATATTTATAACTATACCAAATATCAGAATGAGGAAACTTTTTGTTGCACTATTTAACATAAAGGTAGATGAAAAGGATATATTAAGAAAAGAATCAATGTTCTATATTTCAGGTGGATTTTACAAATCTGACTCCTTGCATGAACATTTTAAATACAGAATTCTAGAAGGTAAGTTTAGAGAGTCACTCACAAAATAATTTCTACCTAATTCCTACTTATAATTTAAAATTTTAGTAAAATTTTTTAAATTAATGTAATTTGCCTTATTTTTAAAAATGGCTACTGTTACTGAGTTTCATGTCTTTATAAAGAATTCTTGGACTGTGTTTTTAACTTAATCTAGTTTCTATAAAGGATACACTTAAATTAAAATGAGCAAAGAATAAATAATTGGCACTTGTGAAATGCCAAGATTATTTAAATAGACTTTATTTTTTTATTCTAAATTTCTTTACCTTTTTATCTCCTTAAGGCAAAATTAATGCAATTATCTCTTTAAATCATTTAAATTTCATACTTTTCATGAATTTTACAGATAGCTTCAAACCATTATCTCTCCAAGTGTACTGGGAAAATCTACATTACCTTTGCCTGGGGACTTGGTGAAACTTGTAGATGTCCAGACCAAGTTTGTAAATCAGAATCCCAGAGAGTGGAGCCCAGGAATTTGCATATTAGTCCTTCCCTCAAGTGCTTCAAAAACACTGGTGTACAGGACTGAGAGCCATTAGGTTTTCTGACAGTGAACCGCACCACAGTTGACTAGCAGAATTACAAACAAGACTCAGATCCAGGACTACTAAGTAACACGGAGCTAAGTGATTGTGAAGAATTTACCGCTTCAAAGGATTTTTGTCAATTTTATTCAGCCTGCACCATATTTCTTCAGTATTGTGCTAGTCAGTATATTAAAAAAAATTAGATTCAAAGTGCTTGAACTCAAGGTGAAGGAAATAAAAAAATCTATTTCAGATGTTTGGGATCTAAAAAAGTTCACTAAACCTCTCCTTCCTTTTTTCTCTTTTAAAATTTTTATTTATTTATTTTTAGAGCAAAGGGATCAATAATATTAATATTATATATGTTAATATTTTACTCTCAAAACAATGGGATGCGTTATATGATGTTATTGTTATTATTAATTTCTATTTTATAGCCAAGGAAACAGAGACACAGAAAGGTTAAACACTCAAAGTCTCATAGCTACTAAGTAGTGTAACTCAATTTGTGGCTCTGTAGACTACAGTCTAAATAGACTATATTTATATTGGCAATACACAATGTATATATTCTTATTGTGTCCCTCACTGTAAACAATGTTATGATAAACAGAACTGGAAATAAATACTTAACCATATCTCTCACCATGTCCTTTAGAATAGACTCATAAAGAAGGAAGAAAGCATCAAGGTTTGAGATAAAAAATTATGATTTCTTTAAGAAGGTTTGAGACATAATGTTCAATTTCTTTTTTGAAACAGTCCTATTGATACATGATAATATATCAACCTAACCAAGATAACTTTTTAATTTTGTTAATTTTTAAAATATTAAAAATAGCAGGATAATTTTTTATGTTTAATATGTTCCTATGTTTATTACATTTGTGTCTGTTTCCTTCTTATTTTTCATGACTTTTCATAATATTCAGTGTGCTAAGATTTGAATGGAATTTTTACGTATCAAATGAAAAGTGTGCTCTGAATTTTCTTTTTGCTCTAATTTTCTTTGCTGATTCATCTTTAATTTTTTTATGGACATTGATTTCAAGGTCAAATCAATTTTTTATTTGCATTTTGTTTCTCACACAGATGACCAGAAGTTCCTTGATCAGTCAGTATAGATCAGATGTGTTTATATTTTACTTAAGTATTTTATAGTTTTGGTTTTACAAACATTAAGTTAAATTAATCTTATTGCGTGCTGGGTTGAGGAGCTAACTGGGCTTTTTACTAAACAGTAAAGCAATTACCCTTGTATCCTAAACTTTATACTCTTTTTTTCCCTAATGAATCAGATGAACACCTTATCTTAAATTATTTTATATACTCTTTGCTCTGCTCTACTCATCTATTATTATTTAAGCAAAACAATGCAGTGTGAAATAATGTGGGTTCAGATCAGGTGTTGCCACTGTCAAGTGACCTTGACTAGTCATTGACATCTTTGAACCTCACTTCCTCATTTGCATATGGTTGTTCTAAACATTAAATGAAAATAAAAGCATATAAAGCACTCTGTTTAACACATGGTACATAATAAGCCCTTAGAAATAGCTAGTTTTTATTGTTTGTTTTACTATTCTGGGTCCACAGTTTAAATGTTTAAAGTTTCCTAGTTTCATTTCCCCACTTTCCTCTCTGCAGTAGACCTAGCTAAAAACCATGTGGCCCAGGCAACTGAGTTTTGGTAAATGATATAGCATCTCCAGAAATGCTTCTCACAGGAAAGGGAGACTGTACTATTTCCCCCTTTCACCTACCCTCTTTATTTCAGAATGAAATCTGGAAAATATGGCTGGACATGTAGTAGCCCTCTTGAACCATGAGGTGAGAATGGATGTTAAGAGCTAGGACAGTGGAACAATAAATTAGATTCTCATGATCCTGCAGCTGCCCTAGACTGGTTCTCTTCACTTCTTTAACTCACTACACCAGTGTTTCTATTACTCATTGAATATGTCAGTTTTTTGTTTTTAAATACATTTTATTGATTATGCTATTGCAGTTGTCCCATTTCCTCCCCCTATATTCTCCCTGTCCTTCAACCCCCTCCCACCTGCATCCCCCCACCTTAGTTAATGTACATTTAAGTTCTTTGACTTCTCCAGTTCCTCTACTATTTTTAACCTCCCCCTGTCTATTTTGTGTCTGCCATTTATGCTTCTTTTAATAACTTTTCCCCCATTCTCTCCCCTCCCCCTCCCTGTTGGTAGCCCTCTGTGTGATCTCCATTTCTGTGTTTCTATTCCTCTTCTAGTTTTTTGCTTAGTTTGTTTTTGTTTTTGTTTTAGGGTCTGTTGTTGATAATTGTGACTTTATTGTCACTCTACTGTTCATAGTTTTAATTATCTTTTTTTCTTAGATAAGTCCCTTAAGCATTTCACACAATAAGGGCTTGGTGATGATGAACTCATTTAACTTGACCTTCTCTGGGAAGCAGTTTATCTGCCCTTCCATTCTAAATGATAGCTTTGCTGCATAGAGTAATGGTGGATGTAGGTTCTTGCCTTTCATGACTTTGAATACTTCTTTCCAGACCCTTCTTGCCTGTAAGTTTCCTTTTGAGAAATCAGCTGACAGTCTTATGGGAACTCCTTTGTAAGTAACTGTCTTCCTTTCTCTTGCTGCTTTAAAGATTCTCTCCTCTTTAATCTTGGGTAATGTAATTACAATGGGCCTTGGTGTGTGCTTTCTTGGGTTCAACTTCTTTGGGACTCTCTGAGCCTCCTGGACTTTCTGGAAGCCTATTTCCTTTGCCAGATGGGGGAAGTTCTCCTTCATTATGCTTTCAAATAAGTTTTCAATTTCTTGCTCGTCCTCTTCTCCTTCTGGCACCCCTGTTATTCAGATGTTGGAATGTTTAAAGTTGTCCCAGAGGTTTTTAAGCCTCTCTTCAGTTTTTTGAATGCTTGTTTCTTCATTCTCTTCTGGTTAAATGTTTATTTCTTCCTTCTGCTCCAAATCATTGATTTGAGTCCCCATTCCCCGTACATTTCTCCTCAATTCGCTTTTTGTAGTCTTCACTTTTTCCTCCATTTTGTGACCATACTCAACCAATTCTGTGAGCATCCTGATTACCAGTGTTTTGAACTCTGCATCTGATAGGTTGACTCTATCTTCATCACTTAGTTATATTTTTAGAGCTTGATTTGTTCTTTCATTTGGGCCATATTTTTTTTGTTTAGGTTCAGCTGTTACAATTGTAAGAGGCGGAGCCTTAAGTATCTGCCAGGGCAGAGCAACCCACCTCACTACATTGTGGTGTTTTATATGGGTGAGGGGTGTGAGACAGAACAATGCCACTTGCTCGACTCTTGGCTGGCTTTCAGTCACTTCCCCTGCTACCCACAAGCAAGCTTGCTCTTTTTGGTGCTGATTTTGGGTTGGTGGTTTTGTGTACATTCTAGGACCCTGTGGGTCTCTCTAATGAACTCTCCTGTGAGGCTGGGAGTTTCTCCCACTGCTGCCACAACCCCCACAGGTGTTTCCAGTCAGAGGTTTTGAGGCTTTTTTTCTCCACACTGGAACCCTGGGTTGTGCGGTGTGTCTTGCTTTCCAGTTGTTCCCAGTTTATCCACATGCAAATGTGGGACTGCCCGGCCTGCCAGCCATCGCCTTGCTTGTTCTGGTCCTCTCCTCTCTGGCTGCCTGTGTCCTCCCCTCCTACTCACCTGGATGAATGTTTCTCCTTTAACTCCTTGGTGTTTGGGCTTCTATACAGTTCGATTTTCTGGCAGTTCTGGTTATTTTCTGTTTTTAAATTTGTTTTTGTCCTTCTTTTGGTTGTGTGAGGAGGCACAGTGTATCTACCTATGCCTCCATCATGACCGGAAGTGAATATGTCTTTTTTCAGTGCTATGTTTGATTGTCCTAGTTAAGATAGTATGCACATTTGTATACTTATGTGGTTTTCTTTGCATTAAGAGTCAAAAATGATCTCCCTATTCTCTATCATTTCTAATCTAGAAAAACAATATCTGAACCTTTTAAATTGTAATCAATTAATACATTACTAATTGGTGCCAATTTTTAAAAAAGATGAATAGAATCTTAACCATCAGACAGATAAACAACTGTCTTTTTGAAACTTCCTTAATTGTACTTCATATGAACTAAAGAATTAAAAGTAAATATATTTTTCAACATTGCTTCAAGGCTAAACCACACAAAATAGATTAACTGTCAATGAGGAGAGCAGAAGCAGGCAATTCAGTTTCCCAAAAGAGATTTGGAAATGAATTGTCTGTTTGGCATTTTGCATTGATCACTTAACCACAATAATTAACAATCCTCTTATTTATATTATATTGAAAAATTGAAGTTCAGAATTACACAATCATTTATTTTTCATAATATTAATTACCAGTCATTTTAAATTGCCTTTATTTTGTCTTCTAATAAAATCAGAAGTTTCAATTTCACCAAGTTAATCTATTACTTTACCTTCAAGACATGGATTATAAAGTTCCAAAAAGGCAAGGAACTAATCAGATTGTTCCTTTACTTTAAAACTGAGTGGCATATTTTAGTCCTGCTATGTCTATTACACTTGAGCTCATGCTCAAAGATGAATGCTAAGAGGGGATATGGGGATATGGTTAGAGATGAAGCACCTGAGGCAATGTCCCTCCGAAGAACCCATTTGAGGAGCCCTGCTCTATGATGCTTCTAATATGCTGTGTCAAGCAGGATATCCACCATTTATTTCTATCTTAACCTCTGGTCCTAGAATATGTCCTACTAGATAACAATGGGTAAAATAAATCATTTAATTTCAGAGGGTATACCATCCTGCCTTAGCAGGTTCCAGCCTGGCAAAATGAAAAAGTTCTTTTTGAAAAATATATATGTTTTATTGATTAAGCTATTACAGTTGTCCCACTTTTTTCTGCCCTTTTTTCCCCTCCCCTCCCACCAGCATTCCTTTCCTTAGTTCATGTCCATGGGTCATGCATATAAGTTCTTTGGCTTTTCCATTTCCTATACTATTATTAGCCTCCCCCTGTCTATTTGGTACCCATTTATGCTGCTTATTCCCTGTAATTTTTCCCCATTGCCCCCTTCTTCATCCCCACTGACAACCATCCATATGATTTCCATTTCTGTGATTCTGTTCCTGTTCTAGTTGTTTGCTTAGTTTGTTTTTGTTTGTATTGGTTACGAACAGTTGTTGATAGTTATGTGTTTATTGTCATTTTACTGTTCATAGTTTTTATCATCTTCTTTTTCTTAGATAAGTCACTTTAACATGTCGTGTAATAAGGGCTTAGTGATGATGAACTCCTTTAACTTTACCTTATTTCTTTACCTTATTTGGGAAGCACTTTATCTGCCCTTCCATTTTAAATGGATAGAGTAATCATGGATGTATGGCTTTGCTTTTCACAACTTTAAATAGTTCTTTCCAAATCATAGGGGTTCCAGAGGGAGAAGAAGAAGAACAAGAAATTTAAAGCTTATTTGAAAAAATAATGGAGAACTTCCTCTATCTGGCAAAAGAAATAGCCTTTCAGGAAGTCCAGGAAGCTCAGAGAGTCCCAAAGAAATTGGACCCAAGGAAGCACACACCAAAGCACATCATAATTACATTACAGAAGATTAAAGAGAAGGAGAGAATCTTAAAAGCAGCAAGAGAAAAGAAGATAGGTACCTACAAAATAGTTCCCATAAGACTATCAGCTGATGTCCCAAAAGAAACCTTGCAGGCAAGAAAAAGTCCTCTTTAATAATTTACATCAAGTTGATTCCATGACAAAGCACATTTTGTGGGCCTTTTCCAATCAGAAATATCTGGATCTTACCCGAGATTTAAAAGTCTCTACATTTATCTTTTTTTATACCTCACAAAATTTAAGAGTATTGACAATTTGAGGTTCTAAAATTTGTTGTTGAGTGATAGATTGTCAAAACTATTGTGAAAAATCTCAAACATAAACATAACAAACATAACAAACAAACATAATTGCTCTAGGAGTTTATTCATTTGCTTATTAGGTAGATACTATGTACTAGGTAGTGTGAATAAAACACAATCTACATTCTGTTCTCAAACATTCTAGTTGAACAGGGAAGACCAATGTGAGAATAATCATCACAATCCCTGGAACACGTGGGAAGCCAAGACTTACTTTGCTTAAGTATCAGGGAAAGCTTCACAAGAAAGAAATATTTGAGAGAGTCTAAGTGAAGGGGAAAAACTAAGAGATCTCTTGGTTCTTCAAGTAATTTCCAAACTCATAAAACTCCAGTATATTCCAAAGAATGTCCAGTTGGCTTCTGAGAAGAAAAGGAAAAAAATGAACACATTTATAAGTTTGATGCCAAGATAGGAGTTACTTGCTATGAATTGTGTATGCATTAACACATGTAATCTTACTAAAAAACATATGAGATATGCAAGTGACCATATACAAATTAAAAAGTGTTAAATTATTTTTCTGAGGAAAATGTGACTTAATAGTTTTGGCAAAAAAACAAGCATATTTTTTGTTACCTATAATAGGAACTCTCAGAACTCTCTTATAGTAGTTAAGTGTAGGGTCATGAAAAATACTCACCATGTGTAGAAAAATGAATATATGTTTCAATATATTATTTAATGTATACACATATATAGTGCCCTTGCAATTTTACATACCAGTATTACCTCATGTTATATTGATTCTTTGGACACTTTTTCCTCAAAATAAACCTAACATCTAAATATGAGTATGAGTAAGCTAGTGGTTTGCTTTATTTAGGTACCTAATTGTTTTGATATCAGATAAATTATAAACACTAAAGATAAAAGGAAAAACTTAAATGGCACAGGGACCTAGTTTTTTTCAGAACAGAGTCTTACTGGTGTGTGGGTGTTATAATAGGTACTGCCTTTTTTTTCTGTTTCAACCATCTGAAGCATTTAGCAAGCATAGCTAGAAGGAAGCTTACATCATCCCATTCAGCCTCTCATTTTAGAGTTGAGAAAGCTGACAGCCAGAGAGGTTATTTGCTAATGCAATTAATTAATAACTCCTCTAGAAAAAGAACTTTCTTCTTCTACAATATCCAGCTCATTAGAAATCATTCCTAACTCTGTAAACTCTTGAATAATTTGACTAAAAGCCCTAGTGACAAAGGAAACTAAAAAATCTACAGATTTGAACTCATATATCTTATGCACGAGAAAGACCCTGTTTTATTTTTTGCTTTAAATGATGTTTTAACATCGGCATTTGCTTTACTAATTGAGCATCCTACCCCTGGTGTAACAAACTATCAGAAGTGCCTATTGTGTGCCAGCTTTATAATATACCTGTTTGTGTTATTTAATGACTGTGTATCATAGAGTATTTGTAGCAAGCTTTTAATCTTTTGCTTTTTTCATTTTTTTGTAAGCTTCTAGCTTATGGTCTCTCATAAGAAATCTGTGTACCACCAAATTTCCCATCTATGCTCTTAACGAGTGGGCTCAGCATCTTTATAATTGTAGTTCATTATTTATGAAAATTATTTGTTTGATGTTTAATATTTATCTAACTGGTAGAGACTATAAGCTCAATCAGGAAAATCAAAGATTACTTTATTATACTTTGCATATAATCCTGGAACATAATTAAGTATCAAGAAATATTTTTGGATGATTGAGTGGAATACAGACTAGTTTTAATATTAGCTTTAGAGAAAAGATATAGAAATAGAAAAGCTGTACTATGTCACTGGTCAAATGCCTATAATGTTTTCCAAAGGCACATGTGACATATCTTAAAATACCACATTTAAAAAAATTCTGTATCACTAAACTATCTTGAAGACAGGGGAATAATTAAAACTTTATTAAACTTAATTCTTTAATAGTATTTATTAATATTAGTTTGAGTCCATGTTTCTCAAGATAGCACTTTTTTTTTACTAGTTTTACTAGATCAAATTTAAAAATAAAATTGGAGAGTAACCAAAAAAAGGGGGAAACTTGAAATTTTGTTACTGTAACACAAGATGATAGAAATAACAATAAAATATTAGTTTTTTTTTTGTTCTGAAAAAAAAAACACACTGTCACTCTAAGGTCCAAAATAACACTTATCTAGCCTCCAAAACTTTCTCACTTCAAGTATTCTCTATATAATTTGTTAGTAACCCTATTTCCAGTTCTTTAGGCTAAAAGCCTCAGAATCATTCTGAATCCATTCATTATCTCACACCTAAGGTGTACTCTATTAGGAAGTACAATTGCCTATACTTTGAGCAGTATATCCAGAGGTTATCTTGGTGGCCAAAAAACAGTCATATATTAATCAACTTTCCCAAGTTTCCTTCCAAAACAATACCAAATAGCTTCAAAAGTACAATAACTCTATGCAAAAAAACCCAAAACAAACTCTTCACATGACTTGAAAACAGAGAACACTGAAACTTAAACATAACTGAGTAGAAAGAGAAAAGTTAACAGAGGCCAGAACTCTAAATCTCTCACATTCTTGCCCACTCCTGCTCAGACATAAAGCTTTTCCGTGAGAAAAGGCAGAAAGAGAATACTGTCAAGAGAACAAAAGAGGGTTGCTAGCAAAGTATGAGAGTTGGGATAGCCATTAGAAAAATTAAATTCACACAAAATCTGAATTATGAAATAAAGGTAACTAAGTAGATCATGGCACTCACCACCAGGAAGGGATTTTAAAGTACACATGATTTAAAGGCCCACGGGATCTATAAAGGTCCAGGTGTGCCATTAAAGTACATTTAAAAAATGCATATCATTTTAAAAGTACAGGTATAATATAGATAAAAAGATAGACTTTCCAAAGCATGGCTTCTGGGGGAGAAAAAGACAAAAAGGAAAAAGTATCTTCTGGAAATTTGATGATAAATGGGGAGTGGGATATGGAAATAATTTTGAAGTCCTGCAAGACAAAATAAAAACACAAAATCGAAAAGTTCACAACTTCTCCCACCAACAAAACAAAATTAACAAATAAACAAAGCCCATGAATCTACAAATAAGTACTATAATCAATAATATGTAGGGGAGAAGTGACCACTCTTCCTTATAATAGCATTCTCATTAATAAGTATAGAAAAGATATATAAAATCATAATTAGACAATTATATACTAGTAATTGTTGCAGATGAAATTCACTGATAGATACTAAAATTAGTGTTGAGAAGAAACAGATTTGTATAGTATAAAAATATTGCTTATACAGTTTAGAAATCTAGAAGACACCATAACCAAGTGATTAAAGTCAACATAACCAGTAATAAGACATATCAACATCATGAACCCCTTGTGCTAAGTATGCCATTTTTATGGTATTATTTAAAAAATGTATTAACTCATTTTTTACTCATTTCAACATGAGGAAACATCAAATTCAAATTAAAATACATTTGACCAAATAACTGATAGGCACTCTTTATTCATTCATTAATATTAGAAGCAGAAATTGGAAGATTATGATTTTGATTAACTCTACTAGATACATCTTTATAAAGTAGATATTTAGATCCTAAGAGTAGTACAATATGTAGTTCCTTTTTTTAAAAAGTAAATAAATACATCCAACTAGATATTTTATTTTTTTATGCAACAACTATTGAGGGCTCCTGAAGAACATATTTTTTCCATATCTTAGGACTTCATTTAATGCTTTCAGAGGGAGAGAGAAAGAAAGAGAAACATCGATGTGAGAAAGAAGTATCAATTGTTTGCCTTCTTATATGTGCCCTGACCAGGGATTGAACCTGAAACCTAGGCATGTGCTCCGACTAGGAATCAAACCGCAACCTTTTGGTCTATGGGATGATGGGATAACACTCCAACTCACTGAGCCACACTGGCCAGGGCCTGGGGAATAGTATGATAACCTCTTTAATAAGCTGTGTTCTGTGTCATGTTACTAAATTGAGTCGCTTACAGCTAAGCAGCCATGATCAATGTCAAGGCATAAATATGACAACCTAACACAAGAATATGAAAGTACAGTTCATCTTTAGATATATATCACTAAATTTGATTGGACCTTTGCTTACATTGTAAGGACATCTAGAGTAATTTTTTATGTTTAGGTTTTTTATTTTCTGAACTTTGTTATTTTTCCCAGCAGATCCATGAAGACCATCATGCTTTCCATAATCCCTTGTAGACTTTTAATTGGTTCTATTATGCTTCTCAAGGGAGTTAGAAACAATAGACATTGTGTGCCTTTAACTGACACAAGCCTTTTGTTTTTGTAATGTCATCAATAGTAACTGGTAAATGTTTTAAATCAGTGGACTTGTTTTTATGAGACTGCTTTTCTGCCCCCTTTTTGTACTTTCATTTTTTCTTGTCTTTTTTTTTTAAACAATGAAAAGGAGGCAGTGGGTGTCGGTATTGTTGCTGGTTGACAAGTCCTTTCTAGCACGCAAGCAAGCTTCTTAGCAGCCTTGTGTTTTGTTTTCTAATTTGTGGTTTGTTGCCCCCTTTAACCTTATCAAAGCAGTTAAATTTCTCCAAACTGTCAAGCAGAGCCCTGTCGGCATCTCAGAGACGGCCACTGCTGACATGACTTGGCAAGGCTCGATTGATCTTTCATCCCTGGGGACATTGCACACAGCCAGCCCCTTCACCACCACCGGGAGCTTGATTTAAAGTTCAGCCCTTTCTACCTCCTGTGAGGAAGGCAAGCTGTGCTTCTGCAGAGCAGAATTTAAAAATACTTCTGTTTCTGTGTACAACACGTCAGCTTTTCTGTGGGCCTTGTCGGTGCCTAGGGGAATGAAGTTCAAGGAAAGTAACTGAGAGATGGAAGTAAAACCGATGTATTGTGTGTTCAGTAGATAAAATGACAATGAGACCAAGCCCACTATTGCTGATTCAAATGGCACCCTTCTTTCTCCATCTCCGAACTCTTCTTGAAAACTGTTATTCTCTGGCCCATATTCTATCATGCTTACAGGCCTATAAGGATAGGTTTCTAGAATGAATTCTTCAAAACAGAATCAGTTGCCTCATACAGCTTCCTTACTGTCATAACCAGAAAATTTTACTAGTCTCTAGGATGTCTGGATTTGAGAATAGTTTTCCATTTTAGTAAGCAACCATACTTAAAAGTAATTACAAGCCTTCTCCATAATGTACTATATCCCTGAGTTACTTTTGTGTCTTACTATTATGGAATTCTTCACAGAAGAAATCTTGTGCTATAAAATTTTACATAGAATATAACTGTTATTGGTTTAATAATAGTTCTGCATAAAAATCTGCTTTTGAACTTAACTGTACTAAATAATCTGTAGGGTAAAATAGGCTCTTGAGCTACCACAAGCTCTTTGAATAAAAATCTGAACTTCCTTGAGTTCAATCATCATTTATTGAACATCTTCTGTGAGTTAAACATTGGGCTTACTGTTTGAATCATAAAGATAAATAAGGTGGTTCTTGCTTTCAAAGAGCTCACGGTGCAGTCCAGGGAGATAGGTAATCACTAACAAAATGCCATGTGCTAATTGCTCTGTGTATGCAGTGGGGATGATGCATTTTCCATGGATGAGGAGCCATAAATCCTCACACTCTGAGAAGGAAACAACTCACAACTTTATTACTGCTGCGATGTAGCTATTACATGAAACTCTAAATTGGTGAAATAAATGACACAGAATTCAAGTAATTTATCTAACACCAAGAGGTTCTTGGCTGACCAAGTTGTGTATAATATTCCCACACAGAGAATGTGATATCCAGGAGCTTAGATGGGAGACTGGAGAGTGCCAGTGGTAATACAGTGACTGATAGGCTGCTTCTGTCTCAGTCCTACCCCAACTCCTGCTCTCTTATCAGCATACCACATACACACATTTCCACTCAAAAAACACCTCGTCACTGTTCTGACTTCTCCCTTCCTTCAGTAATAGTAACAAAATTTTATTTCCTCTTTCATCCCCTCTTCTCTCCCTTTCTCTGTCTTGACATACACACACAGACAGACACACAAACACATTGTATTAATATACATTATATATGCACACTCTTGTAAAATTTTACTCTTTAATTATCTAATAGGTTTACATATAGAATACCCTACAGTTACTGACAACTTTCAGCTTTCTTTCTCTCAATCTTATTTAATTTCATAGATCCATCAAAGTTAATGACCTTCAAAATTGTGATGCTCAACCATTGGTTTAATGTTCACAGGTCAAGAACATACAGGCATATCTCATAAGATAGTGATTAAAATGACCTTCAATACCTTATCTGTTCATAATATTATCATTGAAGACTACTGGATTTCATAAATCATAGGAAAAATTCAAGATACTTCACTTTATAAAGAGACCATGCATTTTTTAAAAATCTAGGATATTAGGTACTCAAAGAGTCTATGAAATGGCCAACTGGTAGAATTTTAAGTACTGTCTTCATTGCCAGTTATACATCCCTTCAGGAATATCCCTTCATTTTCACTTGACAATCAAACTGTAATTACTATGCTTTCTCTGTAACTATTTATAATACATTTCTAGCTATATCATTGGTGCATTAGGCAGTATTTTTTTCATTTTAGAATTTGCCAGAATGTTCCATGTGCCCTTTATTTTCTCAGTAGAATTTTTAAAGCTATTTTCATCAACTATAAGTTTTGTTTTGTGACATTTATAGGAATTTTTCATGATCACATGGTCAATTTTACTTAAAGTAAGAGCTAATCACTCAATAAATCTCATTTACACATTTCACAGCATTCAAGTGTCACTTCCTTGAAGGTTTTGCAACGATTTCAGAATAACCATTTATTTTCTTGATGTGCCCTCTGAAAGGGATCATGAGGGACCTTAGGGTTTTCAGGTAAAATTTGAACCGAAGGAGTGATGGAGTCCAGCAATGCCTCCCAGAGTGATAGCTCTGGTTCACTGGGGCCAACCAAAAGGGCAGAGATCAACAGGCTCCCCATGCTTGGGATTCGGGAGTTGAGTGAGGAAGAATACACTTCTTTATACTTAGTACCTTAAATGTCAATGGCATGCCTGAAGAAATTGGAAGGACCAAGGGTGTAGGCAGACAGACCAGTGAGGAGCCTATGGAAGT
>CM052547.1:31353680-31481194 GCA_028533065.1 Trachops cirrhosus | reverse complement strand
TGCCCTTAGATCCAGCAATTCCATTGCTAGGACTATATCCTAAGAACCCTGAAACACCAATCCAAAAGAACCTATGCACCCCAATGTTCATAGCAGCACAATTTACAATAGCTAAGTGCTGGAAGCAACCCAGGTGCCCATCAGTAAATGAGTGGATCAAAAAACAATGGTACATTTACACAATGGAATACTACGCAGCCAAGAGAAAGAAGGAGCTCATATCCTTTGCAACAGCATGGAAGGAGCTAGAAAGCATTATGCTAAGTGAAATAAACCAGGCAGTGAAAGACAAATAACATATGATCTCACCTTTAACAGGAACCTAAACAACAAAACAAAGAAACAAGTAAAATATAACAAAAGACACTGAAATAGAGGACAGGTTGTCAGGGCCCAGACAGGAGAGGGGAGGGAATTTCAGGGGAACTTCAGGGGAGAAGGGAAGGGTTTACAGGAACAAATATAGAGGACACATGGACAAAACTAGGGCGGTTGGAAATGGGAGGGATGGGTGGGTGGGCTGGAATGGGAATAAAGGATAGAAACTGTACTGAATAAACTAAAATAAAAAATAATAAATTAAAAAAATAAAAATGATGAAGGCCTTGGCAACAAAAATAAAGAGAGATGATTTTTGCCAAGTATTGAGAAGGATGACAATTCAGGACAATTCAGTACCTCTTCACAAGGGCAGCTCCTACTGACTCTGCTGTGATAATTACCTCAGAGAGAATGCATTTCCTCTGAAGTGGTCCTTTTACAACAGCCTCCTTCCTACCTGGCCATTCTGCCTTTAGTCTTCCCACACCTTCACATGCTGGTATAATCCATTAATTGAAAATCAAGTGCATTTGTAATAGTTCTGTTCATAACACTAATTGGAGTGGGAATAAGAGCTGTGTGTTTCACCATCATCTTCAGTCAATGAATTTGGAATTTTTAGGATTAGACAACTAAAAAATAAACAGGAGGAAATGTTATGTTAAATTGGTAGGTGAATAATCATTATACATCATAGAGTTTTCAAAGTATTTTCACATTTGATTTTTACAACACTCGGTAAAGAAATCCATTTTCAATGACGGATATGAGACTCTCATATGAGGGAGATTTAATTCTCTTGCTGAAAATCATAGAACTATTAAATGTTAGCAACTTTCAGCAGAGTACAATATAGAATGTTCCAATTATTAAATTGTTCCTTCTTTTATCCAAACTCTTATTTCCCAAATTAGAGACTATAAATTATGAGATTTAAATATGTCAGGATTGATGAGAATAATAAGTAGAGATTATAGAGATTTCTAAGTTTTTATACTATGAACTTGATTTATGGTTTTCAACTTTTGTCTTTTACATACCACAAAAGTTCCTAGGGCACAATATAAAAGCAGTTTTTAATATTCACTGTTATCAAGAATCAGGACAAAACAGTGGGTTTTCCATTCTTTAAGTTTATGTGACATCCAAACTAGCTGGTATGATGTCATGAACAGCCCATTGGCTTTCCTCTCATCTCTGCCTACAAATCTTGGCTCGTTCCTGGGAAATAGGCCTAGCTCTAAAAGGCAGGAGATCAAACTACTAGAGAAAAGACTGACAATATCAAATCCTCTCTCTCAAGCCATGCCCAATAGTAACAATCTTGTCCTCATTACTCAGACCTTGAACTTGAGCTTCTCTTGCCTGCCTCCCTTCCCTGCAGATGCACACACAAATGCACACACTTCCAGAATCTAGGGCCTCTGGCTCAATTTTAGACCCTTCTACTCAAAAAACAGCTGCACCACACTGGGACTTTCACTGGACTTGACATTGGAAGACCCATGATTAACTCCTATCCCTTCCTCATGTAATAAGCACAATCTTTAGCTAATATTTGTTGAGACTTAGTTATACACATTATTCTTAGTACTCTACATGAACTAACTCATTCATTTCTCATAGCATCAATATTAGCTAGGTATTATTATTATCATCATCCCCATCTTACCCCTACAGAGCTCAAGACACTGGCAGACTGTGATACTTGTGTAAGCTGGTTAGTAGCAGAGTTAGGACCACTGGCAATTTACTAATTCTATCTGAACTTGCTTCTTCATCAATGAAATGGGGATAATAACAAATCCCTCACAGAGCTGTACCTGGACTACATAAGAAAATGTATGTTAAAATACTTATTAAGCTGTGGAAAGCTCCATAAGTCCAAATATTGTTGTTACTGACTGATGTCTTGTTACCACACTTAATCAGATTCTAAATGATGTCTGGCCATAATCCATGGCTTTCTCAGACTTTCTAGCTACTTTCATTCTGGGCATCCACTTCCATTTGTAGCCTGCAGTTACATATTCATTGACATTACCAATAAGAACCTCCAACCTCTAAATCAAATAAACAATTTTCCCCAACTGTATCTAGTCAGCCAATATGGGTGTGCTGAGTTTACACATTTCTTAAATGAGAACTGTCCACATGGCTCCAGACTATAAATTCATGATATAGACAATCATAAAAAGCTATTATGTAACAGCTAATATCCCCACAAGTATGAGAATTTATATTGAAAATGTGTTCCACGGAGGATAGAACCATCCCATAACTAATGAAAGAAGAAACAGGAAATGGTAATCAAAGGCAGGTCAAGTGCGGCCAGCACAGTGTCATTCGACCATATGGTTTGTGTCTCTTATGTGCCTGTAATGGCATGCTGTTCTCACATTGAAAAAAGCACTGTATCCATACATTGATCTATGGGTCCAGGGGAACATTGTTTGTCTCAGTGTTTCTATTCTGTGTTAGGCAGAGTATCCTTCTGATCCAGCCTTCCTTTACATTTTTAGTAAATACTTGTTTGCAAACTGTGTTTTAAAACCTTTTGCTCTACTCTGGACCAATATAGTTTAAATAACAAATTGGGGGTGAGTGGCATCTTTTTCCTGTATAAAAGTAAAGGAAGTCCATTATCTCTTTTTTTTTACTTTTTTTATTGCTGTTCCATTACAGTTGACCCTACCTCTCTCCTCTCACCCTACCCACCCTCACCTCCCACATTCAATCCTCCCCCATATTTTCTTTGTCCATGGGTCCTTTATACATGGCCCTTGACTTGACCCTTCCCCTTCTTTCCCTTGTTGTAGCAAGGCTGCTATAGTGCTGTAGCCCTCATTTACAAGCTGCCCATAAGATTATATTGGAGTATCTGGAGTAGCCATATTAGCAACAGGCGGAATGGGCCTGCTGGCTCTGCTTTTGGGCCAGTCTCCCTTCATGAGGTGAGACCCAAAGGAGAAAGACAGCAAGGCTTATAAAGCATCTTACAAGTTTCTTTCCAAGTCCACCTGCCTATATTCTTTACTGTTAAATTATACACTATCATATATACATGAGGAAGTAGACCCCAAAGGATTGATTTCTCTAAGGAACATAGTTGAAACTAGAACCCAAATCTCCTGACTTTGATCCATAGTTCCTTAGAATGAACCAACACTGATGAAAGTTAATCAGCAAATATTTACTGATCTTTTTTTGTGCTAGCGAGTATAAGACTTGATCTTTGATCAAAAAGACCTCACACTCTATTTAGATTTACATATGTAGAAATTTTATACACATGTATATACAAGTTATTGACAAATTAAAATATAAAGTTATCATACTGTATATGAGATGAATTTGCAAGTTTCAGGTATACGTGGTAAGTTTAATATATTTGGATGAGGGTATGACTTCTGGGTAGGAACAACATCAAAAGTTTGATAATTGTCCAGGTTATACATTTTTATATTTATACATGGGTCAAATAGGTATAAGCAGAGAAGAAGAAGAAGGAAGGAAGGAAGGAAGGAAGGGAGGGAGGGAGGGAGGGAGGGAGGGAGGGAGGGAGGAACTGAGGGAAGAAAAAGACATAATAATGGAGCAGTCAAAATGAATAAATATATAACTGTGAAAAAGCTTAAGTATAATCACTCTTAAAATTTGTTAAAATACCATTACCTGATCACTGTTCACCCTTTAGCACACTAGAGTCAGTTGTGTGACACACCCATTCACGCTTTCACTAACATATAATCATACTGAGTGGATCCATTTTCCTTTGACAAAGTTTATGAGCCTTCATATATTTATCATATTTTACATTTTTTTAGGCCCATAAACTTCTTGGTTCATCACACAAATAGCAATCACTCCCATGGCAGGCTTATCCCACCAGCTCTCTAGATAGCTACAGGCATGTCTGAACCCACAGCTTATAAACAATAGCAGCCTTCCTTCTCTAATTATATTTACAAGTGTGTGTCTGTGTATATTTATGTGTATAACATACACCAACATAGCACATGGAAATTTACCACAAATGTTCTCTGAGTAAATAAACCCAAGGCTCAATTGTTATATTTTCAAAAGTCATCAACGTCTCAAACCAACTGGTAAATTGATTATAATTCTATGGAAAAATATAAGATGCATTGTTAAATTTTTACATTGACAATTTTTTTTTTCTCAGCAACATTTACTAACTGGTATTCTCAAGTGTCAGAGTGAGTATATACTTTATCATCCAAATCATGGCAGATTTTGGATTAAGAAGAATGAGATTAAATAATTACATTGGGACAACAAGCATAAGCCAGGTCTGTCACAAGTAAACAGGACACTATATGTGGTCACTCAAGTTACTGACCATAATGTTAGAAAGTTTATGTTGCCAATGTGAACATTAGTATAATATAAAGTGATGAGTAAATAAGGGGAGAAGCACATGTGGCAGATATCAATGGAAATGCTTCATTTTTTATTTCTTAATTGCTGCCTTTGGGGGTTTTATGAAATAATCATTATTCTTATTTCTGTATCAGAAATGAACACCAGGATCTCTCACTGCTTTTTTTTCTTGTTTTTTTCCTCTGCATCTATTCACACATCCCATTACATATGGAATGAATTGCATGACTCTGATACAGCATTCGTAGCTAACTTTCTAAACTCTGAAGAAAATGTGCAGCTCTGACCAGCATTTATCAAACTGGTCAAGGGAAGCAATTACTAAAATAGTTCCATTCAAGACTACCAAGTACGATCTATTAAAAGTTGTAAATGCTTTAATGCCCAGTAATAGATAACTATTCCATGCTTAATTAAAATTTTAATTGTTTTAACTTTATAGCTTATAATCCAGATTATGGAATATATGGTAGACTCAGAGTTGTGAAGCTATGAAAACATCTTGTTACTCTTTGTAAGTATTTAACAGAGAGAAGCCAGAGTTTGCTGGTCATGGGTTTTGTAAATTGTTATGGTAACAATTAGTGTGCTAACTCTATTGACGAGTATAAATGAGAATTTGGGGACTTCTGCATTGATCTAGTATACAATTTAAAGGTTCAGGGAAATGTTGGAGAAGAAGAAAGCTAGAGAAAAGGCCATGATGAAACAAATATTATTAGAGTATTATGAAGCAGCAAGATGGGAGTAAGAGCAGAGTAGCATGGCAGAGAAAGAGTTCAAAATATAGAGTAAGGCCAGGTCATGAAAGGTGTTTAGATCATGGAAGTGTCAGGTGGGCTAAAGCAATCAAAATAATGGCTCCCCAGATGTTCACATCTAAATCCCTAGAACACGTAATTTGTTATCTTAAATGGGAAAAAAAGGACTTTGTAGACATGATTGAATGAAGGGTCTTGAGATAGGGAGATTATCATGGATTATCAGAGTGGGTCTACTTCAATTACAGTGGAACCTAGCTGGTGTGGCTAAGTGGATTGAGAGTCTGCCTACAAACCCAAAAGTAGCTGGTTCGATTCCTGGTCAGGGCACTTGCCTGCATGGGGGAGTGCAAAAGGCAACCAGTCAATGTTTCTCTCACACATTGATCTTTCTCTCCATCTCCTCTTTCCCCTTTCTCTAAAAATAAATAGATAGATAAAATATTTTTTAAAAGGTCTTAAAATCAAAGAATTTATTCATGTGTGGTCAGTTGAAGGCATATGATGCGAGAAGACTGGGTCAAAATGATGCCATGTAGATGGCTTTGAAGATGGAAGATAAGGGTCACAAGTCAAGGGATGTGGGTGGCCTTGAGAAGCTGGAAAAGACAAGATGGATTCTCTCCTAGAGGCTCCAGAGAGTAATGCAGCCCTACTAGCACCTAGATCTTAACCCAGTGGACTTGTGCTAGATTTCTGCCTTACAAAAATATAAGGTAATGAATTTGTGTTGTTTTAAGGCACTATGGTCATAATAATTTTCATAGTAACAATATAAAACCAATATAAAGATTCTGCGTGGAGTAATGATATGATGATATCTGTGATCCACGTTTTAAGTGATCCCTCTGGCAACCATGTGGTGAATATATAATATTATCAGAGGGGCAAGCTGGCAGCAGGAAGACTAGTTAAGATGGTAGGTCAAAATCAACTATAGTTACTTGGGCTAGGGTAACCAAATGATAAGAAATGGTAATATTTAAATAAAATTTGGGTGTAAAATAAGCATAAAGGTAGTTTCTAAAGCCATAGTACTAGATGAAACCATCCTGCAGCCACTAGCTACACATGGCTATAAATTAAAATAAAGTAAAATTCAATAGAATTAAACTTTCAACTTTTCAGTTATACTAGTCACATTTCAAGTTTGCAATTGTCACATGTGGCTAGTAGCTACATTACTGGCCCAAAGACTGTTTTCATCATCACAGAAAATTCTCTGGGACATGACTGATGGCAGTGAGACATGATGGAGAAGAAATAAACAAAAAGGATTAAGGACAGATCCCTGGGTTAGTCTAACTCTCAGAGTCAGGGATCGAGTAAAAAGAAAGTCATCAAAAGAGATTAAAAGTGGTTAATATTTACCTTTTCCAAGATTTAAAGATATCAAAACACAAATTAGAGACTACACATAATAACAAATTTAATTCTATGTGTGATTAACATAATTGTTGTTTCTACAAAGATTTAGCTGTTGAGTCAACTAGTAAGCTGGAGATATTAACTTTCTCTGAGATTTCAGTTGTCATTAAGTCCCTTCTAAAATGTACCTTTGGCTCCGATGGACAGAGTCAGGACAGGAGGGGGGCCAGGAGGAAGGGGGTGGCATGCACATGAGTAAAGTATGGCTGCCTTTATGGATTTGTGTCAGACCATCTTTGAAGAAGACAGGGAGAGGAAATGGTAAGAGAGGCTGATAAGGAAAACAAAGTTAACTTGAGTGATAAAACCAACACATTATTTTTTCTGACCATTCCCAAATTCACAGGAAGTTTAAAGTTTTCTCTTTATTTTTCTTTTTGTTTGATAACTAATGATTTATGTTACTAATAAATGATAGTGGCTGAGGATTTTTCAAATATCTCTTGTTCTCAGCTGCAGTGTGTTCGGTGTCTTAGAAGCAGTTGTGTGTTTGGTGTCTTAGAAGCAGTTGACCTCTGATGCCATATTATTTGATGTTTTGATGTGTTCTTTAAAGGCCAGAAAAAATCAAGAATCTTACACGGACTCAGACCTTAGGTGAGAGACAAATGGGACTCTGAGATCGGGAAAGAACTTTAAGAGTTGGAGATTCTGAGAGGGGCAGCAAGTAGTACAGGTAAGGGGAAGGCCTCCATTATTTTGATTATTATAATACAGTATATATAACAGTTATCTAGCAAGTATTTCCCAACTTGAGTCAGCTCTTTGAATTTTATTTTTTGTTATGGAGTAATGAGCAAAAATTGACTCTAGTTCAACTTTCCTTAATTACTGCCTTGGGGACACCAAATGAAGGAAATTGAGAAAAAGAATTGAATAAAATTGACTAAGAAATACAATATTGCTGAAAGAAGAGAGAAAATAATAAGCCAGATATGAGTTTCATTCATTGAACACATATTTATTGAGCACTTACTCTGTCAATCTCTGTCCTTGGTTTAAAGAATGAAATGAATGCAAGACATAGAGTTTTTGCCCATGGAACTTACATTTTACTCTACACAGGCAATTTTTTAACTTCTTCATTTTCTTTGTGTTCTTTAAAATGCTTTTTTAATTTTTCAATTATAGTTGATATATAATATTAGTTTCAAGTGTATGGTATACTGATTAGACATTTATATAACTTGTGAAGTGACCACCCAATAATAAGTCTGGTACCTATCTGACACCATACATAGTTATTACAATATTATTGACTATGTTCCCCACCATTAAGGAGTGTACCTTACATTCCTCTGGCAGTTTTTATTACTGACAATATGGACATCTTAATCTCCTTCCCTTTTTTACCCATGCCTCCAACTTCCCTCCCCTATGGCATAAAAGATTTAATGGTACAAATTCTGGGGTTTTATTTCATCCAGAGGATTTCTCTCAGTTGCAATTTTAAAAAGACCAATATCTAAGACCAAAAATTGAATACTTTACTTGTCATGATCTCTAAATTTGTGCATGATAATTTTTATAAAATTTTGTTAATATATTCTTGGATTAAATCCGAGAGATACAGGTAACTCTTTGTATCTTTAACTAGTTTAGCTTCCACATCTATGGTAGTATATATGGAAAATTCTATCAAGGTCAGAACAGAGAAACCAATGTCAAAGAGCTTTTTCCCTATTTTTTTTCTTCTAGGGGTTTTATGATTTCAGTTCTTATGTTTAAGACCTTTATCCATTTACAGTTCATTTTTATGAGTGGTGAAAAATAAAGGTCTAATTTCATTCTTCTAAGTGTGGTTATCCAGTTTTCCCAACACTATTTTTGAAGAGACTATTCTTTCCCTATTGATTATTCTTGGCTCTCTTGTCAAATATTAGTTAACTATACACGTGTAAGCTTATTTCTAGGCTCTTGATTCTGTTCCATTTATCTGTGTGTCTATTTTTGTGCCAGCACCATCCTGATTGGATAACTATAGCTTTATAGTATAGTTTAAAATCACAAAATGTGATGTTTCCTTTATTTTTTTCTATTCTGTGAAGTATGCCATAGTAAATTTGATAGAGATTGTGTTTAATTAATAGATAGCTTTGGATAGTATGGACCTTTTAACAATATTAATTCTTCTAATTCATGAACACATGTATCTTTCCATTTATTTGTATCTTATTTAATTTCTGTCATGTTTTGGAGTGTAGAGCTCTTTATCTGCCTTCGCTAAATTTATTCGCAAGTATTATATTGTTTGTGATGGTATTATAAGTGAGATTACTTTCTTTCTTTCTTTATTTTTCAGGCAGTTCATTGTTAGTATATGGAAACACAACTTTTTACATGTCGATTTTGTGTACTACAAATTTACTGAATTTGTTTGTTGTATTCAATACTTTTTTATTAGAGTCTTTAGGGTTTGCTACATATATAAGACCATGTCATCTACAAACAGAGACAATTTTGCTTCTTTATCACCAATAATGTCATACCTTTTACTTCTTTTTTGTACCTAATTGTTCTAAGACTTCCAGCCCACAGTCTAGGTTTCATGACTAGGTAGGCCATTCACTATGTTCTACTGATGGGAGAGGTTACTGACTAGGCTCTCTGGGCAGGGTCCCCAGGTGTACCCTGCAGTTGGAAGGAGTCACTGTCTAGGCTCTATGATTGGGTGGGACCTCAGGCTTTGTTTAGCAACTGGGCAGGGCTGTAGGGTGGGCTGTGCTGCTAGGCAGGTTGAAGACTAGGTTCTGTGCTTGGGTGGTACTGTAGGCTGGGCTGAGGTGCTGTCCAGTGTCTCTCTTTAGGCTCCCTTATTATGCAGGGCCAAAGGCTGTGCTCAACACTTGGGCAAAGCTGCTGGTTTGGCTCTCAGCCTGAGCAAACTTGTAGGACAGGCCCATGTTCTCTGGCTAAGGTTCTTGGTGGGATGGGACTGAAGATTATGCTCAGCAGTTGAGCAGAACTGTGATCTTTCTCACCTGCCCAAATAGGCTGTAGAGTGTGTTCGCTGGCTGCCAAGCGTCTGTGGCCATGCTGCTATTGGCGCAGGTCTATTGGTTATGTTCAGCAGTTGGGTGAGGGTTTGAGCTTGCTTCCTTGACTAGATGGGCCATAGAATGGGCTCCATGGCTGGTATGGTCTACTAGTCGGGGTCCCATATTGGGTAGAACTGCCCCCCAAGCTCACTAGCTAGATGGGGCCATCCTCTCCACTTTAAAGTTGGGCAGAGCCACTGGCTGAGACATCTACTCAGGCATAGCTGCAAGCAGCAATGCAGACTGCCAAGATCTGATCTCTGGTTGCCGTAAGCACTGCCCCCTTCTTCATTTTCATCTGATCCCCAGTTGTTAAGCTCTATAGATACAGCATTGACCCCCATGATACAAGACTGAAGTAGGCCTTCTGAAAAGTGTCCTGTAACACAAGGAAAGCTGGATATCTACCTTGGCTTCCTTTTCCCCCTCAAGAAGCCACATGCCCTGAGGCACTCCCTTGTTGATGTGTTGTAGTGGCCTGGGGGAGGGCAATGGGTTAATGTAAGACTACTCTTCTTATCTTTCTAATGTAGTTCTTCTTGGTCTGTTTAATTCAGGTGTGTGTTTCAGTCTTACCCCTGGGTTCTGGGATTCTCACAATGTTGTCTCTTCTGTGAATAACTGCCCATTGTTCTTGTAAGGGGGACTGAGGTCTGGATCAACCTATGTTGCTATCTTGATGACTTCATTCTGTTCTGAGTATTAACATTAATGTTAATACTAAAGCCTTTAGTTGAGTAACCGGCATATAATATCCATTATTATTCTTATACGTGAATTCTTTTTCTGGTTTCACTGTGGAACCAAAGCTTCTGAAATAGAAGCTCCACTCTGTTTGTTCCACTCATTCTGATGAAGATGCAACATCCTATTAGAATTTTGACATATTTTGTGATTTTGTTTTTCCATGCTATTAATCAAGAAGTTAAAATATTATAAATGTTGGCAGTTATGAAATTATAATTATAAAGTTTAAATAGTCCTAAAAATCTATACTAGGACATGTCTATATTCTCCTTTAGCAAGCAAATAAAGCAGAAGAGTGTGTTTTTTTACTGGCTTTTCTCTTGGGTGTTCTAGAAGGTAGTCTTTCCCAACTCTTGTTTTTATTTCTTTACTTCACTATGATTCTCTCCCTCCTGCCGACCTCTGCACCTGATAAACAGACACACAAGTACTCTCACAGTGAAGAAATGCTCACTGTGAGATGTGATCAGTGTGCACACTGAGCAGAATGTGCACACTGAGCAGAGAAAAGAAACAGATTCATAGCAAGGGGGTGACACTGAGAACCTAAGCAAACCTGTGCTCCAGTCAAGCTTGTTGAATGCAAGCAACAGAAACTTACTCAAATTAGCTCCGATGGAAAGTGGCAAGGGAACCTTCTTGTAATTTCAGAAAGTAAGGAAGAGTTAAAACAAGCAAGCCAACAAACAAACAAAAAATCCACAAATGTCAAAGGAACACAAGAAAAGCTCCCCACTGACCAAAGGTGAAAAAAATTGATCAATAAGTAACAGTATTGATCATAAACTAAAATATAAAATGAATATGCATAACTTTCTATATATCAATGATATGGCTATAAGTAAGTGATTGAATACATACATATTTGGGAGAAGAGAGACAAGTTTGCTCTGCAGAAGAATTTCAAAAATATATATAGATATTCTGTTTCCAAAGAGAAAGAGCATAACTCCCCATTTCTTAGCTATGGGCAGCACATAGTTACTTCCTTCTAAACTGGACAGTATGAAAAGAGTAGACAATATATTAAATTTATAGTGGAGAAATCTAACAAACCCAGGTGATCAAGTTCAACATTACCAATGATGGGCCACCTTGATAGCATGTACCTTTGATGTGATGTGATGAGAATGGCACTTTATCTCTGCAATCTTCCTCTCAAACACACAGGCCCCCAGTTTAATCATAGAAAAACAACCCACAGACAATTCCTAATTAGGATGCATTCTGCAAGGCACCTGCCCAGCACTCCTCAACACTATTAGAGTCATCTAAAACAAGAACGATGAGAAACTGTAACAGCCAAGAGGATATGTGATGATTTAAGTAACATGGTGTCCTAAATAGGATCCTGGAACAGAAAAAAGACATGAGGTTGAAAACTAAAGAAGTCTGAATAAAGTATGTACTTTACTTAATAATATGCATCGATATTGGTTCATTAATTATAACAGATATATTACACGTAAGACATTAATAATGGGGAAAATTGGGTGCAGGATTTCTAGGAGCTGTGTACCCTCTTCATGTTTTTTGCACATGTAGAACTGTTATAAAAATAACTTTATTAAAATAAAAAAGTTGAGGGAGCGCAGTCTGGCTGGTTACTGAAAATGAAAGGGACTCTCCCAGAATCTGCAGCTGGACTCATGGTCATAACCACGAAAATCAGAGTGGGGATGAAAGAGGAGGAAGGTCCCCCTTTCTGTCTTCCAGAAGCTAGGAGATCACTTATCTGTGTCCTCTGCCGTATTGGCTTCTCTTTTGTGACAGGTTTATCTAACTAGGAAGTAACTATGCATAGTCCGCCATGGTTACCATCCCTGACATTTCAATCATTGCATCAGATTCAGTAAGTGCCTCAGCCACCTGAACTCAAATTCCTTCATGCAGATGTAGAATATGATTAGCTTCCAGCCAGCCTGTAGTTTTTCTGTCCTTGCAACAGGTAAGCAACTTTAATCCAAAGAGTCATGTTGGCAGAAGGAACTGAAGGACCATGTGGTAGCTCTTTCTAGAACCCTCAAGAGAAAATTTTTAAGATATTTGGTGGGGACGGGGGAGAATAGTGGAATAGGTTTAGCACATATGACACAAACTAAATATAAATATATATTTATGCTATAAATAAATTATAAAGCATATGTTTATATATAATAAATATAAATTATAAAGCCTAACATAAATGTAAAGCAATGGCATAAATTATTCTGTATAGATTGTCACAATAGAGTGACACAATACCAAACACAAAATCTTGGTGTCATCAAATAGAAAACATGAATTTAACTCAGGGTTCAGCAGACGTGGGCTGGGCTGGGCAGATCTGGCCATGCAGGTGTGGTCATTGGTGGAGTATTGCCGCCATCATGATGTCTGGGGGTACTGGTTGTCAGCTGGGACAGTAAGGACATCTAGGCCACATGTCTCATTCTCCATCAGGCTAGCCGAGACATGTTCTCACAGCAAAGTCAGAGGAAGAAAAGAGGAGATGGCAATGGCCTGTACTTTTACAAGCCTCTGCATGCATCACAGCTGGGAATATACAGCGGGCAAATCAAATCATCTGGCCCGACTGGGAACCGAGAATACTAAGGACTGCTAAGTAACATTGCAGAGGCTGCAGCTAAGGGGCGGTGACGGGGTGAAGAATTGGGATTATGAATACAATCAATGTACCGCATAAATGAAATATTAAGGTAATCAGATGGTGGGATTCATTTGTGAAGCTCACCCAGGGGAAGGAATTTTGAATAAATGTTTAAGCCAAATTATAGGAGAGCACATATAGATATAGTCATCATACAGTCTGATTTAAAGGTATTTCTACTTTTGCTATTATGGATAAAGGGATCAAAAGAAGACAGGATGTAGCATCTTCTATGTCCTGGAGTGAGATTATGACTCAGTTATTACCTCTGCTGCTCAGTAGCCCACAAGAAGTAATGCCGCATCCTTCCATTTGGCCTTATCTGTTGTGACATGGCTCCAGGGAGCTGATGCATGTGAAATTCATTTCATGTCTCATTCACAGAATGCCTGAGGTTTTTTTTTTAAGATTTTATTTCTTTATTTTTAGAGAGAAGGGAAAGGAGGGAGAAAAAGAGGGAAAGAAACATCAATGTGTGGTTGGCTCTCGTGCGCCCCCTACTGGGGACCTGGCCTGCAACCCAGGTGTGTGCCTTGACTGGGAATGGAATCAGTGATCTTTTGGTTCAAAGGCTGGCACTCAAGCCACTGAGCCACACTAGCTAGGGCGGAATGCCTGAGTTTTGAAAATACCTCTATGATGTTTCAGGTTTCAGTTACCTAGTGTGTGATCTCACAAACTCACGGTCTTCAAAAGAAAGAACATTAACTTCTCAGAAGCTTGAGGTTCTTTGTTATGAAAACCCAGGAGGACACACAGGAGCACATGGGTCACATTTGATAAAATGTCATGCATTTTACGGGCAACAGAACTGTACATTATGCAAACTCTGAGTTGAATAGATGGCACCGGGTTCAGATAAAATATATCAAAACCATCCTATGTATAATATATTAGCAAAGAGATCACAGTTTTCCCATATCTCAGGTTTCTTAAAATACTTTGTATAAATAAAAAAGATGACATTTGAGGCCAAAGCAGCAACTAGATAAATAAATGTGCAACTATGAACAAATTATATTTTTAGACTCTAACTAGAAAAATATAAAATAAAATTACATCTTTCTTCCATTAAATGAGAAGAGATAAGAATACACAAAAGAGATGATCAAATATTTAACATCCCTTTGTTACTTCTGCAGTATATTTCCAATGTTGTCATTTATCAGGTCTACTTCTTTCCATGCTTGCATTAAGACACCTGAATTAAACTTGATTTTTTTGTTGTTTCTTGTCCAAAATTAATTGAGAATAGGGCAATGTTGCAAATGCTTGGCATTTTCCTTATGCTCATGGCAGACATCACAGGTCTGTTTGGGGTCTGTTCCTACCAGAGGCTAGATCAAGTCTCAAAATCCACCTCAATTTATTCCCTTGGTTAACTCCATTGTGAGATTAGAATTAGCAACAAGGGAAACCATCTCTGAGTCATTCACACTTCCTCCTTCCCTACATGTTTACATTTAGCCAATTCCTACTCATCCCTCAAATTTCAGTACACTCGCTTCTCCAGGAAGGCTTCCCAGAGAGATCATTCTAATTTTGGTACATCTCCTGTGTTCTCATAATACCCAGACATACCTTGACAAAAGCTATTTGCACTATATTGTCTTTTACATTTAGTTCTCTATCCCACTCACTAGTCTCTGAAATAAACATAAGAAGAGATAACTCAGTTGTGATTTGTCTGTGAGTGGCAACCGAGTCACAGCACAGTGCTCAGCACGTGGTGTCCACACTTGTGGTGAATGTGTCCACACCTGCGGAGTGACAGAATAACTAGAAAGTGAATGAACTTGGAAAGAAAAGCCCCACATTTGTATCTTTCTTCTAATCGATGCTCCCCACCCAGAAAATGACCAAGTGTTGGTGACATTTTCAGAGCTTCTTTGCACCAAAAATAGTCCAGCTGGAAAATATCGGTCTTCTATAGCACGTCTCTGAAATTCCTGGGCTAAGGTGAGGGGGTGGAGCGGCACTGTGGTGCTAACAGAAGAGATTTTATTTTGGGCTCCATTCAGAACACTGAGGATAGAAGTTTATTTATTCGGGCAGCTGAGTGGCACTACCAGAGCAGTGGGGCTAAGAATCATCCAGAGACCACAGCTTACCTGTGTCAGGTTACTCACAATTTTTGAGCCTCTTTTCCTGCCCTAGGGATAACAAGAGCTACCTTTCTAGAGTACTCCGAGGGGCTGTTGTGACAAGCCAGCCAGCTCACTGCATTCCTCTTAACCTGGAGGACACACTGGTGATATTAGCAGGGCCCTAGCAGCTGCTGACGGCCACAGAATAAAGTTGGAATATCTGCCAGCATCCTTTTATTCAAGGAGATGGGGACATATTAATTCTGTATTAAAATAAACATGTATATACATGTATAAAATGTAAAATGCTTATGAATATTCATGATAAATCACAAGACTTCAAAGACATTTAATGCTAGGATCAGGGAGCAACAGACTATACCTTGAATTACCCAAGGATTCATATTTACTTTCCTCTGTTGCTAAGTTTAAAAAGTTAAAATACTTCAGAATTATGGTAAATGATTTCAAACATCATATAATTGTGTAAGATGGTCAGAGTTTTTAATTTTAAAATGATTTATTTATAATTTTTCTTTAAAAATGAGTCCTATATCTTGAGTTAGTGCTTATAGATCCAAATCCAGTGGAGGTTAAGCTGTCTTATTTTATAGCCCATGTATGGAATTCTTAAAGAATATTTACATAATTATTTCCTTGAGCATCTAATTAATTTATATTTCACAACTTATGAATGCCAACTACACTACTTTTTGGCGGACCCTTACATGTAAACAATAGGAATGGGAAGAAATTTTAGACTTTCTGCTCTGACTCACACATACAATAGGGGTGGCAACTCAGACTGTAGAACAAATAAATCGCAACTTATCCGGTGTGGAAGAATTTTCAAACACAGCATGCACAAGATGCTATTCTGTGTTTGCTTTTAGGATTTGAGAAGAAATGCCATGTGAGTGCTTTGCGAGAACAAGAAATTGCCACCACTGTTGAATTCCATATAACAAGCAGACTGCTGTCAATGCGCTCACATTAACACTGCTGCTTAAAGAGATACCAATATGCTCTCCCCGACTCACAGATGTGCCTGAATGCCCACACAAACCTACACATGCAAGGCTGTTCAGTTGATGCTGAAAATAAGAAGCTATGAGGTTAAAAGCCATCAATCCAAAGTATAGACAATATATGGGAGTATAGGACTACCACAAATGTAAAGGAGAAGCCAAGTATAGAAGGTACATTATGAAGAGAGAAAAACAGAATTTTTCAAGGTAGAGCTAAAATTTGACTATGAAAAATACCTGACAAGAGGTAGTGTTATAAGCTGATTGAAAAGTATCTTTGCATTTTTCCACATTCTATCTGCACCTGCTTCTAATTTCTTTTAATTTCTGTTTCATATTCTTTGTGAGTGAAGTTTTGGGTTGTTTGGAGAGTGTTTGCGTTTTGTGCTTCGGGGCTGTTTACCATTAAAAGAAAAATACGACAGAACAGGAAGACCTTAGAGCATCAGAGCCTGGAACAGTTTTAAATACCATTCCTGTGGTTTCCTTTGAGTTCTGAAACTGGAAAGTAGATCCTAGAACAAAAATGTTCTTATTTATGAATTGGTCCCAGAAGGCTAGCTATTCTTTGTCATCTACAAAATGTCCTATCTTCTGATTTACCTGGAGGCGCTGATGTGGCTGCAGATTGTTAGAAGAAAGACTTTCCTTTCTCTTCAAGACCCAAAGGACAAAAGATGCTGTTTTTCCCTAGCAATTTATTTTACAGGTTCATCTTGATTTAGTGGTAAAGGAAAGTACTCATGCTTGATAAGTACTTTGGGCCTGATGATAAATGCTGTGGTTGGGTATTATTTCTATTCAAGTGTGCAAAACCCTGGAGATTTGATTGCTAGCAGTGGACTGCATTATCTGAATAAGGCTTCTTGCCCAACTTCAGTGGTCTGTCTGATGAAATGGTTTGATCAAACTGTCCACCAGGTACCTGCATTTCCGATACCAAAGACCATTTGGGTGTTTAGAGATTTTTAACCCCATTGTGACTTCTAGATTAAAAATCTAATTCTAGAGCCTAAAGATATTGAAATTATATCCTGCGCTCTGGTCATTTTTAGCTCTGAGGTCAGATTGCCACCAATATTCGGGAGGAGATAGTGACCACTTCACCTGAGCCATGTTTCTAAAGAAGTATCTTTCGGACTGTTGAGAGTATGACAACTGCATAAGCAGTGAAACTATTTAAGGAATTAATATTGGCCAGTGTTGTCAAAAGCAGTCTAATTCAGGAGACAAGCAATGATAAAAATAATCTGTACATACAGATTATCTTAAGTTGTCATTGCATTAAACCTTTTCAAACAGATGCACACTGAAAACTGAGTCCAACATGGGGTAAGATTAATACTGAAATCGTTCAGGGATTAAATTAAAAATTAAAAACATCACACTCAAACAAGATCCAGAGTGGTCTAGATCTATATTCCATATACCCCTTAATATTCCTCATCTATATCCATAGATGTGTGTGTTTTTAAGGTTTTGAAATTGATCTGCTTTAAATAACACTGCATTCAGAATAATCAGGAGCTCTAGGTGTAATTCAAATCTAAGTGCCATTGAAAAGACATTATTACTAAGGAACTCAGGGCTGCTTCTCTAGTATCGTCATAGCAATATTCATTCCCTCCCACACATGCATGGACCTATTCAGGTTCTTGTAAGAAGACTCAAATTTAAGGTTTTCTGCAGGTAAGCAAATGTTACTATAATATTTTCATTTCTACTGACTCATCATGATAGGGATTGGAGGGACTTACAAGAGAAATATCAGGAAAACAATTTGTATGGCTGGGGAAGAGGAACAGGAGAGGCCCCTTAAACAGGAGGCCCTCCTTTTTCTTTTTCTTAGAAAGAGGAAGAGAATTTGCAAGCCTGTGAGAGGAGATGCTGAGACCTCTCTCCTGCAGGCTGCGTCACAGAGTGCTTGCTCTCACAAGACACTTCCATCACTTCTCTCTGCTGATCTCCTTTTCACATTTAAATAAATCTACTCATTTCTATTTTTCCAACCTATTGCTTCCCTGCTACCCTTTCTCATTCTTCCCAAAATGCTCTTTTCTGTTTTTTTCCCATTGTTAAAAGAAAAGAAATATTTCTGGTAATGTAGAGACTTTATTTAGGGGACTATTGTAGTAGGGGGATTTGCAGTAGGTATGAGGGATTGGGCTTAACTATAAATACCAGGACAAGTGGAGATTTAGAGCCAAGGAATAAGGTTGGGGTAAGAGGTGGTCAATGGATGGGACATTATTAAAAGTAGATATCAGGCTAAGGGGGTTCTTGCTAGACTAACTCAATAGATTCTCGCTGACAGCAAGCCAGAGGAGAAAATGCCAAGGGCAGAGGATATGGAAATTTGATCCAATATTAAGAATTTCCAATACTATTAAACTGAGTCAGCTGGGTAACTTGCTAAAACACAACTGAATAAGCCAAAGACAGAGCCAAAGACTTGAGCCTTGAGGGTTTAGAGGAGATTCGTGAGTTCAATTCAAGGAGAGTGTCACGAGCATCCTCAGTACAACCCCTATCGGCATGCCTCTCCAGAAGGGTTGCATCACAGTCTTTCCTATAAGTCAGGGCACACCCATGGCTAGGGGGAAGTAGGTTGCCAGGCTGAGTTTATACCCAGCAGCAGCAAGGAAGGAGGCAAGAGCTACAAGAACTGTTCCTCAAACTTAGCTTTTATTAAATTCAGGCTCACATGCGATAGAATAACAACATTATATTAATATCCTATCCTCTAAAATATCACACCCAGCTAACACAAAACAATCAATGGGGGATTAATGCACCTGAGTCCCAGAGTCTCCGTCCCAAGTCTGGGAGACAGCATCAGTGAGTGGGTATATCGGTGTAACTGGAGAAGTCTCTCAGGTTGGAAGTCCTGGAGCTCAGTTGGCCAGAGCTTCCTGTGGTAAGTGGCCCAGAGTAGTGTGGAGCAGCACCTCACTGTGTGAGATTTGCTGTCTCAGTGGTGGGTCTGAAGTCCACTGCAATTATATGCAGATTCTTGGCACCTGATTGAACTGTGGCTCAGGGCCAAGAGCCCTCAGCACTCTATCAGTAGGTGTGCCCTCTCCGAAGACAGGTCTGTGTGCTGATATCTTGGGTATGCTGCCCTGGCAGACATTTGGCAGGGTGCCTGGTGTGACTTAAGTAGTTTCCTTCTTGAACCAAACTGTCATGGCTGGCTGGCAACCATCTCGGTTGACGTGAGTGATGTCATTTTGTTTTATGCATTTTATGCTATCTTGACAGGACCAGCACCATTTTATTAGTCCTGCTCTCCAAAGAGAACATCTTTATCACTAGCCAAAATAAAGCAAATGTTCCCTGAAGCTCTGCCTTCCAGTCCTCACAAAAGGTACTCTCCAACAGGTTCTTCTTCATCTTCAATGTCTGAGAATAAATCTGCACAATTATACTCTACAGACTGCTCAGGGTCCTGGATAACACTGCTATTCCCAACGTAAGAAGCAGTTCTTGTTTTTTATTTCTGCCACATTATTTTAGCAGAAACTTAGAGTCATTTTTATTCTTTATTGTCCCCCACCTCTAATCAATTAGCCATTTCTTTGCAATCTACCTCCACAACATGTTCCCAAAACTACCCACAATCCTTATCTTACGTCACCTCACCATTTCTCTTTCCTGGATTCTGTCAACAGTCTTTCAACTGGTCTCCCCACTTCATTCCCTCCAAACTTTTCTATACACAGGTGGGAAATATAGCATTTGGAAAATAAAAATTGGATCAAATCATTAGAAAAAAACTATTATTGAAGTTTCCATTTTATTTAGCATATCTCCAGCTCCTTGCTTTGGCCTATAAATCTGTGCATGACTTGACCCCATCTTTCTCTTTCTCTCTCTCTTTTTTAAAGATTTTATTTATTTCTTTTTAGAGAGAGAGAAAGGGAAGGAGAAGGAGAGGCAGAGAAATATCAATATGTGGTTGCCTTTCTTGCACCCCCTATTGGGGACCTGGGCTGCAACCCAGGCATATACCCTGACTGGGAATCAAACCAGCAACCCTTCGATTCAATCCACTGAGCTGCACCAGCCAGGTGCATCTTTCTCTTTAATTAATTTTATTCCAATTTCCCTCTAGTTCATTTTGGTACAGCCCTCCACATGTCTCCCTTCTTTTTCCTTTGAGTCTCAGGGTAAATGTCCCTTCTTTATAAAACATCCCCAGAGGGACTCTGTTCTTCTCCCTCTCAACCCCTTGTTTGTTCCTTCTTAGCACTTAATAAATGTTAACATTGGGTCTGACTTCCTCCCCCAGAAAATTAGCTCCAGAAAGACCAGCACCTGTTTGTCTTATTCATCATTGTATTCCTACTGTCTTAAAAATTGTCTGCTGCATGGTGGGTACCCAATGACTATATTTTGAATAAATGAATGTCTCCAAGATACTTCCCAACAGTTCCTTAGACAGGAATTTCTAGTAAGAGTACAGTAGTCTTATTTAAAAATGCTATTGTCTTTAATTTTATAGTGATTTAAATTATTTCTCACAAATATATTCTCCACCCAATTTCTCCAACCATATTCACATTAAGTTTATTGATGAGTATTGATCAAGGTATAGATGGCATCAGTAAGTTAAGAAGAGATGTGTGTCCAAAGAAATCTATTTTTATGAACTATTTAAGCCTGTTCTTCAAGCTGTGGCACAATCTTATCAACAAATAGAAAGATAATTTGAGTAAATAAAATGGAAGTCCTATGTTTATTGTTATAACCAGAGTGACTCCAGGGTTACCTTGGTGCTGATACTGACCCAAGAGCGAAGTAGGCGTTCCCTTCCACAACCTCAGATATCATTAGGAGAGAGCCTGCCCTGAGGTCATGTACGTTTCAGCACCGTTCCTGCCAGGGGCAGTGATCAGTAGTGGGATATGGCCAACACAGGGCTCAACATGCTTTGGGAGGCCAAGACAGCTGGCTGAGGCAATTCGGCCTCAGAAGAATTGGCAGGTGCCTGAGACACACAGAGTGCATTGGATTACCTTCCCTTGCCCAAAATAAATTAAATGCTGATCAGCATTTCTCCTGGGATAATCCCAAAATTGGACCTGTGATCATGTCATCAAATATCCACTCAAGAGAATCCCAATTACGCAACCTGCCCACTCTGGAAGGCTCAGTCACGTACACATTCATAGCAGACTTTTTGGATGAGCTTCAGTAGCTGCTTGTCCTAAAGAGATGAACACAGAATTCATAGGCAGCTTTTTGTGTCCACTCTTTTGAAGGTCACACAATTTCTGTTAATGAAAATTTTATGTAATTTGGTTGGTAGGGGTGCTGGTATCAATGTGGGCAAATTGTGATTTCACTGTAAGATTTTGTTTTCATTTTCAGTCAGTCACCTTTCCAGAATAAAAGGCTTATTTGAATTAATTGTAACAAAAGTACCATGAAACAGTTTATGTGACAATAAGGTTAGTGAACACAGTTCATATTTCCAAACACTTTAAACAGAAGTAATATATTACTTTCTGAAGAAATCTTTCTAATAAATGATGTATATGCTAATTTTCCTTATTTGCTGTTTTTTGATATTACTACATCCCAGTTATTATAGTTGTTTCTTATATTCAATATTAAGGACTTTATTTTCCCTTTAAAAATAAAATGCCACAAACTGGACATGATGATGTAGATTTATTCATATCAATGTAAACTGAGACTATACTGCAAAATAATAAAGAGAAAATTAGATATAAAATCAGAGCTATATTCCTTTTAAAAGAAATCTCAAGTTCTTTGTCAGGCTTTTGTGTTACTCGAAGGTCCTTACATTTACTTGGATGCTGTTTGGGTCGGGGGAATGCTGGGAGCAAGTTTGAAAGTAGAAGCAAAGGAAAGATCAAATTGTTCTTCCAAACAGACTGAGAAGAATTTGGAGGGGAGAAATCTAGGTAAATTAAAGAAGGCAGATGAAAAAAAAGAAGATAAGAGAAATAGGAAATAGATGATAAGAAATTAGAAAAAAATCTCAAGTGGTAAGGTAGTTAAAATACTATTTAAAAAGAACTTGAATTTCAAATTTCTTAAATTTTTGCAAGGTAAACTTCTTCCATCTTCTAAATCTTTAATTAAGTTTGATATATTTCTCTGTCTCTCTCTCTCTGAAAATCATAGAAAGGTCCAACTCCATCCATACTCCATGTATCATAACATGAGCAAGGGCACTATGCTTAGGACGGAAAATAATACATTACCTGGGTTAATTAAGTGGAAGTAAATCCCAGAGCCAAAGGTGACAATTAGAACATAATCCTTCTATGATGTTACAATAATTTCTAAATCATGTCCAACTTGGAGAAAATTTAAAGATGAGGAAATACCTTCTATACTACAGTTAAACTCTGGAAAGGCTGCTGGCAAGCGGGGAGAAAACCACCACTAGAGCATCTCAGTAGCCAAGGCTGGCCATGCCCTGAGGAAATAGAGGGTAGTGTTGACATTCCTCAGACACACAGTCAAAAAGGGATCATTGCAGGAAGGGAGATTAATGCATGTCTACAGGTAGCATAAAAGTGCAGTTACAAGTGAGAAGCCAATTTAGTAGAGACTCATTTGGAGGGTGGGCAAGAAGGATGTAGTAACAGAATAATGAAAGCAGAGGATCTGAACAGGATTCAGTGGAGACCAAGGCCTGAGAAACATCTGACCACAGGCTTCGGGGTCTTCATGAGTTCTCTTGTGTCAAGTAATTGATATTTAATCTGACCAATGCAGGTACATTATTTGACTGTGTTGTATTCAATAAAGTAAATTATAGAGTAAACCCATAGTATGAGTTCATTCATGTTGAATAATTCTGTCTCTTTTTTTTAAAGTCTTGACTCTCTAAATTTCTTCAGAACACGGTGAAAACCTATCTGGATTGGGAAACCCCCATCTGGCAACTCTTTGCCTGATTCTGTAACCCAGAGGAGGCAACCCAGGTTAATCAGACCTCGTACAAAGCACTGCATCAATCAGTTTCATTCTTGCAGGGTTTAACGTGTGATGCCAAGTTGGTGCAGACAGTGGAAGAAAAAGAAGACCTGGAAGGTACACCAATATAATACTTATCCAACAGTTTCTCTGCCTCAAACAGTAAAGAAGATTATATGATGGCAGCTGGCAATGCAAAGGGAATCCTAGGTATTGATGCCTTATCTAAAATGCTTTCAACTAGAGTTTCATTATAAAAATATTCATAAAAACAGAATTAGGATGCTTCTTTTGAAGCATTATTTCATGAAAAAACTGGTTGAGCAGTAAGATATTAAAAAGATGAGATTCAATAATTGCCCTACATTTTTTAAAAAAGCATTTTCCCCAGGTAATGAAACAATAATAACTACAAAAACCAAAGAACTCATGACACAAAGGGACCAATTTGGTGTTTTATCATAATTCAGATATGTGCCCTTGTTATGGTTCTAAGGGATATTCTTCTCTTTTATCACTATGGAAATT
Source organism: Trachops cirrhosus (assembly GCA_028533065.1). Classification (NCBI taxonomy): domain Eukaryota; kingdom Metazoa; phylum Chordata; class Mammalia; order Chiroptera; family Phyllostomidae; genus Trachops; species Trachops cirrhosus. The sequence continues at coordinate 31,457,245 of CM052547.1, read as the reverse complement.
GAAATCAAATTATTTTCAATGTATTTTTAAAAGGTGAATGAGCCCTTCTAGCAAATAATAGAGGTATCCATATCACATAATGAAACTGACCACTGTGCTGATAGAAATCTAATTGCTGATGAATGGTATTTTAAGAAATCTTTCTTTATTCCCTGAATGCTAAGTACATTGCTTTGCTTTGTAAGAAAACCTACTCAACAACCCCACAAGAAGTTATGAATGGGAAAAAGCTAGTTCAAGCCTCACATTTGAGTGTAAACAGATGAAACATTTTTTGAATTTTTATTTTATTTAATTCAAAGGGAAAAAGGACATACCAGCCTCAAATGTAACTGAGTAGAGTAGATGGATTACTAAATGTTACATACTTTGTGGTCAAAAGGAAGTTTGTGTAAAGGAAAAGCAAGATGCCATTGGTTGATGAACACGAGATTTTCTGAATGAAGAAAATAGTAAGATTTAGATTCAGTCCTAGTGACGTGGCCACTTAAATGGGACAATTAGCTGGTGCTTTTCTGGAAGGGCAATGGAGTAGGCTCTCCATTAACTCTATTACCTTGTCTCCTTCCAGTCACAAGCCTGAAATTGTGGGGATGGTTTCTATCTTATTTATTCCATCATTTTCAGAGACTGATGGAAAGGGACTTGCTCAATGGTCCTTTATTATATGTAATAGATTACAGATTAATACCCTTAAAACTGATCCCTTTTTTCAATGTCTACCTCATTTTTTATCTATAGAATATTCTATTTCCCTGGGTTACAGCCATGGCCAGGCCTGTCATACTGAAATTTCAAATAGGACTGATGATACTGAAAAAAGTCCCCTGCAGAAGTTCATATCTGTGGTAAGACAGGAGATGATGAATCCAGAACAGCTGTAAAATCCAGGTGAGGTGGGGTGATGTAGATCCACTGGACCACCCTCCTTCTTCAACTTAAAATTATTTTAAGTAGTTCTGAGCTCTGTTGAGCTGGTGGACTCTTCATTCATGAAAGATTCTGAAACCATGAAAATCCCAGTCTCCCTCCCTGAGAGGTAAGGGAGGCTCTGGAGAAAAGGTCCTCTTATATCTGCAATTTCAAGCATATTATTTGCACTGCTTATTTCCTTATTCAAAAGCAGAACAAAATGAAAAGGTAATTCCAGCCAAGTCTAAGTCATCATTTCAACCACATTTTAAGCAGAGATAAGCCTATAAGGCCTGCCTTGGCTCACCTACCTTCTACCTCTTTTCCTCCTGAAAAAGGAGGCCTGTAGCTGACTATTCACCTCTCTGGTATGGTATCTGAGCAAAAAGAGCTTGTAGTCTAAGATGGCCATAGGAGCAGACAGCCTTTCTCTGTGGTTGGCTTCCTTACATCCCGGCAACTTCGTGGAAGTCAGACTCTTCCTTGGTGGCCCTGAAATTTTGGTGTTCTGGTAAACAGGACAGAAGACACATCACCTTTTATGGCTTACTTTGGAAGTTATTGAGACTGATCAATCCCACTGCATACCATCGATTACAAGGAAGTCACAATTCTGCCCAGATTCAAGAGGAAGGTAATGAGGTTTCACTTGTTGATGGATCAGTACAAGGTCAAGAAGGGCTTATGAAACAGGATGTATGTTTGTGACCATTTTTGAAAATACAACCTCTCATGGTATGTATTCGAATATAACATAATTCATGAATTCATCTCATGGATTCACACCTGAATCCCCTGATCATGGATTAAAAAGCCTGAGAAGAGAACAGAGATTCTCAAACTTGAACCTGCATTCGGAATCACCTGGAGGGTTTGCTAAAACATAGATGATTGCTGGGCCCTACCTCCAGAGTTTCTGGTTTAGTAAATAGGTCTTGAGATTCTGGATCGAGGCCTGAAACTTGCATTTCTAACAATTGTCAGGTGATGTTGATACTGCTGATTCAGAAACCTGGCTTGGAGAACTGTTGGAATAGAGTGAGAGGAAAAAAGGCTAAGATAAAGGTTTGAAGAGACCCAAGTAAAACAGGATGAGCCAGTGAAGTTTACTGACGAGCACAGAGTGAGGTTGAAGTCACAGAAACCAAAAGGAGAAAATGTTCTAAGAGAGGTCAAGGAGCAAGAGTTCTTTCCTGGTTAATTCCATTACCCAAACCTCATTACGTTTCTTTCATCCTATTGTTCTGGAAGTTTGTAATTTAATTCACATCAGAAGATAGGATTTGCTTTTACTTTGTTTTGACCTGAATTCTATATGTAGACCCTTCTCATGGCAGACACATTTCAAAGTCAAATTTACTTGAATGAGATATATAAATCAAATAATACGTAATAAGCAGAGGAATTGAAAGCTTCTAATTTTCCACTTTAACAAAGGATGGTAAGAATCCATTATTTCATAGGATCAATGATAATATGTATTTTACATGACATGACATGATATTATATGAACTTGAGCACAACTAATTTTCTGGGAATCTACATGCAAAATAAAATAGTGAAGTCAAACCAATATTCTGACTAAAAGATAATCAAGAAATTTTCTGATTTTCTTACTCTATATCCACCCATCTTCTCACACTACATTGTCAATCCTTGTTGAATATGAGACATAAATAGAGCCTCGTCTAGGCAAAGGGAATCTCTCTAGACATAACTCTTGGAACTATACCTTCCTCGAGAGAGTAGAGAGAAGAATGTTACAACTTTGTAGGAAGTGTTTAATGTGACATTTAAAGATTCCTATTGGTTTAAACATATGGTAGAGAAAATAAAAAGATGGTGATGGCATCAGTAAAAAAACTGGAAGTCAACAAATTTTCTTGTAACTGTCTCTACTTTCTCCAAAGCTAAGAATTTTCCTTGTGTACATGGAATGGAAAAGGACCACCCACAACCACTTAAGATCCAGCAGTCACACACTTTGCACTCTGACATGGCTTCTGAGTTTTCTCTTGGTGTTTTTGGACTCTTCCTTGTTATTCAATCTTTAATGTAAATCTCCATAAGAAAGTTCATAGCCATCTGTTCTTGTCTGCCTTTTTTCTTTTACCTACATTCCCAGAGATAGGTCAGTAAGAGACATATTACTGTGTCTAAAAATAAGGCTTAACCTGCCCCCACTATAATTCTATAATAATATTTCCTTTGTTAATAGCACCCCTGTTTAAATCCTTTTCTAAATAAATTCACACTTTATTTTAGAAAGATACCGCATCCCACTCTTCACAAGTGAGAGCTACCTGCTCTGGGGTTAGGACTGTGCTCTAGCAAAAGGCTGAAGATTGCTGGAAGGCTTTCTACTGACTGCATCACCATTAGCATTCCATCAGGCTGACTGAATCTATACCCTTCACAAATGGCACAGTACGAATGACAGCTGACACCCCTAATACTCAGCCTTCCCTCCTCCTGATTGGCTCGGAGGCTTACAAATGAAAGGGCATTTATACAGCAGATGGCAATCATTGCCAGCCTTGGACTGGGAGTGGGAAGAGAGGGTGGGAAGGTGGAGACCGCCAATGGTGGGAAAGCAGGGCTAGACAAGTACTTCGAGTTCAGTAAGGGTAGAATTGTGCCTGTATGTAAAAATTTGTAATACATGGCTGAAAATGAGTGGTCTTTATGTGTTAACAAACACCAGGGAGATTAAAAGGAGACTTGGCTACCAATGTGGATGATTAAGAAAATAAATAAAAGCAAAAGAATTTGCAAATAAGAAAGACACAGAAAAATTTTTGATAGTACTATTTCGCAGTTAAGTTGATCTGTACTATTTCCACTTAGCCAATAAATTATTTTTCTTTCTCTTTTTTTAAAAAAAATAAAATAACATTACAATTGTCATTTGTTCTTATAAAGATCATACACAAGCCTGGACAATTTTAATTTCCCTGTGTCCCTCAGTCCCAGGGCAAGCGCCTTTGTGCTACCCATTGGTCCATGCTATGCAATTTCTCTCCATGCATCTGTGCTAATACCCAAGTCTTACAAGAAGGCAAGAAAGCAGGTAAACTAGTAGTTCTAGAATCTCAAAAGAAAGAAAGAGATCAAGATCGTTCAACATAAAAGAGAGTTTTCAGACTCTCTTTTAGACCATTCCATCTACTTTGTGAAAGCAATACAGTAGACAAGGTTATATTCATTTCCATTTCAATAATAGTACGTACCAGGATTGTTTTGCATGAAGATTAGCAGAACCATCCATCATTTCAGCAGAACTGCAGATTTTCTTGTTCAGCATTGATCGATTTTTATTTTAACCTTAGAAGTTCCTCTCAAGGGACTCTATTAGGGCCACTGTCATTGTTTATTCTGCTCTGTTACTTCTCCTTTGTAAACTTTGATGTACACAGACAACACATTCTGGCTAGGGAAATTTAATTAGGTAAGTCTACAAATTAATTGTTGCAATTAGACTGCTTCTAACAGCCTGGTTATGAATTTATTTATGCAATAATTATTATCAGATGTCGGGATAAAAGCCTGTAGAGCTAAAGGTGTTACCTTTCCCATGTGTGCACAGCACTTAGCACTCCACATTAATTAGTCACAGAAAAAAAATAAATAAAAGCATGCATTTAAAAAAATAAAGAAGAAAAGAAAATGTTGCCTTCGTGGTCTTATGTACAAACAAATTTTGAGATGCAACTCATGAACAGAATCTAAATAAGATTGTTTTCTTTGCATATCAGCAAAATTCAGAATGTTAGACATTACATAAATCACCATAAAACAATTTGCTAGGACATAACTACTTGAAAATACAAACATCAAGTTCGCCCATAAATGACATCTAGCTCTTTGGTTGTTGTTTGTGGTAGTGATTGCAAAGGCATATTTGAAGAACATGATGATTTTTCAGTAAATTTTATATTTAATCTTTAAGATCGTTTACCGGGACAAATTTTACAGAGAACTCCTAAGGAAATAACAAGGGCTCTTTGAGTTGTTTTCTCAAATCTTTTCTTCTGTAACCAAGGGCACTGTGGCTTTTAGTAGGAAGACAGATCTGATACCTCATCTGATGAAGACAGAAGTTTATGCACAGAAGTTTAAAAGTCCAACAGTAACGTGAGAATGAATCTTTGGTAGAAATGCAAATAGATGTAATCTTCCTGAAGGACAATTTCGAAATGGATTTCTAGTCACATTAGAATATTCAGTATCTTCGACTCAGTAATTTAAAAACTGGGATTCAAACTGAAATAAATACCAAATTTAAAAAATAACAGTACTCATCCCAGCATCAATAATAACACCCAAATGGTAGCAAGTTATGTAGTCATTAATATTATTATTGTTATCATATATTTTAAAACATGAATAAGCAGTTCTTTATTTTGCTTATTGCCACATTCATTTAACAGATATTTATTAATCACTTATGTATGCAAGGCATTTCTCTCTGTATTAGGGCCACAAACAGAAAACTTCTTACTTTCAGAGAGCGTATTTTCCTTTGAGGAGAGATGTATAGTAAACAGGTTAAAAAATAAATAATATCATTTCAGAACAATATCTAGGTGGCAGGGATTTAAGCAACATGATGTAGTTGCTTAATAGTGCTTGGTGTGGGAGTGTGGAGTGTTACTGTTTTGGAAAAAGTAGACAGAAAGGCCTTTCTTAGATGGTGACATTTGTTAAGAAACCTGTATTAGTGATTAATAAGTGCATTGCTGAAAAAATAGGACATACCAATATTTTATAATTTATTTTGTATAACACTGACCTACTGTATCTTGCAAAATAATAATAACAATAAATCAGTTCAGAGTTCACAGAATAATATAAAATCCAAAAAGCTAAATATTTATTAATTCCAACAATAAAAATGTATAAATGTATTGCACCATTGACTAACTCACACATTTGCAAATAAGCATTAGTTGTGGCCAAACAAGCATTATCATTCGAATATAAATTATTAGCTGATAAAATAATAAGTACAAAATTCTTGCTTAAAAACAAACTAAACACTCCACAAAATAAAGAAATTTTTAGTAATCTTGGAAATTTCAAAAGCAATATTATGTAGCACATTTATTTAAAAAAACTCATTAATTCTATCATTATTGTGTACCAAAGTTTATTGCATGTAAATTTTTAAACAGTTTATTTTGACTGTCCACTAACAAAGAAGACAGAAGGAATTTTGTGCTAACTCCAAATATTTTCTCATGACTCTTGTAATAATCCCATTTTTATTAGAAATCTTTGAAGAAAGCTTTTGGAAAACCTTTTTATGTGTTTATGTTGGTATACTAAAGATATTGTAGTGTTTTCTCTGATAGAAAACTGTTGTTTTTATTTCAAAAAAGTAGTACTTTGTCATTTCGTGTTTTATAATATTAGATAAAACTGCCTGAATAAATATCAATACTCTCAACATGTATATTCATTTATGTGAAATATCCTTGAACTGATGTGAGAATTATTATTGCCATGGAAGCTGTGCACACTACAGTCGTTTGTCATCTGTCTGCATGCACCACTCTAGATGCGGACACTGGGCTTTGTTATCCTTTCACAGAAACTAAATAATTGAACTTTGATATTGATTTCAAAACATCAATGATTTAAACTTCAGATCATTTTTACTGGTGCAGTGAGAGTGTAACACAAACAAAAATATCAGAATTTTACTTCATAAAAATAGGAAACACGCTGTAAACCTGGGTCACAGAAAATCGAGTGTGAGGCTCTGAGGTGGGAACTAATGAGGACACAAGTGTGCCCCAAGTGTGGTTAAAAAGGAAAAGAAGTGTAGGGTTTTCCTCTGGAGCTGTGAGCAGAAGACAAGATGTAAAAGATTCTCCATGGGCTTAAATAAATAGTTTTGATTTTTATTCAAATGATCATGCTTTCACACAATTTGTAATCTAATTGAAATTTGATAATATGATGAAGAGTGAAATAAAGATACAAAATTACTATGCAGAATGATTATAACTATGACTTTTTATAACAACAGATAGGACTTTTTAAAACTGGAGGAAATTAAGCTAAAATGCAAACAGGTGTTCTATAGGTGGGAGATTACGCATGTTCATAATTGTTTGAACTTACATGAAAATCTTTTATGATCCATACCTATTATTTTAGAATGGAAAAAGCAAACTTCAAAAAAATCCCCAAGAGTTTTACTCAAATCACATGGAAAACTTTTAAACAGATAAACTACACATGGTGGAATTGTTCTAGTAATAGTTTACCATGAAAGAGCTAAGTGTGAAATGCAAAAAAAATAAATAAATAAAACAAATAAAATGAATAAAGATGAAGCAACAGAGAAAAACCCGAATAAAAAGCTTGGTGGGCGGTGCCCCGCAGCGCGTCCCCGTGTGGGCCCTGCAGAGCCCTGTCTCCAGGAGAAGTAATGGCACTCCATGAAGCACCGTTCTTGTGGCCATTCTCTTTGGGATTCGCTACATCGCAGTGTAGCTCCCTTTTGGAAATGCCTAAGATATATTTGCATATAAAAGTTGTTGAACAATCCAGGAGTAAAGAACACTGAGGAATTTTATTTAACTCAGTTTTTCTTGAACTTAAAAAAAAAAAGACTTTGGGGGCTGCTTTCGAAGAGCACAAATATGGGGAACATTGCCCTGGAAAAAGCGCGTGTTCTCTTGAAACCTAGATTTTTACTTAGAGTAAGGGGGGCGATGCTTGACTAAATGGAGAATGAGAGGTTAGTTATTGATTAGTTTGAGCAGTAATGGAGGAAAGCCTGTACTAAAACTAGATGTTTATCCTTAGGCCTTTAAATGACTAAGAGATATCTAAATTCAAGTTGATGAAAATACTTGAGTTGGATTCCCCCTTCTCAATACCAAGAATCCAATTAGAAGTAAGGGAGAGGGGAGTGCATTTAATCAGGAAAATGGAAATTGGAAATGGAGGAGTAACCGAGTCAGTGTGTACTTTAGTCATTTCATATCAACAAATGCTTTCCCCTTCCTCTTAATTTCCCTGAAGTTATAACCCTCCCTTCCCCTTTCATTCAATTTTGGTTAAGCTTCACAGGTTGCAGAAATGTTTATGTTGCCCTCCATAATGTCAACTAATTACCATCAACACTTCATTGTCTGCTGGTCTTTGTCATCTGTTTTTTATGCCTCAAGCTATGTTCCATCCCACTCACCACCCCCACTCAGCTCCCACACACATCCTTTTGCTTTAAAATGCACAGAGATACTCATCATTGGCTTCCTTCGGACAGGACTGGGGCTAACACTTGCTCACCCTTTGTCAGGTTTAGGTGTGTCAAAACTCCTGATCAAAGATAAAATACACAGCAGAAATTGAGGTCAGAGTAAAAAAATTAAGTACGGTATGGAACACTCGGTTCTGAACAGCACTTCATAACAATTACTGGCTGAAAGATTTTGCCCTAAAACTCACTGGCCAAGAACTTACAAAATAGTCTGCTGCTGCTGCTGCTCCAATTCTTTGACTTAGATCATAAGATAGCACTCAAAGCACAGGTGATGGGGACTGTGTGTGTGTGCGCACATGAGTGTACTGAAATGGACTGCTTTATGTCTATATAGTGGGAAATCTTCAGGGAGGAAGAGATTATACTGAATGAGCACTGTGCAAGGATGGCATACAAAAATGGTGTCTGCATATCCTTCAAAATGGCTTTCATGGTTTCCAAGGCTGGTTTTGTTCTCCCTGTACCCTCTATGTACTGAAATTCAGTTCTTGATCAGAAAGAGAACACAATTCAGAGATGTAGTTTATTACATCATATTCTGCCAGCCTAACTTGGACCCTTAACCCTGGGAATTAAAACCTGCTACGATCCAAAATACTACTAGAAGGTGACTAGTTCAGTCGGTATCACATGGTCGGGAGACCCAGCTCCACCTGGCACTAGCTGAACAACCTTGGGCCTGTCAATAATTGCTTGGGGCCTCAGTTTTCTCATGTTCAAAATAAGGAAAATTATAGTAACTGCCACACCTTACAGAACTGTTACAAAGATCAAATGTATTTGTCAGTCTTTTCAATGGGTGTATGGCAATAATATGCACTAAAGAACTTGAAATAAGTAAAAGCAAGTAATTAAATGTTATTCAACATAGGAGTCCATATAGATAGATATCAAACACCTTATTTTTACCAGTTTGTTCAGTTCTAATTTTTCAGAGCTATTCATAGGGTTTTGTTTTATATTTCTCTTTTGGCACATGTTTATGAATACTTTATGAACAATAGAAGTTCATGGACATAGAAATGCTGTGTCATGGAGTGTGCACATTTTTAAGGCTCTTGTAGCAAACCACACAGTTGCTCACTAGCGTGTGAATATACATTTTTCAAACCAACATTGAAAATCTTTTTTTGTCATTTTTGCCAATTTTTATGTAACAATCATATTTTGCTGTCAACTGAATTACTAGTAATACTACAATATTTTGAAACGACTATTAGTCATTTTATGTCCTTTTAATGAATTGTCTATTTTGGGAAGTGTTTCCATGGTCTCTAAGAGTTATTTACAGCTGAAAATATGAATATATTGCCAACTTATTTTCCCAGTTTCTCTTTGTTTTTTCAAAGATTTTATTTATTTATTTTTAGAGAGAGGGGAAGGGAGGGAGAGAAGGAGAGAAACATCAATGTGTGGTTGCCTCTCAAATGATCCCACTGGGGACCTGGCCCGCAACCCAGGCATGTGCCCTGACTGGGAATTGAACCAGCAACCCTTTGATTCACAGTCTGCACTCAATCCACTGAGCCACACCAGCCAGGGCTCGCTTTGCCTTTTTTATGGTGTTTTAATACCCAGAAATAGTCATGTGCGTGTGTGTGTGTGTGCACACGTGTGCCTATGTCTGTGTGAGCTTGTACCTTGTGTTTATGCGAGGTGCTCTATTTTATTATTGTTTCTCCCTTCTTTGTGGGCTTATGATGATCTTCCCACCCAGAACCATGAAAACAATCACCTACATTTTCTCTTAGGAGATAGTTTTCAACTTTAGTTTTTATATTTAAATGTCAAATCCACGTGGAACTCATGTTGATTACAATGTGAGTCAGAGATCGAACTTCGCTTCCTTCCAAACAGTCGTGGCTCTCCTTTAAAAGCTCCCGGAGTGGGCGCTGCCTCACTATGCTATTTCTCTTATGAGTTAATGGTGGAACTAAGGATGCTGAAAGTGTAGTTAAGTGGGCAACAGGTAACCCATCCCAGGTGATTTTCCATGTGACCCTTTAAGAAAGTAGTCATGTATGGACTGAGGCTATCAACCTAATACCTCAGCAAGCAGCTGGGTTTTGCTTTTGGTTGTTTTATTTTGTCTAAGAGGAAATTTTATTTTTCAGATTTTTAAAAAAATACTGGAATTAATAAAAACTGTTATCACTTTCAAATTCAAATAGAAAATAACTAACTGGTATTCCATGATAGCATGTAAAAAAGGCTTAAAGTGCTTTTTAACACGTCACAGCTGTAATTGTAAGCAGATACGTGTCTTTTGCAGGTGCCTTTTGTGAAGGCGCGCCGTCCACTGCGCATGGGCACACATTCACTTGCACTCTTCGTGTGTGTGTTTGTTTGGTGCCACAATATTCAGGCAATTGTTAAAGTTCAGTTAAATACCCCAGTGCCTTAACAATGTGTAATTCCAGTCGCCTGGATAATTTAAAGTGTCTTGGTTCTCAGTATAGGGTTTCATTCATGTTTTCCTGATACAAATGGTTAGGAGGAAATTGGTATGCATATGCTGGGCAAAGCTTGATGATTCAGAAAGTTCTCTCCACAGATTTGCTTAAAGCTAAGATAAAGAATATGTCATATACTGGAGAGCATTATGCTAAGTGAAATAATCCAGGCAGTGAGGGACAAATACCATGTGATCTCACCTTTAACTGGAACATAGTCAACAAAAGAAAAGAGCAAACAAAATATAACCAGAGATGTTGGAATTAGGAACAATCTAACAATAGCCAGAGGGGAGGGCGGGGACGGTAGGGGGAAGGGTTTTTCAGGAACTACTGTAAAGGACACAGGGACAAAACCAAGGGGGAGGGTGGGAGCAAGGGAGGGAGGTGAGATTGGCTGGGGTGGGGGTGGGTAGGTGGGAAATGCAGACAATTGTAATTGAACTGTAATAAAGTAATTTAAAAAAGAATATATCATATATAAATTTAGATACCTGAAGTTACACTATGCTACTCCGTTTGGGCTGCTATAACAAAATACCACAGAATGGGTGGCTTATAAGCAATAGACATTTATGTATCACAGTCTGCAGGCTGGACAGCTGAGGCTATGGTGGTCACAAGAGGGCCTTCTTCTGGGTCACAGACTTCTGGTTGTAACCTCTCATGGCAGAAGGGGGCAAGGATTTCTCCAGATCCTCTTTTATGAGTCACTAATCTCTTTCATAAGGGCTCCAACTTCACGGCTTAAGCACCTATGAAAGGCCCCCACCCTCTAATACCATCACCATAACAGGTTAGGATTTCAACGGATGAATTTTGAGATGGTACAAAAATACAGACCCAAGCATATCCTAAAATGTGCAATTGAAAAAAATGTTACCTAAGTTAACAGAATTTCAATTTTGTTTTCTAAATTTGTTTTTTAGAGAGGATAAAAGTAATCATTTTACCTAGTAACCTTTTCTTAAAAAACAGATTGAATTTATAATAACTTTATATTCAATAAAAAATATTGTGTGTTTTTGCTCATCCTTATTTCAATAATATATCTAACTATTTTATAGTTCATGTATGATGGGGGACCCCCCCAAAAAACAGAATTATCTTCTGGCAAGCAGGCCTCTTGTAGTACAGGCTTTCCCAGCTGGGTGAGTGTTCTAGGAACCCATCTGTATCAGTGTACCAGCTGGTGTTGCTGTGAGAGGCTGTGTTCACCTTCAGTGATTTTTTTTTGAATAGTCTCAACGCATTTGCCCATTTTGTGATGGATGATTTATGAGCACACCTGCCCACAGTGAACTGAATGTTCATTTAATTTATTTATTTTTAGAGAGAAGGGAAGGGAAGGAGAAAGAGAGGGAGGGAAACGTCAGTGTGTGGTTGCCTCTCATGTGTCCTCTACTGGGGACCTGGCCTGCAACCCAGCCAAGTGCCCCGACTAGGAATCAAACTGGTGACCCTTTGCTTCACAGGCTTGTGCTCAATCCACTGAGCTATACCAGCCAGGACAATGTTCAGCTGTTTTTGACCAAAAACAGCATGACTCCCAAGCCATACCCTCCCTATTCATCTGACTTTGCCCTGAGTGACTTTTTTTGTTTGTTTTCTCAGGTGAAAAAAAAGTCTTCAAAGGGGAACGTTTTACTGATGTGGAAGAGGTGAAACAAAAACAGCAGAAGCACTAAAAGGCATCAAAATTGAAGAGTTCAAAACTGTTTTAGCAGTGGGAAAACATCTTGAGAGGTGCATTACATCAAATGGAGAGTACTTTGAAGGTGACTGAAATTTAAACATGAAAGAATAAATACACACTTTTTATAAATAAATTCCATTTTCGGGGGTTCCCCCTCATATAATGATCATTTAGTGTGTCTCAGGATGAGCTTCATGCTCACATAGACAGATACTATAAAGTGTAACCCCCAAATTCCTTACTCCTTGAACTACCATAGTCGAGGGAGTTTCTTCAAGTTACAGCATCTTCCCAGGAAGTGCTCTTTCTCATTAACATTCAAAACTTTTATTTGATGAAAATAGAAAATTAGATAAATACTCTCATTCTATCATACTAGTCTAATTGACTTGCCAACTCCTTAATGGAAAAGAAAAGAACCACTTGGAATTGGTGAGTTGTTTTAATAAAAAAAAATCTCTGAAAAAGTCAGGAAAATTGGAGGGCAGTTTTTGAAGTGTGCTGCAGAAGGGAGTTCCAGAAAAGCAGAAGTCCTGGACACTGAGAAAAATAGAAAGAAAGAAAAATAAGAAAGAAAGAAAGAAAGAAAGAAAGAAAGAAAGAAAGAAAGAAAGAAAGAAAGAAAGAAAGAAAGAAAGGAAGAAAGGAAGGAAAGGAAGAAAGGCTGAAGAGGTCCCACCCCTAATTTATCTAGACTAGATTGTGCCAGCGCCACACTCCTGCTAAGGCTGTGATGGCTCCCAGACACACCTTCTCACACTTGGTGACTGCAGCTTTTAAACATTTTAATTCATATACCTTTCAACAATTTTTGAAAAATAATGCACTGTCGACTCATTTTAAGTTGTCTTTGAAATTTTACCGCATGATTTTAAATCAGTTTACTTTTTAATTGTTATTTGGAGGGAGAATATTAAATGTAGTACTTGAAAATATGATAAGAACTTATTCTAATGGAATAAATATTTCATGTTTTGGTAAAAGTAGGTTTGACTACTTTATTAAATAACATTATAATTTTGTAAAAATTGAGTTTTAACTACTTTATTAAATAATGCCCACAAAATTTGAAGAAAAATATGTAACCTTTTTATCTATAGAGTTTTATGTAATGTGGTTTTGAAAAATGTGGTAACCTCAGAAAACATTCCAGTTGTATTTTTAAAAATCAACATTATATCCTATACTGCTTTGCTTTTTCTGAATTCTGAACATTCTAAAGGAAGGCAAATATCTCTCTTAAGAGACATGAGCAAAAAGGAAGAACAGAAAGTTATGTGGGTTTAAGGTGTTTTAATAAATCAATAATAGAGATATTTTTGAAACCAGGATTTCAAATCATGACCATTTGGGTGCTTACAAGGTTCTCATTGACTAGTGCTACCCACCCTAATACAATTTGGAAAGATTATCGTGTTTACCTTTTTAAATGAATATAAGGTTGTTCTCAGGCAAATCCATTTTGGAGGAAAATACATATGGAAGTTGAACACCTATAAATTAGTGCCTTTACTCTCTATGCAAAAGTACCCTGTTTTTCTAACAGTCCCAGCATTTATGTACCCCACTTTCAAGACCCCAATGCAGGAGTGAACTTTGAAAAATGCCTAAGCAAACAATGAACTCAGAACAACATGATAGACTATGTAGCAAAACTTACGAGTCTTGCCAAAAGTCAGTACCTAAGGACTGAAAGATAAGTGCTCCTCAAATGAGATAGAAGAGCCCAAATGCGCTGAGGACTGCACTTTAGGAACACCATATTTTCATGAGCGAGAGAACATAATGGTGAGGTGGATGGACGGATTTTTTTGTTCCTCCTTGTCTAGCATCTATTCACTCTTCTGTTATTTTCTCCTGGATATCACCCCTTCCACTCCTCATTCTGTGCAGGTTTTTTTTTAGAAGGCTAATACTTTATTATCATTATCATTATTATTTTATTTTTATTGAATTTATTGGGATGACATTGATTAATAACAATATATAGGTTTCAGATGTCCAGTGTTTTAATACATCATCATCCGTATATTGTATTGTGTGTTTGCCACCCCAAGTAAAGTCTCCTTCCATCACCATTTATCCCCCTATACCCTCTTCTACCTCCCCCCAGTCCCCTCTGTGTACTTTCATTGGAGTTAATATTGTTCAGGGAGAAGGTAGGTGATCCAAGTCTTGTCAATCAAACCTTTACATGCTTGGAAACGTTACCCAATCAGTGTCACCAAGTCACAAAGGTATTTTTAATGGGTCTTCTGGAAAAGATTCGTGTTTGGCACCTTTGGACCTAAATCTATAAGCACGGGGATTCGCATCCACTGGCAAGGCAATCAGAAAAACAGGAAAGGGAAATTAGTCCTGACTACATCCTGTGAGCTGTGAGACTTGGACACAAGCCATAGCTCCATTTACGTCTAGAACTTTCAGGTTTGTGAACTACTTCCCTCATCAGATTAATGTGGGATTTGAGCTTTCTGTTACCTGAGACCAACTGTAACTGATACAGGACACATGCAAATTTCGTTTTTATTTTCTAAAATTGTGTATTAAAAGCTATAATCAAGTCATTGTTTTGCTTCTTTTAAATCACTTTCTGAAATTTTAATAGCTGTCTTATGGTGGACACTGGTGGCTGATTACACTTGTATGTTTCAAATGATTAATTGTGTTTCAGCATGATTAACTAATAATTCTCATAATGTATATTTTAATATTGTGTGTATGTATGCATGTATATAGCTGTATATATATTAACTTGTTTTTTAAACAAATAAAAATAATAGGAAAACTATTAACTCTTAATTATAAAAATGCTGTACATCTTAATGGAATTTTTAAAAATATATAAGCATTTAAGTATAATTCAGTACTTTTTTACTTATATAGGACTTGCTTAGACTTTTCTGGGTATTACCATCAAGGACAAAAAAATCAATTCATGATGGTACTTTTCTTATAATTAGAAGCCACTCATTCATTCCTTCTCTGAGTGCTTCAAAATTAGAAGAATTTGATATCAAAAACCATTCTGAAAACTTTCATTTATGCTTTTATCATTTTATGGGTGAAATAGATTATTCAATATCAAATAATAATGTTTCTATTAAATATCTCCACTCTGTAATTGCACTTCACTTCTTTCATTTCCTTCCCTCTTCTTGTAGAAAGCAGAAAAAGGTGGCAATCAGAGTAATGGTTTGTACAAGTTGACAGTCTAGGATTTTTTTTTAAATATGCTCTCCAGAGTTTTGGGTCACACAATTAATGAAACAAAGTGAGATTTAAAAAATTATAATTCTGACTATTAACATGGTAAGCATAAGGACAGCATCTCTCAGAGATGAAGAAAAGGTAACATATAACAGTGAAACATTGGTGCCAATTTATTTTTGTCTCTCAATACCTTTAATTAGCTTAAATACACTGAAAGGTAAAGCCAAAATGTCTCAGTGTGGGTTCTAACAAGCTCACTGACTTTACCATTGATAAAACATTTAGAGTGTTTCAAAATTTCTATTTGACAAAAGAAAAAAACTTTGATATTACGGAGAGATAGCCACAGAGATTATGGAAATGCAAGTGAGACATCTATTATATTTTACTTTTACAGATGGTTAAATATATTTCATTAGAAACACCGTACATAGCTACTAATATATTCTGTCCACAAACTAGGGTCTCCAACTACGGAGCAGAAGTCTCTAGAAAGAGCCTCATATTTAAAAAACATTATTTTAGAGGTGGAAGAGCTCTTAGAGATCATCTGACCCAGTCCTCTAATTTTACAGCTGAAGAAACCAAAGCCAGAAGAGGTTAAGTAACTTACTCAAGGTCACTCTGCTAATTATTAGCAGAGTTAGGGGCCAATAGGTCTCTATTTTATTCTTCATTCTGATTCTGATGACCTTCATGACATAAACCAAGCACCAGATTTCTTGGTACTTTAGCTACCTCTGGTATAAAATGCAGTTAACACCTCCTGGTCCCTCCATAAGCATATTAATAGATTTTGTGTGAGTCATGAGCAATGTCTTTTAGCTTCTGTGAAAAACAGATTATTCATTATCATTTTATCAGTTCAGAATCTTTGAGATAAGCAACAGAAAACACACACAGCTTACCTAAGCAAAAAGGTACATTGACCAAAATGGTAGGAGGGGCTTCAGAGTTTGAAAGGGGTCTTTGTAACTGTCTTGGCACACCTAAGAACAAGGGCACTGGATGAGGGTTGAAGTGGAAACAGCTCAGCAGCCTTGCCCAGCACCAGCGCCCGAAGGATTCTTCTTTCCCCAGTGGTACCCTCCACAGGGGATCTAATGTTGTGGAAGGAAGAAATGATTGGCTCAGATTAGAGGATGAATTCACCCCTTTTGCCCCAACAGATAGATCAGTGAGAGAAAGCTATCACAGAGAGCCTCCAAGCCCTGTCTGAAAGGGAGCCTCAGTTAGTAGCATCAAAGATAACACACAAGGAGGGAAAGGTCAGTCCTTCAAAGGAAACAGAGATTGCTGTTAGGAAGAGGAAATCTGTACTGACTAATCAAAAAAAGTAGCACATGTCTACTACGACCTTCATATTGAAGGTAACTAATGCATTTTGCATTTGATGCCATTGTCCTAGAAATAAAAACTGTAAATTTGGGCCATGTGTACCTGATGCAAAAAAGAGCAGACTGGTATTGTTCTGATGACCAATTCAGAACATTCAACAAATCAATCAAGTTGCTGCATAAGAAATGAACTTATGTTCATTCAGTGAATGGAGTCGCTGAATGCTCAATTTGCTGATTTTGTAGGCATGCCTGCTTTCATGTTTCTTTTAATACAGCTACCAATGTTAGTTAGGGTTTAAGGCATACAGAAAAATGTTTCCATTTGAATTTAAATCTGGATGGTAAATTCACCACCTGTTGAACAAGAAGCCAATACAATCCAATTTCCCCTTGACTTTATTGGGTGTAGCGTATACACATCTCCAAGTGCCTCCTTGACCTGGAGGACACAGGAGCGGAGTCCATTCCTTCATGTCAGGCTCAGGTAGGACGTTCCCCTAGGGATGCAGCAACAGTCAGTTCATTAGGAAGACTGCGGATTTTCAGCAAACTCTTCTTTCCCATCTCTGGTATAAACTTCACCTTCTGGGGAAAAAATTCTAAGATTAATGACAGTGTGAATGTATTTTTCTTAAAAATACTTACACACAAATTTGAAAATCCTAAACTAAAAACAATAAAAGGAAAGTCAAAGATATTATATATATATATATATAATATCTTTTCATAGATAAATGCTATGTAAGGTTTCCTCCACTATTTGACCCCAGCTCACTTCCAAATCCCACTATATTTGGGCCAAAGTTCATTTCAAGAACAGTGTAATCCTTTAAAACAAGCAAGATCATGTTTCTCCTCTATATGAAGTTTTCCACTGACTCTTCATAAACTTCAGGTTGGCATGCAACTTCCTGCACGCCAAGCACACAGCGCCCCTCAGGGTCAGCTCTCTGCGGCCTCCCACCCTGTGCTGTCTCCACTTGCCACCATAATGCACTCCACCATCACCCATGCACAACTGTCGAAGTCTTTGTCAATCTCTTGCTTTTGCCTCCTCCAGCTAGAATGCCTGTCCTCCATCCTTTGTTAATTCATCCCTCCTTCCTGTCTCTACTCCAGTTACCAGACCTTCATCCAAATCCCTTTTTTGATTAACTTTGCTAATTATGGAATTTTCAGCTCATATGTTTTCTCCTTCAGAAATTTTCCTGAACTTCCCCATTTCAGATAGGCGACGCCATGGATGGCCTTGTAATAGCGCTTTCTGTATGGCTACCATCATCATAACTGTCATAACCCTGCACTGCCTTATGTATTTATAAGTCCAACTCCATCATTAAAACTGTGAGCCTCTTGAACAATAGGAAATGTGCCCATTCCTCTTGTATCTGATGCAGTATCTGGCACAAACTATGTGATAAATACATGCTTATTGAAGGAAACAAAAGCACTGTACTAGGGCCAAGGAGACATCATTATTATGCCCACCCTCATCGTCTTCCAAGCCTGGAAGTAGGTATTATCATTCTTCTATTATCCCCATGAGGAGAATAAGATAGCTGCCTCTCCTCCGCTTAAAGAAAAATTACAAGGGGTGGGCTGCCGTCGCTGCATACAAAATGAGGCTTGAGTGCAGTCATCCAGTCATCTGGCTTCCTACCTGGAGTGGGTGATGACTCCAAGCTTTTCATTCAGTGTGAAAACCTCAGAAGACTTATTTCACAGGCAGTCAGGGGATGATTTGAAAAGCATTGGCTTGGATTCTTAGGATGCCTGTGTGATAGAGGAACTGGAAGGTGCAAAATCAGAGAGCTGGGCTTGCTCTCATTGTGATTTGATGTCATGGTTTCCAAGTGCAAAGCAAAGGACAGACTCGAGGGCAGGCCAGGCATGATACTTTTCCAGCAGCATTGAAGCGGTGGCCTTTTGCACACCAAGGGCTCCGGCAAAACACCGATAAAGGAACACCTTTCCTGTGATACATGTAAATGGACAAAAGAGAGCTGATGGGCTAGAACAGAAGGAGTGAGCCGTACTACAATTTAAAAGGCTTCCAGTCCTTAGATCTATTTTATCCATCTCAGATTTACTGACGGGCATTGGTGAGCCTGAGAAAAGATGCAGTTAGTGGAATAATCACATTCCTGAGTCTTGGCTAGTCTGACCACCAGCATCATGCAAAGAGAGAGGTGCTTTTGTTTGCATTTTATATAAGAGCTCTTCTCCATTTCAGTCACCAGCAGCTGGTCCAGAGCTTCACACAATACCACATATTTTTGAAAGCTGGCACCATTTGGATTTTCCACCCATAACAAATATGAAAAGTTGGCATTTACATTCCCTAACGTATCCTTCTGTATGAAAACAATGTCAGAGCCTTAAGCACTTTGGCATTTTCTGGACACACTATAAATATACAGGATATATTTTATTATGTACTGTATGTTAGAGCACAGGGACAAAGAACAAGCACCAGGGAAAATGGTTTGAGGCAATTTTTTCAACGTATTTTCCAAGGCCATTGCAAATGACTCCTCAGTCCTTGAACTCCCTGGTGATCATTCTAATAGCAACAAGAACCATTTGGTAACTGGCGTGGACTGCAGGCTGCATTTGGCTTTAGCTGATATAAAGTCTGCTGTCTTTTGTTACTAAGAAGACAGTGTAATGGCCTATTATAAAGATATTTAAATTTTTCCTAACACCATATACCTAAAATTTCAGAATGCGCTAAGTATTTCTGCATGGGCTTTTCTGTTTTAACCACTAACAGAACTCCTCATACTTCTTACACTGAACCACTCTTGACTATTGTCTTCCCAACTGAAACCTTGTGCCGAAACCTGGGTCAACTGGAGGCATCGGTCAGGACTGGGAAAATACAGATGGGGCCCCCGACGAACCTGCTTCATCACTCACCCAGCAATTTTCATCTCACTGCAACTCACTTCTATCTGCTTGGGTGATTCTGGAACCAGAGAAAACAGGGCAAGACTCCTGGGGCAGACACACACATATGAAAATAATTTTAGTCTCACCTCTGATCTTTCCCCCCATTTGAAACTTTAAAGAGAGCTGAGCAGGCTGGTGATATTGCAGGCTGGTGATATTTCAGGCTGGGTGGTTGCCATTGATGAATAGCATTACAAGACACGACCCAGAGTTCTTTTGATTTGCCTGCACCAATCAATTGGATTCACTCTCCGACAAATAACAAAGTTGTTACTTGGGGAGTGTCCCTTTATATAACAGAAAAAGCTGTGTGTGTCTCAGGTGTATCTCTGTGGCTGAGTGACAGCTCCGCAGGGCGGGGATCAAGGCGTGGCCCTGCCGGGAGGCTGTGGAGAGTGCGGCTGAAACACGGAGTCACGTCAGGTGCCTCCGTGGAAGCAGCGTCTGGGCAGGGCGGTACCTGCGAATGTGAAAAGTTTAACAACGAATGATTTTATTTGAAGCCTTTCTTATTTCACATTTCCATGGAAAATGAAACCACGGGAGGCATGAAAATCTCTGAAGGGCTTTTACACATAGATTAATGTGGTAATTCTCTCATTACTATGTTCTGAAGAAGAGCTTCTTACACCAGGCTCTGTGCTCTGCCTTCAGTTATAACATGACTTTGCATTAAGTGTTTTAATAAAATGTGAAATTAAACGATCATCCCCAGTGATATTCATCTCTTGGCTGAGGGAAGGAAAAATGTGACTTCCATGATACAGGAAAGACAAAGGGATTAATTTGCCCCCAATGAAGAGATCACTGGTCAAATGACGTGGCTTCCCAGGGTCTGCGTCTCCCCATTAATTGGAAACCTATTACTACTCTCTCTTGCCCCCTTTGAGAATTACAAATAATTTACAGCTATGGAATATGTATGCTGTCAGAAGATAACCGGTTTAATTTATGGTTTTTAGCACCTTTAACCAGGTTGTGCAGGGGAAGGCCATTATTGGTGGTGACAGTTTATGATATTTTTTAACTAACTGTGCTTCATTTTGTTGTAACAGTAACAGGAGAGAAATAGAAGCTTCCAGAGCAGCATCGATCTATCAAATGGTAGACGCATTAGCATTTAGAGACGTGGACAATAAAGGGAGATAAAATATGACTCTTTGGAAGATAAAATGATAAAATATCTTTTCATATGACCCATTATAAAATAACGAAAAAATCCTTCAAAACTGTTGAGGTTTTTGCCAGTTGTCAAAGCAAGTGGTATTGACCACAGCACACAACTTCCCACTAATGATGCCAGGCAAGGCTGCAGCAACAGCTTTCCTGATTGGGTTATTATTGCTGCAAAATAATTCCCCAGTTCTGCCTTAAACAGACAGGGCAATGCTGAGATGGACAAACCCAAAACACAACTGCCACATGTTAATTACATTAATTCTTTAACAAAGTCCCATTATTTTTGCTTCCTGATGCTTGCACAGCAGAAGACTCGGCTCAGAGGCAAATTACTTGAAGCAATAGTTTTAGAACATGGGCACAGCACTGAGACTTTCCGGGTTCAAATTCTCGTTCTGCCACTTACTACCTTGGACAAATTCCTTAACTTTCCTACAGCTTAGTTTCTTTATCTATAAAGTGATCATATACATTTTATATTCCTACATTAAGATTAAATGAGATACTAGTGATACATCGCTTAGAACAGGGTTGGGAACATGGTAGATGCTCAAGAAATGTTAGTTCTTGTCAGACATAGAATTGTAAGCCCTCCCATAACACCTAATCTCTAGTTCTCCCATCCCTAATTTCACGACATGTCATAACCATGATTTAACTGGACAACGGTGTCATTCTCTTAGCACATATTTGCAATAAAAGAAGACCTGAAAGTTGCTACTTGGAGCTCAGCATTTTTGAGAATGTCAGTGACATAATGAATAGGTTAAATTTTATTGGCTGTGTCTCTCTGGGCCTCAAGGACATTTTTTATTTTAGCAGAATCAGTAGTGACTGATCTCTATAGAGCTTAAACCAAAATTTAATGACTTCAGTGAAGTCACTCCCTATGGTAGATTTTATGTAAAGGTGCTTAATTTGCATCCTGTAGGTGAGAGTAAAAAAAATAATGATGAAAAACGTAAATAATTCTCTGTAGTTTTAACAAAATCACTTGTGATTTCCCCTTTTCCCTCTCCTGGCTACAACATTACATAATGATTTTCAGAATATTCTCAATAACTATTTGTAAAGTAAATTAGTAAATTCACAGGGTAGCCATACAGGAGAAGCAACACTTATGCTACATTGTTTTGGTTGCGAATTGAAAATCAGGATTAATACTATAGGGTGCATACACACACATTCTTCACATTATACGCCAAACATATATACCAATGGATTTTTGGGCAAAGAAATGGGGATCTGTTGTTGATGACGAAACCAGATGAGAATGCCGAAATCATCTAAAACAATGTATGCACTGTACGTATTGTAAAAGTAACATTTGTTATTAGGATTGTTACATTATTGACTCAAAGTCACAAAATAAATTAGAGGCAGAGCTAGAACTAAAATCCAGACTTTTTGTTCAGACCTCCTCCCATCACATCATCCTGGCAAAATCACTCTGAACTTGCTTTCAATTATTCAGAGTAAATGCTGAGTAAAGCCTTGTTAGAATCTGAGAACATACCCAATCTTATTTCTTGCCCAAGCATGCCAGAATAAGGTTAGATTGTTAATCTTGTTGTATTGCTTGACTCAAAATTTGACACACAATTGAGTTCTTTCCAGAAGGATTAATAGGTTTCTCTTGTGTTAAAAATATTCATACCAGTCTTAAAAATACTGAGTAGCATTATAGAAAACAAATTAACCAAAGTTCAAGTTACCTTTCAAATGTCAGTATGTTCATAAGTCAGCCCCTTTCAAATTACAAATAGCTAAGAACTGTGTAACTGGGAGTGATTGTTAATGTTTTAAATGCACGTCTTCTGTGAAAGCACTTCTTCTCCTAAAGTGACAGTTGATTTTCTGCAGAAGGGAGGCTTTTAATTTTAGGCGTGTTAAGTTTTCACAGACAATAATCACACCATTCCTGATATCCCCTTGTACGGCAAATTTACTTTTCCACCCTCTAATAATACTTGGAAATATGTTTATTTATTTTTAAAAAGTGCTAAAATAAAACTCATATCTTTGTATATAACAAAAATCCAGTTATTCAATTAACTAGTGGGTTCTTAATCATGGTAACTTCTGTCTATTGGAAAAGGGAAGAGTACAGTGGCTAAAAACCTACTGCTGCCACCTAGTGTTACTGGACAAGCACTGCCTCAGCCTGATTCCTTGCCTTTGTGTGTCAGAGAGACCATTCTTTCTATTGAGAATGGGGGAGAGAGAGAAGGAGTGGTTACTTTATCAATAATCTTCATAATTAATTATTCAGAGAACTTGTATTTTTCTATTGACTTTTTTATAGTTCAATACTCTGGGTTCCAGACATGCTTTTTTAATATGTTTGACATTTGAATACTTTGAAGGCTTTAAAACTGATGAGTACTAAGGACAATGTGATAGCTTAAGGCAGTCATCCATATTGATGAAGATTTCTATTAATAGACGTATGCTTCAATAACCCATATGTTAAAACAATGTGTCCTTTTTATTCTATTCCTATTGATTCCAAATGTCCTAAGGATGTTCTCGGTAATAGCTGAGCCAGAAGCATCAGAAGATACGCAGACCACTGCATCATTTTGCATTACAAGGACAAGACGCATCCAAGAAAGAAAACTGCTACTGTATTTCAGTTGAAATGAGAAAACAAAGTACGAAAATTTTCCGCTGTAAGAAATTATTTTGCTGAATAAAAACTTCCTTTCAAAGGGTCTAAAATAATGAGATTTAAGTGATTTAAAGATTCACAACCATTTACAGGGGTATTTATGTCTCAGTCAGTCCAAGCTATTCGGGGAGGGGTTGTTAGGAATGTGGAAGGCTGGGGTCCTGTGGTCCAGAGCAAGCTGGAGCGGCCAGTGTGTGATGACAGGAGAAGCAGGTGCCAGGAGAGGAAGGATACGGTGACCACCGCCTGCCCCACCGAGGCAGAGCAGTTGTGTGTGCAGAAACCCAGGAAATCTTCCTGGGTGGGAGCGTGGCAGGTGGGAGAGCTCTGTCTCAGAAAGCGAGGAAGCATGACCTAGTGACAAGGGCACAGGACTGATTGTCTTTAGGTGTGAATTTTTCCATGAACTCGATGTGTCCTTTTGAGCCATAATCTATCCTATTGGGTCTTTTCTTCTCTTACTCATTTCTACAGACCACACCTGCACAGGATAAAATCAAGAAAGTCTTTCTTATTCCTGTGACTAAATTCATCTCTGGGACATTCTCTTCTGAAAATACAAATAGAATGAGCTACTCTTTGGTTCCTTACATTTTGAGAAATGTACAAAGAACTGGGCCCCCCAAATTTCAGTGGCTTAACACATAATAAAATGTTTATTTCTCATTCATATACTCACAAAATACAAGTGTTCTCTAGTTAGTCTGTTGTGTTGAGACGAAGAGACCTGGGGCCTCTGTACCTTATGGCCCCCCGATCCACTGGGATCTTCCAGTCTTTCACTCCAGCCAGGGGTGGAAAACCAGAGAACTCAGAGGATTGCATGGGACATTTGCATGAGCAGACCTGGAAAGACTGATGTCACTTCCACCTTCCTTCTACTCCACAGAATTCAGACGCATTCAGAAACACATACTTCATACACTAGGAAAGTAGAAGAAATAGATTTTAATGCATATTTAGCAATACACTAAATACGTTACATAATAACCTCCCAGATACCACACATTTGTCAGACACAGGAGTAGGTAAACTATGGCCTCTGTGTCCAGTCTAGGAAACCACTTGCTTCCATATAGCTCATGAGCTAAGAAAGACTTATTACATTTTTACATAGTTGGAGAAATGTAAGAGAGAGAAAAGGCAACAGGCCCTGCTTGTGGACAGCAAAGCTTAAAAACCTTAACTCTCCAGGCTCCTTACAAAAAAGAATGACCAGCTCCTGGTCTACTTGTTTTATGAGTGTCCTGGAAAAAAATAAGTGTCACCCTCAAAAGAGCATTCAATGAAGGGACTCGTATTAGTTTCCTATTGCTACATAACGAATTACCACACACTTAGTGGCTTAAAACAACACACACATATTATCTCATAGTCTCTGTGGGTCAGGAACCTGGGCGCCACTTACCTGGGTCCTCTGCTCAAGGTCTCACCAGTTTGCAGTCTAGGTGTTGGCGGGGGCTGTGGTCTCCAAGGAAGCTTGACTGGGAAAAGACTATTCCAAGCGCCCTCAGCTTGTTGGTAGAATTTATTTCCTCATAGTTATAGGACTGAAATCTTCATATGTTGGCCAGAGTGTCTTCAGGTGTTTCGAGGCCACCCACAGTTCTTTGCCACGTGACCCTCCCCATGGGCCTTTCATAATGAACCATTAGCTTTTTCAAGGCCAGCAGAGCCTCTTATAAAATACATCCTAATTGAGCAAATGACATCTCATCACCTTTACCATATTCTATGGATTAGAAATTCTACCTGCACTCAAGTAGAACAAATTATTCAGGGACATAACTATCTGGGGGAGGGTCACCCTAGGGTGTCTGTAACAGGATTGTTTCTAAAGGTTTAACAGAGTTGAGGGAAACCCAACTCTAGACTATGGAAAGCTACTGCCACCCTTAGACCTGAAGCAAAAAGGGGAGCATTTACTAGAACAGGGTCAACGTCTAGTCCCAGGAGAGGACCACCAAAAAGGACCTGTGGCCTTACGTGAGGAATGCAGCTCCTGCCAACCCATGGCCTCCTCGGAAGATGGTGGTGGGGAATAAACACCAGAGCTTCTCTTTCTTCTGGTTCTCTGTTTGCTGCCTGACCCTGCTCCAGCTAATGCAACAGAGAGGCAGAGGCCATCAGTGGAGACCAATGCAATCCACAGAAGTCAGCCTCCTGAGACCCACAGCAAGGTGGACACGGGGCTTCTGGAGTAGAGGCTATTCCCAGTATCTGGCCCTTGACTGCTTCAAGTTTCAAGAAAAGCAGAAAATATCTTTCAGGCCAAGTAACAAGTCTAATATTTATGTACATCAGAAAAAAGAATGATCATGGTCTGCAACCATTCAGGGGATAACAGGTTATTCAAAATCTTCCGAAGAGCTGACACAGCTTGGCTTGCTTCAGAGGTAAGTTGATTTCAGAGAACACTGATGCTTACCCAGCTCCTAGAAAGGAGAACCCAGCAGCATGTATTGCTCTAACGAAGTGATGTGGTTGGAGAATGTTCTTTATGGAAAAGAGGAACACACCTCCACCCAACACCCGGGGCAGGTGACACCTGTGAGCACTTCCCATTGGAACTTCCAGCTTAGTGTCTCATTTTAAATGAATTCTGAGCTTTCCCCCACTGAGCCAAGACTGCTGGAAAAACAGCATGCTCCATTCAGAGAGAGGTGGTATTTGAAAGACTAGCCTTTAGTAAGCACATTTCTAAATGGTAGAGCATGACTACCTGGTTGGTTTCCCCAAATAGCTGCTGAACTACCTCAGTTGCAGCTGAGAAAGGATATGTTTAAAAAGCAGGAGCATATTGAATCTGGAACTGCTAATGGATGATTAAGGAGACAAATGCAAACGAATTAAGGCAAGTCATTCTTTGGCATGTTTCTGGCTTGGCACAATTTTGTTTTGTTTTCAGCATGTAAGAAAATAGTTTGTGATTATCCAAAAGTGAGTTTGGAATTTATATCATTCTTAGATAGTATAGTCATGGCATTTAAGCATATCTTGTAAGTTATAAATGGAGACAACTGAGCTTGAACAACAATAAAACGTGAAAAAAAGTACTGGAGATGCAGAAAGTAGGAACAGATTTCAGAAACAAAGATTTGAGCATGAATCTACTGCTAATGAAATTTGAGTAAATTATTTGATTAATACAAGAGGCTTTCCTTAGTATCACTTCTTCCCATTCCTCAGTATCCAATAAGGTATTGCTGCCTAATTGAAAAGTTTTCTAATAAGAGTTTAAGTCAAACTAATTTTAAAGAACTCGTTAGCTAGATGTGATAAGATGGCAAAGTTTCTACAACAATTTTACTGATTCCCTATAAATAGAAAATTAATTAATGATGAAGAAAATAAAGCAATAGTATACCAGAGTGTGAAAGGTAATATTGTTTTAAACTTCTATTAACTATTAATTTATTGCAATACATTACAGTGGCCATGGAATTTGAATACCAAATTCACTTTGGTTGTGCTTCTTGAATTAGGTACCAGGTGAGCTCATAATAATAAGATATTTTAAAGTCTTATCATAAATATGCAACTGGAAAAACCATTAGCACCAAAGTTTCGCTACCCTCCTGGGCTGCACAAGCACATACTAACTTAAAAATGAGAACCTTTAGGATTTGTGTATAAGGGAATGTACAAATATGTATAAATTCTCACCTTAAGATATGTATTTTATTGATTTGAGAGAAAGAGAGAGGAATATTGATGTGAGAAAGAAATTTTGATTGGGTGCCTCCCGTACACTTCCCAACCGGAGATAAAACCCATAACCTTTTGGTGTACAGGATGATGCTCCAACCAAATAAGTTACCCAGCCAGGGCTAAAGGAATATTTTCAAACTTCTTTTTTATTTGTAGCATCTTTTATATCAAATATTACTTTTATAATACAAACACAACGTCCATTTCTTTTAAAAACATCTGGTATAACAGATAAAATGTAGCTAGAAATTTGTTTTATATCAACAAAGTGTAGTGAAGAATTTTATGCTTTTTGAAGTAGGTAAAAGGTAGATGTTGAAGACGGAAGATTGTTTTCTTTATCTCATTGAAGAGACACTTGTAAAGTTTCTTACTCTCAAATTTAATGTCGAAGAGCCCAATATGTTTAAATAATACAGTGTTAAGTTGGAATATAGTAGTTATCTTTATTACTTTGGCCATCAATCCAAAAAGTTTTTAAAAAAGTCACATGGGGCATGCATTTTCTAGAGTAAAATTGGTGTTTATATTAACCAATTTCTCTTACCTGGAGTCAGATTCTCACTTCATACTGACTAAGATGAGCAAGAACGAGAGCCTTGGATTTAAACTAGCATCCCACAGGAGGCTTCCACCCTCTTTCTCTCCGTGTGTATGTGTAATGCACATAACCATTGTCCAGACTGCTTATGAGAAGAAATTAGCCCCTTGGTAACCCTGTTCTCTTTACGTACCAGACTTAACTGGCTTGACTCCCTAAACACTCTTCACAGTCAACATATGGGACTGGGTGTTCTGGCTTTGCCTTCCATTTTCCCTATCTTTACAACTCTGAGCGTGAGATTTCCTCAGCTTGAAATGTCCCTCCATTTTTTTCCAGGCATGTAAACTTTTTCTCGACTTGTAGCATAAGCACACTCTTTTCTAAAGCCTCCTTAACACACTTACACAAAAACGAGTTATTCTTTCTGAGATCCCATAAGCACTTTGTAAACACCATGGCATTATTTAAACTGCATTGCAACTCTTTGTTTACATGCCCCTCTCCACCACCAAACTGTGAAGTACCTTATTCTTACTAATACCTGCCCACCACTAGCATGGTAGCACCAAACAGACTTTGATGAGTCTGTTTAATGCATGAATGATAAATGAATGACTGAATATTAAAGTTGTCCCATTGAGAATCCATAGTATTTTTATACAGCATAGAAAAGAACAAGGGATTCAGAAGTTATCATATCAGTCATCTCTAACCCAGAACAATAATAAGAACAAATAACAGGGACTAATGCAACCTTGACCCTACTGTGCATGCCAGTTTCTTATATCCTGGATCCACATTAGTACAGACACAGCTTTAGTTTTCTAGATGCCTCTGCTAAACCTTAAACAGATTAATAGGAATGGCATAGCCAGATGAGATCAACGAAGAAAGGAGCTGAAGTTGGTAAGTTTATTCTGGGAGAAAATATGAATGAAGAACCGAGACTCACTGGAAATTGAATCTTTACATTCTTGGTATTTCGAAACCACTCTGGGACCACACAAAGCATGGTGCAGCTCTCTGTCTCTGCCAGTAGAGGGCAGGACACACTTCATTAACTAGGGGAGCAGGGTGTGCTGAATTCCTCCTTCAGCAGCCAGAGCTTGGAATAAGTGTTCTAGCAGCAAAGATCCCATATTCTTCCATCCCATATCCTTCCACCTCAGCCAAAGTCCTCTGAAAAAAAAATTTGTTCTTTAAAGATTTCTGTGTTAACATCATTTCATTAACTTTTATCACACATTTCAAACTGTGATTGCAGTTATGCCTTGAGAGAGAGAGAGTGACAAAGTAGAAGGAACAGAGGCTGTGGGAATAGACAGAATAGGTTTATATATCGAGAATCTACCACTTCCAGCTGTGCAGTTTGGTCAAGTTACTTAATCTTTCTAATTCTCCTTCTTTTCGTGTTCAAAACACAGATAATAAAATCTAACTGATAGAGCTGATGTAAGATCAAATAAAAATACAGAAATCAGTTTGATGTTTTGTAGTTGCCATCCCCCTTTTTCTGTTGCTTCCCATGTGTGGGGGGGAAGAGAAATGCATCTCCAATGTCTATCTTATGCCAATGTCTTGCAAGGCACCAGGGCAGGACCAAACACTTCCCAGCCAGAACCAACCTGGGATAAGTTTCCCAGGTGAGACCGATTTGTCTGCTAGAAACTCCAGCAGAAAGTATTAAATCACTAGGAAAAACGCTATTTTCTTGAAAATAGTAAATACATTACACACTATGGATTTATGGAACTATGGAAGATAAGGCCAGTTAAAAATGTGTAATACAACAATGCTACAGTTCACAGGATCTCGTAGGGACTCAAGAGGTTAGTCCAAATTCACAGTAGCCAAGAGATGGAAACCATTTAATTGTCGATTGATGGATGAATAGATACAATGCAATAGTATTCAGCCATGAAAAAGAATCATGCCATTTGAGACAAAGCGGTTGAACTTTGAGGGTATTATGTTAAGTGAAATAAGTTAAGCAGAGAACGATGAAAAGATGAATTCTGTATGACCTCACTTATGCGTGTAATGTAAAAAAGTGAACTCAATGAGGCAGAGCGGATTGGTGATTGCTGGGGTGGAGGGCTGTGTGTGAAGGTGGTCGATCGGTGCAAACTTCCAGTTAATAGTTAACAATGCTGTATTGCGTACTTGAAAAGTGCTGAGAGAACAGACCTTAAAAGTTCTCATTATACCCACCCACACAAAGGTAACTATGTGAGGTGATGAGCATATCACCTTACCTATCACAGTAATCATTTGCAATATATGTGTATATCAGATCATCACATTGTACACCTTAAATTTACAAAATGTTAATATGTCAACTACATCCTGATAAAGCTGCAGAAAAGATGCTAGTCCTCACCTGTACACACACATGCACACGTCCCTCAAGATGCTTTTTCATATTATTTACCTTAGTTTGTTTTCCATTTCAAAAATTTGATAACCATTTCTAACAGGATAAAATATACATGTGAAATAAATAAAAGTATACTCTATTTTCAGTCCTGTCCAAGTTTCATAGATTTTACGATGCAAAATGTTTATTTTCATTGGTGTTTATGCTGAAAGTTAGAGTCCAACTTTATTCTCTCGTTTGCATGCAAATCTGCCTAGTATTGGGAATTTGTCATTTGTTATGATAAATTGCATTAGTGAGCTTGCTAGAAATTGGGTTAGGATGTAGTATGGCTAAAGAAGCAGTGAGGAATTCTGTTTGCTATTATTTTATTTATGATTTGTGCCCTGAGAGTCATCATTGAGATTGCATGTTGCGCCATATTTGTCAAGTACTGGTATCAGTGTTGTACTTTATCATAAAGGAAGTTGGATCATTATTCATTTTTCCTTCTAACATTGTAAAAAGAGCTTTGAGATGACCTGAGTTTAAAGTTTTAGCAGAATTTCCCTAGAATAGTGCATATGATTGTTTTATGGCAGGTTGTTCTTCGACATTTATTTTGTCCATTAAAATTGGTCTGTTTAGACTTTGTATCTCTATTAGAATAAGTTTTGGAAAATAAATTTTTACAAGTTTATCAGTTTTCCAGATTTTCAAATTTAATTTCATATAATGAACAAAACTATATTTGATAATTACTGTATTTTTATATTTTTACCTATGATGTTTGTCCTGTTTGTCATTTTTTAAATTTGTGCTTTCAATATCTTCCCCTTTATTAATTATGGTAGTTGGAAGTCTGTTTATTTTTATCAAAGTTATTTATGTTATCTATTTTACTCTTTCCTTACTCATTAATTCTTAGTTTATCTTTACCAATTCTTCCTTTGGTTTTCTTTTGGTTTACTTTTTCTTCCTTTTTCCAGCTTTTTGAGTCATGTTTAGTTCATTTGTTTTCATTTGTAGCATTTTTATTAATATATATTTAATGATATAAATTTTACTTTGAATGTCACTTTCACAATAGCCCATAGATTCTGATGTGTTAATATTTTATTATGATTTTCAAGAAAGTTTACAATTTTAATTTTATTTCCATAATTCAAATCTCCAACTCCCCTTTGAACACAGCACTAAATTTTTTTCTAGGTATAAAGGCCTTTTTGTTTGTACTTTTGTTTTATTGCATATGCTCTGAGAATTTTGTTTATATTCTGCCTGTATTTTAGAATTATAAGTTTTTCTTTGAGGTATAAAATGTGTTCAGTTTATATGAAACATTCCATGTTCTTTGGTAACAAAAGGTGTATACACTATTACTGAGGTAGAGAACTCCATATAGAGATATAAGACTTACCCTATTTATTTTTCTTATCAGAGTTTCTCTATCCTCACTAAACTTTGTTAACTTGATTAGGTGATAAATTGTGAGACATATAGTGAGGTGTATTTTAATTAGTCTCATTTTTATCTGCTTTTCCTTACATCTCTTGTAGATTTTTATTCATAAAAGTCATTGCTGAGCATTTAGGTGTACAAATATGTTATTATATATTTTGAGTTATAGTCTTTAGCATTATAATGTTTCCTTCCTTGTACTAGTTGTTCTATTTAAGACTTTTTGGCCTAAATTTTACCTTGTCCAATAACAATATTACGATCCTTGTTTTCTTTTGTTTGCATATGCATTTTTAAAAACATTGTTTTGAATTCTCTTTTTTATGTATGTTTCTTGTATACAACACAATTAAATTTTATTTCCTTAGCCAGTCTGGAAATCTTAACCTTTTAATGGGTGATGACATGCTTTTACATTTATTGTCATGACCAATATGTCTGGTGATAATTTTGACCTATGGTCCATTTTATTTGTTCCCTTTTTTAAAATATTTTTTCCCAATTTAGAAAGGATTGTATTTGTTTTTTAATACCTGTTATTATACAAATTCTTTTCAAAATATTCATAGTCCTCTCATTTGTGGATACCATCTGTTGGTTTCCTACTATGAGCAAAATTGAAACCCTTTAGTAATCTCTTTTACACCTTCCTCTCCTTTTTGCCTATCATAACTTCCGATAACAATTTTTACAACCAGTTCATCCCTATAAGACAGTCAGAGTTTGTTTTACTTTTATTGTCTCTGTTTTCTTCCCAGAACATGACATACTTCTCTCTCTATTATCAAAATTTAGGCCATGTCAACTTTAAGCAAGTGTCAAGTACTTTTCAGTCATTTCTTAGTTGCCTAAGCATATATTTTAATAGAGACAATGCTCTTTCTTAGACCAAAGTCAAGCTGTCAGGACAAAAAAAATTGAGGTGGAAACAAAGTTTCACCATGTTTTACTGGTAACTCATGGTAAAGTTTGTCCAAGTGGATGCCCACTGGGTGAGACCCACAGACTCAGTGTTTGTGAAGTTTGCGTTAACAACGACAGACTACAGGGCCTATTCCCGGGTTCTATCCTTGGTTTTACTTTTCATGACAAACACTTTTGAACAGCTTAACATAAAACAGTAACAATAAAGACAGTAAAAAGGGATGAAAAGGTCTGATTCCACCAAGGTTACTAAAGAAGTAGGAACCGATAATGAAACCTGGGTACCAAACTGAAAATAAATAGCTGAGAAATCCAATGCAGAGACGGCAGAGTTCAGACTCATGGCTGACCTGCTATGTCAGCGTGTACTTGAGAAGCTGTGAGCAGCAATGCCTAAGAGGCCTCTGTGTCCTGTCTGGTGGCACCTGACCAAGGCTGGGGTCTGCAGCGATGGGCAGATCATACAATGTCTTGATGGGACCACCATGAAAACTACAGAAATAAGTAAAGCTTCCCCAAATGAGAGCAAGCAAAGGCTGTTAATTCTGAGCTTGCTAGATAGCAAGGAGGTCAGCCAGATCATTTGTGCTTGGCAGAAACCCAAAGGCAGGCCGAGGAATGGAAAAGCTGTCCAGGGGAAGAAGAGACAGCTTCAGGTATGGCCTGATTGGACGCTGTCAATATGGAGACATTTTAGACAGGCTAAATAGAGTATATTATTGGTTACAGTGCACATTTGGCTTTTTCTGATTGGACCAAATTTGGAAGACATGACAAATAATGGGCAATTTGTCAGTTATTAACCATGTCTCAGCCATTTTGAACCACACATAACCAACGTTTGGCTGCCTGAACTGTCTGCTATAGATAGCAGTCTGACTTTTGAACTGATTATTATGTTGGTTTCCTGGGTTGGTTTTTACATGTTGTGGGTCAGAGTTTTATTTTTATATATGATCTGACCTTTCACCTTTTGTAGAGTTAGTCTCTCATTATGATAAAAATGACTCTTAAGTCAATAATATATCTTCATTAATCTCTTCAGTCTCCTAGTCTCTGATCTCTGAGATCTCTAATTCTCTGTCTCTGTAATCTTCGGTGAGTCACTTAGTTTTTCTAGGCCTCCATTTTCTTGCTGAAAATAATAGGGCTTATTAAGCAAACAGTTTCCAGGCTCATATTGTGAGTATGTAGTTAAAGGAAAAAAATGGCTGTAGAGGAGGGTATGTAGGCAGTGTTGCAAAATGCACAGAACCCATAGACTAGACTATCTTACCTTGTGTAGCACACTCAAGTGAGTGATATGAGTAAGTAGCTAGGGATATTGCTATCTGGAAGGTGTCTTGCTCTGAGGAAAAAATGATTGAAAACCACTGGTCTAGTTAATCTGTCAGGTTCATTCCACTCTAATTATGGTAATAACCAGCTCTCAGCTATAAACTACCCACCTCTCATCTGTGCATGACTACCACCAGCACTTGTGAGAGTGGGAACAGAAGCAACACTGTCCTAATGATCTCCATGGGGTCAACCGGCAGGTACGTGTTGATCAGAGGCCAAGATCAAATTGTGATACTGACTTAGTCATTAAGCTCCTCTTGATTTTCCAGTCTCACTAATTCTGATCCTCTTCTGTTTCAAGTATTAATTTTTCTCGTGAAACCACTGGACTTGGCTAAAAATTAAATTACTGTTAATGTTTATTTCCAAACAAAATGTAGGGGAAGTGCCATGTGCTTTTCTCCTCAAATTATTGAATAACAGCTCATCCTTGATCAGTTTTTAGTAGTTTGTTAGAAACTGTGATGAATTTCTTATGTTTTTTAAAATGCCATTTACATAGTTCTATATACACAATGATAATTGTTTGTCTATTTAGTAAGTATTTATTGTTCTTAGCAGAAACCAAGTACTGTTGTAAGTTCAAAGAAACCATTAACAAGTGAAAACAGTTAAGTCTTAGTCCTCATTGGAATTTATAGTCTAATACTGTAAGTCAGACTTAAATACATAATGTTACTAAAGTGGTAAGAACTTTGAAGTAAAATAAGGTTGCACAGAATAACAAGGGGGTGTTTTGTTACATAAAGTTGTGGTGAAAGACTTCTAAGATACATTAATATTTGAGCAGATACCTGAAGAAAGATGTGGAAGAAAGATGTGAAAGATAAAGCCACGTGGATTGTTGGAGAGGAACTATTAATTAGAGTAAAATCAAGAGTAAAATCAACCCTCACTGCTTGGGCATCATCCCATAAAGTGAAAGGTTGCTGATTGGATTCCTGGTCAGGGCACAGGCCTGGGTTGCGGGTTTGCTCCCCGATGAGGTGCATTTGAGAGCAACCGATTGATGTTTCTCTCTCACATCAGTGTTTCTCTCCCTCTCTCTCTCCTATCCCTTCTTTCTAAAACTAAATAAAATCTAAAAAAAGAAGAAGAAAATCAGAGAATATAGGTAATTCTTTGTATGAGTTCTACTGAAAAGATGAACTAGAAAGAGTTACCTCCTGAGGGGTGTGAAAAAATGTAAGGTTTAAAAAAATACTGTATTTTAACATGTTTGTATAGTAAAGGGAATTATCCAGTAGAAACAGAACAATTTATTTTTTTAATTTTATTTTAATTGTTGTTGAAGTACAATTTTCTATATTTTACTCCCATCCCAGCCCACCCACCCAGTCCTCCCCTCTTCCCTCCCATTTCTACCCACCTCTAGTTTTTTATCCATGTGTCCTTTATACTTGTTCCTGTAGACCCTTCTCCTTTTCCCCTGAAATTCCCCTAAAATTCCCTCCCCTCTCCCCTCTGAACACTGTCAGCCTGTTCTCTATATTTATGATGAGGGTGAGACAGGACCTCTATAGGATGTTGGCCTTTAGTAGCCAGAAGTAACATGCCCAATGTCCCATTGAAGGGGCTAATACTGTATGTGAAGTTCATTTCAACAGAAAGGAATATGGACTTAGGCACAAAAATGTAAGTAGGTGGGCAGCTATGGTGATGAGAGAGTAAGACAATTTTCTTCTCCATTTTTTTCCAAGGAATAAAAAACAGTCCATCAGCTAAGATTGAAGAAAAGAAAAAAAAATCGTTAAATGTTGGAAGGCTTCTAGCACCTGGTAGTTTATAAAAAAAAAAAACAATTGAGCTTTGCTCCCAAGTCAAATTATATAAAGCACATAAAGACTCAGCTGTGAAATTAGCATACTTTTATAAACAACTTTTGTAATGTGTTCATTTTTTTCACTCATGTGCTTACCAATTACTTCTTACCAAACTTTTATTGATCATCTATAGTATGCAAAAGCCTGTGATCAACTCTGGAAAAATTATAACCTGAATAAATCTTAGTCACTGTGATTATAAAGAAGATTACAGTTTAGTCTTAGAGAAATACACATGGGGGAAAAACACTATACTTCTCTTTGTTTCAATATGATAGATGTTATCTTTACTCTGGCCATTTTTGCTATGTATTTTGGGACATGGCCCACTTCAAATAATCTGTCATACTCTATGAATAGATACAATCAATGTAAGGCTACATCCTTCTATTTTTGCTTCAGAAAATATGGTCACATCACTATTAATGAGACATGTTCCAAGTGCTAGCAGAACATAAAGGTAGAAGTTATTTACTGTAGCTAGAAAGTTAGAGGAAGATTATTTGAGCAAAGCTTGAAAGGTGAATAGAAAAGGCAACCATATGCCATCCACCAGAAAGATGGTGTATGAAATCGGAGAGGCATGAATCTGTGCAGATAGGCTGAGGAAACCTTGCTAATGAAGATAGTCTTTATTCTTCAGTTAAATGGGAATCATTAGTCTTTTGTTTGTTTGTTTTAAGGGGAACAACAATAACATAGCTGAATTTTGTTTTAGACCAGTTAGGTGGCTGTGTGGAAGGTGGATGAAAGGAAGTCGAGCCTGGTGAAGTGTTAGGTGTCACAGTTAAGAGGCAGGAAAGACCTCCATTGGAACATGCTGAAAAGAATGGATAGATTAGAGCCAGTTTTGAAAAGGCAATTGACAAAGATTGCTGCCTGACTTGTTATGAAGAACAAAGGAGCCTAGGAGAGTCAAAGATTTGCCTGAGTTTTCTACCTTAATAGATTAGGTAAAAAGTGGCATTACTAACTGAAATGGAATTATAGGAGAAATGCAGTCTCTCTCTCTCTTTTTTTTGAAATTTAATGAGGTTTGAGTTTTAGAATTATGTTTGATTTGTAGATATCTATTAGACAGTGAAAATACATGACAATACTCTGGAGACAAGTATTTGGAAGATATCTTGGCATAGTGTCAGTTAAAACCGTGGAGGATGATCTTGAGTATTTATGTCTGCAATGGATAAAGAAGACTGAAGACCAACTCTGAGAGCAAATGCCAGTAACTAAGAGGCAAATCAAGATGAGCCTGTGAAAGAAGGGCATAATCAACGTATCCAATGTTCCAAGGAATCTTGAAATCAGGCTTTAGAATTAAGCCATGAGTCAGCCAATGGGGACCTTAATGAATACAGCTTCAGTTGACACAGATACTTAAAAGAGAATGGGGATTTAATAACAGGGGTGATAATCATGCGTGTTTGAAGATAAGCAGGAAGGGAGGACATTGCAAATATTATATACCCCCAGGCATGCGAGTAATGATTAGGAAGTATCACTCCGATGTAGAGAACAAAATGCATGGGATCGAGAATGTATGCTCTAATTCAAATAGCTACTCAGCTCAGGTCACGGTTATTACCGCAGAGATGTTCCATTTGTGGGGAAGTAAGAAGATGGGGCAGGAGGTGGTAGAATAAAGGTCAATGGTATATAACTCAGTTGGGAGATCTTGATCACTCTGTTAAGAACAATATAGTATAAAATGTAAAGAGCGCCCCCTCACACCTATCCAAATCTCTTCTTGAAAAATGAACAAACAAAACCCAAATGTACAGCTTTACCTAAATCCCTGGGCCCTGAACTAAGCCTGTACAAGAAGGGATCTCGTGAACAGGAAGGGACATCTCTATTCCTTAGTGGTTCTAAGTGGCTGTCTAAATGAGGCGGTATGAACAATTCATAGGAAAAAAACTTTGGGTATAATTATTCAAACTCAGTACATTGATTTATTCTTTCTGAAATGCATATTAAAAAATACAAAACAATAAGAACAATATTTGTAGGGCACTTTTCCATACAAATGATTTTTAAAATGCAGTGTGTTCTTCAACCTCCCAATAATCCTTGGGCTTGATAATATTATTATCATTATTATTAAAATGTGGAAACCAAGCATCAGGGCAGGGTAATGAATTTAGCTTCAGGTTTTCTGGATAAGAGAAGGCAGAGCCAGGACTTAATTGAATTCAGGTAATCTGACCACTATCCTCTTTTCACTTTATTAATGATTATCTTCAACAGGTGATGCCCAGACCCATAGAGATTTTCTTTAATTCCATAAGAAGCAAATTGCTGTTTTATCTGGGCTAGTTCCAGATAAATATTTTGACAAATCAAAGTGAAGAAAGACCGTGCCTCCCTGGCCAGGTTGCTTAGGAGGTTAGAGCGTTGTCCTATTCACCAAAATGTTGCAGGTTCAATCCTTCATCAGGGCACATTCCTAGGCTGCATGTTGGATCCCCTATTGGGGAGCGTACAGGAGGCAGCCGATCAGTGTTTCTCTCTCACATCAATGTCTCTCTCCCTGCCTTTCTCTCTAAAGTCAATAAATACATCCCTAGGTGAGAATTAAAAAAGAAGAAAAAAACATGCCATTTTGTATGGATTAGTGTTCAAAGGTTAAATAAGAAACTCTTACTATTTCATATCTTAAGCTATGTAAGTATATAACGAAAGCATTGAAAAAGAAAAGAAAGTAGCAATTCAAATAGTATAGGAAATTCCCTCTGAAATTCCACTCCAGTGACTGTGTCCTTCAAGCAATGAACATAATCAGGCTTTAAGCAGTTGTATAGTGGTAAAACACATGAAAGAGACGTATGAATGATATTAAGGGTTTTCTGACCATTTGCAAAAATGCCCAAGCAATGGGGGAATGGCAACTTCTTTAAATCCTGGAGGAAGGGCAACATAATTAGTTGTAGGCTGTAGAGGAACATGGACTAACAGAACATTTAAAAATATCTGTAGGTTGGGTGCCAGATAGTTGCTAGACTTAGTGTAGTGATCGCATTGTGAGTATATAAATGTCAAATCACTAGGCTGTCCACCTGAAATGAATGTAATATTGCATGCCAACTATTCTTTAATAAAAATTAATTTAAGAAGTCTGTAGGTTATATATACTGTAAAATAAATAGTCTAAACGGAGCCACTTCAAAATGGAGTCGGAGCTGCCATCCCAGAGGAGCTGCCTCCCATGTCTTACTCCTCCAACCTTCGGAATGTTAAAACTGGGCAAAATAACTTGTAGGATGGGCCTAAAGCAGCACTGTATTCCAAAGCTAACAGGGAAGCAGTCATTATAACTACAGACTGAAAATTAAAGACATTCTTTAGAACTAGCATCATTATGTTAGCTTATCTGCACCTATAGAAATTCCTTTGTTAGCTTATTAACACCCCCAGGAATTTCTGCAACTCATTTAATTATTCCCCTTCCCTTGCTTTCACCTAATCAGAACATTATTTGGGTTTCTGCCTGAATCAGTGCTTCCTGATTATTTTGGATCTCGAATAAACACTTGTTGCCTCTCACTTCCACCTTTTATTTTTAGGTTAACAATAGAAAATCAACCTCATTGCACTATTCTTTGTCAAATATTTGAGGAATTATTGAGGAATATTTGATAAGATTTTAGGATTTTAATTTTTTTTTACAGAGACCTACAACATAACACTTTGGGAAAATGTGTGTACTGTAACATCATAACCCGAAGCTTTTCACATTGTGGTTGGAGGGCACATGGACCTCTGGAAATACGGATGATTTAAGAGAGAAGAGCAAAATGAAAAGAAGTGGTGCACACAGTTCATAAAACCAAAACAGAGGACTTGTGTCAAACAGCTCATTGTTGGAGAAAGTTCCTTCCTAGTGGTTTTTCTTCTCAGAGGCAGGAATCAAGTCTGGTAACTTCACTTCCAGCCATATGAACCATGTTCACCTGCTAACACAGAAATCCTGTCCTGCGGGCTCACAGCAAACTCAAGCAAGTTTCTGCACTAGTCTCTGATTTCTGTAAAGCTACCATTTTCTTTACAGCAAGGGTTACAACTTGCATGTGCTCTTTAAAAATATTTGGAAACTTGGGTGGGGAGTATGGGGCAGGGGAGACCAATGAGGAAAAAGGCAGGACAATGGTAACTGAACAACAATAAAAATTGCAAAAAAATTAATAAATTAAAAAGTATATATATAAAAATATTTGGAAACTTGTATGTTTATTTCATATGTACATTATTCCTGGGGAACTTTCATCATATATATATAAAGGGATCTCTTCAGAGTCTAAGATTACCTACCTTACAAGGAAAAGTAATTTCCAGTACTTGGAGATGTTATTGTTGTTTTCCTTACTGGATAGCATCTAATTGCCATTGCCACAAGATGATACAAGGTGACTCTGAACTTTACCCAGAATAAAGCACCTCTGTAAATTCAAACTTCATTCTTTCATTGAAATCATTGACCAAAATAGTGGCCAAGGGCAAACCAGAGTTGGGGAATTTTTGTCACCCACAGAACTGAGACTGTTACTTGAATAAATGACATGTTAAGCCATGTTTGGCCATTACACTTCCTGCTGTTAGCTGTCACAAATCATAGATTTCAAAATGCCATCATGGGAAAGAAATGAGTGTTTCAGGAGAGGACAGTATTTGTCTTCTTCAAGTATAACTCATCATTAAGAACAAGTGTCTGGAAAAAAAATAGTTCAGTTGACATTGTAACTTTGCTCTTTTCATTAAAATTACAACAGAATTTTTTAAAAGAAAATCTGCATGACCTTAATTAGTTTCCTTGATCACTTGCCAATCTGTAATTAGTGAAGTAGCAACTTGTACAAAGATTTTTTTAATGCATAATGCAAATAGGGCAAAATTATTCCTCTTGAAAGGTAATCAATGTCTTTAAAACTTTAAAATATATTTTAAGCAATGCTATTCAAGAATATATACATTCCTTAGCAGACACGAAGAAAAGGAGATGTGAATATCTGGCTTGCTATTTAAAGCTTTATATTCTACATAGGAGATGTTGGTTATCAATTGTGTATTAAATGACAATTGTACTTATTTCAGCTGTGTGTTTTCCAACAAAAAGTAAATAAATATAATTTTTTAAAGAAAGTATAGTTAATATATTTATTTCAAACTCTTAAATGGAATGCTTGTCTGTTTAATGACAGACATTGACTCAGATTATTTCTCCATTCTAGCCCAAAATCACCTTTCATCTAACAAATGAAGGGCTTATTTAATGTTGATTGATTTTAATGGCACTAATTTGCTCCATTAACAATAATATCAGGTAAAAGTTGACATAAAAAATACTTAGCCTTTAGATGAGTCCTTTTTTCCTGGAACAATCAATCTCATTTCACATATACATTACCTCATCGATCTCCAACATCATTCACGACGGTGTTATCTACATTTTGCAGACAAGCACTCCCACCCCACCTTCCTTCCAAAAAGCCCCCCAAATCTAAAACTCAACTAACTGTTAGTGTGTGTGCCTGCTATGGGATAATCACTTGAACAAAATTTGAATTTGGCACCTCCTAAATTACTAAAGGACTTATTCTGCATCGAATGAGACAGCACAGCCCATTCATCAGCTTCCTTTTGTTCTAATTCAGCTGTCCTCATGGTGCCACGTGTAAACAGTTGCACTAGTGTTTTACCTGGGAGAAAAACCCAAGAAAACTGGTCTTATGCTAGGTATGCAGACCTTCATTGCTGGATATAAAGCACAGTTGATTGATAAAACATATAGACTCTTCAATCTTTTTGTAAAAGCTAATCTTCAGATAGATTTCTCAGTGAAGGTAACAGCTTGCCTTGACAACTTGGTGAGCACAGTATCATCATTTCACACAAAATATATGGCAGGCATTAATTTTCAGTGTCAGATCAATTCATTGACCACAGCCATCAAGAGCACAAAGAGACTGGACAATTAATTCCTTTGACATGAAATTACTGTATAATAGAACTGCAACCTTCCCTCTTTCTCCAAGCAATTGTCAGATAACTACACTCGCAGAGGTCATTGAAAGCACGGTGCATAAAACCTGTGACCACAGCTCCTGCCATGTTTCTTTTTACACTTGTTTGCTGATTGATTTGTATCAGACCCCTGTTTTCTTTTCAAATGTCACCCTATTCTTCCAAAAGTGCTATTTCTCAAGTAGAAATATCAACAGGGCATAAATTTAATATTTCTCAGCCCTGTCCTATAATTTGGTTGATCAATTTTCCTTTATACAGGTGTTTGTATTATTTGTACACAATACCAAAGATGTTTATGTATTCATATCCACCATATTTTGCTGTATATAATGCGCACCCATCATTTTTGTGTGCATTGTACACAGGACTGTTATATCCATGGCATGCAATCATTATACCCATGTTTTTGCCCTCAAAAATTTGGGCAAAAAGATGTGTATTATACACAGCAAAATATGGTAAAAATATGGTATATCTGTATCTATATCTATATCTGTATCTATATCTATCTATATATAGTTGGTTCCTGTCAAAGGTAAGCAGCCTCCTGAGGTCTGAAGTTGGTACTTTAGAGTTCCTCCTCCCTAGGGTGAATGTGAAACCTGATAATTCAGAGTGTTTCAACGTTGAGATATGGAAAGTGTATTTTCAGAGGTGTCACCAAAGCGTCAGATGAGTCTATTGAATGGCCTTTACCAGAGCACATCCTTTATGTATCTAGCTTAATGCCTTCCATGAAGTGGGCATTCAATGAACACTTGTTAAATTAATGAATGAGTTTCTTTTAAAGACATTATTGCAATGTCTAATTTACATCAATTGATTCCAGCAAGTTGGAAGCAGATTGTATTTGTCAATGTTAGTCATGTCCACTTCCAGTTAATAGAGATGGTTTTATACACCCGTGGGAATGAAGCTGATAAAGGAAGGAAGTATGGAAGCATTCTAATCTATGGGAACTACATGGCATTATGAATAGTTGAGAAATAGCAAAAAGGATCTTGACATAGGGGTTGAGAATGTGACTCCAGAGCTAAAGGACCCAGATTTGATTCCTGCTTTTGCTCCGGGACCTCAAATTGTTTGAACTCTCTATTTAACAGAAGTGATGATAATAGTATCACCTTAATAGGCTTAAAGTGAAAGCATTAGATGAATTAAAGCAACTAAAATATTTCCTGACACAGAGTAAATTTGTGAAGCAGGAAAGGTTTACATCTATTATTCATCTCCAAGTTCAAAATTTAGTTT
Organism: Trachops cirrhosus; assembly: GCA_028533065.1. Lineage (NCBI taxonomy): Eukaryota > Metazoa > Chordata > Mammalia > Chiroptera > Phyllostomidae > Trachops > Trachops cirrhosus. Next base: position 31,414,118 of record CM052547.1, on the reverse strand, counting down.
TCAATTTTTTTCTATAATTGCTCCTCTTCCCTCTCTTAGCTCATTGAGCTTGCATGCAAATATGAAGATAAATCAAAATATTTAAAGTATATTTCCCCTCTTATTTTATATTTAAAGTTAAATGACATTCAGTTTCCATTAATAATTCTTTTGGGAAACCCCTTACAGTGCTAGGTACTAACCATTCAGCACTGACCTCTCCGTGACCTTGCAGGATGCCCAGACACATCTTATTGAGCATCTGGAGCATGGGGAGGTAAACTAGCTTCGAACAGCTCCCATTAGGCTGCTGATAATCCCAGGTCATGCCAAGTTTCGCACAGGTTTCATGACTTCTGATGCGGGCTCTCAATAGAGAGAGCCCTAAGTGCTCCAGGAACCCCGTCCCTCCAAATCTCAGCTTTCTAAGACTCTGACTCACCTTTCCTTCTAAACTAACCTTCAGCTTCAACTCTCTGATTGGTTCATCAACTAACCTTGGCCTGAGTTCATTAGCTACTGACTTTCTAGACCCCTACCTTGGAAACCAGTAAAAGTGCTCATGATAAAGGAACCACTTAAACACACATAAAGCATTTAGACTAGAATTAAAATTGGGAATATTTAACCCAAACTAGTACATTTTGAACAGCAGTGAATAGGTCTTCTAAAAAATAATCTTCTTTATTGTCCATCTGTCACAGTGTGAAAATTTCATTTTAAGTTTAAGATTTAATCCCTAAGTCTTAAAAATGTTCTATCTTTTCAATTTAAAAGACTCGGCGTTTCTTAGACACATAGGTCCCTCGGGCTATCTGCACAGCCCTCTGTATCATCTGTGTAGATCAGCAACCAGACAAATGTGAGGCTCTAAGAGTTTATTACATTTAAGCTTATTTTCTTATATATTATATTATTCTTCAAGTTAAAGTTGCAGGTCACTGTCACCATAACAAGTTCAAGATAAAGAAACCGAGGTTCAGAGAAGACTACCTAGCTTGTGAATAGCTAAGAAGTAAGTAGATGTGAGTGACTCAAAGATCATTCCTACTGTATTTCCATCCTGCTTGCTGAAATTTGGGTGACTTAAATGTACCTATTTTAAATTAAAAGTTCGAATTCACCCAAGTAACCTTTTTTACTTACTTTTCCTCTCTCCATTTAGTTGTTTCGATTTGTATAAATATCAGTCTCATTCACCAGTTAATTTCAAAGGCTTTTTAAATGTCAGGAGTTGAGCTGAGATTTCATGACTCTCCCATCTCTGAACAGGTCATTAGTCCAAAGCACTTTTAGGCCAAACCACCAGCCCCCAGTGACTCCAAATGCCAGTTAAACAGATGCCCACTCTTGATAATATCTACTTAAAACCCAAAGACTAAATCTTATAAGTAGCTCTGCAGATTTGACTATTGAAGGACTAATGGGTCCATATAAAATAATCTTCTTCCAACTTCTGGGTTTAGAAAAGCCCTAAAAACAAATTAACTTTAATGTTCTTCCAAGGTTTGTTACCCTTGCTTGCTCAACAGCTGCTCTGTTTTCATAATGAAAGAGAAACAAAGCCATAATGGCCCCAAGGTTGCCAAAACTTGGGGGTGAACATGCTTTGGTGCTCTCCAGAACATTCCCTGTCCATGAAGTATGATTGTCAGATTCCAACAGTCTCAGGACATCCTCATCTCAGCAGTGATGAATGCCACAGATAGACATCAAATGCGGCTGCTGTGAAATTTAATGTTCACTTTAGATGCTCCAGCTCTTATTAGAAAAGGTCATGCATTGTCCCGCTCAGATGATTAATGCGGACTCTCACATCTTTATGGAATATTTCTGCAATATGTGCTGTCTAAGTGACTGTTTGTTCCTCATTTCAGACTCGATCAGTGCTTAATACTCAACATGAATTTAGATGGGTGGAAAAAATGCCACTTTGCAGCTTCAGGTGTTTGTAGATTGCTCTGCTAAAAGAAAGCTTAAATCATGGGGTCCAAAGAAAGCTTGAAGCCCATTTTCATCAACTTTCCCATAGCAGTTTTTTAAAAAAACATGTGATGATAGTAACAACCATAATACAGTAGCCCCTTTTCAGTGGTACTTGGAAAATGCAAACCAGAACCTTTTTCTTTCAGAAGCTGATCAGTTAAATCCCCTCAGACCAGGAGTAGTAACAATAATCTGTTATTTCCTATGGTAAAGTGAAACAATGTTGAAACATAAATTCTCTCTACGTGACCTGCTTATGAGTCACAACACAGACACGCAGCACTGTTTGTGAGGTTTTTTTTGAGATTGTAAAACTTGTTTTGTCATGTTTCTGTGGTCAGAAAGAATCACAGTGTTCGTACACTTATCCAAAGAATTCTTAGAGGACCGAATTGTTCAGCATCAACCACACAAATCTAAACTTCTGAATTCTTATGTCTCTCATTTTTGTTATCTTTGCCCCCATTTTGTGTCTCATTTTATTATTTCTCACCAACTGGGGAATACTGAAAATACTAAATGTGTAAAGCCCATTTTTATATAATTTTCACTCACAGAACATTTACCTGGCTGTGCAAATTTACTACCAAGTTTCTACCGTTGCTCCGAAAAATGTGTATGAAACCCTGGATTTTTGATGGAGAAAGCATTTTTTTCAGATTAGTTGACCTGGAAGAACTTGCCCCATCACTCAAATGGCTTTTTCTAGTGGCATTTTTCTTCCTCGGCCTATTAATGGGTTCATTGTTATTCTCTTACAGGGCTTCTTGATGTGAGTTACATTTCATAACACTACCAAGTTCAATATTAGTGGGCCAAATTGTTTTGGCTTCTGTCATTAATGTTGGCCACAAAGAACTGATCAAATTGTCAACAGTCAATGTGAACAAGTCAATTATATAGATCCAGCCCAGAGCTGTAGAAATGTAGGTAGTAAAATACAATTTTCTTTTCGTTTTACAGGCCTGTCTCATTTGCCAAAGTGGTCAAATCTATCCACTTTTGATGCTGCTGCCTAAATTTGGAAGAGTTCATGTGGGTGAGCAAAAATATGATTAAAAGGTTAAAAATAACAGCTACTTGTGAGTACTTATAATTTGTCCTTTTGTTTAAAGCACACAGGTAATATAGCAAAGCCTGTATTTTCACAATTATGTGTTAAGTTTTAGCATAACTTCAAACTGAAATGGATATGTGAACAATTGCTCCATTTTTACCACAAAACTCTGGTTTAAAAATCAATGTTTAGACATCCAAATTGGAAAGGAAAATATAAAATCATTTCCATTTGCAGATGATATTATCTTATAGGCAGAAAATCCTAAAGATTAAAAAAGAACTGCTACAACTAATAAGTGAATTCATCAAAGTTGAAGGATACAAAATCAACACACAAAAATCAGTTGCATTTCCATACACCAGCAGTGAATGATCCAAAAAGGAAATTAAGAAAAGAATAGCATCATTGTTTATGATGATATTGGTCTTAGTCAATTTGAGTTGTTATAACAAAAGTACTACAGATCGGGTAGTTCAAACAATAAACATTGATTTTTCATGGTTCCGGAGGCTGAGAAGTTTGAGGTCAGGGTGCCAGTATGGTTGGGTTCCAGTGAGAACCCTCCTCCTGGTTGGCAGATGGCCATTTCTTGCTATATCTTAACATGTTGGAGCCGAGGAAGAAGAAAGCTCTCTCTTCTCTTTTTTTATAAGGGAAATAATTCCATGATGGGAGCTCCACACTCATGACCCAATTGCCTACCAAAGGCCCCATCTGTAAATGCCATTGGATTGGGAATTAGCATTTCACCAGATGAATTTTGGGGCAGCACAAACATTCAGCAATAGCAGCATCAAAAAAAATTTTTAGAAATAAACTTAAGGAAGCAAAAGAATGGTACACCTAAAAAGATAAAAGTTTGCTGAAAAATGAAAGCAGACACAAAAAAAATGGAAAGACGTCCCAAGTCTGTAGCTTTGAAGACATATTTTTAAGACAGCAGTACTATCTAAAGCAATTTACATTCAATGCAATCTCTAATAATCCTAATAATTATTTTACAGAAATAGAAAAGTTAATTATATAATTCACATGAAATCTCAAGGGAGTCCAAATAGCCAAAATAATCTTGAAAACAAAGAACAATATTGGAAGATTCATGCTTTGTGATTTTAAAATGTACTACAAAGCGACAGTATGGACATGAGGGGTGGTACTGTTATACACACAAACATATAGACCAATAAAGTAGAATAGAGATACCAGAATAAACCCATACGTAAATGGTCAAATTGTTTTTGACAGAAGTGCCAAGAACATTTAATGGATAAAGAACAGTGTATTAAAAAAATAGTGTGGGGAAAACTGGATATCCACATGCAAAAGAATGAAGTTGGACTCTTACTTAATTCATATACAATAATGAACTCAATGGATCAATGATGTAGATGTAAGAGTTAACACTATAAAACTCTTAGAAGAAAACAAGGGAAAAGCCTCGTGATATAAGATTTGGCAATAACCTCTTAAATATAACACCAAAATCACAAGCAACAAAATAAAAAATAAATTAATAGCCTATATAGAAAGGGATCCTCTATACTATTTGTAGTTATAATTGAAATCGTTAAACTTTGATTTTAATTATAACATTTCCCCCTTAGTATCTGTATTTTGAACATAGCCTCAAAGTCTAATAAAGCCATTGTTCTTTAATACTAATTGTTCTACATAGCTAAGATTTAAGATATAGATATACACACTTTTATCTCCAAAATAGTTTCAGATTTCCAAAAATTAGCATCTGGCAGAAAATGTTTTCTAACCCACAGTTCTTCAAATCACCTTAATTTATTAAGTGCTGCTAACATGTTTATCTTTGTGTTCTTAGTCCTCTTATGAAAAGAAAGGTTATTGTATTCTGCTTCATAAATCCTAAGGATGCTAAACAATTTTACAGGATGAATGATTATTTTTTAGTAAACAAAAAGACAATGCATTTTAAGCTTTCAAGCATTGCTGAAATCCAGTTGCTGATATGGAATACACACTCATACAGCTTTTAAAACAATGAGGAATATAATGTGACAAAGGTGATGCCAACTTTGTAACTTGTCCAATCCCTATTTCACATATGTAGACATTTGACTATTGACTCTCACATGTTCAAATAAGATTACATATTTGGCTGTAATGGGTATGTTTTGTCATTACAAACTGCAAATTTCTCACTAATTTTATTCAACCTATTCACTGTGTCTCATAGAGTGCCAGGTACCCTGAGAGACCTCAACTGTGAATGGAGTTCTATTATTTAAGAGGTTGTGGGATTGATTTTCCTCCCCTCCCCCCAAAAAAGACTTAGCTTAGAAAGCACCTGCTTCTCTCTGTAGGTCATTCATTCACATGTGGTTTTCTCTCACTACCACGTTGATCTATTTAGTAAATGACTGGCTAGCAATTAGAATACACATTAGTTTAGTCATTACCAGCCTTTGCCAAGCAGGAGACCAGGGCCCCTGCACTTGGCTTTGTCAGAACACGAGGAGCATGCTGATTTCAGGAGACATCACTCAGGGGTGATTAACATCATCCATTGGTCCTACTTCCATACTGCACACACGTCCCTTAGCATTTTGCTGCCCCATTTAAGTGGTAGTTGGCTGATAGAGTTCAGTATGACAAATATTTATTAATCACTACCTGTAAGCAAAGCACAGAGTTAAGCAGTATTGGAGGCAGTAAAATAAGAGTACTCCCTCCTTCTAAGTAAATTACAAGCCAGTAAAGAAATAGGATATTTTTAAAAATGTATTCTTTTTTAAAAAATTATTTTATTGTTGTTCAATTACAGTTGTCTGCATTTACCCACCCCCACTGTTCCCCCACCCCAGCCAAACCCACCTCCCTCCTTTGCTTCCACCCCTCTTGGTTTTGTCCATGTGTCCTTTATAGTTGTTCCTGTAAACCCTTCCATCCTTCCCCCCATTATCCTCTTCCTTCTCCCCTCTGGTTACTGTCAGATTGTTCTTAATTTCAATGTCTCTGATTACATTGTGCTTGCTTTTTTCTTTTATAGTCCTATTATATCTCAGATTGTGGCAAATGTGAAAAAAGACATAAAAATCTGTAAAAATTTGATAAAAGGAAGAGAAAATTATTCACTAAATTAAAAGCTAGGAACTACCCCTCCAGGTGTTTTGAAAATATGAGATTTTTTGAGGACTCCAAATTATAGGAAATCTTCTGGTATAAACTGCGCTGAGAGAACCACAGCTTTAAGTAGTAGATAACATGTCACAATGGGAAGTGAGCCCTCACTATTTTAGGCAAATTGTTTTTTTGAACTTTCTAAAACAAAATTACAAGATTTGGGCACACTCATTCATTTTGCAATTCAATACATTTTATTAAACAGCAGCTAGGAACTAGAGCCTGGGCCAGGGCTAGGTAATGCTGTAGGTAATGAGACAGTGCCATTGGGTGGTGCAGGGCATAATGCAGCACTTTCCCTGTGGTTGTCTGAATGTGCAGATGAGATGTGAGTTCACCCTTCATTCTCGTGGTGTCAAAGAGAGAGTGCCAGAAAGAAACAGTTCTGTACTTAAAACTAAAGAGGCAGCATTCCAACCCAGAAAACAGCATAAGCCAAAGCCCAAGCTATTTGAAGCACTGTACTTCTATGACACAAGACCCTCCAGTTGCAAATATCTGTCTTTAAGGAAAACATTTTACCCTCTAGTGGCACACTAATATAAACCATCACTTCCCATTATATTATTGATTCATAGACTACACATGCTGTGCAATCTAGAAGGCATTCATTTACTACAACTTACAGCTATTAAATATTTGTGCACATTAAATCCACACTTGGTTAAGTAATGTGCAATGCTGATGGCTGGCCAGTCACACTATCATGGGTGTTAATTTAAATAAGAAGAGAACAAAATTATTTATGATCAAGAGAATTTGTATGGCATTTGTTTAGGAAGGAATTACGAACTATTGGTAGGAGAAAAAGATCAGAGGGGTTTGAGTGCTTAATAAATACTGTCGTGATGATCTGATTTTTAGTCTGATTTAGGAACTGCAAAGACAATCTCGGCTCTTCTCAGGATGCAGCTGAAGTTCATTTTGGATGATCAGTGAAGTGAAGAAGGTTGAACATTTTCTGTGCTGCAGTTAAGTGATCTCGGCAGTACCAGAGAGATCCAAAGAGATTTGTTCTAGTTAAAGAAATGAGTATTTGGAGCTACTTTTGCAGTACTCATGGGGACATTTATCTTATTTGCTAACATGAATGAAAAAAAATAAATCTATCACATTCGCCAAGGCCTCTACAAAGATATAATTGAAAGGGGCTACACGGATTGCATAAGGGCAGCCGCGATGCTTGGTGTTTGTGAGCTCCTGTGCACCCATTTGAAACGCTCCCTTGCCCAGTCCCCTGTGTGAGATGGGGAGCATCACAGCATCTTTTCCTGTCTCTCTGGCATCAGCTCGTTCCTTTCTCTCTCATGTATCTTCAATCTCTCTCACTCCAGTGACTTCTACTCAGCATTTATATATTCACATACCTCAATTTTTTTTAAATACAAAGATCATATTTTTTAACCATGCTTCTCCTGACTTCTCTTTTCTTGCTTTATCCCACTCATAGCCACAATCCTTGAGAGATATTCTGTATTCGCCATCTGTACTTTTTTTTACCTTGCACTGGCTCTCCAATCTGGTTGGGGTGAGCCACACTGCTCTTTCTGCTCAAACAGTGGTCACCAGTGACCACCTCAGAGCTAAAACCAATGGGCTCTTCCTGATGACTTGTTATTGACTGCTTTGCATCTTTGCATTGTAAATATGCTTCTTTGGCTTTTGAAATCTCTTTCTGAGATCACTGATTATTGCTTCTCTGGTTTGCTGGCTTCTTTTTTCCCCCTCATATCCCTTAAATATTATTCTCATTGACCTTCTTTTATCAATTTTTATACGGCTTTAAGCATCTTCTTTTGCCTGGTGAATCCCGAGTCTGTGTTATCAGGATAGGATTATCTCCTGAGTACCATGCTTATAATGCCACCTATCTGTGCAACAGCTCACCTGAATGTCACACAAGCACTTCAAACTCAATGCAGCTGAAACCAAAGCCATCATCTTTCATTTCTGATCCTCTCTACTACTTAGAATTGATCAGGCTTGCCTTTGGGGAATATTTTTTGTCTACCACTGACCTTTATTGCATACACTTTTTTTAAAAAAACCTTATCTATTCTACTTATAAATCCCTTGGGGAAAAGAGGTCTGAGTTATTCATTTTTGTATACTCAGCACTTTGCAAGTGCCATAATTATAAATGCATAAATGGAGTGATGTGAGGTCTGAATAGCTATACTTTTTTGCACTAAAAGGGAATATATTAGATCAGAGTCCCAAAACATGGTTGAAGATGCTCCTTGGCATCACTGCTCAGTGAAGTATCTCTTTTATTTCTCCTAGCAGCTATCAAAACACTGTCATGTGCTCCGGCATTCTCTCTCCCAGATAAGCACCAGAATGCAATCCCAGGAGAAAGCATACGGAAAGAAAAGTGCCCATAAGAGCACAGCTGTGAGGAAAGAGTGTGTGCACAAAGGAAACCCGGCACCATGCTCCCAGGAGAAGGCTGGGCTTTTCTTCTACTGTGTTATTTAACACTCAGCAAACTGAGAGCATTCAGTCTGTAGTAATGGATAGCAGCCTTGAAATATGTGAGAAGATTTCAGCATTAAGCCTTACAAATCATAAAAATCTCAAAGGAAATAAATCTAGTTGGAAAGATAAAAGTGCTATAGGGTAACACCAGGACTTCCAGCCTTCAAAAGCACATATATGTCAATGTCCAAGGACCCTTTGGAGTGTCAAGTCTACATTAAAATAAATAATTGAAAAGAAGATGCTACAAAGAAAAGGAGGAGGGCACCTCAACTGGTCTAAAAAGCCAAGAAAGTCCTGCCTAAGAAAGAGAAACATGCCAAGTTTCAAAAGTCACCATTTGAACTGGACATTGCAAGTAGAAGGAAGAGCTTCTACTAGGCACTGGGGGCAAATATGACATCTCATTTGGAGGAATTACGGCAAGTTTGTCAGAACTTAAAGGTAATGTGGGTGTACGGGAAGCAGGAGATGGGTGTAGAAACATATCAAGGAACAAAGTATGAAGCACGCTGTATGTTGCATTTTACAGTTTGATATACATGGTAGAAAGGAAGCAATGGAAGGATTTTTTAACAGATAAGGAACATGATAAGATTTACATTTTATAAAAATAATTCCTTAGAGCCAACATATGTGATGAATTTGAGAGGAATATGCCTGGAAGACCATTGCAATAACCAAGCAAGAAACCAGGTTAGGACAAGAAGGCCAAGGAACCGATTCAATAGTAATCCAGGAAGTTGAATCACTAGAATTATGGAACAAACAAAAAGTGTCGAAGATGATTCCCAAGCTTCCAGTTTCACTCTGTGATTTTTACTCAGGCATGTGCAATGTCTCTGTTAATACCACATAAGCAAGACACAGCCTCAAGGAACTCACAGTCTAGAGGGGTTCTAACAAGTGAAGAGGGTCAGAAAAATATACAGAGGGACTTCTGACCCAGACTTGAGGTTCATTAAAATATTTCTGACAGAAGTAGCATTTCTGCTGAGATCTTTTTTAAATCCTCACCCAAGGACATTTATTAATTGTTTTTAAAGAGAGAAAAAGGGAGAATGAGGGAGAGCTAGATAGACAGATATCGGTTGTCTCCTGTACACAACCTGACTGGGGATCGAACCTGCAACCTTTCAGTTTACAGGATGGCACTCCAACCATCTGGAGCTCTGCTAAGATCTTAATGATGAAGAGTATGAGCTAAGTCAAATGAACTAGGGAAATATTCCTGGAAGACAGACTAGCACATGTAAAAGCACAGAGGTAAGAAAGCAAAACTTGTTCATTTGGGAAACTGCAAGAAAAACTGGGTAACATCATATACCGAGAGAGAAGATAGGAGGATAAGAAGGCTTAGTGGTGATAAGCCCACATTCGTGTATGTAGAGTTGGAGAAGTCCATGGGATATTCAGGCAGAGAGATTGGGTTCTGGAGTTATCACATTTATGCAGGCTGCCTGGAGAAATAGATTTGAGACACAAGACAGGAGATAAACACGTGAGGGTGGTAAGGTTTCCCAGGAAAAGAGCAGAAAATGAGAAGAGAGGGTGAAGGGCAGAAACACAAGGAGCATAACCATATTTGAGGGAGAGATGGAGGAAAATATGTCAAATGATACAGAATCAGGAGGAGAAAGAGAGGTAATGTGAAATCTAGAAATCAAGATTTTCATCACTATTAGATGAAGCTGAGAGCTCTAGTAAAGTAACGACAGAAAAGTACCTATTGGAATTAGCACGTATGAGGTCATAACTAACCTTGTTGAGCACTGGCAGTTGTAGGCAGAGAAGCCAGGTTAGAAGGAGTGGGTGGCAGATGAACAATTGAAATGGCAACTATAAATGATTTTAATAGCTTGGTTATGAAGGGCCAAAAAGAGAGATGGTAGCAGAGGGAATACTTCATGGGGCTGGGAAAAAATTGGTTAAATTTTTGTAAGGAAAGGAGACACATGAACAAATTCATCAGCTGAAGGAAAAAAGAGGAAAAGTAAAAGAAATGTTACTGAGAAATGGAGGAGACAAGGGACAAGATACACATTTTGAGGAAGACTAGCTTTGACTTTTAAAGCAGACAATTTGTCCTCCAGAGCTGACACGAGAGGTGAAGAATGGGTGGAAGAAGCCAATAAAGTGGTAGATGGAGTTCCAAAGAGTTACGGGAATAACTGCTCTGATGATCCGGTCGTCTTCTCTGTGGGGGGATGAGAAATAAAACACACGTGTCCTCTTAGCCTCCAGTCACACCTTTTCCCGGTCCCCTCTCAGTCTTATCTCCAGCTGTTGCCAGTCAAATCTATTAACATTCTGAGAATGGATAAAATGTCAGCTCACCTGGAACACTACAAATAAATATAAAACAAACCTTGAGGCTGCCAGAAGCTTACATAAGTTTCTCGGACATGTATCATTGAATAGACTAAATAAATAGAGAAATATTTACACAGAAAAGATATAGGAAATTTTTTCTCCACAAGCTATTAGAAATGTTTTTATTTTATGCATGATAGTTACATTACAAAGCTATAGAAGGTATCAAATGTGCAAATGACTGTCTTGAACTCAAAACTTCAAGGGCTCAACTGTCTGATAAGTAAAAAAGTGGTCTTCTCCAGAATGAAACAATGATATAATTTCAATTTAAGTTATTGTGGGTTTGAATACATAATAAATAATGGATAGTCTACCAATCACTCTTAATAAAATGACATAACTTGTCTAATTTATAATACACGCTACCTAATTTTTAAAATGTACTTTCAACATTGTTCTGAAGACAAATTGTCTAAAAAGCTGGGTTTTTTTGTGTGTATTTGTTTTCAACAATCCAGCATTTGTTGCCCCCATGAGTAATCTCTTCTCCAGTTGGCTGGAAATTCAAATGGTGCTTCTGAAGACTTGACATTGAATCCAGTATCATTTAATAATTTTTGTAAGCATCTCAAATACAAACTTGAGAAAATGAAGTATGTGATGGCCAGATTGCTAGCATCCCAGAATATCAAACTAAAATTACAAGTGACAAGACCAATTACAGAGACAATCTACCCAAAACACAGGGGAGTTCAAATGAAATGAAAATAGATTAAAAGTTATACATTCTTACCAGGTTTACTGCACCTCCTTGTAAAAGAAGATGATCATCATTTTTATGACATTTCCTGTGAATTCATTTGCTGATGTTGGTCATAGTTAATAGTGGATAACAGTATACTTCTGTGAAAAGCACAGATCAAAAATTGAAAGTAAAAAATTGAAGGGCATTCATTTATTGCAAAGCAAATCATTGTTAAAATGGTTAAAATAGGATTAAGTTCAGCAAAGAGTGATAGAAAAATTAGCAGTGGTTCAAACAAGATAGAAGTTCAATTTCTCACTCAAACCAAAACTAGAAATGAGGTGCCCAGGAGTGGTTTAGTAACCCCATGGTGATCAGAAACCTTAACTCGTGTGTCCATTTGCTCCACAACCTTCAACGTGCGGCTCTACCGGTTAGTCCCCGATGCCACTAAACCTCCACCCATGAGGTCTATGTTGCAGCCATTGAAACAAGAAAGGAGCAGAAGCACATGCCTTTTCTTCTACATTTTTTTTTGTGCTTGTGTGTCTGTGAGTCTGAGTTAAAAATAAAATAAATAGCAAAATTTTACCATTTTAACCATCTTCTTTGTGCAGTTCAGTGGAATTACGTACATTCACATTATTCTGCAACCATTGTTACCATCCATTACTGTAACTTTTCAAATTCCAAACTGAACTTTATATGCATTAAACAATAACTCCTCGCCCCACCCCTCCCCCTTGGTAACCACCATTCTACTTTCTGTCCTTGTGAATTTGACTACTCTAGGTACCTTATATAAGTGGGATCATACAATAACTATGCTTTTGTGACTGGCTTATTTCATTTAGCATAATGTCTTCAAGGTTCATTCATATTGTAGAATGTGTCAGAATTTCCTTCCTCTTTAACACTGAATAATATTCCGTATTTATGCACATGTCACTTTTGCTGTCAATGATCACTTGGGTGGCTTCTACCTCATGACTTGTGAATAATGTTGCTAGAAACATGTGTGCACAAATATGTGTGTGAGTCCTTGCTCTTGGTCCTTTTGAATCCATTTACTTGGGCGTCATATTGGATCACAATGGCCTCACTGGTCACCTATATCAGATCCCAGCAAGAACTTCTGGGGCGACTGTCGGAACTCACAGAGGAGAGAAGAGCAGCTGCTGGGCTGGCCCACACTGGTGACTGAAAAACACAGGAAAGAAAACCACAGGAAGGGAGGACAATACTGAGAGTCATACCCAAGTTCATCAGTACCCTTAAGACACTGGCTGAAAATGCCCAAAGGAGACAGGGACACTGGGATGGGGCTGGAATCCCCAGAATTACAGGCAAGAGCCTGGAGATGGGCCTTAGGTGCCTATCATTGTGCACACACATCTCACGGGGTCGGCCGGGGGAATCGGGATCTCCTGAATCTGTGATCCTCCGAGGTGGGGAGGAGGGATAACAGAGGAGAAACAACCACCTTGTATTCAAATGAAGATATTTTAAAGACTAAGATATTAGTTCCACTTATTTTCAAATACTCAAGTTATATTTTAGAATGTCTATCATGTGAACCTATGACTTAACTTGAGATTTCACTCCTTTCACAGAGCGGAGGTATCTGGCTAGAAAGGAACACGTGAGCCATTTTCCACCTCATGGACCACAACGCGCAGGCCAGTTATCAACAACAAAGTCTCTTTTAAAAAAATTTAAACCAGCAAAAATATATAAACCCTCTGGAAATAGAAAACCCTGTGGCAAATACCTCCAATTTCTTTGGCACAATGAAGCTAGACGCAGCATCTGTACAGTCTGTTCATACACCCTTTTCATAGACGGCTTGTGAAACCAACACTCACACTCTCGAGAGCGTCTCGGGAGAAGCCAGACTTCTCATCCCCACCCTTCAGAATTCTAGCATAAGGGAGACTGCCTGAAGCCACGTCATCTTTAAGACACTGTGGAGCGAGATGAGATCAGCTCTGGAATGCCCAGTGCGTGCCACAGAGCTCTGCCTGGTGTCCTGTGTGTTTGTGAAAGAAAATGCCCACAGTCGTTCAGGTCGGCAGCCCTTTCAGCAAACTCTCTAACGGCAACAATAGAGAGGAAAGACAATCCCCTGGCTGTGTAAATACACAAAGGACTTGCATCCCCGGAGGCTCATCGTACTTCATTAACACTCTTAAATGGAGACCACATTGACTTGAGGAAAAGGACAATGAAAGAAGAGACCATGGTGCCACCATATGTCTGGCACAGGAGATCATAAAACTGAATGAGGGCAGCGTGACCCAGTGACCAGAGCCCTCCCTTGGATATATGATCAATCTGTTCTTCTTTTTCACCCAGCAAGGTTCTCATGTTCTTAAAATGCTTTGAAATCCTGACACAAGAAACACAAAACATTATCATTGTTAAAATCCACACAGTTCTCAGTGTTTCACTAGAGTTCTCGGCTAAACCACAGCAGAGAAAATGCAGTAGACTCCCCAGCTTATTTATAACAAGCACATAAAAATATCTGGACTCAGTGAAAAATGGCCTCACTCGTAAATCGTTTTCCTGCTCACAATGTAGGCTTCACCTGCAGGCCTGATGCCTGTCTCTCCCTCTGAGCACGTGCCTGAGCCCCAGACAAGGTCAAGCATACTTCGGCTCAGGAGACATTAGCTCGTGACACCTTTTTAACAGCAACACTTTAGAAGTGAGTGATGTGGACCCCGAATGGTTCTTAATGGACCAGTTGCAATCACCACAATAGATGCTGTTTAAGAAGCTGTCTTTCATATTTGCTGTGCAAATCATTTCTGTAAATGTGTGGTTTTATTGATCTGAATAAACCATCCCTTGATGTAAAGAAGGTAAGATCTTTGTTAGTCACAGAATATTTCAGTGCCAATAAGACCACTTTGGAGAATTTGTTCCTCTTTGGACCTGTTGCTTCTCGCTTTGTTTGTTCATTTGTCTGGTTGGTTCTGTTTTAATCTGAGTCCTCAGCACCTCTAATTGTATGGTTAACGCAGTGTAGAGGAAAGGCCTTGACCCTTATTTCTTTTCGTCTTCTTCACAGCACTTAGTGCAATGCTTGGTATTTTTAACAGTCATGTTAAATAAAGATTTATTATACTCCCAAATAAAAAATTCACTACATATTCAATATAGGACACTGAACATTAAATAACATATTAGAAATAGAAATTAAGAAGAATGAATGAAAGGATCTGTATCAAAGTTTCAAAGGTTCATTTTAAGCTGGTTGAGGTTATATATAGTACAGTTTTCACTGGGCCATAATAATTGGAAAATATGAAAGGAAGTGCTGTGTAGAATTATTTTTGCTTTTTATTCTGAACAGTGTCCTGCCATCTATGTAATCAATATTTAATAAATAATTTCTGGGTGAATGTATTTTGCCACATTCCATCAATGTATGAATTCCAATTCAAGGAAATCCTCTCCCACTATGAAAAATTGTATATGTGAGGAAGCCTCTTTATATATCTCTACCTTACCTTATCAATGGAAATCTGAGATATGCAGCATGAAATAAAATGCCTTCTCATTTTATCTATGCTGTATCTTAGTGTTCACACCTGAAATTGACATTAAAAGAAGCAAAGGAGAGATCCACCCCCTCCCAAAATTATTCCAGTTTTTTTTATGGCTGCTTTTATTATTTTTGTTTTAACCATGGTTGCCCATCAGCGAAAGTACTCATTTGATTAGGTACTTATACATACTTGATGCTTTTTTAATGTGATGCACTTCATTGCCAGCATAGGGTGGTCTTTCACGGGGGCGGTTCTAGGTGGCAGAGTGTTTAAAAATGGGGCAGTAAAGGCAATGGGCTATTAAGCAATTTTGCATAGTTACCATGGTGTTTATTAATATTTGTTATTTTTATTATATGTTTTATTATACCAAATATACCCTGAAATGCAGCAAAATAATCTAGTATGTTTTACAAGGTACATATTCCTCATAATATGAATGTTGTGACTTTAAATATAAGTTGTATTCAGAAGCTTATATGAAGTATGTGGTGAATTTCCTGGTTACATAAAAGGTACATGATGAAACAGAAGTTTATTGGTTCTCTGAAATACAAAAGGAGTTAGTGACAAATGGTTTCCTATCAGGAAGAGGGGTTGAGTCTATTGTTGCTCATGAACTTCAGCTGCTAGTTAATCAGCCAATTAATCCAAAGAGGGAGCTATCCACATGACTACTTGATCTCTGTAGTTGGTTTTAATAAGTACCCAATAATTTAAGTGTCACAAATATCATGGTAAACTGAATTGATTTGCTTTCAAGCATAACATTCCTTTACCTGATGTAACAAACTTTAGTTATGTTTACATTATTGGTCAAGGAACAATCATTGTATTTTATATTAACCCTATATATTTGAGTACCAAGTAATCAGCATTAAAAGTTTAACTATATTTAGGGAACAGACAAGAAAAAAAAGAGAAATCAATTTTTATTAGTAATTCTCTAAGAATCACCTAACAGCAAAAATTAAAATCAGCATATAGAGGTAAACACCCAGCTTGTTAAAGCAATTTCTTAAATTATTTTAAAGTCATGTGCAAATTCCAACTTTTTGATACATCAGAGAGAACATATGAAAATGCGCCCAGTTTGGCATTTGTGGGAGAAAAATCCCTTAGCTGCAAAATTTCATTGGCTGCTCAGATAGGAAAGTCATTTGGCTTTGCTTAAAAATTAACACATCCTCTCACTGACATTTAAGAGCAGTAATTGGCTGTGAAGTGCTCAGTGATGCTTTTAGATGAACTATGGTGTATATATATAATGAATGTAAATGTGGGATATATATCATTATATATATAAACTATAATGGTATATATACATTATAATTATATATTATATATATATAAATAATATACACACATGTCATCAAACCAAGTTCATAGTTCTCTATCTTGTTACACCATCCTGTTGCTGCATGCCTTCCTGCACCTTGGTGCTATACTGTATGGAGTAATATAATATTGAATAGCATGCTATATAATATACTATTGGCTACCTTTTTTTCTCTCTTAAGGAGTTTCTGAGATAGTAAAAGTTGAATCAAACACCTGTTCCAAATCCTAACAATACTAGTATTTGGAGATTAAAAGGAAGGACACAAGGTTGAGGAAGCTCTCTCACACAAGTTTCACTATGTTTTCATTCTTTATGTAATTCTATCACATTTTTATAACCACTCTGTGATATATCCAGCCACATTTTAACTGTAAATATAAAAAGAATGAACAAAAAAAGAAAAAGTTTTGGGAGGGGAAATCACAGAATCTTCATATACCTAACACATACACCTCTATGTAAAATGCTTTCTTTCTATTTTTATTAATAAATGAAATTATGATTGAGAAATAGTTAAGGGCACACCACTGAGATAAAAGGAAATGAAAGAAGCAATGGTTGGAAAACTTACTGTATTTTCTTTTTTCCCCTTATCTTCAAATTTTACCCTTATTATTTATCTCCCAAGCATTTAGAAGGGACACAGGAAACAAAACCAACTGTTTTCCATCATCAAGGCTTTCACCTTCTATCCCAGAAATATGCCCCAGTGAAAGAATGACCAGCTTTAGTTTTACTATATTTGTATCATAAATAGTTACTGAGTACCTGCTACATATCAGTTTCTTGAACGTTCCACCTTCTCATTACATTCACCACGTTCCCTCTTGCCCAAACACATGTAACAGTGCCACCTGAGACACCTCATCATGAGAGACAGGTAATACTGGGAAACACTGCAAATGGTTTCATTAGTTGGAGAGAGCTGACTACTTGCCAGAGGTGTTAGAAGTTTTTATTGGATACAAAATAATGAATGATATAGCAATATTTGGTTAACCTGTTTGTAATTTTCTCTGAACATAGAAAAATTATATATACTGAAACTCTCTTTAAGTTTATACAAATATTTAGGTTCAAGAATCCAAAGAAAATTTGTACACACACACACACACACACACACACACACACACACACATGGTCTGGCACAAATAATGCTCCATTTTTATTACAAAATCATAAGCATGAATTATGTAGTTCTGTAACATAACAATATCACATTCAAGCACACCATATGACATTTTAGGTGAAATGTTCAAATTAAAACTATAAATTATTATACCCATATTATTACCCTACCAACCACACTCAAGCAGGCATTATATATACATGGAATGCTACTTAAAGGGCTCCCATTCAATATTATGCATTATGTACTGAATATACATTTAGAGATATACAAAATCAGATTGTTCTTAATGAGTATTTTTTTGGTAAAGAATGTTTTTAAGAGCTTTCAGTTCAGTGAAGGCTAAACTCAAAGATCACATTCATTTTAAATTTATTTAGTGAAGCTGTGATAATCCTATTCCTCTACATCATTGACCTATAAAATAGTAGTTCTGATTTTCACATAACGGTAGTCTTGCTTTTTAACAAAGAAAAAGCAAAGTTAATGAGAAATCTGTTTTTTTTTTCTAACTAAAGTAAATACTACAATGAATACATAAAAATAATTTGGTCTATTTTTTTGGCTTACTAAAAATATTCTTTTTTCTTTTTATTGCTGTTCAAGTACAGTTGTCTGCATTTTCCCCCCAATACTCCCTCACGCCAGCCATCCCCACCTCCTTCCACTGATTCCACCCCACCCTGGTTTTGTCCCTGTGTCCTGTATAGTTGTTCCTGAAAACCCTTCCTCCCTCCTCCCTCATTATCCCCTCCCACCTCCTCTCTGGTTACTGTCAGTTTGTGGGTTATTGTTAAGCTGATTTGGTCTATTCAAATTACAGTATTAGCTCTCAGTCTTTAAAATTTTTAAAAATACTTATCTTTAGTATTTTACCTACAACAAAGCTATGCAGAAGTTTCAAAGAAGTTATATCTTTCAAAGTATGCTATCACCCATAGTTCTAAAAGCATTGCATAAAAAGCCATATAGGTTAATCACTCATTTTATTTATACTTTAAGTATTAAAAATTAACTAAACAATGAAGAAACATTACCACACTACCTTCCTCAAAAGAAAATAATCACCCAGTCAACAAAGAAACAAGAAATTGTATAACTTTGACTTGCTTGAAATATAAATTATTACAATTTCGGGAAAGCATTAAAGCACTCTATACCAACAGTGCTCAAATGTTTGTATCTCTTTTGATCTTGTATTTACATTGCTATAAAACAATCTGAAATTCTCTAAAATATTAAGTACATCAATATTATCATTAATATTAGAATATATTAATATTAATTAGAAACAAATGAAAGTGAGGGCATGGTTAAGTACATTACAGCACTTATGTAGAGAAAATATTACTAAATGATTGCAATCATGCTTTTGAAGTTTTCTTTAAAGTTTGACTGATGTAAATATACATATAAAAATTCATAGCTGGATGAATTTTTTTGCAAAAAAAATGCACATATGCCCATGCTTTAATGAAGAAACATAATATTATTTCTTTTCCAATATGTAAAAAGTTTTAAAACCTGGGTTCTAGAAGTGTAGTCATCAAACCAGCTACATAACCTCACATGGAAACTTGTTAGATTCTCTAACTCGCAAATTCTCCGATTCCACCCAATTAGAGGGCCCAGAAATAATGAGACCCAGCTACTTGCATTTTATCAAAGCTCATAGATGATTCTGAAGCTTGCTCAATTTTAAAAACACTAGCCTAGGGAAATGCATTTTGTTATGGAATGAAAAAATGTTTATACATATTATGTTAATGACATTAAAATCAGCATAGAAGAAATGAATGAAAATAAATATGACAAATTATGATACTACTATCATTGCTAGATAGTGAAATTGTAGGTCATTTGTATTTTCTTCTTTATATGTTTTTGAATTATCCATAGTTTCTGCAATGACTATAATACTTTGGGTATATTATTGAACACATTTATTTTGGTCTTTTAAAGTGCATTATTATCAGCTAACCCAGAACAGCTTCCTATGATTGCACTGTACAGTCGGCTTGCCTGAACTTGTTATCATCCCCACCTCATTCTGCATACCAACATGTACATGTGGCATATATAAGTGAAAAAATTCAGCTCTATTATTCTTTAAATGTTTGGGAGAATAGACGTAAACTGCAGTTGAGAGTTGCACAAATGGAAATAAATAATTGCCTAGCATGAACATCGGAGGCAATTTCAAAATTGGAAGGCAAGTTAATCCTCAAAGACTTCAAATTTACTAAGCCCTTTTATTTTAAGGAGCATGACCTTTTGAAAAAGAAGTTTTCAATTCTGTCTCTTCCCAAAAGGCTGCAATAAATAGTTCTTTATCACAGCAAAATGGATCTTCGATGGGGATAGTTGAAAAGAGCAATTCAAGAGCTGCAAAACATGGAACCTAACTCTGACGGTAATAAAGTGATTATAGGAGCTGCTATCGGGGCTCAGCCCCTATCTCTCAGCCCTTATCGCTTCAGAAGTCAGGACTTCCACGGACCAGTATTGGGCACTCTATCTGGAGGCTTTTCCTGAAAGCGGCTCTGTTCTCTGACTCAGATCAGAAGCGCCAACAAATTAACATTCTGAGGAGCAGCCCTCAGCCAATGACTGACAGTGTGTGTATAAATACAATGGCCTTGACTCACTAGTGAGGTAATTCTTTTAAGGGAGGAGAATGATTTTCCCTCCACCATTCTAGGTTCTTGGCAGAGGCTCCTCTGTAATAAAAGACAGATTAACAAAAGAAAAATAAACAGAAGTTTAATATCATGTATATCTCCTGAATACAGGGGAGATACCCAAGAACACTGAGTAATTCCCACAAATGGTCAAGTCACCGCCTTAAATGCCATCTCCAGCTAAAGACAGGTGTTGGGAGGGGGTGGAGCCAGTTATGGGAATTTACCAGGCAAAAGTCAGCTATGGACGTTACATAGATTTAATCCACTGCCTTCTCCATTGATAAGCATGTCTAGAGATTTAGTCATACCCTTCTTCCTGGTACAGAGAGGGAAATACCCAGGTGGCAATTTCTCTTATGAATGTAAATGCCTCTTACAAAAGAGTAAATTTTATTACTCATTTTCCCTTTGTCCTATCTGCTCAATATCATTCTTATGCCAAAGAGGCATATTTTGGGGTGGCAAATTCTCCTCCCCTTCATTCTAAAGTGCACATCTCAGCAATTTCGAGTTTCCCTGTGGGACTAAGCTTCTTTCACACTGTGTTAAATCATACATTGTACCGGCTGCCTCCCTTTCCGGCATCGCTTTCCTTGGACCTCCCAAATTAATGACTTTCACTTGAAACCTTGTCTCAGTGTCTATCTCTTGGGCAACACACACAAGGAAAGTGTTAATCTGCTGAATGATGTAGACGACAGGATAGGTATTACTTACATTGTTTATTAAAATGTATTTTTATAAGCATTTGGGATTATACTCATTGTTATGATTATAATTGTCAACCTAAGTTAACCTTGTTAATTAAAAATTGCTTCTTCCAGAACAGAATCACAGAAGAGGAGATAACAGAGAGGGGAGTTATCAGCGGGGAGCGGGAGAGGGAGGGGGGAGAAAAGGGGGAAAGGTACAGGGAATAAGAAGCATACATGGTAGGCACAAAATAGACAGGGGAAGGTTAAGAATAGTATAGGAAATGGAGAAGCCAAAGAACTTATATGTACAACACATGAACTAAGGTGCGGGGGAGATGCTGGAGGGAGAGGATGCAGGGCAGAGGGAGATTAAGGGGAAAAGAAATGGGACAACTGTAGTAGCATAATCAATAAAATATACTTAAAAATTGAAGATTTGAGCTGCCCTCAGTTTTCCTATAAAGGTTTGAACTATTATTTGTATAATGAAAAGGGCATATCCATTGTTAAATAAGTTACTTAACAATGGGTATGACATAATTGTTACTATAATAATTGTAAGAATAATAAAATTGCTATAGAGCTAAACCAAATCCTATTTGCCAGATATTAACAGGTTTGGAGGCAGGATTGAGAGTTCTTTTTAGGGTCTTAGGAGAGAGTCTGGAACAATGGAGGAGTATTTGATAAACTCAGGCAAGTAGATACTTAACAACCAGTTTAGAAGAATTTTGATACTGTAATAATCAGTAAGGCCCTACTGGTGCATACCAACTGAATATTTGTACCTCCAAAGAAGCATTCATATATAAAAACATCTTCTTTCTGTAATGAAAACAATTTAGCATTATTTCCAATAGGATCAGCATAGTTAGTATGGAAAATACCTGCCAGGGGCTCTCTTTTCTTAGGAATCAAGTTTTCAAAAAAAAATAATAAACATGAAGAACATGGATTATTCTTAAAATATCACACAAAAATGCTTTCCCTTCAGCAAAATGATTGTCAACAAAGAATAAGTCCTCCTGGTGATGTGAGTGCAACTCTTCAACATAAATGAATACAACATGCCTGTTGAAATATAATAGCCTCCTGATTGGGACACCTCCTTATTTACACTACGCTGTAAACGCACAAGGAATTCACCCTGTTTTGAGTGCTGAATAAAAAAGTGAGCAAAAATACTCTATTGTTAAAAAGGTTTGCAATCTCCAAGTACTACAAAGGAACTCAAGGGCCAATAGTAGGTTAAGGCTGAAATACAATGTGAGTGGCTGTTGTTACCAAAATGATTCACTACAAACTTGGAAAAATTACTAATGTGTGAAAGATGAGGCTGCAAAAATATGTTGTTCCTATTATAGTTGTACATAAAAGAAGAAAAAAGAAATAAAGGGAAAAGAAACCAGCAAACTCTTGTTTGAAAAATTCAGGATTTGCAGTTTTTAACAATATTTTATAAACCTTAAGAAACAGTTTTTTATCTACAGAGAACAAAAAATCAAATTGAAATGAACTTTTCCTGAACTTACACAAACAGATAATGAATGAAATGACTTCTGTATTCAATTTTAGCACTAGCTATTTAAAAATAACTGTTTCCACATCTGGAAAAGGTAACATCTCTGAACAAGATTTTCCCCTCTGTTTCCCAGTATACATGATAAGAGCTTGTGTTTAAGTTTTAAAAAGTAGCACCATCACATAATCACAACATAGCATGACTAGCAACTTCTCCTTTATGTTTTGATTGTAAAACATACATTTAAATAGTTTTTCCCCATTCGATTAGGATACACAGTATTGAATGAATTGTATCCTTGTGCCATGACATTGACATCACTGATCTATGCATGGCTTGCTTTTATTGGTTAGTTACTCAGTGTTTTTTTTTTTTTTGAAGAATGTAATGAACACCTGCTAAGTTACCATCCTCAAACCAAAGCCAATATGTTGAGCATTACTTAGATCTAAATGCTCCCTCAGTAAAACCTTCTTGGCTCCACCATGCAAGACAGTCATCACCCAAAACTGTGCTCATCATTTCCTAACTCTCCTTTGAAAATAATGTGTCGCATCCGTATGTATCATTTGTTAGTTTATTTGATTGAGTTCTTTTTTTCTTTTTCTTTTTTAACTTTTTATTGTTGTTCAAGTACAGTTTTTCATTTTAATGTTACAAAATAGAAGTATACTACATGTAATCTTTGAGACTCTTTTTTCCTATAATATTTATTGCTATGATTTTTTATGGTATTGCTTATTGCTATAATCCATTCATTTTGTTGATAATATCCTATCATGTCAATATGCAATTTATTAATCCATTCTCCCATAAGTGGGCATTTGAGTTATTTTCAGTGTTTACTACTGAAAATAGCATCACGATATTTTGGTGCTTCTCTTTGTAAATGTGCAAAATTTTCTCTTTAATGGAGATTTCTCCAGAAGTGGAGTTTGCTGAGTAATGGTAAGATGAATGACAGCTTCAGGAAATAATGCCAAACTCTACTCTTACCAGTGATGTATAAGAAATTCCGTGGTTCTGTGTCCTCATTGAAAAGTGTTGGTGTGACAGCATTGACTGACCCCGTCTTCCTAGTGTGAAATATAAAGTATGTGAGATTAAAATAGCAGTACTAGTGAGAAGGAAAATATTTGTACTTTTATTTTTAAGTATATTTTATTGATTATGCTGTTACAGTTATCCCATTTTTTTCTCCCTTTTATCCTCCTCCACCTTGCATCCTCCTCCCTCTAGTATCCCCCCCCATTAATTCATGTCCATGGGTCATACATATAAGTTCTTTGGCTTCTCCATTTCCTATACTGTTCTTAACCTCTCCCTGTCTATTTGGTACTTACCATGTATGCTTCTTATTCCCTATACCTCTTCCCCCATTCTTCCCCCTCCACCTCCCCCCTGTTAACCCTCTATGTGATTTCCATTTCTTTGATTCTGTTTTTGTTCTAGTTGTTTGCTTAGTTTGCTTTTGTTTTTAGGATTGGTTGTTGATAGTTGTGAGCTTGTTGCCATTTTACTGTTCATATTTTCAGTCTTTTTTTTTCTTAGATAAATCCCTTTAACATTTCATATAATAAGGGCTTGGTGATGATGAACTCCTTTAACTTGACTTTATCTGGGAAGCACTTTATCTGCCCCTCCATTCTAAATGAAAGCTTTGCTGGATAGAGTAATCTTGGATGAAGGTCCTTGGTTTTCATGACTCTGAATACTTCTTTCCAGCCCCTTCTTGCCTGGAAGGTTTCCTTCGAGAAATCAGCTGATAGTCTTGTGGGAACTTCTTTGCAGGTAACTCTCTCATTTTCTCTTGCTGCTTTTAAAATTCTATTCTTATATTTAACCTTGGGTAACTTTTCTTATGATGTGTCTTGGTGTGTTTCTTCTTAGATCCAACTCTGGATCCAACTTCTTTGGGACTCTCTGAGCTTCCTGGACTTGAGTGTCTATTTCCTTCACCAGATTGGGGAAGTTTTCCTTCATTGTTTTTTCAAATAAGTTTTTGATTTTTTGCTCTTCCTCTTCTCTTCCTGGCACCCTTATGATTTGGATATTGGAACATTTAAAGTTGTCCCACAGGCTCCTAAGCCTCTCCTCATGTTTTTGAATTTTGTTTCTTTATTCTGTTCCAGGTCATTGCTTATTTCTTCCTTTTGTTCCAAATTGTTGATATGAGTCCTGGTTTTCTTCCCTTCACTGTTGGTTCCCTGTATATTTTCCTTAATTTCATTTTTTATAGCCTTCATTTCATCTTTTATTTTGCAAACATACTCAATCATTCCTATGACCATTCTGATTACCAGTGTTTTGAGCTTTGCGTCTGATAAGTTGGCTGTCTCTTCATTGCTTAGTTTCTTTTCTGGAGTTTTGATCTGTTCTTTCATTTGGGCTGTGTTTCTTTGTCTCCTCATTTTGGCAGCCTCCCTGTGTTTGTTTCTGTGTATTAGGTAGAGCTTCTTTGACTCTGTGTCTTGCTAGTGTGGCCTAAGGTAGTAGGTGTCCTGTAGGATCCAGTGGCACAGCCTCCCCTATCACCCAAGCTGGTTAGTTGAGGTGTACCCTTTGTGTGGGCCGAGTACACCCTCCTCTTGTAGTTGAACTTTGGTTGACATTGACAGATCAATGGGAGGGATTTACCCAGGCCAGTCAGCAGCAAGGATTGGCTGTGACCACTTATCACCAACCTCTGCCCTCTGTGGAGGATCAGCTATGCAGGGGTAGGGTGGTGGTCCTCAAATGTGGTCTGTAGCTGCCTGCTGGGTGTGCTGGCCCTGGGGTTTCCCAGGTGGTGCAGGCCAAGATCAGACCCAACTTGTATTTTGCCTGTAGCACCCTACCTAAGCTATAAAGCAATCTGAGATGGCTGCTGCTTATGCTGGGCTTGGAGATTTCCAGGAGAAGCCAAGCTGTAAATATAAC
The DNA here is from genome assembly GCA_028533065.1 of Trachops cirrhosus. NCBI lineage: Eukaryota > Metazoa > Chordata > Mammalia > Chiroptera > Phyllostomidae > Trachops > Trachops cirrhosus. The sequence goes on along the minus strand of CM052547.1, from coordinate 31,388,553 downwards.
CTGCTAGTTCCAAGCTTACTGAGGCCAGCTTCGGCTTGTTTGAGAGGATTTACAAAGTTGTGAAGCATGAGTCATTCATATGGAAAAGCAGCTCGGGTGGACCAGTAAGTTGGGTCCAATGGAGTCTCTGGGGATATCCAAGGCTGGCCAAACAGTGTTAGCCAGGTTGATGGAATCTTAGATATGGCACCAGTCTGCTGGCTCTGTTGGGGGAAGGCCCAGAAAAGAGACAATGGCCTCTGCTCGCCTTGATGCCAGACACTTCAGCCTCCCTGCTGCATGCCACTGGTGCCCCTCGCTGCTTCCCTGGTGCCAGAGCCTAGAGGGAGCGAGTCTGAGTAGGAGAGTCCATGTGTGAACTCTTTAAGATAAACTGCTTGGGGCTCCAGAATTTTCTTCCACCAACTTAATCCCCAGTTTTTTATAGCCAGAGGTTGTAGGGACTTATCTTTCTGGCACTGGAACTCTGGGCTAGGGGGCCTGGTGTGAAGCTGGGACTTCTCACTCCTGAGATACCCCTCCCAAATTTTTATCCACCACAGGTGGTTGTGAGATCAGCCCATTCTGCATCTGTATCCTTTGTACCAGCCTGGATGGATGGATGTGGTTTCTTTAATTTCATAGTTGTCAGACTTCCATTCAACTTGATTTCTGTCAGTTCTGGGTGATGGCTATTTTAGTTGTAATTTTGTTGTGACTGTGCAAAGAGGCAAACCATGTCTGCTATGCCACCATCTTGACTAGAAGTCTCTAACAGTTCATTTCCTAACAAAGAAGACATCTTTCTCAAGTTTCCTCTCCAGTGTCTCCCCCTCCACATGCCTGTGATGCCCATGAGGGTCATTGTCTTCATACCTATAGTACCAGTCTTTTTCACTCCCACACAAAATTCTCTTCCTGAGAATTTCTACCCATTTTATTATCTTACACACCATTTGCATACTTGTAAATTAAATTTTTCTCTTCAATCTCAATCCCTCTCCTGAGCTCCAGATCCCAATTTCTATCGACCTATTGGAGAAAATCAATGTGTTCTCACACACTCCCAACCTGTTCTTCATCTTCTGTATTTTAGTTGTCATTGTCATTGCTCTAGCCACCAAAGTAGATGTCTAAGTTAATTTCTCTTCTTCTCCCCCTCATATTCATTTCTGGTTACACACTGAATAGCTTGATAAAATTTTCTATCATAGATAAAGATGCCCATGCTCTACCCCCAATTAATTCAAAGATATCTCTGAAGTTAGAGTTCATAGCTTTGGAAAGTCTTCTAAATGATTCTAATGCAGAACTGAAATTGCATAATTCTGCTTCAATCCAATAAATCTTTCAATATGATTAATTCTACCTACTGACAACTTCTCTCATCTTTCTTTTCTTTTCTTTCCTCAATGCCTTTCTCCTTTAGATTTATCATTTCTTATGTGAATTATTTTGTATTTTTCCTCACTGTTTACATCATCCTCAGTGTCTCCTCTAAGTCAGCTATAGCAATGAGAAAACAATGAGAAACTTTTGACACTTTTGAAACTTTTTGTTTTGGATTTAGTTTTTAGTTTTGTTGACTTGGTCATTACCGTGAGTTACTCTGAGTCTGGGGTAGGGCAGTGACATAGGGACTGAAGTAGGGGAAAAATAAAAGATGTTGGAAAAAAATACCTAACCAGACTTGGAAACTGAACAGAGTTAATACCCAGGCAAGTAGGAGAGGTGAGCAAAAGCATATATTTATAGGACAATTTATAGTTTAAGTTGCTAGGCTATGGTGACATTTTAACTAAAATAAAAAGAATAGCAAGAGGAAAGTTTATAAGATGAATTCATTCATTCACAGATATATTGGCTAAGATGCCTAAAGAAAAGCCATTTATCATTTGATTTAAAGACTTTGGAGTAAAATGAAGGTAATGGTTGAAGGTATACAAGTTTAGCTGCAAAAAAAAAAAGAGAGAGAAAATTGTGAGGTGAACAGAAAGTCAAAGAGTAAAAGAAAAGACCTACCTATTGAAATCAAATGACAAAAGAAGACCGAGTAAAGGAATTTAAGATGGGCCAACAGATTCTTACTTGGTTTCCAAAACAACCCCTAGATTTTGGCAGTCACTAGTGCTGTTCTGCAAATATTTCCAACCCACCCCTACTTCCAGGCACTGCCCCTGATTGAAATCAAGCACAGCCATATGACTACCTTTAGCTAATGAAATTCGAGTATCAATGCTGTAGGTCCCTCATGGTAGAAGCCACTTGTACGTCCTTTGTCAGCCTGAGTGATTACTGTGAGCAGAGCCCCCCTCCCCCAGACAAGCTGTGATGGACATAGAGAATGAGGGAGAATAACCTTTGGTTAATGCAAGCTACTGAGATTTGGGTTGAGTGTTACTACAGCATAACCTAGTCCATCTTTCTTACTGTGAGGAGACTGACACTCAGGAAGTATATAAGAGTGTACACAGTTGGTAAAACGTAAAGCCAGAGTTCTAACGTCTATCATCTGACTACAAAGCCCTTGTTATTTCTGCTACCTCCTTGGAAAGAAAGAGAATATCATTGAAATGAAATATTGCATAAAAGTCAAATAGGAAGAATTTGGAGGCAAGGGACACTAAGAACTTATTTTAACAAACAAAATTTGAGTAGAGGATTAAGGGCAAAAATACCAAATGTAAGTAAATTACAAAAGAATAGGAATTGGGGAAGGAAAATAATGAGTATAAACTGTTCTAAAGAACAGTTTTTCTTTGGAGGAAAGAAAGGTAAACATGGATATTACCAGGTGTGTTTGCAGGTATGTTTGTTGTTCCCTTGCTCATTTTAAGAGTAGAAAACCTTGAGGACTTTTGCTAAAAGGAGGAGAAAGGGGCTGGAAGGAAAATATTAATATGCAAAAAGGAATTCATAATTACTAGAATGTAAGTATAGAGGTTTTCATAGAGGACTCAATTCAGAGTCCAATTGGGAGTGTAAATGTTCTTATGGCTCACAAGCCATCATGCAGCCTTTCCCAATTTGTCATTAAAGTTTCTGTAAAGACAAATAGTTAAAAAATACACACAAATTACAATTACTACAAAAAACCTATCACTATCTGTCAACCCATGGGTAGACTGGGGCTCACTTCATGCCAGCCTCTAGGAGGTGTGGGAGAAAGACACCCAGGCCCCACCCACTGTCTGCTGCCTTCGGGAGGAACTCGAGGTTTGTGCCAATCAGAACATAAAAACCATTGTCCTGCTGTCCTCCCTGGTTATCACGTTTGGTACTTCTCTTGTTGTGTCCTTTTAGAGAGTAAAACTTTCAGAAAATCATCAAAGTAGGAGGCAGGGAGTGAATGACAGCACCTGGCAGGCTGAGCGTGAAGATCTTGGTGCTTTCTGTTGATCTGTTCAACAGTCTCAGAGGCTCCCTACACTGTACGATTCCAAATATCAGGGAGGCACTGATGAGGAAAAGGAAGATGGTATTGTTTTACCCAGCCAAGCCACAGAATATAAGTACTATCTAGATTATAAAAATGATGAAATTATTGGTTGCTTTTTTAACTGCAGGTTTGAGAAGAGAATTGAACGGGTATTTAAATGGACAAGAAAAACACATGTCTTTGTTGACAAACTGTGATTCTAGAGAAATGACTCCTTGTTAAAAAACAGCAGAAAGAAAAGCAAAATAAAAAATACTAACAGAACTTGAGGGAGGAAATATCACTGAATAAAGTAAAAGTAAATCACCTTTGTAAAATACTCAGAGACGGTGTGAAAGTATTTATTACAGGTAGCAGAGAAAAATGTTAGGTAATTTTCTAAAAGTCTCAATTGACTTCACAAGTTATAAAGTGAAAGAACAAAAATAAAACAGGGCAAATAACAGGATGATATAAAAGAGAAAGAGGTGAGATTGTGAAAAATTTCAGGGAAATTAATATTAAGTGTCAAGTTAAAGATACATTGGAGGATTTAAAATGTGTGGTATGACTGGTGATGAGGTCTTCTAGAACTGAAGGGACCTACCACAATGAAAATTCTCATGTTACAGATGTAGTGAATTAAAAATAAGTATAAGCAGATAAATAATAAATCAAATAATTTAATCAATAAATGGTAGTTCTAAAATTAAAAGTGTTAAACTATTTCACAAAAACCAAGGAGTTGGAGATAAGAATGGAGGGAAATAGGAGATCTGGATGAAGGAAGGAATTTTCAAATATTAGTAGAGAAATTTGTAACTGGATAAAAGTATAGAAAGCAATCGTTAATGAAACAGAAAAATAGTAAAGAATTTCTAATTTATAAGAGAAAAATGAAATGAACAGAAACATAATCAAAACAACAAAAATAAAGAAAATAGATAAAAGGGGCAAATGAGAAATAAATAGTAAAGTAAATGGAAGGTGCTAGATCCAGAATATCAGTCATTACACTAAATGTGAACTTACTGAATTTGCCTCAGAGAAAACACAGATCATCAGGCAGGTCAAAATGAAAACACAAGTCTATGCTGTTTACCTGAAAGTACTTAAAGTGAAGTAATAAAGAAAAGGTGAGTATAAAGGATGGACCAAGAAAAGCAATTACAAACAAACAGAGAAGCTGTAACAGGTAATACTAATACCATTCTAGGTAGAATTGGGGATCAAAGGCACAATATAAGATAAAGAGGAACACTGTGTAATGATAAAGTCATAAATAAAGAAAATATCACAGGCTTAAGTGCATGTGTTCCTTAAATCATTACAACTAAATGAAAAAGAGAACTATTTGAAATGTGAGGTGGACTTTATAATATTGCAGTGTAGTATAATGCATGGTTTCCATACACCACTCTCAGACCTAGAGAAGTGTGGTAAATAAAGGTAAATGAGGACCTAGAGAAGCAGACCGAAACAATCAGTAAACTTGATTAGTAGCTACCTTGATTATAGCTACTAATCTTGATTAGTAGACTTATTAATCTACTAAACTTGATTAGTAGATAGAACCTTACAACTCTCTAACAGAAAAATGCACAATTTTGGGTTGCTGTGGAAAATTTACAAAATAGTCTGTATATTTGGTCACAAAAAAATCTCTACAATTTTTCAAAAGTTGATATTTTATAGGTGGTTATATCTAATCATTCCAATGAAATTAGAAATAAATAGTAAAGTTGATCTAGAAAAACTCCAGAAGTATATCTCATTATTAAAATGCCATATATTTATGTATAAGTAAGTATACAAAGAGGTATTAAATTAAGTACAAAAATATAATTATTTAATAAATGGCACAAGTGACCATCCATCCAGAAGAAAATAAAATGGAAATAATATAATTCAAATATCCATATAAATTTTTAATATAAAAAATAAAATAATAAAATTTATGCTAGAAAATATAAAGATATATTCTTACTCAGTTGAAAAAACAGAAAAATATAAAAGACTATAAATGCAGAGCAAAACTATCAAAAGCAAAGTTAATCAATAAATGATATATTTTGAAAACATGGTAAAATATAGCCATAAGACCAATATTTAAATCTGCAAAGATATCATTGCTGATATTGAGAAGCAAGCAAACCAATAGATTATGAAAAACAATTCACAAACAAGCAGTCTTGATGGCCAAAAGTATATGAAAAGAAGCTCACAGTCATTAATAGAGAGATGCAAACTAAAGGTATTGATATTATTTTATACCCATAAGAATGGCAAAACTTAAAAGGCTTAGAAAATATATTGTAGGTGAGAATATGAGAAAAATAGTAAGTATAGTGGGAATATGAGGATCTGGCACTCTTTGGAAATCAATCTAGCTGTATTTCATAAAATAAATAATTGATATACCATTGAGTCAGCAGTGTCATTCTTGGTAATGAATCTCCTAGGAAGAAAGTCCCAGGAGAAAATAAAACTATTTGAAGGAGCATAGTTGAGTGACTCTGGTATATCCATAGGGAGTAATATGCAGCTATTAAAAAGAATGAATGTGACCTGTAGTCATTTGTCTTTGAGAAATTCCCAAGAGAAAAAAAAAAGCAAGATACAGAAAATTGTGTAATGTGACATTTTTTAAAAAATGAACAATAACAGTGGAAACTGTATATGTGGAGAAAAATGTGGAAGGATGCATTCTAGGTGTTATCATGTGTGACTGAGTAGAGGAAGAGGCTGATGATTTTAAATACACTGAACATTCTTTCATGGGCAATGAGGATAACCAAAACTATGGATTAGTGATTCTTTTTAATCACAGTTTTTAAACTATCAAAATGCAGGCAATAGACCTGCGTACATTCAACAATGCTATTTAAAGCCAGTCACATGGTTTCATTTATAAAACAGTGTTTCTTCTCATGAGTGGAGATTTCTTCAAAGGCATTGGATTTACTTTCAAAAGTCCTAGCACACCCTCTATTGGTCTGGAAAATTAAGTGGGCAGGGAGTTTTTTTGTCCTAGACACTAAAAGTCCTGCAAACCTTTACTGTTTATTCTTTTCTTTCTCTCTCCCTGACTCCTTGTCCTTTATTTTCCCTAAGGATAAAATTAATGGTCAGCTGCACCTGTCTGTCTGACCCCATTGGCTAATTTAGAATTAAAATTTACTTGTTCAGCAACACTGTGACTCCTGTAGATATAGAATGATAGCAATAATTCCAATTAAAAATGTACCTATTCCTGTATGTATTATCCAAACCACAGACCTTTTAAAAGAAATAAGCAATGCTGCTTCTCGTTGTCTCTGGGTTTTCAGTAATTCCATTTTATAATAGCTTTGCTTTTAATCATTTGTTCCTATTAAAAAGCAGAACTAGGCAGAAAGAAGAAAATACATGTTATTTGTGTCTCTACAGAGAAATTGCTTGGAAAGTTGTCAAGGTTTCTTTATTTAAATCAGGGATGGTAGTTTTTATAGGAAATGAATGTGAGACAACAGATGAGGCTGAGAAATTCACTGTGGATTTTTTTTACATTAGTGTGCCCAGTGTATTGTGGGTTTGTATTTGTATATGGGTATGCAAATGCTTATGCATTTATAAGGATTTGAAAATGCATGTGATCCAAATCTAAAAACTTCCAGAATAAAATCAACTGATATGTTTTAGTAGCTCACAGGAGTTCTAGGCTCCCTTGAGCGAACACACCACTCAGTAGAATATATATTTTGGGTTACCTTAATTTGCAAGTATAGTCAAATAATAAATATTATCCTAAGCATTCTGATACAGAAAGCAGTCCTTTATGCTTCAGACCTAACTATGCCTTAGAATTCTGTAGTCTTAAATGAGGAGAGAGTCTTGGCTACTTACTTAAAAGTAACTATTTTTATCCAGACAGAAACAAGCCAACTCACCAATCAGCTAGTACTTCCCTTGTTGTATTTGCTAATAAATATTTTCCTAATTTTACATTGTTAATGTTTTTGTGATATTTAGTTTTATTTCCATCTTTTATAGGAAACTTTGGTCAGAGTATATTTTCTTATCCTTTTAAGTCTTTGCCTTTTATTATGGAACTTTAAGCTACTTATCTTTATAGTATTTGATATGACTAATCTTAATTCTGAAGTTTACAATTTTTACTTACTCTTTTGCCCTTCTTTATATTTTGTCTTTTGTTATGCAGACAGTGGTTTTTGTTTGTCTTTAGAGATTTATCGCTAAGGATTCAACATATGCATACTCTTGGTTTTTTTTTAAAAAAACTTCAATGGGAAACTATCAATTCTTCCAAAATATGCATTTTTTGTTCTCAAAGTCAAGTATGAACAATCGAGGTGTTTAGGACATATAGTCCGTTTGTAATATCCTCATGTTCCTTTTTTAATTATGATCTGGAACTTTTAGCATTTATAAGGCCTACTTTTGGTAGTCAACCTAATTTTATTTTTAACTGATTTAAATGTTATTTCTAAATCATTTCTCCTATGACTCTGCATTTTTACTTTGGAACTTCCTGTTCTTGGGCTACAGGTGTCTTACAGTCGTTTCTTGGAACATTTTCTGAAAGAATGCCTTGCCTTTGCTTCCGTACCTGAAGCTTCTGGGCATAGACCTCTCGTAGCACGGCTTGTCCTCTCCCTGTTCTGTCTGCGGAGCTCTGTTTCCCCTCGATAGCTCAAACAGCAGGGAAATAGAAAAGCAATCTGACTTCTGTTCCTTTGTAGGGATTTTTTCCAGGTAGTTTTACAATAAGACACTTTTAAAGTTTTTTTCCTCATAATTTGGGGGAGGAAGGGTCATAGCGTGTTAAGGTATGGATGTTTTTCTTTTTCATCCTTCTTCCTAACTATACGTGAGCACTTTGGGGTATGCATGATCGTCACTGACTGCCAACTAGCCCACGTGGACGTCTCTGTCTCAGAGCCCATGCGTGCTCTTCTTGTCAGGTGCTCTGACGTTGCCAGATCTACAGCTGCGCTTCCTTTTCTCTGGACAGCTGTTTTTCTCTAACCCCAAGTTGTCTTCATTATTTTGTATCTTATTATAGAATTAGCATTTCCCAAACTCATTTCTGTAGAAGAAAGGATCATGCACAGAATGTCTATATAATTTGGTAGAAGATCATTGATTAAAATTATAGATTATGAAAGAAAAGATGAGCAGGCCTAGGAGATATGTATTAGAAGACTGCCACAGGTCTCATTGCACTAGTGTTTTTGAATGCCAGGTTGTAAGCTGGAATTATAATATTGATGTTTATATGTGATATGTCAAAAAATAAACATTTGAACCTCTCCAACTTTGTCCACTTTTTTTGCAGTCCTGAGGGGTAAAAAGGCTGAAGCTATGTTGAAATCGTGTCTCCTGCTTCAGACAAAGGAAGGGTTCCTGCCAACTTTGGAAGCGAATGAAATACGCCATGCTCAATACCTCAGCCTCAGTGTGCAGGCGGTTCCATCGGGGCTCCCGGAGAAGTGATGAAAGACCATGTAGTGCTAGGGACTCATTGCCGTGGTTCCCCATTTTAAGAGCACTATGCCTGAAAATAACAGTTACCCGATTCTAGGGACTTCTTGTTGTTCCAAATACTCCCTTTCCCTCCAAGTCAATAATGTTATAAAGTCTTTGAGGATATCTTCTACATTTTTGTATTCCCACATCAGCCACCTCAATGTCTTCAATACAGAATTTGCTCAATTGAGAGTAAATGATAAACAAACAAATGAAAGCGTTGTTGACCCAATTTCATACCCATCCTCATTCCTATATCAAAAGTAAATTACTAGGTTGAAGTGAATTAAAGTTGAAACTATGGGGCAAAGTTCTTTTCACTTAAGCTTGTCTATAGCAAGTACATACTTTTTCTCTTTGTAACTCTGCTTGGTTCCCTGGAGAAATCTCTCTTAAACACATCTCTCTCAGGTGTGTGAATAGGCTTGGCACCACTTCCCCAAGCCAAGTATAGAAGCCCTGACTATTCTGGTTGCTGTCATCGCCCTGAAGACAATTGCTGTTCTATTTTAACCTCACTCCTTTCAAACACTGGAATTTGAGATAACTACAAAGTTACTTGATGTATTGAAAACAGCCCAATTTCTATCGACTTTCCTTTTTGTTCTTACTCCTTGGCTGCCTGAGAACATTGTATCCACCCTGTCTCTCTGTTTCCCTCATGAGAAAAGCAACAATGAAGAGAATAATTAATGATCCTTTGAAGCCCACTCTGCAGAGGTACTTACCTAGTCCCATAACTACGCAACAGTCCCCACTCTTGCTCGTTTTGCCCTGTCTCCACATTTCCTTCAGAACATCGTAGATATGTGAACACCTGCAGGTCCTCACTGCATTGGAGCTCAGTGTCCCCAGGTCGCTCTGCTCCACTGGGATAACCCCAGTACATGCCCTGTACACTTCAGAATCATGCAGCTGTGGTGATTGTAAAATGCTTTCTCTGAGAAGTTTGAGATAACCACAGACATCCTGTGGGACCTGTTTTTCTTTCTTCTCCTTCCACCCACAAAGGGATTTAGAAAATGTCTCCCTTGGTCTAATTTCAGCTATTCCAAATAAACTCAGAACTCTTTCATCCCGTCTTGCTGTGGACTAGGCCATTGAGAGAAAAATAAGTTAGTGTGTTCTATATAACTTGGCTATTACTTTTTGAAAGATAAATAATACATAAAGAAATACATAAAAAATAAATGGGGGTGCAATGGGGCTAAGTATGTTCTGGTGTAAAATATGTATGCCTGGGCCTTCTAGATCTCTCAGGAGTTCTCCAGATGTCCTCTATTTAGTTAACTTTAGTTCTGGCTGATGAGACAGGCTTAATATCGATAGAACAGAGATAAAATGTGGGGATGAGGAGGCAGATTGAAAGAAGAGCATCTTCTGTTCTCAAGTGATTGTTATTTGTGGGGGGCAACTTAAAGGCCAATCAAAGATCACTGAGCCCTGGCCTGTGTGGCTCAGTTGGTTGGAGCTTCATCCCATAACCAAAAGGCTGTGAGTTCAGTTCCTGCTCAGGGCACATACCCAGCTCTCAGGTTCAATCCCAGGTCCAGGCACGTTCAATTCCCGTCTTGTCCCAGGTCAGGGCATGTAGAGAAGGAAACAATTTGATGCTTCCCTCTCATTTGATGTTTCTCTATCTCCCTTCCTCTCTCTTTAAAAGCAGTTTTTTAAAAAAATGTCCTCAGGTGAGGATTAAAAAAAACATATTTTTTAAAAATTTTACCTCAGCCCTGACTGGTGTAGCTCAGTGGATTGAGCACAGGCTGCAAACCAAAGGGTCGCCAGTTCAATTCCCAGTCAGGGCACATGCCTGGGTTGCAGGCCATGTCCCCACTACGGGGCACATGAGAGGCAACCACATATTGATACTTCTCTCCCTTTCTCTCCTTCTCTTCCCCTCTGTCTAAAAATGAATAAATAAAATAATAATAAGAAATTCTTTAAAAATTTTACTTGAAAAAGATGATAAATTTCTTCCATGAAACTAATCATTTTCTCAATTTTAATATCTAAAAAAGATGTTGCTAAGGGCTTTTTTCTTATAATACTATTTTTATAATCAAAGAAGTGTTTTGTTTTGTTTTGTTTTAGAAATTCTGTTTAATGGCATTTCAAGGATTTAGGGATAAACTTTCCAACATGATGAGCTAAACATCTCACTTTATGAAACCACAGAATAAGATGGGTGACTAAAACATTGAAGAGTTTGAGATGAATCACCGCAGGAAGATATTTTCCAGTTCTCAAAGCCCTTGGGAAAATTATGCCCATAAGGACCACCGTTCATTCAGGGTTGTCACGGATCGCTGAGTGACTGTGCACCGCTCAGCTCTAAGAAACTCTGTTACCCTACGAGGGGATGTCTACACTGTGGCCCCCGAATCTATGTTTACCATTTTAGAAACACAAACAAAGTAGTTTTTTCACTTTAGAAACATTGAATCTTAAAAATATGTGTATTATTCAGAACCCCAATACATAAAATAGTAAAAGCACCACTGCTCAGGCAAAGTGTGTGGGCGAGGAGCACCATAGACCCGCCCTGGAAGGGTTCGTATGTCTCTGTGAAAAGCAGCTCAAAAGTGGTGGCTTGAAGTAAAAAGTTTGCATAAGAGAAAGACATATTTTTCGAGATTAGTTGAGGCCATGCAAGATGGTGCAATAGAACAAGTAGTAACGGAGATATCAACAAACCACTTCAAATGGGACTGTGGGTGGCCATTGGACTAGCTAAATGATAGGGGTATGATCCTCTTTTGAACTATGGGCTCTTTGGGAACCTGAAAAAGAAAAAAAAACTTGTAGATCATCTGATACCCACCCAAAGCCACAAAGGACCCAGAGTGATGCTTTCCATGTCTCATGATAACTGGCCCCTGGAGCTCCAGGGGCACCTACTCTAGATAAGCACATCATTTCAGATCTCAGTGTTATTCTACATTTTTTAAAACATCCTAAGTAATTATAAAGCCTAACACGGAAAGTTACCTCTGCATTCTGTTTGCTTCCTGAATGGCTCAGTTGGCTTTCCTCTGCTCCACAGATGCAGAATAAGAGTACATGCTCCACCCTAAACAGTATTATTCCAAAGTTTGCTAAGAAAAATAAAAAGACTGGTTGTGATGAGTACAGCTCAACACAGTCTTTACCTTTCTCCTGGAAACAGGCTTTACAAAGGAAGTCCTTCTGAGTGAAGATGCTAGATCCTATTATGCACCAAGATAGCACTGCTCCTCAGAGGAGATGTTACCTGAAGGTCTGGAGCTGGTGGATGTCCAGCTGTGTCTAGGAAGGTGGACAAAAAGGCTGAAGGTGGCCACCAGCCCTTTGAAATGAGAAGCTCTCAGCATCTTTATATATTAGGCACGTAATATTTCTCATTGGAAAAACAATGATCAGGATGTTAGACTATGTACCCCCCACTGTTACCTCTCAGTTTCAAACTGAATTCTGAGGGAGTTACTGCTAACATTAAATATAATCTCTACATTTTAACCTCCTTTGATGGAGGGTTATTTTGTTATTTAGGGCCCTGGCCATTTACAGAAGTAAAAAATGTGCTCAATGTAAATTCATTGGTTGAATGAATCAATAAATCAACCAACCAATTTAACCAAGTAATCAATGTACCTTAGCCATGGGTCCCAAATTATCACTACAGGCCAATTCTATTCAAATCTTTCATGTTTGATGACAACAAAGTAGACCAGAATTCACACTTTATCTTTATGATGTATTAATTATGAGATTTGGGGCAAATTCCTAAATTTTGATTTTCAACTTCCTCCTTTATAAAATGGAGATGAGCCCTGGCTGGTGTAGTTCAGTGGGTTGAGCCTGGGCCTACAAAGGAAAGGGTCACCAGTTCAATTCCAAGTCAGGGCACATGCCTGGGTTGCAGGCCAGGTCCTCAGTGGGGGACATGTGAGAGTCAACTACACATTGATGTTTCTCTCCCTCTTTCTCTCTCCCTTACCCTCTCTCTAAAAATAAATAAAGAAGAAAATCTTTAAACAAATAAATAAAATGGAGATGATCCTTCTTTTGCATAGTTATTGTCCAGATTAAATAGAATGAGAACCATAGAGCACCTACCAAGGTCAGGGCCAAGTGAATACTAGGTACTACTCTTGTTAATTCCTTAAAAGCTCACTTAATTCTTTCAAGGCTTACTTTATTTTTTCTCTTTTTTTTAATTTAAATGATGTAATAGGAACTTAACCAAAACAAAAATTCTGCAAATACCTTATTATTTAGTTCCTGCTGAGTGATAAAATGTCCCACTTGGACTGTACTCCCTTTGAGCACTTACAGAAGAGGATGACAATAATTTGAAAGACAACACAGCTGAGCTGATTAATCATTTAGTGCCCTACACTGAATCATAAGTTTCCCTGGCTTCCCTAAGGTGCTTGCATATTTCCTACAGCCCTTCGTGTGACACTTAATAATACAAACACCATGTTTGCCCTTCAATAGGCAATTTTACTCAGTTATTGCATTTTGAGAGGAACAAAATTAATAAAGTGAAACTTTTGAGATGAATGCCATCCTTATATATACAAATATTTAATTTCTTATGATTCCTTTTCCTTTCGGACACAATCTGAACCCTAAGTGAATTTTAGTCTTTATGAAAGCATTTCATTTGAACTTTTAAAAAATCACTCACATCACATATTTTAGAATGATACCCACTTTCTCTCTTTACTTGTTATCCACTTTTCTAAATTTCTGAAATATTTAAGAAAAATATTGATAAAAATGGCAAAACTTTTTGTCTAATCATAACTATGTTGTTCAAAATATTGAATGTCTTCTTAAGTTGTTTTTAAAACCTAATAATCTGGTCTAGACAGACACATTGGTGATTAAGTAAACCATTTAGTCAATTCAGTTAAATAAATTAGATATGACTAACCCATTTTGATATCCCCTAACTCAGCCTGCTGCCTTGTCTAAATGTAGTAGGCACTAATAAATATTTATTGATTTAAGTTGTTTGTTCTTTGAAGCTAAATGTACTTAGGTTGAAACTAGAGCAAGTAATTTTGATAATGCATGTGCAATGCCTAATAGCTCCTATTAAGTCCTTTTCCAATTCATGGGCACCTTCTTCTGATTAGTGAGTTTCATTTGTTCCTGCTATGTTACTGAGCTTGGATTTACATGCAGATTGGCACGTTGCTTTCCCAGTATCTATTATGTATTTTGTTCTAATAACTGTTCATTGGATTTTGTCACCTCCCCACTGTCATTGTTCTAAGTTTCCCTTTATTGTGAATTAGTATTACATATTATTTAAAAATGACTAGAAAGAAAACAAAGAAGATACACCATAGATGTCAATGAGAGAATTCTTTTTACCAGCAGATGTGATTCATTAATAAGTCAGTTCATTTTGAAAGGAAAATCATTAATGTTTTCACTCTTATGAGAGAATAACTCTGTAAGAGTTAGATTTGATCAAATAATGATTAGACGAACTGTAGAAGGATTCAGTTTAACTGTGAAATTATTACTTATGGGAATCTGATTTAGTACTTTTTAAATTTTTAAATATGAGGGCATGATATCCAGGAAATCAATAAGTGTGAGGAAAGAATAAGATTAAGATATCACCCGGTGTGTTCTTCTACTAGAAAATAAAAAGGTTTTTAGACACAACTAGAATTATACAATTATGAAGTTTATTAAAATAGTTAAGTGTTGTATTATCTTTCTTTATCCTTTGTATTTGGAATTCCAGTAAGCTATCACTACCAAACCACAAAGGGGTGTATACTTCTATCATAATATTTGCTTTTTGTCATTGTAACCAAAGCAAAATGTAAATCATTGTCTTTTTCTATGTGGCATAAATATAGAGTTGCTATAATAACAACTGAGGTTAGAGATGGCTTTTTAAAGTTTAATCCCAAAGGTGGAAAATATATAGTTGGCATACATAACAATCAGATTAATTTTCTTACTATCTCTTTCTGTAGACTTAGAAACAAAGAACACCAGACGCTTCCTCTAAGATTTTCTGATTACTTTATTGTCACACACAAACAACCACGGCATCATAGCAACACGGAATCCCACAGTGGTGCTACAATACTACATTTAGATCCGGACAGCAGGATTACTGACCAGGGCCCCACACTTAGTGACCCCCAGGTGCTTGTGGCGGGCCAGAGCCAGCAGTTCCACCTGAGTAGGACACTCCAAGCTTGGACAAGGACCCAGGTAGTCTTCAGTCCTGGTTTCTAGGATGCTTTCTGGGCACTCTCCAACACTTCACCTCTCCACGTGGGGTTGACCAGATGCTCTAAGAAACTCTGAAATTCACATCTATGGGGTTATTATTGTGGCGGGCCTAGATTTCAGGGAGGGAGCTTTGCAAAGCATATCACTCTTGTTCTCCGGCATCATACTTCTTAAACAGGATCACATGAGATTAGGCTGCCAGAAAGGTGCTGACATGCTGATTTGGGGAAACTTCAATCATGTCTGACTTGAGTCAAGACTTGAGCCATGGTTGAAGGCCCATGTATGAATCTGGATATCCATATTTAAACCTTGGCATTGCCTTTGCTCTTCAGCAGGATGTAATATGGGTTAGGCATCCTTTACCCTGCTGGTACCAGGGAAGCCCACCAGTTTCATAGCCTCCATGGCAAGCTTCAGGCTGCCTTGGGGATAGCCACACCTATCTCCTCCCAGGGCATTTGAGATCATTGCTTCACAAGCCAACAGACCTTACCAGCCCAGGCTCCCTCTTGCCTCTGACCCATGTGGTTATCATTCTTCACTACAGACTGTCTTAAGCTGTGCTGGAGAAAAGATGGACATGGCTTGCACAAATGTGATTGCTCTTTTCATACTGCCCACTATCTTTGACACATGGTCCCTCCTGGCAGTGGTCTATAAACACAATTTACGTTCTAGGAATGCAGTGATTACAGCCCAAAGAGTGGTTGAAAATGTGTTCTTATATGTTTATACTATAACATTCCGATGGGTAAATATTCCATGATCAGAAAAACAAATTATTGTTCATATTTTCCTGTATATGTTGAGTAAGACTTTATGGTCCTCTTCAATAAAATGCAGCGATAGCCCTTGTTTGAGAGACATAGAAGGCAATATTCACAGGTGGTACAACTGATGATGCAGAGCCATCAGTAATGATGTGGTCAATATTTCATAAATGGTATTAGACAACTGCAAAAGCAAAAAAAAATCTGTACTGCCTCAAATACAAATACTAAAGAACCATGGCATTGTGAGGAAAAAACAGCCTGGTCACCTTCTTCTCACGGTGGGAGGTGTTAGCCAGAAGGGAGTGTATTTGACAGCAGCAAGTGTATAGAGATGGTGCCTGGATACCTCACATGCACTGAATGGATAATACATGTGTAAGTACTTCTCTGCCCATTAGTTTATATCTTCATTAGTAACTCTCCATGCCTGATGACTGCCTATAATGTATGCATTTCATAATGCATTTAAAAAATGAAACTGTTTATATAGGCAGGGACCAAGATATACATATGCCCTAGCAGTGGCCCTGAGGTCCTAAATTTGAAAAAGATTTTGATATGTATCCTTAGGCAAGGCAAAATCTGTTAGCCAGTGTCTGTCAAGCCTCATCATTGTCAAATCCACTGGGAAGAAGCTTATCATAATCTCATAAGTCAAACAGTTATATTTTGGGTCAGTGTCTCAGTCAGCTCGGGCTGCTATAACTGCCACAGATTGGGTGGCTTAAACAAGAGACATTTATTTGTCACAGTTCTAGGGTCTGGGAAGTCTGGGACCAGGGTGCCAACACAGTTGGATTCTGGTGAGAACTCTCTTCCTATCTTGCAGGAAGAGACTCTCTTCTTTCCATGTTTTTACATAGTGAAGAGAGAGAGACAGAGAGACAGAGAGATACAGAGAGAGAATACCTCTCTGGTCTCTTCTTATAAGGGCAGTACTTCCATGATAAGGGCTCTACTCTTGTGACCAAGTCTAAACCTAATCACTTCACAAAGGCCCCATCTTCAATTGTCACCACCTCACTCGGGAATTAGGGTTTCAACATATGAACTGGGAGGACAGAATTCAGTTCATGGCAGTCGGTCCTCAGTAATGAAAATTTTGTTCTTGACATTGTAGCAAATCCTATCTTTGCATTACATTCTGATGTCAGGAAAGAAAAAGTTTGCACTTGTAAGGTAAGTTTGGGAATGCCAATCAAACTATCAAAAGACAGATTAGGCACATACTTATTATTAATATTTACATGCAGAGGAGTTTGCAGAAAAGAAGTGAAACTCAAAGAAGCAGTTAGATTCAGGGACATATATATTCTTTTAACAAAGGAAAGAGGTTTTGGACTTTAAAGGATGATAAGTTGTGGGGAAATGACAATAAAATATATGAGGAACTAATGGAAGGTAAGGGCTATTTTAGTGGGGTCTCTTAAAGCAAACTCCACTTGGTGTTGATGTCCCAACTTCAATAATAAGAGTCTCTCATTGCCCCTGGTATCAAGGGCCACCTTTCTTAAAGGAAATTTTATGTCCCACTTTTAAGTAGCTAAGGAGAGTGTAGAGAACTCCATGCGTCTGCTGATTCTCAGTTGCTCTAGCAAAATAATCCCCATAACAAAGTGTCATATTTTGGGGTGACACACTCTGATCCCCTTCACCTACACCAGTGGTCCTCAAGTTTCACTGTGCATCAGAACCACCTGAGGGGCCTTTACAACATTGGGTGACTAGGGTCATTCTCAGTGATTTGATGCCATTTGATCTCAGTGGAACCCAGAAAAGTTCTACTGGTGACCCCAATGCACAGAAAACAGATTAGCTGTTACCAATCTCAGCTGTGCAACAAGATCATCTGAGGAACTTTTACAAATATATAAAGGCTGACCCTATCCAATACTAAATAAATCAGACATTTCAGAGATGGAGTCCCAACATTAGTCATTTGGATTTAAAAAATCTCAGATAAGTCTAATGTGCATTGAATGCCGAGAACTACTACTCCAGAGCAATTTCAGCTGGTGCTCTTTTAGCTCTACAAGGTGAAAAAGCATAATCTCTTTTATCCAAATGGACTGATAGCTTTAAAATGGTAAAGATGAAAATCTAATTGTAAATCTCATTCAATGCCAGAATTGTTACATTGAACCTATAAAATGCTATAGTTCGGATAATTTCCAACCCCAAGTTTCACTGGATTTTAATTAAAGTGATTCATTGTGGACATTTGAATGAACCTGCCCACAATCTCCTGAAAAAGCAGAGCCTTTCAGATTTCATATATTCTTATTGGTCCATAAATGGACCCTGTGAGAGTCTGGGGGTATTTTTAGAATTTTATCTCAAGGGGATTTAGGATCACACCAGGCAACGTTCTGCAATCCTCCCCTGCCTGCCTTTACAAAGCAGAGCAGAATTGCAAAATTACCTTTCAGAGGGTGGGAGGCAAACCAGGCTGGCTGATAAGCAGAGCCAGGAGCTGGCAGGCTTGCAAGGAACACAACCAAATCTCAGGCTTCTGTTTATCCAATAGATAAATGCCATGGTTCTTGAATAACTGTTGTTTAAATTCGTTTCTCAGTGGCAGAACAAAAGAAGAGCATGGAAGCAATGCTGTTAGAGAACTCATTAGAGTCGGTAGGAGAAAGCAGGCTTTAAGATAATCACTCTTAGGGAGTCGACATCCAGACTATCTTTTAGTTCACAATAATATCAGTAGGCAGTGCTGTGGTTAGGCAAAGCCCTCTGCTTAGTCTGTAAAAAGATTACAGAAAGACTCTCCCTGGTTTGTGCAACCGGCTCGTTTGAATCTTTTGTTACTAATTTGGTTTTTGTAATATGAATCTCCTCCAGTGCCTTTCAGTGGTAGCATTTTAGGAGCAGTTAGCCAAGCAGAAAGGCCACAGATCAAGCCATTGTCTGCTGGCAAATGCTCTATTGAACCCTAATGGACATAGGAATCTGGAAAAACAAAGGATCCTTAGTGCTTTGCTTAAATGAATTCTACATCAGAGGCCAAGGGAGTCATTTTGATTATCTGAAAGGGCAGTGATTAGAAGGTGCATCTATTGTGAATGAAAATGGAAAGAAGGGGAAGAGAAAGGGGAAGAAGAAGAAGAAGACCATGAAGAAGAAAGAAGAAAAGAAGGGAGGAAGAATGAAAGAAAGTACAAACAAGAGAAAGAAAGGATGAAACTTTATTTTGCAATGTTTCCTCAAATGTCTATTGGCAAAAATTTGAAAGAGAGCTTAGAATCGCTGTGTCGAGTGGTCTGTGGTGTTCTCAGTCTGCATAAAGAAAGAATTTGCTATTCACTGTCTCTAAGGGAGAGACTGGTTGCATTTGTCTTAGCCTTCACGATATTTGAGATAAGTGAGAGGAGGAAGGGAATTTCAGCTTTGTTGTACACATGACTATCTTTTGATGCATGCAACTTCTAGAAATCAAATTATCTTTTCCCTAAAATTTAAGAATGCTTTTCCTTTTTTAGTTTGAATTTGTACTCTTTGTCTTGACTTTGCCCTTATTATCTCCTCTAACCCTGAAGACACTTTCACTAGACTGAGACCCTTCGATGGTATATCTACTTTCAGTTGAGGGTCAGGCTGTAGACTAAGAACTGGGTGCTGTGTCTATATCAGAAAATGATGAAGTAAAAGGCATTTAACCACTGAAGTTAAGAAAAACAATGTAACAAAAGTTGTCTTAACTTGGAGAAAAGGAAGTTGACTAACTTCAGGAAATATTTACTCATCCCATTGAATAAAAAACTACAACAAACAGTTCAGAAATCACCACCCACACAATTTACTGAATACTTACCATATTACCAAAGAAGGGTTAAGCTCATTTACTATCCACAAATACTCTGAAGAATGAGGTTATTTTTATTATTTTACAAGTGACAAAATTGAAGCAAAGAGAATTTCAGTAACTTGTTAAATTCCTGTAGCCACTAAGAACTGTGAAGAGAACCCAGGGCTGTCTGGCTCTAAGATCAGCCCTCCTTTGTAGAGCCTTCTTGTTCTTCCCTCCAGTGCCATTTCCAGATTTGCCTTTCCTCTTCTCCATCATACAAAGATTGTCTCCCAAACCTGTTCACTCAAACTCTGACTGAAAAATGGTCTGCTTTATTGGCCCCAGATTATAAAAATGGGGACATTAATTAGCAGAAAAAATATATTTTATATTTTATTCAACTGAAACCCTGATTCCCTCTCACCTGATCATTTAGAATAACTTCTTATGAAGACCTATAGAAGGAAAAGTGCAGAGAGAGAAAGACATGCTTATTGCTGAGCTATCGATCTGAAACACTGCTTTTGTAGAAGGAGAGGCTATAAGAGGATTCTGCAAGAACCACAGCAAAGTCTGTTCTGCTTGAAGATTTGCCCATGCTCTGGAAAAAGTAGGACACTCAGGAGAGTGAGTCTCCTGTGTTTTTCTTCCAGAAAAACATGCATCAAACCGATGGAAACATTTGATCAGATGTAAGTAAGCAAGGAGTTTCTCATTGCTCCATCTGTGGCATGGGAATTATTTGTTTCCACCTTGATTTTCAGTTGGTGCTAAGATTGCCAAACACAGCACAAATATATATATGATGCACAGTTAAATTTGAATTTCAGATAAAAATAATTTGTGGTATAAGTATAATTAAATTTCAGATAAATGTTTTAAATGTGTGTGACCCATACAATTCTTATACTGAAAAGTTATTTATATTAAAATTCTATATTTTGTTATATCTATGGTTATAGAACCAGCTCAAAATGGTCTTACGCTGTTTACTGAGGTACTGAGTTGCTCTTCAGAGTCAATAGACGAAAACCCCAAGTCCTGTAGCCGAAGCATATCCAGGAGAGACAACTTTGACCTCTAGCTGCACCCAGAACCAACCTCTCAGCTCCCCCTGCCTTGCCCACAACATGAAACTAAAGGACCAGAACAGAACCAGAACTTGAATACCAGACCCTTTCAGAAGCAAAGGGTCCCTGGTCCAAGAAGATCCAGTGCTGATTCCCCTTACGACAAAGGGCCAAGCTCCAAGGTCACCCAATTAACACTTGCTCCCCCGAGCTTCCACATAACCACTCACTCCAAACCCTTAAAAACAGTCTGGAGCGTGCGCTTCCATTCTCCTGGGTGGCACCATTCATAGTGAAATAGCCAATCTTTCCCCATTGCAATTCTTGATGGTTGTTTTGGTTCTGCTAACACTTTATAAATGAGCTCCTTCTGTTTGGTAGCAATTGTGTATTTAAAATTTAAATTTAACTGGATATTCTATATTTTATCTGACAACCATACAACTCCCTATAATAAGTCTCCAGATGATAATGGAATTTGGGATGGGTTATTTGTGTAAATAGCCCTTATCTTCAAAATTAAAACAAATTAATTAAGACACACATCAATGTAGGTGCATATTTATTTACATACTATGCTGAGTATCACTGTGGGAAAACTAAAGGGCATGTCAATTAGAGTCACATTTTCTTTGTAATTTTAGTGTGATTTCATTGTCATTTAATTGCTGTTTCTTTGTATCAATCTTGATGAAATAGTTTTTGGATACACATTCATTGATTCATTTTTCAATATACTCTTATTGTACTAACTCTGTGTGAGGCATTTAACTATAGAGATATTCAAAAATGAATATGAGCCAGCTATTATCTTCAAGAAATCTACTGTTCTATTAAAATAGTATAAGCACTCCCTGGCCAGGTGGCTCAGTTGGTTGGGTCATTGTCCTACACACTAAAAGTCTGCGAGTTCAATCCCTGGTCAGGGTGCATAGCTAGGCTGTGGAGTCTGTCCCAGGTCAGGGTGCACACCCGAAGCAACCAGTCAATGTTTCTCTCTCGCATCAGTTTCTCTCTCCTCTGTCTCTCTCCTTCTCTCTCCCTTCCTCTTTTTTAAAAATCAATAAACATATATCCTCAGGTAAGGATTTAAAAAAATAGTATAAGTGCTTCACAATTCAATTCTCTAACTTTTGCCTGAAGTTAGAGAAAAAATGTGATAGGCACAAATGGACCTTGTACCAGGCCATGTTGAAAAGGAGAAAGTTGTATTCAGTATCAAGAACTTACAATTTAATCCCCTCGGTATTTACTCACTCTCTGCCTAATATTTCACATGATTGTCAAATTGGTACACTAATGTTTACGATATCATGTTATTTTTAAAAACAAAAAAATGGCCAGTGTCTTCCGTGACCACTTGGTGGTCCTTCATTGTTTTGCTTGGTTGGTTTTCTTTTTAATGTCACAAATAGCCTTAAGCACATATCAGTAAGTTTCATTAGGTTTCATCATTTTGTCAGGATCAACAAATACCTTTTTCATTAACTCTATACTACTTTCTCAGCACTTCACCTAGAAAAACTTTTCATTGTCTCAGGGCCTGGTTTTTCTTTTTTCTTTATTTTCATGTTTTTTAATCAACATAATATAAAATAAATCTTTTCACTCCTATCTTTTTACCAGGAGTAACAATGAGTGCAGTGCCTGCTGGAAGCTTTCAGCCCCCTCAGGGATTCCAAAATACTGTGAGCTGTTACATATAGCTTTGCCCAGCTGCCACACTCTCCTCAGATCAGCGGTAGTTATGAGGACTTGACCAGACATTTCGACTCAAACAACAGTGCCTTTCCCAAGGTACAAAGCTGCTGTTGTTAGCACTGTAGCTATTGGTCTCCATGCTCTGGCTCCTCTTGCTTATTGGGTTTACATTGTGTGAACCGGGGCTGCAGAGAGAAATTGCTGCTGTTCTCATTACTGCGGGTCTGGGCTTGGGCTCCTGCTGAAGTATTTGGTTTGTTGACTTTCACCTTGGAATTCATTTTCTCTGCCTCTCTCCAATTATTATGACTTCGTTTTGGTTTGTACACCTCCAAAGGACTCAAAGATGTCCCCGTGTCATTAATTCTCTCAACATCCTTTTTTAATAAAGAAGATTATTCCATGAATACCAAGAACACCCAGGCAATGTTCAGAAATCTCTGCATTTATTCTTCATTTTATTCAAGTCCCTCAGTGTTTTAATACAGAACAAATCCGAGGACACTAAGGTTAGAGCTAACAGGCAGACTCTCATAGAAGAGATTTCAGAGGGGTCAATAGTCATTTAATTCAAAATGTCATCTCCCTACTAAGGTCAAGCCATCTCAGGGGTCAGTAGACATTTACCTAGAAGCCTCTGGGGGACAATTGCAGTTTTCCCGTTTTCCTTCATGTGACAGGTTTCTTTATTATCCATCAGGAATGAGTCACGGTCACGTTAAACTATGAACTCAATTCCAGCACACTTGTTTGTTTTGCTTCAGTGTTATTACAGTTAAAATATAAGTATTGTGCATGAAGGGATTGTTAGTATTTGCCTTAAAATTAACTGAAAAATCTCCTTGGAATTTCACTACAACATGTGAGAGGCCTTGGAGGGAAAGCCATTTTTGGATGGCAAATTTCATATGGTCTCTCGAGTGACAGTTGGGATTACCTTGTGTTCCTGCACAATTCTAGCCAAGAAATAATTGTCACATTTGACAAGTTAGTGTTATAATTATGTATGAAGTATATTTACTCCATCCAAGCATTAAGGTAAGTAACTACTTAGTCTTTTTCCTCATAAGAATTAAGGGAAAGAAAGCATGCTAGGTATTTCCTTATCTACACAGATGGGTTTTCTGTAACCACATAGCTCTGGCTGCCCTTTGGGAATGGCATCTTACATTTTACGGAGGTGATCAGTGTCACAGTAGTGTGGATGGTCACATGCGACCCATCAAATAGGGCCTTTCTCTGCTGGAGAAACTGAGCCTGAGCTTGAGCTAGCAACAGCTGTTTCGGATTACCTAATATGTTTAAATGCTCCTCTTTTGGCCTGAGATCTTTTGCATAATCCTATCCAGTTCTTATCTCCTAAGGGTGCCACTCTCACTTAGAATGAGATAGAATGTCTGCCTGACTAGAGATACATGTCTGAGAATTGTGAATTCTGCCTTCTAAAAATCTGGGTTCTTCCTTCCCTCCTCCCAACATTTATACCGCGTGTTACAGGAAAATGCAGGGAAAAAAGAAAAGGGGTGCCATGAGATTTCCCCCCATTGTCTTAATAGCATCTCTTCTTTCTATTTTTAACATCACATCTTTTCTCCTGGGAAAAGGAGAAACACCTTTTGCATGGCTAAGTGTGGCTATGTGGAGAGGTCAGCTTGAGTCCGAAGTTATAGTGTTTGAAAAGTGGATGAACGTCCTTTCGGTGCACCAATTTTTAATATTGCTGTTTTATATACCAAGATTTTAAAAAATGTTTCTTTACATTTGTGAATAAGTGAATAGGATTGGACTTTTTCTTATGGATTTTCATCTCAAAAACTTTTAACTCTTAGAACAGAGGTAGATTCTCATGTTTTGCTATTGCTGCTGTGGACATAAAAAAATAAAGAGATGATGTTTAAAAACTATGGAAAGTTAAAAATCATTGTGGTGCAATTAGTATTAGTATTGTCAAAGAAATAAATCACAACATTAAGAAAAGATAATGAAATGTTTAGTGCCTAGGGACAAATCTAAACTTTTAAAAAAGTAGATGAATATTGAGATTGAGAGATTTGGAAAACACACCCCAAATGTTTCCCCTTTTCTTTCCTTCACTGTCTGTATTTCCACTCAAAAGTACATTCACAACAGTCATCAATGTTTACCATAACCCAAGCTTTGTTCTGTCCAAGCTAATCAAAATGCAAATACTATTGAGAGGAGTAACACTTTGTGTAAACCACCATTTATCAACTCAAATTAGCTGACAATATCTGGTTAGAAGAACTCGGAGTAAATTGAGCAGGGGTACTCTGGTTCTCCAACTTAACCTAATTGACTAGGTACTCTGGAGAAAGGGTTATGGGAAATCTGCAACCTAACAAGCTGGGCAGCAATCAGACATTTCTGTGGGGGCGTGTGAAGCCATAAGGAAATTCTGAGCCCAGAGTGAGTGGTGAAAAGGAACAGAGACAGGGTCAGAAAGAGAGGGCCAAGGAAGTGAATGAGTATAAGAGACACTCAAGTAAACTTCCTTATATTCATAGTTAACCTTGACAATGAATGTCTCTCAGTGTCCCAGGATAAGAATCACCAGGCCAGTAGCAAAATGTGCAGCCATTTCCCCCACTTTTATGATACCACCCAAATGAGTCAGCTGAGATATAAATCTTTATTTCTGCAAAAATGTACTGTTGAGAAAAGATTACTGTACATCATCTGGTGATCTGACTGTTAGAACTGGAAATTAATCAGTGGGAAACAATCGCCTCTGAAAGTCTTTGCTGCTGACTAAATAAATGTGAGATAAAATTAGTACAAATGGGTAACAAAAAATGATTTCCATATTTTACTGACAGGCAATGTTAGAAATCATTATCCTAATAGCTTATGAACTCCCTGTGTTATCAAATGACATTCTGGAGTAATATTATGATCAGGAAAAGAATTTTTTCTCCCTGCACGTCATAAATGAGGAGCTTCTGTAGTGTTTTAAGCACACACACACACACACACACACACACACACACAGGGGGTTGGCAAAAGTAGGTTTACAGTTGTTTGTATGGAAAATAAAAATAAAAAATAATACAAGAATGAACTCTGTGTTTCACATACTCACAACTGTAAACATATTTTTGACAACCCCTTTATATATGTTTATATATATTTAGAACAATTTTATTCCTTTAGAGAAACATTGTTTTCTTTGTTAGAACAGAACAGAGGAAAGGGAAATTTAGGCTTATCGATGGACTTCACATACTTAGAAGGCCCTGGAAATTCATAGTCATCACCATAAAGTCTTTTCTTTTCCCAGTAAGTTTCTTTCACGTGGGAAATTTGTCTCCTTTATTTAAAGAACTTTCTCAGCTTATACTTTGAGTGATAATAGCAGGATAGGAGCCTAGAGAAAGGAAGGGTAAAATGCTTCATGCTCCTCTTCCAGGAGAACCCTTCTGTTAACAACTGGGCACAATTCTGGTTTTGTGGATGATAAGGTCGGGTAGTGGTTTAGAGTCAGTCCAGCCAATTGTCTGAGGGAGGAGTGTGTCACCTAGACAGAAAGTGAAGCTGGGGAGGATGGGATTGGACGTGGCCCTCTGCCCTTCACTCCCATCACCAGGGTGACTTCTATGTCTCTAAGTCTGAACCTGGGGCTTTTGAGTGGGGTCTCAGGCATCTCCAAAGTCTGAGTGGAGAGAACCAGAGCAGAACGCTCTTGATCAAGGCTAAGAGGAAACTCCAGGTGGAGGTGGATCTACATGACATGCATGTTGAAGAGAGAACTCTGCTGAAGGGGATCGATACACCTGTCCACGCGATTTTCAGGGAGCAAGCGCTGGTCTCCCTGGACCCAAAGAGGTATGCAAGAGTGTGTGCCCTCAAACTCTGAGCTTGGGAAGGGGTGGCCTTAGCAGCAAAGGACCAGTGGAGGATGGAGGCTCCCTCCAGTGTCTCTGCAAAGTGGTAATGACATGCCTGCCACAGTCTAGCAGAGAACTGAAGCTTCTGGACTGAAAGTCCCAATGAAATAAAACAGCTAGAGGAAACACAAAACTACTAAGAAAACCCAAAGAGACTTAATGAAAGCACAAAAAGTATCTCTGAATCTTAACCAATATGAATTTAAAAATACAGTGGAGAAATAGAAAAAATAAATCATTAACATAAAGAAAAAGTACCAAAGCATTAGGCCTTTGCAGAAATTATTCTTCCATTGTTTCTGCTGAGTCTTTAAATGTAGCTCCTAACCTCCTATCACACAGAACACCTAGGAAAGCATTGTCCTCCCTAAATGCATCACCTGCGTGGCCAAGATTGCAAGCTGGTGAAAGTCAGAGCAGCTGGACACCAGCAGGAGCATCCCTCTACACAGTCTGTTAAAAACAAGCCTGGATTGATGGGCCAAAACATTCCAAAAGCACTTTTTTTTTTCTTATGGAGCTTTGCATAAGGGAATAAGGCACATTTCCTGAGAAATACAGGGTAATGAAAAAACCTACTGGCACCAAGCAGATAATTCCAAAGTGTTCAGGTCACTGCAACCTAGAGAAGTATAACCTGAGATGCACTGCCATTAAGTTCTCACATCAGTGTGTATACATCAAGAAAAAAAATATTTCATTGACATGCTATTAGTGTTGAGGGAGCTAAAATATTGATACTTTTCTCCTCACCTTCTCAGTCCTCCTAGCTGGGCTACTAATCAAACTAACTGAGACAGATTAACAGAACAGAATCAAAGTTTTAATATATGTGCAAGGGGATCCACGTAGGCATGAAATTTCCAAAGATGATGAAGCAATATTGGGTATGTAAGACATTTTTGGACTAAGGAGGGAAGGTGAGAATGAGGTATTAGATTTCAGCAGTGGGAAGGGATGACTTACAGGTATTTGCGGAAGAGTGGAACATACAGAACATACATGGCAGGCAAACTCTTGCTAGGAAACTCGGAAACAGCAGGGCCTGGGGGTGTCTAGCTAACAGTCCCCTGCCTGAAGCCCTCCTATTTACCATATTTAATTTAAAGGAAGCTAAGGCAGCATCTTAACCTCTCCTTCCTGATGCAGGTTTATTTCTCTGGATTTCTTAGATGGGAAAGAGAGAGGGTCAAAAGTTCTTTCTGAATCTAGTTTCTTAATAAACTAGCTTAAAATCAATATCCCACCCTGGCTGGTATAGCTCAGTGGATTGAGTGTGGGCTGTGAACCAAAGGGTTGCTGGTTTGATTCCCAGTCAGGGCGCATGCCTGGGTTACAGGCCAGGTCCCCAGTAGAGGATGTGCAAGAGGCAAACACACATTGATATTTCTCTCCCTCTCTCTGAACTAAATACAATATTTAAAAAAATCAATATCCCCAAAAAGTAGCTTCAAGGTGGCAAATCTTTGGTTTCCTTCAGTGTTTTATTTGGTTAAGTCTTAATTTGCATGATGTAGTGTATAGATAGCTGTGTGGTATTCTAGACATGCTGCCAGAAAAACATGAGTGATTTTCCACATGAATATTTTCAAGGATGGTTTGTATTAGTTAAAGTTGTACTAGTTAAACCTCCATAACAAAGTCTAAAATGCACAAAAGTTCAAAGCCCATAAAAACGTATTTCTTGCATACCCACAGTTCAAATGGGGCATTCTTAATCAGTAGGCACCTCTTTTCTAAGTGGTGACCCACAGAGATGGTGCACCTTCCAAACTGTGGCTTCCAAAGTTGCTTGGGTGATGACCCCTTTTCCAGCCAATCAGAGGCAAAAGCATCTCTTAAAGGAGGTAGCTATGGGCTTGGCTGGGAGGTAGCACCCATTACACAGGCTCCATATCATTTACTGGAAGTCAGTCACCTGGCTACATGTGGGAGGTCAGGGGGCGCAGTCAAAGCTGTGCATTCAGGACAAAAGAAGAAATGGGTTTGGTAAACACCCAGCAGGCTCTTCAGCTCTGGTCTTCTAAATTCATTTTCGGTTACCATTTTTTTTCAGAACTGGAAATATCTTTAAAAAATCAATTCAATCCACCACTAACTTGAAATGTTCTCTGTAGGCATATCATCATGTGTAAATTACCACTAAAGTTTTATTCTCTATTAAATTACCCATCCTGAAATTTTCTATATATCTTTCTGAATCAGGCATTCCTTGGTAGGGCCTTGCCTTTTCCATTTCAGCCTAAAGGTTTTATTTTTTTGTTTGACTGCTGCACAGTCCATCTCCAGAAATGCACTGAATGTAGAATTCGTTCAGCTAAGCTGGCCTGGAAACAGGATAAGGTCACTGTAATTTCTCCCTTAGGTTAGGGTTTTATCTCACCAAATGTTCCATATTCTCCACTTGGCAAGCCAAAATTGTTGCTACCCTCTCATGAACTCGGGAGAAGGTGATGGGTCAAATAGCTATGTCTTTATCTGCACATAATCCAGATGTGGACGCCAAATCTTTTCTAAGCATAAGCAAGAACAAGGGTTGATGTAGTGTCAGTCTAGCTGCCACTAGGCACCACTTGATGTTTGTGGAGAATGACATGAAGAAACGTCCCGAGAAATCCCCCTTTGGCAGTGCAGCAGAAATTTCACATCCACCCTAAAATCACTTGCTGAGCTATTTGCACTCTGCCACAAAAGTTTCCATCAGCAGAAAAGACAGCTGGAGTTTGGGTATGAAAATGCCGCTTTAGGCCGCATTAGCTAAGACCCACAGAAAGGCAGGCTCACAAATCTTCCTGGCAATTCCTGTAAGGATCTTAATGAGGCACATTGTTTGAACAAGAAGAAAGCAAATTTAGACAGCAGGATCTTAGATGTCAAAGTGATTGACACATATAGAAATATCTACATAGTTTAGGTGCAGAAACGATGTTTCCAAGGCACAGACTGATAGGCATCCAGACACTACAAGGGTAGCTACAGCAGCATGTGTGGCCTTGACAATCTGTGTCATGCTCTGCCCATTAAAGCATGGGGGCCGGTTGTAACTGCTCAAGCACTCCCCTGCCCCAGGTGAGCGATGCCCAAAAAACCAGCCGCCGAGTCCTGCTGCACAGGACTGCTGTAGAATCCTGCAAGCTTTTGCTCACTTTGTGGTCTCTGTCTGTGAGTGTCCTTTTCCTCTGATTACTTGTGTTAATCCTGAATTCTAAGTCTTTCATTGTGACTTGGGATCATTCACCTAGCCTTGAACTGTGAGTCCAACCCATCCCTTCCTTTCTTCACGTATCCCAGGGCTAGGCCGTCACTGTGTCATACCATTTGTTCAGTCCAATCTTCTGTTCCTGTCTATTACATAAAACCCAAACCACAACTATCTCACAGCTTGACCAATTTCTGTTACTCTGTATTTTATAGTTTAAATATATCCTGTGTCTTTTCTTTCTCATCCCCCTCTAAACCTACTTAACTTGCCTTCATTACTTTTCTCTAACACCTAACCTCTACTCTGTCAAGAGGTAGCTAAATGACTTACCGAATAAATTGCAAAAATATGTTCAGTTGGATAATAGGAATGTTTGGGGTGATCCTGCATAACAGAGACACGTTCAGAGGATAGTTCTTTAAAAAAACCAGGTGAAGCTAGTCACAGAAACACCTGGCACCTGGTAGATTTTAGTGGAGATGTTTGGGTCATTTAAATAGCACAATAAAGTGATTCTCTTCTCTGTTTAAATCTAGAGTCATCATCACCTCACAATTTTCCCTAAAAACCATAAAAAAAATGTGGTATAGTAACTACTGTTGTATTTGTAGTTTATCTCAAATAAACTGACAGTGATACTTAAGTGTATTTTTATTCAATGTATTAATATAAAAATACAAACAGCCAGAGAGACTATATTTAATTTACCTTCTACATGAATAAGTATGCATGTATCCTGCTATGTATCACATTCTTGTCTGACTTACTCCATGGATATCAGTAAATTAAAATAATGATAGGTGGATTAAAATACACTTAGTGAGAAAAATCTCAGTGTTGAGATGAAAATAGCAAAAATTGTGCCAGCATGAATAAGAGGTTGGCATTTAAGAAAGTCGAAAACCCTGCAGGAACAGATAGAAGAGTCAATGGTAGTCATTAGAAACCCCAAGGCAAGAACAGGTGGTAAAGAATAGTCCTAAGTACACAGTCTCGATAAAAGGCTAGTTAACAGCACTGGACTCCTTGATCACAGGGATGTAGGTCAATCTGCAGTAAACTCTGATCATCAAAATGCCTTCACAGTTGCATACAGTATAAAGGGAAATGCATAATAATGACTTAAGTCATTCAAAGATCTTGAATGCCTCTGAGTTACTAAAAATTTGATTGTGCTCAGTATAATTTTAGGAATAAATGCATTTATTTCTTCATAAAAATCCTTAAAAATATTTTCTTTGGCAAGGAGCTATTTCATTAAGAATCATAAATTTTAGAGCCAGAAATTGCAGTGCCAACATTGAGTTGTTAACTCAGTAGAGAACACCAAACCAGAGAGCAGAGGGTGGTCAGGAAGATTGGGAAATTGGAAACTTGAGGCCTCGTCTGCATAAGCGGGGGGGATCTGGAGAGGCACAGCTAGCATGAGACCCAGAAAAACAAACAGGATTTGCACAATTCCCAATAAAATACATCCACACAGCTAAACCCATGCGGTATGTGTGGACAAAATTCACAAACAAACCACCAAAGTGTGGAAACTAGAAGAAAGGGTGGTCAGTAGCTTGATGTAACATTCTGATATATTTCTCAGAATCTACAGGGGATCTTAGTGGTCTGGTCATGAAAACCCGCAACCCGCCTCTGCCTTCTTCCTCACCCCGTTTTACCAATGGGGGAAATAAAACTTAAGTGAAATGAATTGCCCAGGGCCAAACAGTTGGATGCAGCAGAGCTGGGATTTACATTCAAGTTTTATATTTTCTGTTCAATGTTATCCTCAATCTGAGAAGCAGATGTGCCTGAGGACTCAAAGCAGCCAGTAATTCACTCAGTTCTTTTCTTCCCTGCACATAGGAGTAATCTGAGGGCCAGAGGAAGAAACCCAAGTCACATTCTGCTTTTTTCAAAAATTCATTCTATAACACAAGATGTCTTCGACTAGATGGTCTATTATCCTTCAACCAACCTTCCTTCTGAAAGGAAAAGGGGGAAAGGTTTCTCCTGAGACCGTAAATGACGCCAGCCCCCAAAGGACTGCTCTCCCACTGTTCTCACAAGCAGAGCTGGGTCTTTAGCTCTAAATCAGCTTGAAACACAAACGGGCATAGCAGAGTTTGTCATCCTAAATTTATTCTTAAAAACGTATTTAGTGTCTATTTTGTACCTGATAATAGAATACGAGATAAATAAGACACCATCTTGACCTTAAGTTCCTTACAGTTTTCAGGTGAATCCATATAATGAAACTGTTCTAAATCACTTTCATAAAAAAAATCAACCTTTTAAAAAAATCACATCATATCACAATAGAAAAGTGATTTTTCTTTCCTGCAGGGCATGTGGTAATGATACAGTCTTGTTGGCTCTGAACATTGTTTTTTTCCCCCCATTTTCAGATAAACTTTGATTTATTTTTCAGTGCAAAATAACAATTTTCTGGGTATATTTGTACTAACTTTAGTTTTATAAAATGAATAAATTTATTATGTCCTATGTGATATGACATAGATAATGTGCTAAAACTGTTTTTGAACTCATAGCTTTTTGTAAATTATGAGCAAACAATTCTGTGGTTTAAAATAGTATGTGCAAAAATATAATTGAGCTAGAAGCTCCTTTATTGCATCTCTGCACACCTGGTCTCAAGGTCATGATCTTCTCCAGGGCAACAGAGAGTGGCTGCTCAGCTATCTTTCTCTTCCTTAGCTAACCACCACCTGGGGTTTCTCCTTTTGGCCTGTCAAATTGTTTTTTAATTCTCAGGTTTATAATTATAAATATGATGATTGAAAACAACTGGTTCCTCATTTGCATTTTCTTCCCTCAGTGACAACTGAGAATTCACTATGGCCTTTTTCCCTTTATTCTTCAACAATTACCATTTATTAGAGCTTTCTCTAACCAAAAGTCATTGTAGAGATTTATTTTTTTAATTAGGTTTCTAAGTTTTTCAATAAGTCACACATTCACAGATATAAATCAACAAGTGCGAAATGTCCTAGAGGAAGAAGCCCTTCCGTCCTAGCTGTTCATGGCTGCCCGCTCCTCGTTCTTCTCAGAGGTGGCTCCTGTTCACCCACGTACTTTCATACACAGCGTCGTTTTACACTATGTGTGAAGATACAGTTCTATATTTATATCCCCCTGTTTACACCAATTTTGTCATAAAAGGCATAGAGTTTCACAACTTGCTTTTTTTTAATTTTGCTTAGCAGTATATTCGAAGAGCTTCTTCCACATTAGTGCACAGAGAACATCCTCATGTGTTTTTTCAAAGGGCAGATTGTTGGGTTGCTTCATAAATATAAATGTTTCTCAAATGTAGATTCTCAAATACAGGTACTTTGCGCAGGGGAACTGACGTAACCAAACATCATTGCTTGCCCATGCACAAATGAATAGAGGCAAAGCTTGTCCCAGTCCTCCAGCTCTGTGAAACACAGTTCACCTGTCCTTCAGCACAAACTACTCAATGCTCAAGGTCACGGAACTTATAAGTATGTATGTACTTGAGACCAGCAGACTTATGTTTTGTATCTGGTTTACATATGCAAAATATTAATGATAAATTTTCCCTAATCCACCCGTGCTGGAAAGATCGAAATTTATCACTAACTGCTGGAATAACTGGATAGTCTTGTCATTCAACTGTTGCTTCTGAAATGTAAACAGTCAGCAATATAATTGCCCTATAAAGACATAAACTCACAGACACCTCGATAGTTAACACTTGTTGATAGCTTTAGAATGTGCCATACACTGGATTAACTTCTTTATAAAAAGTATCTCATTTGAAACCTCGAAATAATATTACACAACATTATTCTGCTATTACAGCCAAGGAAATGTGGCAAAGAGCAAAAGGAGCTGATCAGAGTGTACAACATTAAGAGATGCAACCATTATTTGCGAACACAGCCCTAGGGCTTGGCCCCTCTGCTGCACTGGCCAGACCGCCTCTGTCACGGCACTAACGAGCTGCCGCCACTACCTTTCAGCCTGGAGTCTCACCTCGCACATTTTGTGGGCCAGATGGGACAATGCTCACATTCTGCTCCACTGTTTACTGGTCGT
The DNA here is from genome assembly GCA_028533065.1 of Trachops cirrhosus. NCBI lineage: Eukaryota > Metazoa > Chordata > Mammalia > Chiroptera > Phyllostomidae > Trachops > Trachops cirrhosus. Next base: position 31,354,848 of record CM052547.1, on the reverse strand, counting down.
ATCATTGGGGTAAGCCTCTGAATTCTGCTCCGAGCCACTGGGGATAATGAAATTGGAACTGTTGGCTCGAACATCCTACTCGTTTTGTGGGGTGTTCTCCTTGGTGTTATGCAAGGTTGCGTTGTTGTGAAGACCAAATACTAGAACACACATAAAATTAGGTAAATCCTTGTTTTAAGTAAATGCCCAATAACTATGAGTTTAAATAATAATTGAAGGGACATCTGTCAGTGTAGACTTCCTAAAGAAACTGTAGCTAGATGAGAATTTAAGAACATAAATGAGACTTGATGTTCTTGAAATGCTTAGTGTGATGGCCTTGACTTTTTGAGATATCAGCGACACTCATAAATATCAGAAGCTAGTACATTCTCCTAAGAGCTAGTGATGCCTGCATGACGTCAAATGTAGGGACCTGTCTATTGACTCACAATAAGCATGACACACTCTGAAAAAAACACCACGAGCAGGTAAAATAAACACCTCTACACCAAATTTTACTTAACCCATTTTATTGGTGAGGAAACAGCAGTAGCTGGAGTTTTCTCAGACACTGCAAGCGCGACCTCATTCCTTATCTCTTACCTGGGAGAATGAATCGTGCCTAGAAAGCCTCAAGCCCTTTTCACACAGGGCTTGAGGCTTTCAGAAAAGATTGGAGCAACTTTTTTAACAGCTTTATTGAGATATAATTCGTACACCATATAATTCACTCATTAAAGCCTATAATTCAATGGTTTTTATATATTCACAGAGTTGTGTATCTATCACCACAATCAATTTTAGAACATTTTTATCACCCCCAAAAGAAACACATACCCATTAACAGTCACTTCCCACTCTCCATTTCTCCCCCAGCCTCTGACAATCACTAAGCTGTTTTCTGCCCCTATAGATTTTCCTGCTTGGGATATTTTATGTAAATGGAATCATATAATGCATGGTCCTTTGTGACTGGTACTCTCCTGTAGCATAATGTTTTCAAGGCCCATTTATGTTGTAGCACCTGTCACTATTTAATTTTTATTATCAAGTAATATTCCATTGTAGGAATACATTACCTTTTGTTTATCCACTTACAGGTGATTGACATTTTTGCTGCTTTTCCTTCTTTTTTTTTTAATTTTAGATTATTCAGTACAGTTTCAATCTTTTACTCCCATTCCAG
>CM052547.1:31332523-31353180 GCA_028533065.1 Trachops cirrhosus | reverse complement strand
AGGTATCATTGGCGAATATGTTTTCCCATACAGTTGGTTCTCTTTTTATTTTAATACTGTTCTCTTTAGCCATGCAGAAGCTCTTTATTTTGATGAGATCCCATTTGTTTATTCTTTCCTTTATGTCCCTTGCTCTAAGGGAGCTGCTTTTCCTTCTTGACAATTATGAAGAATTATATACAAGTTCTCTCATGGATATATATTTCATCTCTTTTATATAACAAGGAGTAGAATTACTGAGTTGTATGCTAACACTCTGTTTAAATTTTTGAGAAACCCCCCAACTTTTTTCCAAAGCAGCTCTCCCATTTTACATTCCTACCAGCTGAGCCACTTTTAAAGCCTAATGCTCATTCTTTAAAAAACTTGGTGGCTTTGCATATCACCTGTCATTTTACACCTATTAGTGTGACTGGCCAAGAAGCCAGGTTAAGTAATAAGGCTACTGAAGGAAACTAGTATCACACATTAACTCACTAAACTGTTATATTTAACATCTTCCATCACTTTCTTTTCTTTTGACAATCCAGTCACACTCCTGGTCTATCCTTTAGTTATAATTCATGTTTTTTCTTTCTGAACCTTATTCAACAGGATTCTTGATGTGAGAAAACCATCCATAGTAACTGTGCATTAGTTATCATAACGCTAGTGGCTTTAGTCTTTGTAAGACTGTTTAACTGTTTCCCTATTACTTTTATAAATGTAACCTGTAGTTCCACAGTTAGAGTTTGAGAAGAAAGTGTATAGATAAAGCCTAATGACAAAATGGAACAAAAACAATTTTTTTGAAAATCAAATTTTGTTATGTTATTCATCATCCAAAAAAGTAAACAAAACCCAAACTTAGTCATAAGCAGATTTGTATATGTGTTCTTTGTAATTTGTAAAATCCACACAGTTGTATCTCTTAATGCTTAGAAAGATATGTTTTGTATAATATGACAATAAGGTAATATTTCTTATTTTTGATATGAATTACAATTGAACTATGTGATTGAATATTCCTTAATTTCTGTAATTCATGTTGGGAAGCTATCTACTTGTTGTAATACTTCTAAAAATTCTACTTCTGGAATTCCTCTTTTGGATTTGTCTTCAGAGCCCACACAGTGCTTGTAAAGCAATCCCACAATTATTTATCGGGTGTCAACCATCTGCAAGGCACCACACTAAGCATTCTAGTGAAAGGAATTTTAGAAGCTATTATTCTTTTGAATGTGCTCATTGAAAGTGAATATTACTCCATGGATGGCAGATTTTATTTGGGGAAATGGTCAAAAGTTATTCCAAGTCAGTTCTGATGGATGAGGTGGGTAATATCCATCAAGCATGATGACATCCTTAATGGTCAAAATTATATGTGACTATAAATTTATGAGGCTGATTTTCCTGTGTGCTTCATTAACCAGATTTGAAGAAAATTGCACAAGAGGAGTCCTGGCTACGTTCAGAGTAGTGGTGGCCACGGCAAGGGGTGCGGTGCCAGAGTAACTATTTTGATGAATGGCACTCTTTGGATGCATTACTGATGGCATGTTTTTAAAACACTCATTGCTTATGGTCCCACATTACAGAGTGCCAAAAAATACTAGACCATGTAAAAATTTAGCCACATCTATAACCGGGATAATGCCATTTTCTAGTGGCTGTGCTTTCATTTTTGACAAATATAAAAGACAACAGGAAACACATATGAATTGTTCTTTGCCATAGCCAGAAATGAAGTGTGGCTTGATTATCATCTGTTCTAACAAAGGCATTGACCTGGAGAAAATCATGTCAACTGACAGGTACCCCTTCACAGTACAGCTTATAGAACCTCCTTCAGCTGGCACGACTTATAGAAGTAGTCACAGAAAGAGATCTTGGCTCTTATCATTTGTTACAAAATTGGAACTAGTTTAGTAGGGTTTTAAAGGAATAATTTATGGTTGAGAGCAGTGTGTGCTGACTACTCTCTGCATTCTGTGTCTCTCCCAACTTCTTTGGACTACGTTCAATCTGAAAGCTTCTCTTTCATCACGTAGTCCAAGATTGGAGATAGGATATACTAGTTCTCTAGGGCTGCAGTAACAAATGACCACAAATTGGGTGGCTTAAAACAACAGGAATTTATGGTCTCACAGTTCTTGTGGCCTGAGGTCTGAAATCAAGGTGTCAGCAGGATTTGTTCCTTTTGGAGGCTGAGGAGGAATTTGTTCTATGGCTCTTTCCCAGTTTCTTGTGGTCCTTGGAAATCCTTGGCATTCCTTAGCTTGTAGATGCCTCACTCCATTTTCTGTCATCGTCGTACGATTTCTTCCCTGTGTGTCTGTGTCCAAATTTCCCTCTTCTCATAAGGACACCAATCACTGGACTTGGGTCAGCAAGGTAGGATTGGGGCCCTGAAATGAAAATTAACTGATTCTTATTTGCTACTTCATGAAGGTAGAGAATCTGATTTCTGTGTCTACTTCAACTTCTAGCAGAGAAACTTAGACCCGATAGGCATTTTCTAATAATTATTGAATAATGGATTGTAGAGCAGTAAGCTCTAAACATATTTAAGCTCAGTCATGGGAAAACTTATTCTTTTCATCTCTGAGTATTGGGGATAAAGTTGATATAGAACAAGTCACAGTTGCTCGCAGGATTGACATCAACTCCATGGAATAGGGAACTACACCTGGGACGCCTCACTTATTTCCCAGACTCTGATGCTATTAAAGGTCTTTAGATGTTTTGTTTCATCCTTCTGTGATAGCTGTGCTGGGGTGATGACATTTCATCTTGAATGTCTACAGGCTTGTTAGCAGAGACCCTGTCACCGCCAGGGATCACAGTGTTTCTGTGCTCAGTCCTTAGGGCACTGATCTCAGCTGTACAGCTGGACTCAGCAGCAGACACCACATGGTCTAATGTGACAAGCAGCTGGATCTCCAGCCAACAGGCAGAGAGTTATTTTCCTGAAATGAATGGCAGTTTGCAAAGCAGAGCAGGGGACGGCTTTTTCTTCTCTATGTCACTAAAATCAGCTCAACTTCAGCAAACACAGACATTCAAAGATAACAGAACAGAAAAGGTAGCTTAGTTCAGCAGCATGGAGCTAATGAATCTGTTTAGAACAGGTGAACAGGAGCAGCTCAATCTGCCTAATCTATTTTTGCAAAATTGAGCTGAGGTGACACTGAGTATAAAGCAAACATAGAGACAGAGATAGACAGGAAAGGCACAACACCCAAGTATACAAGGAAATTTTTTGCAAAGTATTTTTATGCTTGCTCTCTGTAAGCAAAATTATCAATATAGCATGACTTTCACTTTTTTAACCATCCGTCTTTTTTGTAAGACAATCTCTCTGTCCCCAGAAGCTGAATATCGGGAGATGAGGAATAGAATGACTGCAGGCTTTAGATCGATGTTTTCTCTGAGACTTGAAATCATCAAGGAATTGCAACTTTGTTTTGAGCCGAAATAGCCGGTCCACCCAACCCTCAATTTGAGTAATGCTGTTGGCAGTGTTAGGGACATCTTCACCTGTATTTCTAACGAGAGTAAAATGTCAGCTAGTCAAAGGATTCTTTTCCCATTTTTTGTTAGTCTCTGGTTTTGGCACTTCAAGCCACTGGAGGGGAAATATATAGCTTTCTTTAACTTTATGTCTGAGTGAATATTTGAAACTTTTTTTCAAAAGTATTCCAACCATCATGCTCCTTGCTCCCAGTGAGAGCTGAATGAATGAGAGAATTTTTTCTTCAGTAAAGTATTGTACATTTTAGAGTTCATTCACACAAAGCCATTCAAATTTGCAAACTGAATCAAAAGACAACTAAATAACACATGAAATGTTTGCTTTATCATTATGGATACAGAAACATTGCTTATAGTCCTGAATCTTTTTGAGGTGCCTGATATTTGGAATGACAAAAAACGCATGGGAGTAAAATAACTGCAATTCTATCCAAGAGGAGACAACCTCAGTGGAAAGTAGAATACTGGATTGGGGTAATTCCACTTCATTATTAAAGGATGGAAAGAAGCAGCAAATAGCAGAGATCTGCCACTAATGAAAATTCTGACGTGGTATCATAAGACTAGGTCCAGCCAGAGATACATTGCTTTCACTGGTTGAAGAAGAGGGTCTCAAACCATAGTTATATTTGGGCCGTTACACACTTTAAAGCAGAGTCTATTTTAAGGTAAATTTAGAAAAATAGTAGAAGGTCTCTCACAGGTAACTTGTTCATTGAGACTGTTCCAAGTAGGACTTGAATAGGCAAGGAACACACATCACTTTAGAAAACACACAGAATTAAATGAACACGAGTGTGTGCTGTACCATAGAAAAAATGTTTCTAGACTGGATAGTTAAAACCAAACTTTGTATCTTGGAAAAGATAGTAAAACTGTTTAAAAGCAGATAAACTTTGGTAAGTCTGATAAAAAAGAGAAAAGATAAAATATATCAATAGCATGATGAGTACAGTCTTTAACTGCATTAATTAAGAGGATAAAAGTATTAAAGTGCATAAAATGTGTATATATCAATACACTGGAAAACCTAGAAAAAGTGTCACTGCCTCCCCTCCAAAAGTCTGTATTATCAAAATTGACCACAGAAAAGTTAATAAGCCTAAAAAAATCTTTTAAAAATGATAGTCACAGGCTGACAAGATAGAAGTCCAAATGACTTTGTGTGTAAGCTCTTCAAAACCAATTAAGAAAAGATAGTTTCTGATATGAAAAACATAAAAGACGAAACATAAACAGGAAAAGCTCTCAACTCATCTTAAACTACCATCATCCTGATCCCAAAACAGACATGTGAGAAGCACACAAAGTGCATGTAAATACAGATGCAAAACACACACACACAGACAAATCATGTTCAAAAAGAACACAGGGGTAAACTTAAAGAATGAGGTGGGAGTGAAAATATTTTTAACATTAAAGCATATAAAGTAATATGTACATAGGTTATATACAGGGTGGGGCAAAGTAGGTTTACATGAAATAGTTTCATGAGTTTATTCTTATATTATTGTTGATCAATTATTCTGTTGTTTTTCATAAACAACTATAAATGTAATTTTGTCCAACACTGTGTAATAAAATATAGAAAATAATAAAAAAGATACATACAAGAAAAAGATTTTATAAAGTTCCTCACTGATTCTTTTTTTTTTAATTCTGTTTATTTATTGTTAGAGGGAACGGGAGGGAGTAAGAGAGGGAGAAAAACATCAATGTGTGGTTGCCTCTTGTACGCCCCCTACTGGGGACCCGGCCAGCAACCCAGACAAGTGCCCTGGCCAAGAATAGAACCAGCAACCCCTTGCTTCCCAGGTCAGTACTCAATCCATTATGCCACACCAGCCAGGGCTTCACTCATTCTTAATATCTTTTAGAATATTAGGAAGAGAAAAAATGTCCTTAACCTGATAAAGGAAATCAGGTTAAAGAACCACACAAAGTTTTGCAGGTTATCAAAAACCTACAAAATAATTATCTTTAATAATAAAATATTAGAAAAGTTATTACTACTATGTCAGGCACAAGGTATTTTGGCTGTTGTCATCATTAATACTCAGCAATGTTATTGGAAGTTTTTGATAAAGCAATAATACAAAAAAAAGAGAAGGATGTGGAAAACTACATGAGGAGGTGAGATAAAACTGAGGCTGATTTAGAGTCTATGAGTTTCTACCTAAATATACAACTGAAAACACACAAGGCCAGAAAGAGGGTCAACATAAAAAATTAAGCTTTCCTGTAGTGCAGAAGAAGGGAGGGGTTGTGGGGGCCGGGTGAAAAAAGTGAAGGGTTTAAGGGAAAAATGAACTCATAGGCATAGACAACAGCATGGTGATACCAGAGGGAATGGGGGTGGGAGGGCGGTTAGAAGAGGAATAGGGTGGAATAAATGGTGACGGACAGAGATGTGACTGGGGGTGGTGAACACACAATACAGTATACAGATGCTGTGTTATAGAATTGTGCACCTGAAAACTATATAATTTTATTAACCAATGTCACCCCAATGAATTCAATAAACAAGAGAGAAAAACAATCAGAAAATACAACGAAGGAAAAATGCACCATTCAGAGTACAAAACCATTAAATATCTAGAAATTAAGAATAAACGTCAGCCTACTTGGTGCATATTTAAAAGGCTTGCTCCAGTCACTGGTGGGTCAGCTCAGTTGGTTACAGCGTGGTGCTGATAAAAATCTTGCTCCAGAACAATGTGATAAAGATAATAAGGTATGTGTAGTAAACAGTACCTGTTTCCAAAGTGGTGGGAAAACTGTATATTCCCTGCAATAGTGCATGAGATGGCCAGTTTCTCCCCAGTACTTGATACTGCCTTACTGGTTTTAACTTGCATTTCCTTGACAACTAATGAGGTTAGAACTTTGTTTTATAACTTTTATTTTTAGGTCTATAAGTAAGCTGGAACTGACTTTTCTACATAGTATGAGATAGAATTCAATATTTTCTACTAAACATACATCACATTGGTCCAGAACCATTTATTTAAAAAACCGGTTTACCTCTCTGTATCACTGTGTCACCTTGCCTGTGAATCAGCTTGCCATTTTGGTGTGAGTGTATTTCTGGACTTTATTATGTTCTACTGGTCTACTTGTTTATCCTTAAACTAATTTCACACTATTTTAATTGTGATAACTTTGTAGTAAGTCTGAGATATAATAATGTAAATCTTCCAACTTTGTTCCTATTTAAGACTGTCCTTGTGGGTCTTTTTTGGGGATCTTTTTTTGGGATCTTTTCATTGTTTTACATGTTTTTAAGTGAGATTGTCCCTTTCAAGAAATGACTCTACAAACTGGACAAGGATTGCATTTGATTTAAAGGTAAATTAGAAAAAATTGATATCTTTAATACATTGAATCTTATAATACATTTACATTATTAAGGTCTTAATTTCTCTAAATAGTTTTGTAGATTTCTGTCTATAGACATATTTTGTTGATTTATTGCTAGGTGCTTAATATTTTTGATGTCATTGTTAACAATATATTTCTATTTTATTTCCAGTTGTTTGTTGCTTTATATGGAAATAATATTGACCTTGTGTCTAACAGACTCAATAAATGCACTTATTAATTCTAATGATTGTCTATAAAATATTTTGGATTTTCTACATCAACATTGATAAATTTTAAGTATTCTTTTCCAATACTTATATCTTTTAATTCATTCTCTTGCCTTATTGCACCAGGAGCTCCCATACAAAGTTAGACTGAAGTGATTACAGTGGCAAACCTTGTTTTATTATTAAACTCAAGAGGAAAGATTTTAATATTTCATTATTAAGTTTGATGATAGCTATAAGAAGTTTGTGGGTTTCATTATCAGATTAGAGAAATTTTCTTCCATTCTTTGCTAATTTTCTAGAAATTGCAATCATAAACAAATATTAGATTTTATTAAATGCCTTTTTAAATTAGTTAACCATAGGATTTTTCTTTTTTATTTAGTTAATGTTGAATTATAGTAATTGACTGTCAAATACGAAGCCAAACTAGATTGGAATTAACCCAATTCTGTAAGTTTTGATAGGTATAATCCATATAAACAAAACTTTTTTAGGGTCCTGAAAATTTTTGAGAATGCAAAGGCTCCTGAAACCAAAAAATGCAGAGGTTGCTGAACTAACAATTATCTTTCAAATTGAAGGAATGTTTTTGTCATGCCAGGGTGAGAAGGAGGTGATAGAATAATCAAGTATTTGTGATCTTTTTTACACTGAGATATAATTTTTATTAAGATACATATCATTATATAAGTTTCAGATATATATCATAATTACTTGCTACATGTATACATTGTGAAAAGTTCACCATAGTGTGCTGAACATTATGTATGGTGATATTACCAATCATCATACATAAGTTACACATTTTTTCTTGTGATGAGAACTTTTAAAATTTACTCTCTTAACTCTCAAATATACAATTAGAAAGTACTTACTTTTCAATTTTAATCAGTAAAACTCTGACACTCCAGTCTCAAATATTAAACAAACAATGCTTCACTCCCCCCTCCCCAACTATTATTTTATTAGAGGAAAGCATTTTGCATTAGGTGGTTCTATATGTGATAGGATCGATAACGACAGTATGACTGTGGTGGATAAACTTTGACAACAGTAAATATGAAATGCTCTGGCATTTTTGTCCTCCACCCGAGTGCTTTTTGTAGGTTAATAAAGTTCTATCTAAGTAGAGTGGAGGAATGCTTAGGTACCAAATCACTCTTACCTACCAATATTCTGATAAGCTAAAATGAAACAAATCTCAGCCATCCAGGATTTCTCAGGGCCTGTATGAGCTTTCCAAAACGATTAGAAATATGCTGAGCAAAACCATACTAAGGGACCTATCAAACTAAATGCATTTGAAAAATAACAAGAGGTGTTTGTCAAATGTATGCATATGGTACCTTGATAAAATCATTTTGTCATTTTTCCATCTTCACTTTTTTTCTTGACTATTTGCAGATGAAAGAAAACATTAAATTCCTCTTGGACACATCATAAGTGACTCTTCACTTTCCAATGGCAGGGGAAAACATACCATGTAGTAAATAATAGGTTTATCCTCCAGTAAGTATTTTGCTTTCCTTTATTTAAATCTGAATGTGTGTTACTATGACATCATTTTTATGTTCAAAATGGAAGTTACAGACATAGCTGTTGGTTTTCTGATATTTATTTGATTTGTGTATCTCCAAAATGAGTTTTTCTTTCCTTGTAAGAAGTTTTAAAAAATTATAAAGGAAAAATATGTCTTTTGGCCAATTCTCAAATTTTGATCCTATTCTAGCAAGACCTGAAACTTGAAACTTTATGCATTATAAAATACAAAAGGTGTGATGGTTTTTTAACATAACTGAATATATGAAAATTAACCAGATAAATTAATGGACATTTTACTACCATTTAGTGAACCTGAGTCGTAAAGTTCATCAATTTTACAATAAAGAGATTGATGATAAAATATTTCCTGAAATTCTATATAAATTCAAAAGTATGTATCAGTAACACCTCAGGAGATATACATAAATAGGTGACACTTTTTAAAAATATTCTTTCAGTTAAAATTAACTAATCCTTTTCAGGTGATAAGGTGAAACAAATAAAACGATGCAAGCAAAGAAAACCATGCCAACAAACAAAAACAAGTTCAAGTCTAACTTATGAATTCTGGAAGCTGATTTTGCCCCAAGAGTTAACTGTAAATTCAGGGCTTGTTAAGGACAGTTCTAATATAAATACCAGGCCTTCACATTAAAGGGATCCCTTGGGTCCCCCTCTGAGGTAAACTTGAACTTGCCAAGGATCACTAAAGAATGTTTGCAGAATATATTCATTGGAAAATTGAATTGTTGAGAATCCCTAAGGCAGGAAAAGTGTTTCACGTTCAGGTGAGTTTGGTAACTACTGAACACTGGGAAATATGCCTCATGGAGTTTACAATGCCCATTAGTCCATCATGATCTCTGAAAACCTTTCCAGGGAAGAATTCTGTTTGATTTTATGTAGGCCAGCATGTCTCCACATTTATACTACTGATGAGCCCTTTTTCATGTAATTTCTATAAAATATTCTTATAATTCATGTTCTGAAGAACACATTTTCAGAAATATTGACCCAGGATAAGAATCTGCCTCTTGGAACTACTCCCAGCTGGGAAAGAGGCAGGTGACTACCCCCAGGTAATTCTCTGAACTAAGTAGCTCTGGGAGAGCCTTTCACCTCATTCTATTTCTCCTGCCTCTGCTTGCCTTGCTGCAGCCCCACAGCAAGTGTCATTATAACTCCTCTGAGCTCAACAATGTCGCCATGGTCCCTTCTGCCTTGATTTCTGTGCAATTGTAATATTTCAAACTAAAGTAATTTGTGTAGTGATTAACTACTTAGATGAAATAGATAAACTGGAAAGAACCTAAGTCTTCGACTAGGAAGGTCAGAGCTAGTGCCTTTGTCACTTGCCTACAGTTCTACAACTGATTAAACATTTTATGGGGAAGTAGAATTTAATAGAAAGCTGTAGCTGGCACTGTGCTGTATTTGGATTACATTATGTTACCTTTAAAGTAGAAAGTCAATTCCAACCTTGAGTGGTTTTATTTCCAAAATGGGAGAGGAAAGAAAAGATGTCAACTGTGGTAGAAAACAAAGATAATATGCAATAGAAAGTCCAAAGTCAAAGCTGTCCTGCTATGCATTTTTTGTAGATGGTAGTAGCAAAGCATATAATTATAGTCTTCAGGCCAACAGTATAACATCTCAGGCTTACATGCCATTAGTCAGATGCCAAGTGAATTGCTTGCCATGGGCATTTGGATACCCCCTCAGGTTTATTTACATGACTGTTAGAAAAAGAATTGCTTGTGAGCTCATTAATTCATTTCCATATGGCCTCATATAGAAACATTTTCACATCTGCTGGTTGTTATCCTTGATCCTCAGTTTTAATGGGCATTCCCCACTTGGAATTTAATCATTTGCTTTATGTAAAAATTGTCATCACATCCTGGTCCTTACATTTCTTTTTTGTTAAGCACTAATTTTAAAATACTCTCCCATTTATTTCAGTATCATAAAAGTCAAAGTTTAACTCAACTGAAATGAAGATAAGCCTGCTCCCCAATGTTTCCCTTCTTCTTTAGGTGTTCCACCAGTTTTCCATTCACACCCTTAAGACTCAGATACAATTCCATAAACACTTGCCTCTCGTTTGTCTTCCTTTGGCTACTCACCATTTGTTCGTTGCAGATGATGATAATCACCACCATCACTATTATCATCTACCACAAATAGGCGCTGAGCACTTGCAGGGTGGGCACCAGTAGAGGAAGCCTGCTCCATTACAGCACGGAGAGCACATGCGCTCCTAGATGAAGCCAGGAAGTGCGATTCGGACATACACAAGCTTTGTTTGCCGCCCTCCCCGTGATTTGTTGCCTGAAATTGCTCCAAACATGTAATTTCTTGAAGCTCTCCTTTCTACTTCTCTGAAATGTAAATAATACTCATGCCTGTCTCTCATCAATCCCTATGATTTTATGGGAAATCATATGATGAAGCATAAAGCAGTTTTAGAAACTGTCACTGTATCAGAAGATGCTGTAGAATTCTCTTTTTTGCTATAATCCTCAACTACTGTTCACATTTTAACAGCCTTTCTTTCATTTCCATTCCAGGCCTCAAGAGCTGTCTTTCAATGCCAATATCACAAATAGAAAAGTAGAAAGTCCAGCCAAACAGCTGGGGCTCAAGGCCTGCATTTTGAAACATTACTCCTCTGAAAGCCTTGTTTTCCTCCTGAAAAGACTGGCTGGTTGACTAAATTAACTAAATTAACTGCTTGTTTTGGCAACGTAAAGTTAAAGCCTTAAATGGCTGAGAACAATAAAACCATATAGATGGGCTCATTTTCCTTTTTCCAGAATAATTGCAGTTGTTAAAATGTGTGTCCTGTGTTGTGCCTAAGTAAATTTAGTCAATTTAATTTTTTTAAACATCCAACCTGTTAAGGTGTTGAAGTACTGATTAAATTATGTACGTTAAACTTCTTGTTTGGTTTTGGTCCTTTGCAAGTAGTCCCTCTCTGTCCCATCCACATTGTTGGGGATTACCTATCTCCTTCCTTTCCTTTCTCTTTGGCCATCTCTTTTCTAGGACCCTGCCTCTCCCTCATCCCCAGGTATTTCACATCTCATCACATGGTGGGTATTGAGCTCTGTCAGGACCAACAGAGGCAAGGACAGAGCAGAGGGAGGGAAAGAATACGTACCCTGCAGCAACTCCTCCCTCAAGCTGCCCAAACTCCTAAGGATAATTTTGGTCTCCTGTAATTCTCCAGCGCTGGCCACATTGCTTTATCCTCTATCATGATCCTGCTCTAGTCTGTAACTCAGAACCTCCATCCTGCCTGAATTCTCTCACAAAATGTTGATGATACACTCATTCAAGCTGTCCTCTCACATAAACCTTCACCTTGGCCCGCTGCACACAGAGCCCACCTGGGATCTCAATGGCAAGGCTCCATTTTGCCTCCTGAGTTGAGGTGCCAAAAGCAGCACTTTTCAACCTTTGGTCTCACTTAAATTTCTGAACCTGGGGCACTCAGTCTAGACCACTCCTTCCTTCAAACTCTCCCCCAATTGACATTTTTAAAGTATGTTTTATTGATTATGCTATTATAGTTATGCCATTTCTTCCTCCCTTTTAGCCCCCTGTGCCCTGCATCCCCTCCTTCTAGCATCTCCCCCACCCACATTAGTTCATGTCCATGGGTCATACATACAAGTTCTTCGGCTTCTCCACTTCCTATACTATTCTTAACCTCCCCCTATCTATTTTATCCCAATTGGCTTTTGGCAAAACTTTTTCTCCTCTCCCTGACCAATCCTTTCTTCTCTCTTCTGCTGTCCTCTTGCTCCCACTCCCCTTCCATGTTGGTATTCCATTAATATCAATCCTCCCTTCATAGTTTCTTGCCCCACAGTCCTGCCCTGGGTGTACTCACTCAAGATGACTATGTTCTGTCCACATCTTCCTACTAAGCCCCAGACATACATACTCAGTACCTTGCACAGGTCCAGGGGGACAATGAGCCAGTCACTGAAGAGACATTTTCCCTACAGTGGGAAGGATGACCAGAGTGCCTTACTTAGCCATGTAAGTAAAGGCAGGCAGCACTTCTTCCTGGGGGAATGTGTGTAACAGCAGCTTTCAGGGGTTGCCTGCATTTGTGCAGTCTAACAAATTCTTGCCCAATATAATATATGAAGCTAAAAGGACAGGTTGGTCTATTTGCAGTAGAATCACAGGGATTTTCTAGCAGGAAGAAGACTGAGGCCTCTGACGCACTCCCTGCAACATTGAAAACTGCAAAGTGTGCTAGAGGGGTGCCAGTCAGGGACCTGTGTGAGAAACAGACACAGTTTTCCTGGAATAGTATATCCAGTGGGCTGTGTCTTATTAGTTCATTCAGGCTGCATAGTGGATAGCGTAGGCAGGATGGCTTGAGCAACACACATTTATTTCTCACGGTTCTGGACACTGGAAGTCCAATGTCAGGGTTCCAGCAGATGCAGTGTCTGTTGATCTGTTTCCTGGCTTGCAGATAGCCTTCTTCCTCTTGCATCTTCACATGGCAGAGAGCAGAGGGAGGTCTCGTGTGTCCTCTTTCTATGAGGGCATCAATCCTATTGTGAGGGCACTACCCACACGACCTAGTCCAACTCTAACTACCTCTGCAAAGTCCTACTTTCAAATACCATCAAACTGGGGGTAGAATTACAACATATGAGTTTTGGGAGTAAGGGACAAAAACATTCAGTCTGAAGCAGCATCTTTGCCCTGAATCATAAGGGAAGACAGTGATGTTCTGGTTCCCAGAACTTATACCAGCCTAGCATTCCAGGAATGGAGGAAAGGGGAAAAAGGTCTTTTCCTAACTCTCCAGTTCTCATTTATTTCTATAGTCCTGCACCTGTAAATTCTGAGAGATTTACAATGTTCTCACACTGGACATGGGGTTTTGTGCACAGAGCCATTGTTTACATGGCTCTCTGGCCTCCTATGCTCTTAGCTCACACTCCAATGACTAATCCTGACTCAGTCCTGGAAACTTTAGTCTATTCTGTTTTTCCCCAGAATAACATCTTTTATCACCTCTTCCCCTCTCAGGATAGGTAAGATTGCCTCTCAGATCTTCTCCCACAGTCCCCAGAACACTTTACTTACAATATAGTAACAGGGTTATTGTCTCTCACTTGATGTCATTTTGCTAAGAACAGGACCATACTTTATTTATCTCTATATCTCTAGCACTAAATAAGTGTTCTTTACTTGCTTGATGAATGAATGAATAAATGAATGAATACAGGGAGGAGAAATCCATGCATTCCAGCTTGGTCCTTCCTTATTTGTTAAAGGCTTGTGCACTTGAAGAATGAGAGGAACTCTAAGTCTGCACACAGTCCTGCTTATAACAGGGGAGGAAAGAGACTCAGTTGCAAATAGCCAATGAAAACCACAACTTTGTTGTTTAATACATGCGTAATACCCAGACTACATTGATATGATTTACCTAGGACAGCCAAACAAATTAGATGAGGAGGGAAAACAAGATAGGTAGTATTTTAGTTGCTAAGTACTATTTCCCTTCCATTAGCTAGAAATTGAAAAATTCCTTAAGACGACTTGGTGGAAGTCAGAGTCACTGAAAAAAGCAAAAGATACTGATAAATTAAATAAAAATGTAGGAAACACTGAGTTTGTATTATATATATGCTCCCTATGGCTCAGTTCCATTGAAAGTCTTATACTTAACATTTTTCTATTGGGTTGTTTGTCTTCCTGGAGTGGAGTCGTGTGAGTTCTCTATGTATTTTGGAGATCAAACCTTTACCAGGGGTATCATTTGCAAATATATTTTCCCATATGGTTGGTACTCTTTTCATTTTGCTGATGTTTTCTTTAGCCGTGCAGAAGCTTTTTAATCTGATGAAGTCCCATTTGTTTATTCTTTCCTTTATGCCCCTTGTTCTAGGGGACATATCAGTGAAAATATTGCTGCATGAAATATCTGAGATTTTCCAAACAACCCAATTAAAAAATGGGCAAAAGACCTCAACAGACACTTCTCCAAGGAGGACATACAGAGGGCCCAGAGACATATGAAAAGATGCTCAGTATCACTAGCTATCAGAGAGATGCAAATTAAAACCACAATGAGACACCACTTCACACTGGTCAGAATGACCATCATAAACAAATGAATAAACAACAAGTGCTGTCAAGATTGTGGAGAAAAGGGAACCCTAGTACACTGTTGGTGGGGGTGCAGGCTGGTGCAGCCACTTGGAAAACAGCATCGGATTTCCTCAGAAAACTAAAAATGGAACTGCCTTTTGACCTGGCAATCCCACTGTTGAGATTATGCCCTAAGAATTCTGAAATACCAATTCAAAAGAACCTATGCACCCCAATGTTCATAGCAGCACAATTTATAATAGCCAAGTGCTAGAAGCAACCTAAGTGCCCATCAGTAAATGAGTGGATCCAAAAACTGTGGCACATTTATACAATGGAATACTATGAAGCAGAAAAAAAGAAGGAGCTCCTACCCATCACTACAGCATGATGGATCTGGAGAGCACTATGGTAAGTGAAATAAGCCAGGAGGTGAAGAAAAATACCATGTGATCTCACCTTTAACTGGAACATAATCAACAAAAGAAAAAAGCAAACAAAATATAACCAGAGACATTGAAATAAAGAACAAACTGACAGTAACCAGAGGGGAGGTGGGAATGGATAATGGGGGAAAAAGGGGGAAGGGTCATCAAGGAACATGTATAAAGGACACATGGACAAAGCCAAAGGGGGAAAAGGTCAAGAGTGAGAGGTAGGGAAGGGCAGGGAGGGGGAAGTGGTAGGGGAAAAATGGAGACAAGTGTACTTGAACAAGAATAAAAGATAGAAAGTCTTATACTTAACAGGTTAGGTAGAAAAAATAAGAATTCACAAGTGATAATCCTGTATAAGAACTAATAAAATGACCATACA
This sequence comes from Trachops cirrhosus, assembly GCA_028533065.1. Taxonomy (NCBI): domain Eukaryota; kingdom Metazoa; phylum Chordata; class Mammalia; order Chiroptera; family Phyllostomidae; genus Trachops; species Trachops cirrhosus. Next base: position 31,337,584 of record CM052547.1, on the reverse strand, counting down.
TTTTCATCTACACATTAACAGTAATAGCAAATATTTACTATACATCTGTTCTATTGTTTTGGCAATATTTAGAGAAAATGTAACACAGCTACTATGTTTCCTTTTCATAAAGTTTTCATTTATCCTCACAATTTTAGCCAAATACTTGGTATATCAATTATGAAAAAAATAGGATACTACTAGGTCCTAATGTATTATAAAAACAGTATTATCATCCATTGTCATTTTTCTTTTGCTTGTTTGTTTTCATTCCTTCTTGCATTTTCTCAGTCCTTCTAAATTGCATAAATACATACTTATCATTTACCTTTTGTTCTGTGACATACCCTTTAATGATTTTTATAAAACTTGAAGTTCCACACCAAGTTGAAGAAAATTGCCAAGGTTAGAAACACAATCTTCTTATATGAGTTCAGAGAATCTTGAAACTCAAGGTCATTTTTTTTTCAGGCAATCTGAATATTTCTAAAATTTTACGCTTAAAAAAAAAAAAAACCCTAAGAGAACAGACCTGTAAGTTGGATGGGATGTCTAACTTTAAAGCCATCCACAATTCATTAATTTATTCTGAGTTCTGGGCAGGTCTCCTGGGGTTTTACTTAGAGAATTTTTATCAAGAGATCAGTAGTGTCTTTCCATTTATATACTACAGGGACATCTAAACTTCAAAAATTGACCCACATGATGGAACTAGAATAATTTTTAAAAAATGTTCAGATCGTAGTAATATGTGAATAGCAGTTAAGTTCTGCTGAAGATAAATTTTAAATGTATAAGGAACTAGGTCTCAGAAGTCAAGCTGTTATAAATCCCCAAAGGGAGCGGCTCTATTGATTTAATCACAGCCACAGTGGAGTAACGTAACCTGCCCTTCAGGTGTACACAATTATACCTCAAAGAAATGAAAGAAGACTTTAGTGATGAGAAAGGCAATATGATACCTAAAGCATCCATCCATTCATTCATTGTATAAATATTTAATGAATACCCATATAGGCCAGGCAGTTGATTGAAGACTTGGGAATGAAAAATTACCAAGATACGGTTCCTGATCCAAAGAACACAAAATGTCATAAGAGAGAATAAATCAGGTTGAGTGAGTATGAGGGTAAAGTAAAACAATTTAAACAGAGCAAAAATAGTGAAAAATAACTGGATCAAGCATAGCAAAAATTTCGGAGGACAACTGAATCTTTCTTCTGTACCAGGCTCCATTCTAAGTCGTTTGCATACATCGATTCCCTTTGTCTTCCTCATCCGCCATGACAGAAGTTACTTTGGCTGTCCCATTTTATAGATGAGGAGACTGAACCTCAAAAGAGTTAAGGGATATGAGCAAGGTCACAAAGCCAGTGAGTAAAAACCCATTGTTTGAACCAACTCAGTTTGGCTTAACATGGTGTTATAATTGCAACTGTGCACTGCTTCTCAATGCACATAACTGAGAAAATATTCATATTTAGAATACATGAGGAATCCCTACAATCCAGACAGAGGAAGACATCTCAAATGGAAAAACAGGTAAATTGCATAACCAGAAATTTCTTATGAACCTGGAAAAGCAAAAGAGTATTCAAAGACATGCTTAATCTGGCAGTGCTGAATGCACTTGAGACCACATATGTCTTCCACCTAGGTCATCCTGTTTCTATACATACAACCTGGAGGAACTTTCACATAGGAACAAAAAGGAATATATTTAAAGTTGTTCACCACTTTGGAAAAGCAAAAGGCTAGATCATCCTAAATGGATTTCAAAGGGAGAACATTAAAAAAATACATGTCTATGGAATAGTATGGAACTCAAAAATTAACAAGGTTTACCTACATGTATAATAAATCTCAGAAACATAATGATGAGTTAAAAATGGAAGCAAAAGACAATGTATGGTATAACAAATGTAGGTAAAACCACATGCATAATAACTGTAGCTGTGATCCACAGATATCCATATGCAAATAAAGGCATATGCAAAAAAAGGTGTGCAGGTGAGTGGAAAGAACACATTAAATGTACAGGATTTATGAAAATCCTGAATGATAAGCTTTCCTTCTAAAATGTGATAAAATAATAATATGAAGAATAGCAATAGCTAGCTTTATTAATGCTTATTACTTCCCAGGTATTATTCCCAAGAACTGTAAAAGTATTAGCTCACAAAAAATGAGTTAGGGACTATTGTTACTCTAATTTTACAAATGAGAAAAACTGAGCCAAAGAGGGTTAAGGTTGTCTCTCCTGATCACAGAAATTTTAGCTGTTGAACTTGAGATTTGAATTCAGCAATCTAATTGCACAGGAAGTGCTCTTAATTATTGTAGTTTTAATGACTACAGTATATTGTATTGCAACCCAGACCAGTGATATGGTAGGAGTCAGAGAAAGTGCTCAAAAATGAAAATAAGATATATCAGAATCTATAAGATATTTTGGAGTGGGGAGGGCATGTCTGAGGCTCAATTACACTTTGAACATCTACAAATCATGATGAAGATCATCGTGACAACAATGGTGAACAACTCTCTGCTTCATTGACCTCTTTCCTAGGATAAATTGAATTCAGCTGTGAAATGGGGACATTGGGTAAAACATAAAAGGGTAGGAAAGATAGATCGCATTTGTTATTAAGTGCCATTACACATGTAATCATACTTAATGTTCAACTTTGAAGTAGGTATTACCAGTTTCATTTTATAGATATGAAAACCAAGACCCACTGCCACGCATTGTGGAGCTGTGACAAGAATTCATCTAATTCCTAGATTAGTGGTCTTCCCATTACATCATCTCTAAAATTGGTCAGGTGGCTCTCCCATCTGATGACCTACTTATATCAGTATTTCTCTCTCTAGCTAGCAATGTACCAATTACGTCCATTTATCTATCTTAAAAACTTAGTATGAGTATGAGAGATAGCATGACTCATGACCACACACACAAGAAATGCATTCTAAACCTTATAATTGTTCCTTTTAGTTTTCAGACAGGAACACTAAACATCTTCATCGTCAGATATGGTCTGATGCCTATTTGAGGTTGGATGAGTTCCCAATGACCTAGGGAGTCTTTAATTCTTTTGATAAGATATAAAATTTGTTAAAAAATGACTGATTTTCCATTTAATCTTGTTTCTACTTTACCACTCATCTGAAAATGAGCAGGTTTTTAAACACGTGATCCACACTCCAGCTCTTCCTCTTCCACTTCTGGGCACCTTCCTTCCTACCTACCACAAGCCGTCTCCTGAACCTGAACAAGTGTGGACTTTCTTTCTCTGTTTTGCTGGTGTTACTCTGTCTTGACATACAAAGCAAGTTTTTTCCATGACACTTGAGGGAAAGAGGAGAGGAAAATAGATGGTTGCGGCTACTTTTCTACATTTATCAAAGCCCACTAGAATTTTTAACAGCTATGCAAATGCATAATAATGTAATTAAAAGCAAAGGGGCTTTTGAAGTTAGACAATTTTGAATGTGAATCCCAGATCCACCATTTACAATATGAGTGACTTTGGGCAGATAACTCTCCAAGCTTTATGCCACTTTAAAATGAGGATTCTAAAATATTTGGCTGGTACATAAGAAGTCCTCATTGAATGGTCATCATTGTCATGATGTTTTTAGACTGAAAGGTACTTAATGGTCACACTAGTTATACCTGAACATTTTATAAGAGAAGGGCAAAGGAGCATGTCCAAGGTCACATAGCCAGCTTGCAACTGAGCCAGGACTGGGACATAATCTTGACTCTGTTGTAGGCTCCTTCTCTTTGAGGCCTCTCATTCTCTCCTGGTGTTTCTAGTCTTTCAACATCAGTGTCTTTTTCTGGTTTCTAACTCTTTACTCACACAAGTATTTTTTTCTACCAATAATAAATATTTTTCTGGTATTACCTATGACATGTGAGACCCATTTGGAATTATGATAACCCCAGCATTCACTCTTTCTTGCTCTATTTCTATCATTTATGAACTTGCACATAGTATTTGAAGGTTTAAAAAAATCATAGGGTTATTTTTGGTTGATCATTGTTTTACAACCTTGAATTCTTCAGGCTTCATGTAATTAATTTATCAGAAGAATGGTAATGTTGAAAGAAATTTCTTCTGAGCATAGGAGCATAGGAGAAGCTAGGAAATTTTTTGCAAGGAGTCGCCACAGTAATAAGCCTATTGTTGAGCATAGGTTTATTAGAAAGCAAAAAAAAAAAAAAAACAATAGAGACAGTATAGGGCATGCTGACTTCATCTTCATTAAACATTCATACTGGAAATGCTTACCTTGTCTGCAGCCAAGATGTTATCCTTTGCAGAAGGAGAAAAACAAAACAACAAACCAGGAATCACTAAGCCAACATGCTGCAAGAGTTCCAGTGCTTCAGGAAAGCAGTGTTATGTAAAATCTGCAAACATGTTAGTCTAAGCATTTTTGGCCTTCAATTTCAAACACCTTGGGGCAGGGCAGGATGGTGAGGGAGGCAGCTCAGAGAAGAATGAATTGGCTTGCATTCTACCATGCAAAGAGATGTAAATAAAAATTGAAGGGGCTTTTATGCCACTGCCATCATGGTACCTACGTCACTTGGCCTAATATGTTAAGAGGATTAGTGCTAAAGCTGCATGAACTTTGAAACAGCCCAATGAAGCTTTGTGCTTTCCAACAGAAATTGGTCCTCAGCACGATCTCTCTGATTGTCAGGATTTTGGCAGCCACAGCTGTGGCTGCCAAAATCTCCAAAGCAAGGTCTCGTCCCCTGAATTTCAATACTGCAGCCTCTTTTATTTAGTTTAGGTACAGATGTAGAGAGCTAGAAGGGGAAGAAGCAGGGAGCAGCAAGGAGGTCAAGGTGAAAGCTCTAATCTAAAATATTCCTTCTTCATGCTTTCCCAGAGATCACATGGTTTAATCGAATTAAAGTTAAAAATCACCTTGAATTTATTTTTGTGTATGGTGTAAGTTGGTGTTCGAGTTTCATTTTTTTGCATGTAGCTGTCCAGTTCTCCCAACACCATTTGTTGAAGAGGCTATTTTTACTCCATTTTATGTTGCTGCCCCCTTTGT
>CM052547.1:31311826-31332023 GCA_028533065.1 Trachops cirrhosus | reverse complement strand
TTCTATGCAGCTGAAAGAAAGAAGGAACTCATACCCTTTGCAACAGCATGGATGGAGCTGGAAAGCATTATGCTAAGCAAAATAAGCCAGGCAGTGAAAGACAAATACCATATGATCTCGCCTTTAACAAGAACCTAAACAACAAAACAAAGAAACAAGTAAAATATAACAAAAGACACTGAAATAGAGGACAGGTGGTCAGTGACCAGATGGGAGAGGAGAAGGAATTTCAGGGAAGAAGGGAAGGGTTTACAGGAACAAATATAGAGGACACATGGACAAAACTACGGGGGTTAGAAAGGGGAGGGAGGAGGGGAGGAATGAGTGGGCGGGCTGGAATGGGAATAAAGGATAGAAACTGTACTGAATAAACTAAAATAAAAAAATTAAAAAAAATCAAAAACACCCAGCTGTTGCATCCTGTTATGGCTTGAAGATTCAAAAGAAAACCCCTCTTTCTATCCATTTAAACTAGAGGGGACTTCAGTGGGCATTAATGAACCTTTCTTATAGGAACAAAGGCATCACGCTGCATGGTTCATGTGGAGAATAAGTTTGGAAACAGAATGGGAACTAGGAGTAAAATGGTTCTTCTCCTAAGAAATACCTAAAATGACTACCTTTACACGTTAACTTAGCAGAAATGGAGTTTATCACCAACCACAGAGGTATGCTGAAGACTCTTCCCACCACAGGTTGATTACCACACAAGCTGAATGATGCTGGATGTCCAGGAAATAGAGGCAGACATGTGTCTGGGTATCTCAGTGTCCCTACAGATATTTGACAACTCAAAGGCATAGTTGTAGGACTGGCCTAAAACATACTTCCAGAAAACACAGGCTAAAAAAATCTCTTTTAAGACATGCCACCTCCAGAGACAGCTTTAATGGTGCCTTTTGCTGAGGATGCCAATGGTTTGGAATGAGTTTATATGAAACACATCATTCAGGAAAGCAGCTGGGGAACCTGTCCCTGTGACTCTCCTGGGTGTCCTTTGAAGCTCCTGCTTTTGCCTCAAGGATATCAAATGACTCGGACCTTTCTTTATCTCCCTAAGGGGAAAAGAATGAGAGAACTGCTTAAATACTTGAGCCAGCACTATATCACCATCACAAAAGACTGCAGCTGAGAATAGCAGTCAGTCCAGCAAAGAAAATTTTCAAAGAATCAGTAAAACTTTCCCATAGAGGAGAAGGTTCATGGATTGGGAAGTTGTTTTCCACAAGGTGAGGATGATATGTATCATTTTAGCATACAAAGCAAGACAGGCAAAAAAGAAAGAAAGAAAAAGCCAAGAGCTACTTAATAGCTTTGCAGCATTAACCCAGAAATAACAAGGTTCTGTATTTTTATATTTCCTTCTGGTCTTTTTGCCATGACCAACGGGTTTGCATAATAACTGTCATATTCTCTTTCTCCCATCCTGTATCCATGAGTACTAAGTGAATTCAAGAGGAAACCAAGAGCTGGTTTGATAAAATAGAAAATCAGTTGTAGAAGCAATGAATTTTTTAGAGGAAAACATATTTTATTTTTAACAAACCTTGACTTCTCAGCTGAAGGAGACATAAAGCAGGATCAATATCAGGGACTGAAATGCTTATGCTCACCACAGATGTATTTTCATTTATAATTATGTCATGTGAAGGGCATTACGGGGCCCCATTCCAAAGCACTGGAACACCCACCAAGCCATACTATGTGATTGCTGCTAATGTAGTTGTTACCTCTCTTTTGGGAAGTTTCTTGCAAAAGACTTTCTTTTTTTTTTTTGCCAAAGCCAGCAAAGAAATCAAATGTATGCAGCATTGTTCAAGGGTTACTGAAAATCTGTACTATTTACATAGCTATTAAATGTAGCTAATAAAATCCATCTTCCACATTTTCCTAGCTTTTAATTAAGAGTTTGGATCTTAAGAAAGTAGGTTGACTGACCAGGTAATTTTGAATTTTTGGCATCAGGGTGAACTAGCAAGTCTGTCTCTTGACATCAGCCCTCGCTATACCACATGGCACATGACCTGACTTGAAGTGTTTGAAAGATCCAAGAGGGATCTTCTTCCCTTTTACCCAAACATGTAGCCTTGTCTTATATCCGATGCTCTTCCCAAAGAGCAGGGGGAGAGGAGAGATTTCACAAGATTTAACTCAGAAAGATTGACTATGTAAATAGATTATGGCCAGATCATGTATAAAAATAGAACTCTGACCCATGGCCAACAGCAACCTGACCAAGGAGCTAACCTTTATTGATAATCATCAGCCCAGGTAGCCAGGCTACTATAAATCAGACTTGGAGGAAGTCAGACTACTACCTCTGATAACAATCTAGGAAGCCAAAGAACAACTTTGGTAACAATTAGTCCCAAGTGGCCAGGACTTGATTAATAACTGACAGCTTCCTTAATTTTTGACCCTGCTCCCAACTTTGGACCAGCCAGAGAAAGCCTAATATTCACCCCCAACCAATCACATAAAATACTTTGCTTCTACTTAGCCCATCAGCACAAAGGTTCTCTTTGTGATTCACTGATTCTAGAGAAAAATAGCCATATTGTTATGATTTATACACTTGGAAAATGAGGCAAAAGCACATGCTTAGGATTCAAGTGGTGAATCAGCATTGAGTCAGGAAAAGAGAAACTACTCTATGTGTTTAAAACAGAGGGACATTCAGGAAAGACTACAGAGGAGCTGGAGCTGCTGAGGTTGAAGGGAGGAGTATTAGAAAAGGCAAAGAAGAAATGGTTATTAATCTAAGATCTGAACCTATGGTGACTCTGAGACTGGATCCTCTAGCCCCCAGACTGATGCTTTAATGGACCCACACCTGACTCCTAAGCAGAGAAATGGGAACTGTTCTCCTGTTATGCTGCTGAAATGCCAGCAACAATGTTATCATGGCCAGTGGCTACTACCTGAAGCGTTCAAACACAGCTTTTCCTTTTTTCACTTTTCAAGGCCCTGCCTGTGCCCATCATGGAGAGGGCACACCAGGAAGACAGCTGACACAGAAGCTTTGGGAAGCATAGATCACAGTGTCGCAAGCCCCAGTGTGAAAAGAAGGACAAGTGTGGAGCTGACAGAACAGACACTACTGAGCGTAGATAATACATATATTTTGGCCTAAACGAAATTAAAAATTTAAGGCAGAAGAATGTTCTGATTTATTAAACTTGTTCTTTAAATAAAATTTAAAAAGTTAAATCCATAATATTAGATTGCTGTGACCCTGAATGTTCCTAGGAAAAAAGGAGTGACAAAGGGCCAGGCCCTCTCCTCCCCACTTCTGATATTACAGGTGTGGAAATGTTGGACAGAAGTGTCGGAGGCGGGGTGGGCAGGGACAGACAGTGCTAGAGAAGGAGGAGCTTAGTAAAAATTCTGAGTCGCATTATGGGTGGGAGTTACAGGTGGGAGCTACATTCATCCTGTGCCAATGAAGGTGACATCCCACCTTGGTTTTGACTCGGCCTGCAGCTCTCTACAATAGCTATTCATGGCACATCCATTGGAAGATGTTTGCTGCAGAAAGAATCAAGGCCAGAATTTGTAGAATTACATTCTGGGACCATCACTGGGAGGTGGTGGTGATAAATAATGGATTTCTTCTCCTTTGGGGAGTCCATTTACTTATTTCATTTCACCATTATTTATTGAGTGCTGAGCAGGTGCTGGCATTATTTCAGGCATGGGGAATATGGTAGAGAAGAAAAAAACAGACAAAAATCCCTCGTCTCATAGAGTACACATTCTTCAGGGAGGCGGGAGACAATCATGTAATTAAAAGGTAGTCAGTACTATAGGGAAAAAGCAGGAAAGGGAGAGAGCACAGAGACGGCCTTTGCCATTTTGATTGATTAGATGGAAAGGTCTTTATTGAAGAGGTAATATTTGAGCAAAGTCTTCAGGAAAGTGCATGAGGAAGTCATGTGAGCTCCAAGGGACTATTTACCCAACAGAGTTCAGAGGCCCTGAGGCAAAATATGCTTGATGTGTTTAGCAAACAGTTCTGTGTGCCTGGAGGAGAGAGGCAGGGATGAGGTCAGAAAAGAGAATAAAGGTCACATCACAGAGGGTCCCAAGGACATTGCACAGAATGGCTCTTTCTTGTGTGAGGTAGGAACATATTGGAGGATTCAGAGTGAAGGAGTGACATGCTCTGCTCTAGGGTTTTATGGGATCTATGGAGACTGTGGAGGCTGTGTGAGTCGGTGGACAGAGACAGGTGGAGATGCAGTGAGTAAAGGGGAGGCACAGAGACCGGTTCGGGGGCTGCTGCAACAGCCCAGGTGACAGATGGCTTGCAGTGGTGTTAGTGGAGGTTTGCTAAGTAGTTTGTTTACAATAAGTAGAAATAGGAAATTAATCAAGCTAGCCAGAATTATATCTGCAACACTCCACTGGAAAATACATTCTAAATATATCTCCTTGATGATGCTAGGTCGGCAGTATCATCTTTAGGCCTGCATATTATAACAAAATTCACTTAGATTTGCAGCCATGGTGCCCCAATTGCTTCATTTCGGCTAAAAATGTGTTGCTTTTGGATTATAATTAATAAGGCAAATAACAAAATGCATTCCACATGAAGCTCCTATCCTTTCCTCATAGTGTGTTTTTCCAAATGAGCACCCTGTTAACAGAAAATGATTTTGTGACTATTTACATTCAGCTTATTTTTAGCACCCACAGATGAAAATAATACATAATGACAAAAAGCTACAATAAAAATCAATAATGCTTGAAAATGCCATATTTTATCAGTACAGCAGCAGTTCTACTCAACTGGAAAGTAATTGCAGGTGTGTGAACAAAAGCGAATACTTATAATTCACTGACCATATGTAGGGTGCATAAGGTTTCACAGACCCCTTGTCATTGTCATGGAAAAGGCCCCTGGAGGTAGTGAAACCCAAGGCAGACAGCTCTGTGATGTACCACATTCAGCCAGAAGTCATTTAAATATGAAGATCATTGTCAATGGACAGATAGGAAAGCAACAAAATAATTCAGATTAGAAGTAAGTACTACATTGATTAACAAAATCTAAGCATGTGGTTTACATGGGTGGAGGTGGAGGTTGTGGACTGTAATTTTCCTTGAAAATCAAGGAATGTACCAGCTCACACCCAAGGTGGGGAACTAAGACATTCACTCCCCTCATTAAGCTGTGGGGTTTACGACATGGCTACTACTGAGGAAGCTTACCTTGAATGTCACCACTTCCAGCTCTCAACCCAACCACATGTCTGATCAATTAGCAACCTCCTGGAGCCAACAAGGTATTTAAAACTTATTTCCCCTGGTAGACAAATCACAATGTTTCCTTAGAGAGTAAATTCTTTAAGAAGAAAATAAGTAAATCATACTGTCTAGTATTTGTATTTTTCAAGTTAGACTTATAAAGAACATATTTATGTGAGATATTTTAAGTACTAATAATGGATAAGAGGCATTAACATAGTAGGGTGCTTAATGCATGAACCTATCATTTTGATGAAAGATCTTTAACTAAGGGGTTTATTTAGATGTGTGATTTTAATTTGAAATGTTATGTTTATATAATATTGGAACATATAAATCACTGGTTCTCAAACCTTAGCATGTCTCATAATCACCCAGAGGGGTTTGCGTAGCCCAATCCCCAGTTTCTTATTCAGTACATCTGGAACAGAGCTTGAGAATTTGCATTTCTAACATTCTCAGGGGGTGCTGATGCTATTGACCTAGGACCACACTTTGAGACTGACTTACAGGTTCTTAAAATTTGCTTCTTCATAAGAGATATTTATGAGACTTCTAAAAACTGCTTAAGAATTATAAAAAATTGTTAAATCAGATTACTTTAAAAAAGAAGTCTATAATATTAAATTTATAATTGCAGCTTAAATATTTAAATAAGGTAATGATATAAGTTTGGACAAGGTAGCAGACATTAACAAAGGGTTCTACAAAAATCTTTTATATTTTTAATACAAAAATATAGTAAGTGATATATATATCACTTAATTAAGATTTATAAGTTAAAGGAAAAACTCAGATTTTAAATGAGTAACTTTATTAAACTGAATATTAATATTTAAAACCAAAGTCACCTCTGAGTAATCCTTTTTGTGCACAAAATTTAGTCTAGAGGACATCAAAAATTCAGCATTGACAGCAGTCACTCCATTTCCCAGAACTTCCAAGCTCATGGATTGGCAACCTTTGGCATAAAGGACTAGCTAAAAGTTCACCCTTATCCCAAACCATTTGATCCCTCTTCAAATGGTCTTACTCCTTTGCTCATGGAGTTGGGCTTGCTTTGAAGGCAGTGGACTACACAAAGAGTCTACATCTTGATCGACTTTGCCGCAGAACTGAATCTCCTGCAAAGGCTCTGGAAGCTTTTCTCTCCAGCTCCCCTGCTAACTGTCATTGTCTTCCTGCACTGTCAGAGGACACCACAGAAAGAAGAATGGCATGTCAAGATCAACCTTCCTCCAGAGACACTCCTTGAAATAATGTCGAATAGCTGTGCATTTGGAAGACTTTACTTCTGAGACCAATTATCGTTCTGCTACAAGGTATTCAGCCTTCACCAGCTTGGCTTCTGGACCCAGCTGTTTTCTGTAAGGCCAGATGTATTTTGAATCACAGATGTGATCGTTTAAATTAACTCAACTTTCTATTTTTTTAAAAAGGTACATTTATTAGCCTTCAGGGAATACTGTCTTTGATTTATTTTTCAGGTTAAAACTATTGTCCCTCATTTCTCTTTTAGACTGAAAAGCATTAATACATCATAAATAATAACACAATGGAACCACCTAATGCTACTCTCTAGTTCAAAGAGGAAATGAAGTTAGTGAATATCTTAAATTCCCATACGATTCCATACTGCATTTGAAACCCAAGTCTACTGAATTCTAAATGTCAATCAATTGCTTGAGTCCAGATCCTTCCCAATGGTACTGTTAAAATCTGGACATGTTTTATCTGGGTTACCAAAGCACTCCTTTATTTTTTGGGACCCTCAGTTTCTGGATCTAATTTTAAATGAAAATTTGTAGAAAGCTGTCACAGAAAAAGTAAATCTATGTCAATTACCTGTGGTCTTCAAAACACCATAGTTTATGCAGCTAGCCTTAGACAATTGCTCCATTTTAAAAGTTGTGCTGTCAATGGAGAAAAGAAATCCTTTTCAAGAAATGGTGCTGGCAACATTGGAAAGCCACATGCAAAACAATAAAACCAGATTACAGTTTTTCCCTGTGTACAAAAATTAATTCAAAATGGATCAAAGACCTAAACATAAGGTCTGAAACAATAAATGACATAGAAGAAAACATAACTAGTAAAATTATGGAACTTGGTCATAGACAACATTTCAGGAATTTGGTATTAAAGGCAAGGGAAGCAAAGGCACAAATAAATGAATGGGACTATGTCAAACTAAAAAGTTTCTGCACAACAGAAGGAACCGACAATAAAACAAAAAGGCAACCAACTGAATGGGAGACGATATTTGCAAACAATAGCTCCATCAAAGGATTAATATCCAAAATATACAAAGAACTCATACAACTGAATGCCAAATGAACAATCCAATTAAAAAATTAGGTGAGGACCTGAACAAACACCTCTCCCAAGAAGACATACGAAGGGCCGATAGATGTATGAGAAGATGCTCAGCTTCACTAGCTGTTAGGGAAACGCAAATCAAAACTACAATGAGATGTCACTTCACACCTGTTAGGAAGGCTATTCTCAACAAGACAGGTAATAACAAGTGTTGGAGAGGTAGTAGACAAAAAGGAGCCCTCGTTCACTGCTTGTGGGAATGTATATAAACTGGCACAGCCACTACGGAAAACACTCTGGTGGTTCCTCAAAATATTAATAGAGTTACCATATGACCCGGCAATCCTTCTGAGTGTCTACCCAAAAAACTTGGAAGCATTTATTCACAGAGATATATACACCCCTCTGTGCTTTGCAGCATAACTCAGGGTGCCCAAGACCTGGGAACCACAAAAGTGCCTTTTGGCAGAGGACTGGATAAAGAAGATATGGTACATGTATACAATGGAATACTACTCAGCCATAAGAAAAGATGAAATCCTGCCATTTGCGACAACATAGATGAACCTTGAGAATATTATGCTAAGTGAAATAGGTCAGTCAGAAAAGCTAAAACTATATGATTTCTCTCTGATGTGGGATATAAAACTGAAACTCAGAGACACAGACAGACAACAGTACGGTGGTCACCAGAGGGAAGGGGGCGGGGGAGCAGTAACGGACAAAGGAGGCCAGACCTGTGGTGCTGGAAGATGGTTTGACTGTGGGTGGTGGGCACACGGTGCAGTGTGCTGGCCATGTGTCACAGACATGCACACGTGAAACCGATGTGACCCTATTAACCAATGTCACTCCAACAAATTTAATTTAAAAAAGTAAATACATATAAATAAATAAAAGCTGTATTGCGTCATTACAGTAGACATGGGCTAGAAAAACAGATTTTGTAATGAGATGTTTCAAATTCTGGAATTGCCAAGCCCACACTTACTTCTTAATTACAAAAACAAAAGAAAATAAAAGAATAGCTACTTAATTTAAGTGGTTCTGGCACATAGCCAGTGCCCAGTGAGTGTCAGAAATGACTCTTTTTTAACCTGAGTGCCTGTCAATCAGAAAATGTTTAATCCCTGTATTTGAAGTATGTATGGTCATTAAAAATTGCTTTGTAAAACTATGTACTATCATATTTAAAATATATCATATTATAAAACTATTAAATAATAAATAATATAACTAAACTATTTAAAAACTTGTATCTAGAAAAAAGAAAAATCTACCAAATTATTGATCAATTATTATTGAACTATGACATTTAAAAATTTATCTTTTCTATCTCTCTATTTTGGATATATTTTAATTTAATCAGCAGAAACCAAATAAACAAATTCCATAGATAGAAATTGTGAATGAAAGTGCACAGTACTTTGAACTGTCTTAAACACTCCCAATTGCTATTTTCATGGTACACAGCTGTATCTCACACCTCCACACATGCATGTCATAATCACAATTTTTTTATGAAGTGGCATCTAAATCATTGCTTGTCTTCAAATATTATTTATTTTCAATAAAGTTTTGCAATAGATCATGTGGTTATATTATTTTTTTTCTATTTTACAGGTGAGAAAAAGCCTAAACTGGCACACCCAGCTCCTTACTTCTGGATCTCTTAGGGATGCTGACAACCTAGTGGACTATGCTTATTGGTCACCCTATCCACCTTTCTTAAGCATAAGTAAGCCTTCGTTGAACTAGCCGTCTGCCAAAGGATCAGTTACACAGCCCCTCTGCTGTGTATCCCCATCTGCAAATGGGATGGTGACCTCTGCCCTCCCGACCTCACAGGCTTTTAGGAGAATCTTATAATACAGTGCAGGTGGGAATTTTTTAAATATGGAGGCGTAAGGTATTACGATTAAAATCACCAACACTAATGGTGGATAACTATGTGCTTCATGTTGTTTGGAAGGCAATTGCCCTTCAGTAGACGCCCCAAAATAGTAACTCCCCTTTCAAGTTCCTTTCTTGAAAGTAAGAAAACGTCAGAAAAGTTGTGTGTACTTCTACACGATGTCAGAGTTTTCAGGCCCGTTAGAGGTAACTTCTTCAGCCTCTGCACTGTATCTCTGATGTGATTCAGCCTCTACCTGAGCACTTCGATTGAAAGAGAAACTCCTTAACTCGTGGGGCACTTGTCTTCTTTCCACCTATACAAAAATGCCATTCTGTTTACAAGTCTAACTACTTCATTAAGCTCCAACAGAAAAGAAAAGTAACAACGTGCTTTTTTTTTTATCTTAAGAGGATTATGTATAATCAAATGTTGTTTAGGAACTTATTTTCATATATTTTTCCTTTTTAGCTTTCTTCTGCTGAGCTAGGATTGCTCATTTGAATGCCTAATTAGGAAGCCTCATTTTTCCTGGGTTTTCCTTGAGCATTGTTACTCTGCAGGCAAGAATTTTCATTTTTAAATTTTCATGACATCAGTATAATCCTCTATCATAAAATAGAATGAGGAAAAAATTAGCTTTTAGGGGGGAAGTTAGCAGAGTGTGTAGCAATTTGCAAATACCTTGCCTTGAACCTCAGAACTGGATCTATAATGAACAAACCCCTGCAAAGTAATAGTGGGAGTGAGTGCTTTCTGGAACACCCTGCCTGGGTAATATGGGGTAAGAGGAAGTTTGAGTCTCACAGGAAGAACTACCAACTCGTTCAGCAGGAAAACCTCTCTTGCTGATATCAATGCAGACATAAAATATGTTGAAGTCTAGATATGAAAAAATGTGCAATTTTCCCCATCTTTCCTTGGCTAAGTCATTCCAAGCACTGTGCCTGCTCTTTAGTCTGTGATAAAGAGCAGGATAGCAAAGACGACAAGCCAGGTGTCTCTAACGGGCAGGCGTGCCCAGTGGCCCATGTCAGAGGATGAAGGCTGAGACGTGGTTCTGAATATTCATCTTGGCCCTTCCACAGCGTGAATCTGCAAGTATCAGGAGTGTTCAAAGCTGTGTCAGGGTTTCATTCATAATAAGAAAAAAAAGTGTTATTGTGAAGAAAAACTGCATAATTTAGAAAACAATTTAATTAGGCTCAAAATGCCCTTGTGTGGTTGTCGCATTGTTGCAATCCATTAGCTCCTCTCATTTATTCGAGCCTTAGGTTACTGGTGGTAGGAGGCCTCCAGCCTAGAGCACCTTCCATCTCTTTCTTGACTCTGAGAGTAAAGGTGGGCTCTGTTTAGAAAAGCAGCAGTCTCTCCCAGAATGAAAGGATTTACATGAACATTTCCCAAGGATACCCTGGCTGCGAATAGATATAGCTATAGCAACGGGTAAGTTCATTTCATTCAGAGATCACCTGGGTATCATCACTTGGCCATCCTCAAGTTCCCCAAGCCCTGCCTTCCCCAAACTCTTTCCCAAGAATGCTGAGAGGCTTTTCCCCTGTGTAAGTATACGGAGTTTCCTGCAGACTTATGAACTGAGTTCTGTGGTGAGTAAAAATCCTGGGTTATACAGCCATTTCCTTGTTCTCAGCAGCCAGTTGAAACCTGTCAGAATACAAAAATAACTGTTGCTATTGTGTCCTGAAAAGGATGCCAGCCTGCAGCAGTTCACAATGCTTAATAGTTCTGGTGTCTCTGCTTATTCCTCTTCTGCACAAAGCAACGTGCAGGGAGGCAGGCATGGATGTGGCCAGTGCAAGGTGTTAGCACTGCTTTTATTTATTCACCATATTATTTCATCTAGATGTGAACATAAATATCATTAAACTAATGTCATAAAACTTGTTTTCCTTTTCTTTGAATTTCACAGCATTTCCAACAAACTATGAAAACCATGAGGTCAAAACATAGCCCATATTATCTTTAATGAGAAACTGGCTTTAGACAAGGATGCTGAGACAAATGGTGACCACCGAGGATGGAAAGATAAATTAACTTTTAAATGTCTTCCAACATTCTGTGGATCTGGAAGAACCTGACTTTTAAACAGACAAAGTTTTAGGGAAGTGTAACTTTCCAATATGATCTTTCCTCAACTTCTTCAGAATATAATTTATAAAGACAAAACAGATTACCTAAAAATATGAGTTTGGGGACAACCATGGTAATTCTCTCTTTTATAGAAAGAAATGATCCTAGAGTCAGTAACGCAGATAACAAGCTCAAATGCAGACTATGGTGGTAATTATGCCTCATAATGAAACCAAAACAGTCAGGGGAAGGCGCTGACACCACGGCCCGTGCTGACAAATGTAGCAGCTGCAGAGGCTGCAGACAGGAAACCCGGAATACATCCCAGGGGGTGAGTAAGAAGCTGGATATCTTTCTTGAGTGGTGACAAAAAGGCTGGCTCAAAGGTCAGGGCTACTGTCCTACTGAGCGGTGGGGCAGTCCAAGAAAGGCTCAAAATCTTACTGAGTTCAGCGAAGCTCCCAGGCTCTTTCTGTGCTCAGTTTTTTCATTTTCCTGGGCAACTAATCATCATGGGTGGGGATAGCTCGGTGCCATGACCCTGCCAAAGCCAGGGTGGGAAATGAAAAAGATGAACAGGGCAGGAGACAAAAGGACAGAGGGAGAAAGTGGGTGACACAGAAGGGAGGAGAGTGAGGAGTGCAGTGACCCTCTCCTCAGTGAAGAAGAGTGACACAACATGCCCAAATCAGAAAACTGCTTGAAGGAAGCCCTTAGTGGATGCAGGTGGAGTCCCTCTGTCAGTCTCCCAGAACCTCACTACCCCTCATCTACTTGGTTCCTGCTGCTGGGGAGCAGGGGTATGAAACTCCAGTAACACAAGGGAGGGGCTGGGCTGCTTCTCCCTCAGTTAACTCTGGTCCTGAGGAAAGTTCCCAGATTATCTAGTAGCACCATTTGTAGACCCAAATATTTAAACCCCACAAAACTGCCCCTCATTACCATGCATTGCCGTTACCTCGGCATCTGGAGCTTGAGTGATCACTTCTTGTCTTTGGGTCACAGCTTCCTCACATGTTGAGGACAGTGAGTTTAGGAGGTCTACTGTTCAAATGCTCCCCATCTGCTCTTTTTGGGAACTGGTCAGGTCTTGGTTTGCTGTGTTTTTACTATGGATGAGTTTATTTGTTTTCACAAATTATTGATTTAATAAAGTTCTATGGAATACTTTGTATTTATGAAATACTTCCCATTTTAAGGTATATTAAGTAGAAAATAAATCTTTTTGCTACACTGATAGTAGGCTTTAATGTGATATAGAAAATCATCATATAATCATAAAAGGAAAAAATCAACAAAAATTTTAATAGTCTTGATCTACATGTACATAAAAACTTAGCCACAAAATAAGTGAAGCAGAAATAAACAGAAATACTATGAAATACAGATCAATCAACAATGAGAATAAAATATTTTAATATACTTCTCCCAAAAATAGAGTACTAAAATTAATAAATGGCTTTTTACAAAACAGTTAAAATATTAATATAATATTACAAATAGATCAGATATTCAGATACAAAAAACTAAAACTCCAACTTCCAGTTAAGATGGCAGCATAGATAAATATAGTATTCAAATCCTCTCATAGCCATATCAAAATTACAAGTAAACTACAGAATGGTCATTACTCAGAGATGCCTCAAACCTAGCTGAATGGAAGTCCTACAACTAGGGATTTAAAGGAAATGCCACATGAGACTGGTAGGAGACGTAGAGACACAATCTGGCTGGTCCCATACCCACATGTGGTGGTTTAAAATCAGGAGGGATATCTCAGCTGTGAAGGTCCTCCCTGAGGAGGGAGGGGTCCCAGCCCCATACCAGGACCCCCATCCCATGGTTCCAGTGCCAGGAAGGGAAGTTCCCATAACTTCTGGCTGTAAACACCAGTGTAGATTGTGGCTGAGTGAAATGGAGCCCTCTGGAGTCCCAGGCAGTTCCCCTTAAAGGGCCCAAGCATGGACTTACTTGAACTCACTCCCTCTGAGCTCCAGCACAGGGGCAGCAGTTTGAAAGGAACCAGGGACATATGGAGAGGGATTGAATTATCTGTCATCAGGGCGATAGCTGGGAAGACAGCTTTCTGCCAGACAAAAATTCTGGCAGAGGCCCATTGCTCCTTTTCTGAGATTGCTCTACCGCTTCACAGCTGGAAGGTACCATATCTGAGTCTCCATCAACCTGGCTAGCACTGCTTGCCTTGCTCTGGTGATTCCCTGAGTCCCTGCCCTACCTAATTTGGAGGCCCACCCAAACTGTTTCCAGGGGTTTTTCCATACCAATGGCCTGTCTTGGCTCTTGTTTCAGACTTTCCTAAAATTTCTCAAACAAGCAGCATCTGGCCTCAGCATGCACTGTACCCCTGACTATGTGGCCCCAGGCCTGGGACTAGCAGCTGTCAGCCTTGGTTCACAGCTTGGCCTCTGTTGGAACCTCCCAACTCAGCACAAGTAGCAGCCATCTGAAGCTCACTTCATAGCTCATGCTAGGTAGTCTGTGAAGATCACAGTGGAAGCTGACCTTGGCCTGCACCTCCTGGGGGGCCCCAGAGCCAGTCCACCTGGTAGACAGCTTCAGACCACATTGAAGTACCACCCAACCACCTCTACAGGTGACATACTCAGTGGGTAGACTCAGGGGACACCAAAGCCCCATAGAAGCAAGTCCTGCTGTCTGGGGTGGGCTCCTGCACAGCTAATTCACCACAGTGGTTCATGGTCACAGCCAGTCCTTCTAGCTGATCAGACTGGGAGTAAATCTCTCCCATTGATATGCCAACAGCAATCAATGCTCAACTAAAAGAGGAGGGTGTAAACAGCCCATATAGAGGGTAGGGGGTGCACCTAGAGTGCCCAGCTTGGATAATTGGAGAGGCTGTGTCACTGGACCCTACAGAATACCTACTATATTAGGCCATGCCACCAAGCACTGGAGATGTAGTAGCTCTAACTAACACATAGTATAAACACAGGGAGGCTGCCAAAAATGAGGAGACAAGGAATTGTGTCCCAAATGAAAGAACAGAACAAAACTCCAGAAAAAGAATTAAACAAAATGGAGGCAGGCAACCTACTAGATGCAGAGTCCAAAATACTGGTTATAAAAATCCTCAGTGAACTTAGTGAGAACTTCAACAGCATAAAGAACACGGAAACCATAAAAAGAATCAGTCAGAAATGAAAAATATACTAACTGAAATAAAGAATATTTCACTGGGAATCAATAGTAGAACAGAGGAAGCTGAGAATCAAATCAGCAATTTGGAATATAAGGAAGCAAAATCACACAATCACAAAAAGAAAATAGAATCCAAAAAAATGAAGATAGTATCAGGAGCCTCTGGGACAACTTCAGGCATGAAAATATTCACATCATGGGGGTGCCAGAAGGAGAACAGAAAGAGTATGAAATTGAAACCCTATTTGCAAAGATAATAACAGAAAATTTTCCTAACTTTGTGAAGGAAATGGACAAACATGCAGAGAATCTCATACAAGATGAATCCAAAGAAGCCCACACCAAGACATGTGATAATTAAAATTTCTAAGATTGAAGACAAAGAGAGAATCTTAATAGCAGCAACAGAAAAGCAGTTACCTGAAAGGGTGTTCCCATGAAACTGTCAGCTGATTTCTCAAGAGAAACTTTGCAGGCCAGAAGAGATTGGCAAGAAATATTCAAAGTAATGAAAATCAAAGACCTACAACTAGGATTATTCTACCCAACAAAGCTATCATTTATAATTGAAGGACATACAAAGAGCTCCCCAGACAAAAAAAAAAAAGCTGAAGAAATTCATCACTACCAAAAAAAATTGCATGAAATGTTAAAGGGTCTTCTTTGAGGAGAAGGAATAAAAGATAAAACATATGACTAATAAACTGGCAATAAATACATATCTATTGACAGTTGAATCTATAAAACAAAATAAACAAGTAAGCAGAATGAAGCAGACTTACAGATACAGAGAACATTTGGACAAATGCCAGATGAGAGGGGGTTTGGAAGGATGGGTGAAAAAGGTGAAGGGAATCAGAAGTACAAATTTGTTGTTACAGAATGGTCATGAGGATATAAAGCACAGCATAGGAAATATAGACAATAATATTCTAATAACTATGTATTCTGTCAGAGGGGTATGAGATTTATTGGGATGATCACTTAGTAAGTTATATAATGTCTAATAACTGAGGTGTACACCTGAAACTAATATATGTCAACTATGTATGTTTACTGTAATTAACGAAGTAAAAATTATTTAAAAAAGGAAACTCCACAAGTACAAGAAAAAATAATTAAAAATAATACAGGCTTATAAACTTCAATATAACAAAATGTGAAATGTTCGTTTATATGGTTTGAAAAATCTTAATTGTAACTAACATTTAGGGAGCTACCATTTATTACATTTTGGTGTAGCATCAAAGAAGAATAAATACAATTACCTGAAAATTTTTTTCCAGCTACTTATCTTCTTATACTTGAACAGACTGCAAAAACAGATAAGAGAATTCACCTAGCTTCTACTAAGCCAGGCATTAAAAATATATTTGCAAAAATGTTAAACAATGTCACTCCTCTTACTACATTTTTTATGTCCACAACTACAATTCCATTTTTTTCATTAAAACATGTAGTTTATGTTAACAGGGCATGAGTTGTGTTATTTTTAACTTTCTCAGTCTTACTCTCTAATATGAGAATATCAATAGATATAATTGACAGAAAAATCATATGGGGTTGAGGGGTGAGGAGTTAGTGTTTTAAAAAATTATTTGTTGTTCTTAATTTTTGAGAGTATAAAATGTCCTGAGGTTAAATCCTGAGCAGATTTGAGATCTACTCTTCTAGACTATAATCTTTGTCACAGGGGCCTCATTACGTTGATGATCATATCTCTGCTCTTAGCCCCAGTATCAACCTCAGAGAAAGAATTAAATAAACATATTTTAAAGAAGTGAAATACAGATGGGGCACTGCTCTGGAAAGAAGAGATGTGTAAAATTCAGACAAGATTTGCCATTTCACCTAAGGACAGTGTGATTTTTCCTCTTCTACAGTGCTGAAGTCACACCTGCAGAGAATTCTCTCTGGTTCTAAGATAACACACTCAAGAATATCAGGAGATCCTAGAGGGTTTTATGAGAGCTACAAAGATGTTTCATAGTTAGAATAAAACCTAAGTGAAAAATTGTGTATCAGGTGGACATATATTATAATGTTGATAATTAGATTCCTCTGCAAAGCACCTTGGTTGACTGTTCTTTGTACTCATGGAGGAAGGAACAGGAGGAAGCAACTTAACCTGAAGCCTGGGGAATTTAGAGGCAAAGAGAATTTGGTGGCACTGGGGGTTACTAGTATTATATTGGGCGTGTTAGGAACATCAGGAAGTTTGAATGGCTGAGGAGCTCTTTTGCTGAAGAAATAGGAACAGAATAATGTTCTCTGATTGTCTCAATTGGTTGTGTTAATTAAAAAAAACAGATACAGCTATACTATTTGGAAAACTAAAATATTTCAATTAATAATTCAAAAAATACATAAACCATCATAAAAGTATTTCCATTATATTTCATTAAAGTATATTATGGTTTACTCTGAACATACAAAGTATAAAGAGTCAACAGTAAAACTGCATTTAAATGAATTTAACTCACACTATTAATTTTCTCTCTGTTATGAATTAAATTTTGTTCTACTCTATAGTTATATGTTGAAATCCTAACCCTGAGTATCTCAGAATATGACATTATTTGGGTAGAATCATTGCAGATGTAACCAGCTGAGTTAGGATGAGGTCAGATTGGAGTAGGTTGGGCTCCTAATCCAATGTGACTGGTGTCCTTATAAAAAAAGGAAATTTGGTGATAGACAGGTACAGAGAGAAGACAACATAAATACATAGAGAATGCCATGTGAAGATCAAGGCAGAGATCAGATACTTCCACAAGCCAACAACCTCCAAAGATTTCTAACAGACCACCAGCCAGAGCAGAGGTTGGAAGAGATGCAACCCAACAGCCCTCAGCGAGAACCAGCCCTGCTGACACCTTGAGCTGCAGCACCTAGCTTCCAAAAGAGACACTAAAACAGACAATAAATTTCTATGTTTAAGCCACCCAGTTTGCAGTATGTTGTAGTGGTACACTTAGTGAGGGATTTTAGTTTAATGGACACAGAGAGTAAAAAGATCATCCAGTGTCATAAACGATGCAGGAGGTTAAGGTGTCTAGGAGTACTTCCAGATGGGCACCAATCTGTAGTCCTCTTGATAGAAAGAACCTGGAGATAGTCATGTGATGCTCCAGCTGCTCTTCAATGCCTTTCTCAGTCCTCCTCTAAAGTCACTCATCACCATCGTGCATTATAGTCACCCTTCTAACCCTTGAGAATTGCGCTCACTAGAATGCAGCTGACCTGTGTTCAAAGGCACTCCTACCCAATTAGTAAGCTCTAGTAGAAGTGTTCATATAGAGCAATGTAAAGGTATGATCTCCTTTAAATTCATAGCCTGTGCAACTTAATGGTTAAAGAAAGTGTTGCTGATGGAGAGTAGAAGTGAGAATTACAGAGAGTCAAGCTCTATGTATGCCTTCTGTTTTCCAAGCTCCCTAAAGCAGGGGTCAACCAAAACTGTTAGCACTTGAAAGAGTCAAAATTGATGTCAAAGTACACAGGGAAAAAATGAGAAGATTGATTTTAACTAACAATCACGTTGATTGAAAACTTAATTTGGTGATACAAGGTTTCATTCAATCTCAAGAATGTACATTGAATATTTCTCTGAACTTTTACATTTCCCTTGAATATCCAGTGTATATTCAAGCCTCCAGCTCCCAGGCAAATCTCCCCACCTTTCACCTCTTAGCCCCACTCTGTAAAAAGGAGAGAAAATCTCACTATATTCAGTGTGAGGAAGCTGCCTCCATGTTAATTAACTGCACCACCCTCAAAAGTAACTTAATTATTTTTATCCTTCTACATTCAATCTTGTTTTTGTTTTCAAACTCAGCATCCCTGAATAGTTTCTGTTAAGCTTTGCCTGAGCAGAACAGATTCTTGGGAGATCAGAGAAAACAGCAAGGAATCAGGAAAGGTGTTGGCTTTGTTTTCAAGACTGAGCCAAGTGTCTCATTGCCCCAGTTCCAGGCCCAGTGGCTGTGGAATGAGTTTGCCCCTGAGTCCCTCTCCACTCTGAGGCATGGCCTGGGCCACATTCCACCCCTCCAGCTGTTGAACTTATCCTTCCAACTCCTGAGACATTCTTTTATCTATTGAGATAGTGCCCAGATAGGGAGTGGTTTTTTTAAGTGTATAGTGAGCTACGCTGTCTTGTTTCATTTATCATGTAACAACTAATTTATCGGTAAAGTCAAAGGAAAAGTTTTTTGATCCAAAACGATAAAACTTCCTTTCACCAACCCATCTCCACCTACTGTAATGCAATTACGGATTATTTACCCAGATCTCTTCTCCCTGGCAGCTTGCAGCCAAGATGTCCGTAGCTAACAAATGAGATAACATACAAGGTGATTTGTCATTATTGTAGGTCATTAGTTCTGTGTGTGTCTAATTCCCATCTTTTCTACAATAGCTCTCTTTTCTATAATACTGGGTCATGGAAGACTTGGGAATTTGGACTTTGCAAGGAGGGAAACCATCCATGTTTGCTTACAGTTTCCCAAACTACATACACTACACATGCACACCACAAATCTCAGGGAAAAATGATAATGAAAAAACTAAGTCAAAAAGGTCAACTCTTGTTGATTAAAACAAAAAAATGTTTTTAATACAAGGAATTATACCTATACAAAATTTAAAGTGTATTCTTGTAATGACATCTTACTGACACAGCTTCATTTGTTACTGTGAGCTTCTACTAACAGTCTTGTCTTAATGGGGAGGGGATAAAACACCTGGTTGGCTGAGACCACTGCCTTGGTCACTAAAATTTGCTGGGAATGTTTCTACCAGCTGTTCCCTCTGGTTCCCTGCTAAGAAAATGTAGCTGTGCTGCCCTCTAATGGTTGTCACCATGCAGGCGACAAAGTTATTGCGAACGTTTTGCTATTGAACCGCCATTGCAGGGAAAATCATCAGATACACAATACTGAGGATAGACTCTAAACCAAACTCACATCATCTTTTTCCAAAGAATCGCCGTTGTTTAATCAACACTAGAATTATCACTTTTCTACATTTGTACTTGACGTGAGAAATTATGGCACTCTCAGAAGCCAGTACCTCATACTCTTTCATTAATAGATCATGGACACTAAGAATCCTGCTTCAGACTGTGATACATTGAAAACAAAGTAGATGTTCATCAGGAAGCAAGCAAGACCTGAGGTTGGCAGCAGTGCTTTGTAAGTGTATTTTTTTTTTTGCTTCATCATAGGGATGCATATTTTATTTTATTTTTTTATTTTTTTAAATTTTTATTTTAGTTTATTCAGTACAGTTTCTATCCTTTATTCCCATTCCAGCCCACCCACCCATTCCTCCCCTCCTCCCTCCCCTTTCCAACACCCCTAGTTTTGTCCATGTGACCTCTATATTTGTTCCTGTAAACCCTTCCCTTCTCCCCTGAAATTCCCTCCCCTCTCCCCTCTGGTCACTGACAACTCTATTTCA